>CM062804.1:1564065213-1564665213 GCA_031772625.1 Pinus tabuliformis
GCGGTCTGAATATGCCATCTTAAGAACTAGATTGAGGTTTCCTCGGCCCGCACACTGCATTAAACACCATTAATGTCGGCGGATCTTTTGGGTGAAGCGTGGGTGACCAGGTGCCACGCCACTTGCCAACCCAAATTTTCTGCACTCTACCAACGCTTTTAAACACCTGCATCCTGGAAAATATTATTAATATTAGATGAGTTAGAAATTTTAAATTTTTTTCTCTAATTAATAATCAACCCATGATTTACCCTTGCTTAAATATTAATTTTATTTGAAAAATATTTAAAATTTTAAAATATTACTAATTTTATGAATTATTTTTCTAAATATTTGTGGATAGAAATATATTATTAATATTATATATTATAATTTCTAAAACATGTAAAAAAGAAAGAAAGAAGAAAGAAAGAAAGTGTATCAAAATTAAATGTCAAATCTCAACAAATGGAAATGGAAAGTGAAAAATGATAATATTTAAAATATATCTAGTTTTATGAATTACGTTTCTAAATGTTTGTGCATAGAAAAGTATATTATTAATATTAGAGGAGTTAGAAATTTTAAATTTTTTTCTCTAATTAATAATCAACCCATGATTTACTCTTCCTTAAATATTAATTTTATTTTTAATATTTAATATAGTTTTATGTCATTTCGGCACCATTCATGTTTAAGGTAGATAAACCATATTATTAAAAAATCACCTATACCCAAATTAGATAATTTTAAATTTTCCAAGTCATATTAGGTACATGTATCTCTTTTTAATTTTAAAAGATTTTGATTGGATTACATATTATGACATGGAAATTCAATGTTAAGCTTTTAAAATCAAATTTCCTCTAATGAAAATAAAATATCAATAACTCGCAATTTTGATTAATTTTAGTTCATTTATGATTTCAATACAATTTTGAATTAAATAGTTAAAATAAAATACATCCAAATTAAAATCACAACTGAAATTATATCAAAATCACTCTCAAAATAAATTTTAAAAAATCACTTTACAAAGCTGTCACAATTCTTAATAAATTGAAAATTATACTTTTGAATGGAATAGTTGAAAAGGCAATAGCTAGATTTACATTAATGTTGGACCAAAAATAACAAAACAATAAAATCCCTTACAACACAAATATGCCAATAACTTTGCAATTTCGAGAGATTTTAAATCTCATAATTTTGGTGTATCTTTTGCTCACTTGATCCTACATCAATTTTTCCTTCAACCTGGTTTCTTCGATTTTTCATAATGACCATAGCTCATTGAATGGAGTAGCTTCCTTCTTCCCATAGATGCTTGATGTGAAGTTGCTCCATTCCTCTAGTAGTGCATTGAGCACTATGATAGTCATTTCCTTGTCAGACATTATTTCTCCCAACTCATGGAGTTGGTCTCTTATTTCTAACACCCTCATAAAGTAGAGGCCATTCCTTCTTCTTTTGATATCTTCATCTTGTAGAGTTTTTTCCTTAATGAGATCACTTGAGAACAATTCTACAAGTTTGTCATATATTTCTTTTGATGTTTCTAGTTTTGATACATAGGGAATGAGGGGATCCTTGATGGATTCTATGAGAATCCTTTGAGCCCTTACTTCCCCTTTCATTTACCTTTTAAGAGATTGAGATTCTTCCTTTGGGGTTTTGTGATTGAGCCCTTCACATGTTCCACAACTTCATTTTATATGAGGATTAAATCTATCCTCTTCTTTCATGCAAGAAAGTTTGATGACCCAACCAACCTATTTATCTCCTTGCAAAAATACATTTTGATAGATTCATATGTGGGCATAAAGATAATTTCTTGTGAAGGTATTCCTTGACGACAATATCTTCAATCTGCTTCCTTCTTGCTTTTGATGATGATATGATAATAGAATATTTCTTCTTGAGGAAGATCTATTCCTTCAAATAGTGATCCTTGTCTTAAAGGGAGATCACTTTGACTTATTGATGATGTTAACAAATTCTTTCTTGCTTCTTTTGGATAAGTAAAATGGGGTTAGCAACCAAAGTCTACCTTCCAATTAATTTAAGGAGATTAGGGCATATTTAGAGGAGGCCAACTCAAGAAACCATAAGCAAGAAAAGGGGGAAGTATCTAACAAATATGGTTAGAGTACACCACAAAATCCCCATCCTTGAATGAAATGTTGGTTTACATAGGGATCATGAGAGAATATGGGATGGAGGGTAGATTGGCATGGTCAGAAAATGAGAGAAGGGTCTAATCTACTAAAGGAATATGGGATGGAGGTTATGTCTGAGTTCAGGGAGCC
This sequence comes from Pinus tabuliformis, assembly GCA_031772625.1. Lineage (NCBI taxonomy): Eukaryota > Viridiplantae > Streptophyta > Pinopsida > Pinales > Pinaceae > Pinus > Pinus tabuliformis. The sequence goes on from CM062804.1 coordinate 1,564,067,502, forward strand.
TTTTAGCTTGTTTGACAAGGATGGAGGTGGTTGTATCACAACAAAGGAACTTGGGATAGTAATGCATTCTTTGAGTCGAAACCCCAATGTATATTGGAAGTGGTCCAAATGTTTTATATTCAATAATCCAGTACTGAATACAATCAACCACAAAAGAGTAGTTCTAATCTGCCTGTAAATGCAACATATTAAATACACCATTCCAAATTGATTTTGCTAAGGAGAATAAAAAAAATAGATGAGTTCGGTCATCCATCACCTCCATATAGAGTAAACAACAACTAGGCCCGCTTTTTCCTTTACGACACAAATTGTCCCATGCCAAGATGAAGCTGGAAAGATACATTTAATGATATTCTTAGGAAGAGTGAAAATATGAAGCCAATATACAGAGATGCTCTGAAGGACTGCTCGAACTATAGTCAACTTTCCTCTTAGGGAGAGTCACCTGTGTGCCCATGATAAAATTTTACAGTGGATTTTCTCTATAAGTCAACTACAAACCTTAATTCCATAACAGTTAGGTTAGAGCATAAATCTAAGATATTTAAAATCTGCATCCAATGCAGTGCAGGTAACACCAAAAATATGATAAATCTCCAGTACCAATGCATCATCTGGGTAAGCAGAAACCATATGAGATTTAATATTATTCATAAGGAGTCTAGAGACTGATCAAAAGAGGTCAATCTACCAAAGAGTAACACATCATCGACAAAGAATAAAAGGAGCAACTATGACTTGTTTACCTACACACCTATAGCCAAAATTACATTTAATCCATCTACCTCCACACCTGCAACCAAAATTACTACCCTTGTGAATTTTGTGATTAATTCTTCCACAATCCAATCTTTTATCCTTAATGTTTTCTTCTCACAAAATTTGTCATATATATTTTGAGGTAGGGATATTGTCTACTAACTAATATTCTGTAATTTTACTCCACCATCCTTGTAGAAATTATGGTCTAGATTTGCAACTACTCATGAAGTTTTAATCAAAGTCACGTCACAAATCTACTCTACTGCTTTGTGGAAGTTAATTCACAATTTAGAACAAAAAATTCATACATGCAATAAGAAATAACACACATGCACACAAAAGTTTTCCTAGGGAAAGTAATATGCTGAAAACCCCAATGTCTGCTTGCATTAATATGATGAATAGAAATGTATTACAATTGCTTTTCTCAACTGAGAATAACGAGCAAGTGAATAACTTGTCTCTCTACTCACTGAGATGCTTTGACCTAGACCTAGTAAATTTCTACCTCCTCTTGAGCCCATATTTCCTTGCATAATTCCTTAAGAAATTAGGCCCCTATTATTTAGGAATTTTTACAAAATGGATTGCATAATTCCCAAGGTTGATCATCTGACTACATGCAACACTTGTACACTCAATACTAGTCTACAATTAATGTTACATTTCCTTGGAATATCCACCACAGCTGGGGAACTCGAATTCTCCATGCACTAGATATTTTGGGTTGATTGATGAGTTAACTGAATGATCACTGAGTTTGACTGAAGTCCCACTGCAAAATTGGCCTTCCACTAGTTCCTCAAGTAGTTGGAACTAGTTTAACTAAAAACAACTTGAGCTAACTCACTTTGTTTTCTACAAATTAGAGATCATACATGCTTAACTCAACTATAACTAAATAAAATAGCCCCAAGGGATAGCTCAAATGGTCGAGTTCCCGTTGCTAAGCACACTTTCCCGGTCGGGAGGTCACGGGGTCAAATCTCCTCGACGCCCTCGGGGTTAGGCCTGATATGGCCGACCGGCAGATCCCTTCGGGTGGAACTGCCCCGCTTCTCTACGTGGATGTAGCGGCCACCCCAATGCCCGTGAACCACATTGAAAAAAAAAAAACTGAACTCTAACTCGTCCAACTCGAATTTACTGAGTAAATCAGGTGACACAAGCCATGTCACATAATTCAACAACATCCAAGTTGTCTGTTGATGTGGAAATTCATATTTTCTTAATTTAATCAAGGAAAAATCTAATTGAGAATTTCTTACTACATTTTTTAAGACTCCCTCTCTGCAAGAAAGGGATTATCAACCACCCCTATCCTGCACCTATGGAACTTGAACTTCCCTCTTCACAAAGCTTTTGTCAAAATGTCAACGTCTTGCTCCTCTGTCAGAATGGAGTGTAGCAACATCATCTGCCTGTAGACACAGTCTCGTAAATGGTGATATTAGATATCTATATGCTTGGATCAATCATGAAATACATTATTCTCAGAGAAATTGATGCAACTCTTATTATCACAATTGGATCCATCATCTGACCAAATAGTCCAACACGTATCTTTGTCATCCATATCACCTCACATGTTGCTTGACTTGCAGCAATGTATTATGCTTCTGTCTAGCTAAGCACCACATATATTTTCTTCCTGTCGTACCATGAAACAACTGTGGACCCAACACTGAAAATTCCAATTGATGTACTCTTTCGGTCTAATGGACTTCATGCCAAATCTCCATCTATGAATCCACACAACTTCACTCCCTTTGCTCAACTATACCATAGTCCAAACTGTTAGAAAAATATATATTACGAAGCAATGGAACACATAAAATATTGAAAAAATATAAACACAGAAAATGCATAAAATAAGAGAGACACAGATATACGTGGTTCACCTAGTTTGAGCTACATCCACCCTGAACATCCAATCCTTCCTTTCTATTATCCAGCAAAATGAAGAGACACAACCTACAACAAATCCACTGTAATATCCTATGTTTTCTCTCACATTCTCACCTCTCTGTTTCTCACTCGGAGAATACACATCTATTACACAAACTCAATACAATTCCCTCATACAAAGAGAGGGGGTGCCTTCTAGGGAAAAAAACCCGAAACTAAACATAAGTTCTACCGTTAGATCATCCGCCTAATGAACAACACAGATTGACTAGAAATTACTATACTTTTACAATGCAATTTTACACCTGTTTTTAGCTTCGGGGGCGCTGTCCCCGAGCCCCCAGACCCCCCTGCCGGGGGGGAGCGGCCCCCTTGGACCCCACGGGGGGACAAGTCCCCCCCGCACCCCCCTGCGTGGAGGGGTGTACAAACTTCCTGGGGTATACATCTGGCTGAAACAAAGACCTTTGAACAATCATGCTCCACACACAACAATCTCCCACTTAGGGAATGATTGTAGCAACTCCATCGCTGCTTCATTTGTTGGACAATGACTCCTCTTTGGACCTGGCTGTTTCTCATCTTCATCATCATCCTTGAAGGCCAATTGAAACTTAGCATATTCTTAGTTTCTCCCTGGTTACAACTTTTGTTAGTATATCTGCAGGATTCTGGCTAGTGTGTATCTTTTCTAGCTTCAACTCTCCATCTTCTAACACTGATCGTATGAAATGGTACTTGAGTTGTATGTGTTTAGTCCTGTAATGAAATGTTGAGTTCTTTGCTAGATGAATGGCACTTTGGCTATCACTGTATAACGTGCCCATATCATGCCCCTTACCCAATTCACCCATAAACCTTTGTAACCAAATCATTTCTTTACTAGCCTCTGTAGCAGCAACATACTCTGCTTCTGTTGTTGAAAGTGCAACAACACTTTGGATTTTTGAAACCCAACTGACAGCTGTTCCACCAATAGTAAATACATATCCTGTAGTGATCCTCTTGGTATCTCTGTCACCTGCCATATCTGCATCAACATATCCCTGTACGGAAATGTTTGAACCACCAAAGAATAATGCTTGATTTGTGGTACCTTTCAAATATCTGAGAATCCATTTCACTGCCATCCAATGTTCCTTTCCTGGATTGTTCATGTACCTACTTACAACTCCCACTGCATGTGCAATATCAGGCCTTGTGCAGACCATTGCATACATTAAGCTTCCAACTGCTGATGCATATGGAACTTTAGACATATAATCCATGTCTTCTTGGGTCTTTGGGCGCATTTCCTTACTAAGTTTGAAATGGCTAGTAAAAGGTGTACTAACTGGTTTTGCATTGTGCATATTAAATCTTTTCAACACCTTTTGTATGTACTCATTCTGGGACAATGTTAATTTGCGATTTTTCCTGTCTCTAGTGATTCTCATACCAAGGATTTGTTTTGCAGCTCCCAAATCCTTCATTGCAAATGAATTTGCCAATTTTCTTTTGAGCTCATTTATTTCCTACATGTTAGATCCTGCAACAAGCATGTCATCTACATACAATAACAATATAATATAGCTGCCATCATTTTGCTTTTTCAGATAAACACAATGATGAGAGTGACATCTAGTATAACCTTGTTCAGACATATACTTGTCAAATTTTAGATACCACTGCCTTGGAGCCTATTTTAAGCCATACAAGCTCTTCTTCAACCTACAAACTAGTTTCTCCTTCCCTTTCACCTCATATCCTTGTGGCTGCTACATATATATCTCTTCCTCCAAATCCCCATGGAGAAAGGTTGTCTTTACATCTAACTGCTCAAGATGAAAATCTTCAGCTACTACTAGACTTAAAATAGGTCTGATTGAAGTCATTTTAACAACAGGAGAAAATATTTCATCAAAATCAATACCTTTCTTCTGTGCAAACCCCTTCACCACAAGTCTAGCTTTGTACCTCTAATTTCCTCCATCTTCTTCCTTCAGCCTGTAAACCCATTTATTCTTCAATGTAGTTTTTCCTGCAGGAAACCTGACTAAGTCCCAAGTCTGGTTATGCATTAAGGAGTCCATCTCTTCTTCCATTGCTACCTCCCACTTCTTCCTGCTTTCAACCTGCATTTCTTCTTCATAACATTCGGGTTTACCGAATCAATCAACAATAGATAATATAATTAGGGAGAGTATCATTCAGGGGTCTACTTATCCTGGTAGATCTTCTAACACCACTTTCAATTGTTTGGGGTGCATGTTGTTGTTGTGGTGGTTGCTGTTGTTGTGGTTGTTGATTATTATTATTTTCAGGTACCTTTACTCTTTCAATGATTTCATTAAGAACTGCGTATTCCTTGTTTTCTTTTTCCTGTTTCTTTTCCTGCAACTGATTCTTATACAAGACCTTTTCATTGAATATTACATCTCTGCTCCTAATGATTTTGTGATTTTCGTAATCATATAAGTGATAAACAAAATCATTAACACCATATCCAATAAAGGTACATTTCTTTGACTTTGCCTCAAGCTTTGTTCTATTTTCTTTATCAATATGGACAAAGGCCTCACAACCAAAAGGCTTTAAAAAAGAGTAGTTTACCTTTTTACCTATCCATGCTTCCTCTGGAACACCACCATCCAAGGAACTTGAAGGCCCTCTGTTTATTAGATAAACAGCAGTATCTACAGCATCTGCCCAAAATTGTAAGGGCAATCCTGCATGTAATCTCATGCACCTTGCATGCTCCATGATTGTTCTGTTCATCCTTTCTGACACACCATTTTCTTGTGGTGTTCTTGGAACTATCTTCTCTCTATGAATTCCATGCTCTGAACAGTACTTATCAAACTCTTTGCTGCAATATTCACCTCCATTGTCTGATCTGAGACACTTCAATTTCTTTCCTGTCTCAATCTCAACCAAAGATTTCCATTTCTTGAAAGTATCAAATACATCAGATTTATTCTTAATACGATAAATCCAAGTTTTTCTAGTTGCATCATCAATAAAAGTAACATAATAACGAGAGCCACCGAGAGATGATACCTGAGCAGGTCCCCATACATCTGTATGCACAAGCTCTAATTTTTTGCTCTTCTTTTCTTTCCCAACTCTGAGAAATATGACTCTCATCTATTTTCCATAAATGCAATTCTCACAGAAGTCCAAATCAACATTCTTCAAACTTGGCAACAAATTCCTTGAGTGAATAATCTTCATCCCCTTTTCACTCATGTGTCTGAGCCTATGATGCCATAATGCTGCATCTGCTCCTTTGGAAGTTAAAGCATTAACAGAGTTATAAATACCATTGCATAAATACAATGTACCAACCTTTTCGCCTTTTGCTATTACCAGGGCTCCTTTGGTGACCTTCCAAGCTTTATCTGTGAAAGTTGTCACACAGCCTTCACCGCCTAACTGCCCTGTCGAAATCAGATTTTTCTTCGGATCTGGAACATGCCTTACCTCCTTTAGTAGCCATTGGTTTCCATTCTGCTGTTTTACAAGAACCTTACCCATTCCAACAATTTTACAGGGTTTATCATCACCCAAACAGACTTTTCCAAAATCTCCTTGAACATAGTCATGAAAGTATTTCTTGTCAGGTGTGGCATGGAATGAGGCCCCTGAATCTACCACCCAGGAATCGGTAATATTTTCGAAAGAAAGAATCAAAGCATCTTGTAACACCTCACCTATCACATTTGCTTCATGATTGTTTTCTTGTTGTGCATCTCCTTCTTTTCCCTTCCGAGATCTACAGTCTTTCTTTAGGTGTCCTTTCTTTTCGCACTTCCAGCACACTATCCCCGATCTGGACTTGGATCTGTCTTTCCTTGATTTACTGCGATATCCTGAGCTCTTTCCTCTTTCCATTTTTCTTCCCCTAGACTCTGCACTCAAAGCATTACCCGGTGTCTCACCGGAGCTTTTCCATCGCATTTCCTTGCTAAGGATAGCACCGACAACATCATCAAACTTTAAAGTACTAGATCCAGAAACAGAGTTATTAATGGCCATTACTAAACCATTCCAACTTTCTGGTAATGAGCACAAGAATAACAAAGCTCTAACTTCATCATCAAAGTTTACCCCTATAGAACATAACTAACTTGTAACAATATTAAAATCATTTAAATGGTCTACAACAGATCCACCTTCCGACATCTTCATATTAAATAACCGTTTCATAAGAAATACCTTGTTTGAGGCCAAGGGTTTTTCATATAGTTTCTCCAACACCTTAATCAAACCCTCTGTAGTTGTTTCCTTCGAAATGTTGAAGGTGAATGACGCTGCGAGGCACAACCGCACTATTCCGAGTGCCTTTCTATTGAGAAGGTTCCATTCTTCATCTGTCATACCCGTCGGCATCTTTGTTTTTCCACCCAATGGTAGGTATAGATCTTTCTGATACAGATAATCTTCCATATGCAGCTTCCACAGCAAGAAGTTTTGGCCGTTAAATTTCTCGACCCTAAACTTAACATCTTCTGCCATTACTCCCACTCGAATGAGGAACCATTCTTTCCTGCGAGTTTATCAGCCAAATAGACCTTTGGCTCTGATACCAGTTGTTAGAAAATTATATATTACAGAGTAATGGAACACACAAAATATTGCAGAAATATAAAAACAAAAAACGCATAAAACAAGAGAGACACAGATATACGTGGTTCACCCAGTTTGGGCTACGTCCACCCTGAACAGCCAGTCCTTCCTTTCTATTATCCAGCAAAATGAAGAGACACAACCTACAGTAAATCCGCTGTAATATCCTCTATTTTCTCTCACAGTCTCACTTCTCTATTTCTCGCTCGGAGAATACACATCTATTACACAGACTGAATACAATTCCCTCATACAAAGAGAGGGGGTGCCTTCTAGGGTAAAAAACCCTAAAATAAACATAAGTTCTACCATCAGATCATCCACCTAATGAATGGCCCAGATTGACTAGAAATTACTATACTTTTACAAGGAAATTTTACATCTATTTTTAGGTTTGGGGGTGCTGCCCCCGAGCCCCCGGACCCCCCAGCCAGGGGGGATCGGCACCCCCAGACCCCCGCGGGGGGCACAAGTCCCCCCCGCACCCCCCCGCATGGAGGGGTGTACAAACTTCCTGGGTATACATCCAGCTGAAACAAAGACCTTTGAACAATCATGCTCCACACACAACACAAACTAGGTAGTGCCTCTCAGGTACAGTAAAACATGCTTAGTTTCCTTCCAAAATAGTTTGTTTTACCTAATCATAGCTTGGCTTAACTGGTTGATTGCACAACACATATCTGGTGATGTGTTCACAAGATACATGAGTGGACCCACTAGCTGCCGATAAATGGTAGTATCCATTTCACCTAAAGTGGCATTCTCCTTCCTCTAGTTGTTCATTAGAGGTGTCTCCATGGGTTTACAACTCTCCATGTAGAATCTCTATCGTATATCATTTTCATACTTTCCTTGAGAGAAAAACAATTCCCCATCACCTTTCCATACTTCCAACCCAAGAAAGTAGTTCATGAGACCCATGTCCTCCATTTCAAATTCCCTTGCAAGGTCCTCCTTGCAAGATATGATCAAATACTCCTCACTAGTTAAAATAAAATTATCAACATATAAGGAAATAATAAGAAATTTACCTTCTATCCAAATGTGATGAGGTTTACATCTGCTTCACTTATGGTGAAGCCCAAACCGGAGATAACTATCGATCTTGATGTACCAAGCAGAAGGTGCTTGTTTGAGATCGTACAATGCTCACTTGAGTTTGCACACATGAGACTCTTTATCAAATGTCTCAAAAACTTTTCGTTACTCTATGTACACCTCCTCCTTAATAACCCAATTGAGAAATGTTAATTTTACACCCATCTGGTGGATATTCCACCTCATCTGCGTAGCCAGATCAAGAATTGATCTAATCGATGAGTACCTCATACAAGAGGAAAGGTCTCCTCATAGTCAATTCCCTCAACTTGATAGTACCCCTTGGCCAAAAATTTGGCCTTATACTTCCCTATGTTTCCATCTATTTCTTCTTTCACCTTGAAGATCCATCTCAAAACCACTATTGATTTATATGCTAGTCTTGGGACCTTTGTTAAAACACTGTTATTTGCAATGGATTCGTATTCCTCCACCATTGCATCAACCCATACAGGTTTCTCTATTTCTTCCTCAAAATAGGATGCCTCAATCTCTATAAGCTCAGTCACAAGAGCCATGTAGCCAATGTACCTCTCAGGTGACCTCCTTTGCTTATGCAAATTTGAAAGATATCCCACATTCTCCCTCGCATCCTGCACAAGTCAATCAACTTCCTTAGTTATTTTTCTGCCTTATCTAGAGGTTTTACTTTAGTGAATGTCTCCACTCTCTGATCCATAATTTTTGGTTTCTCTACAACTTCTTGAGGTTCCTCTTTTGGAGCTAAAATCTCATCTTTTGGTGGGATCTAAATCTCCCTCTCAAGAGAGCACCATATAGCTTTCTCCTCATCAAAATTTACATCTGTTTGCACAACTATAAATATGAGTGATGGAAATTACACATGTTAGTTGTGGTGAGTTTTTGTGTAACCCACAAATACCCCCAATTCTATGGTCTACTAAAGCTTATTCCTTGATTCTTTGGAGACATGGCAATACATATAGGCTCCAAAAATCTTGAAGTGCGACACATCCAACTTTCTTCCTGAGAAAGCCTCCTCCAGTGTAATCATGCCAAGAATCTGATGAGGACTTCGGTTATGAAAACAGGCTATTGTATTGCATGCCTCAACCCAAAAATGCAGAGGTAGGCCTTGGTCATGCAACATCACCCTCGTTGCTCCCAAAATGCTACGTTTCTTTCTCTCACCCACCCCATTCTGATGTGGGTTGTGGGGTGTTGTCAACTCTCATCGAATTCCTTCTTTTGCATGTAAATTTTTAAATTCATTCAACACATACTCACCTCCATTATTTCTCCTGAGAGCCTTCACCTTCTTGCTAGTTTCTTTCTCAACTAGTGGCTTGAATTCTATGAATTTGGAGAATGTCTCATCTTTCTTCCGCATGAAGAGATCCAACACTTATGTGAGAAGTCATCAATAAAAAGGAAAAAATATTTGTGTCTAGTAGTGGAGGTTATCGAGAAAGGTCCACAGACATCAGAGTGGATCCTTTCTTGGACTACATGTGCTTTGTTGTCCCAATCATGGAATGCAATTTTTATGTACTTCCCCAAGGTACATCCTTTGCATACATCCTGCTGCTCAAGTGCTCCTTTAGGGAGGCTAGTGGCTATTTGTTGTATAATATTCAAGGTGCCATGATGCAAATGGCCAAGTCTTATGTGCTAAAGTTCACCTACATCGTTTCCCTGCACTTTCTCTTCCTTAGTGCTTAATGCAACACAATCTTCCACATCTAACTTATATAGATTCTTCACACAAACCTCGATATTCTTCACCTGTCTCATGGCTATGTGTCTTAGGAATGTTTTTCCTTTGTTGAAGATCACGTCATAACCACGGTCTTCCAAAACTGCAACAAAGATGAGATTTTTCTTTAGGCCTAGAACAAACATGACATCCTTGAGCCTAAGAGGGGAGCCTGACTGCCTCTGAAAGGTGATTGTACCAATACCGGTCATCTTGTACCTTTCTTCATCCCTGAGCTTGATGTGCATTTGGATATATTTCTCCTCTAGGTCACTGAAAAAATCTCTACACCTCGTCATGTCAAAAAATGCATCTGAGTCCAAGTACCACACACTCCCCATCACTGTGTTGGACATGCATGAGATAAGGGTAAAGTCAAGGTCAAACTGCGAATCCAAGGCTTCACCCACTGCTCCTCCTAAGGTCTTCTTGCTTGCCTTTTTCTGTGAGAAATTTGTGGCATCGTGCCATTATTCATGACAACTGAAGCATTTAATTTTTCACAAACCTTTATTCTTTCCTCCTTGGCTGGATTTTATTTTGGTTTGAGATTTCTTCCCTTTTCCCTTTATCCCCTTTCCAACCAATGCAAAGTTCTCTTCATCCTTGCCCTTGGATGAGGTCCCATCTCTGGTATTCTGCCTTATTTCCTCTTGTACCAAATCATACCATAAGTGTTCCCTATTCGGTAGTTTCTCCCTCTCGTTCACATAATCTTAATAGCTATACCAACTCTTGGGAAGGCCCAGAAGGGCTATTCTTACTAAGTCATCCTTTAAAAAGTAACACCAACTCCTGCAAGCTCATCACAAACTTGTGTGAACCTCCTCAAATATTGCAGGACAAAGTCATTTGTCTACATCTTGATATTTCAAAGTTTATCCTTGAGCACCAACTTTTGTGGTCACTACTATTCTGAAACGGATTTTTCAGTGCCTACCACATTGCATAAGGATTTTCTTTCCCATGGAGATTGTTGAAAATGTGGTCCCATAATCCCTGTAATATTATTCTCCACACCTTGGCTACAAATTTATTCCATTGATCAAGGTTTTGGGCATCAAATTCTACTGGTTTTGTAACATCTCTCTTGATGTATTATAGCAATCCATTGTCATCGAATACCTCCTCCATGTTATCCTTCCAGTCAATGAAATAAGATCTGCCTTCCAAGGCATACTCTAGAGTCAGCTCGTTAAAGTTCATCTTCTCAGCTCTTAAGAGATCTTGCTACATTAAACTACAAATTCGAACCTCTTGAGAAATAAATTCAAAATTCCTGCTCGAATGTGAAGTTTTTTCAAAATCATAAGACAAAACCCTACTCTACTTCTCTACAGAAGTTAATTTATAATTTAGAACAAAAAATTTAGACATGCAATTAGAAATAAAACACATGCACACAATATTTTTCCTGGGGAAAGAAATCTACTAAAAAATCCAATGCCTTCTTGCATCAATCTGAAGAACATAGATGTATTACAATTGGTTTACTCAATTGTGCACAACCTGCAAGTGAATAACTTATCTCTCTACACACTAAGAATCTCAGGCCAAAACTTTGTTAATTTCTGCTTCTGCTTGAGCCCTTATTTCCTTGTGCAATTCCTTCATAAATTAGACCCCTATTATTTAGGTTTTTTTCCAAAATATAATTGTGCAATTCCTAAGGTTGACCATGTGACTGCATGCAACACCTGTATGCTTAAGACTAGTCTAAAACTAATGTTACACTAGCTTTGAATCACCACCATAGCTGGGGAACTCGAATTATTTGCATGCACTAGCTATTTTGGGCTGATTGATGAGTTAACTAGATGATCATTGCATTTTACTAAATTCCCACTGCACAACTAGACTTCCACTAGTTCCTCCAACAGTTAGAACTAGTTTAATTGAAAACAACCTGAGATAATTGACTTTGATTGCTACAAATTAGCAATCAAAGATGCTTAACTAAAATATAACTCCTCCAACTTGAATTTATTGAGTAAAATGGGTGACACAAGCCATTTCATACAAGCTAATTGCATCGAAGTTGTCTACTAGTGTGGAAATTCAAATTGTCTCAATTTAATCATGGCAAAATCAAATTGAGAATTTCTTGCTACATTTTTCAACAATCCTTTAGGTGAATCTAATCCATGTTGCCAATCCAGCACAAAAATGTGTTAATAAAAACAACCAATGGATATAAGTAGCGTTCAAAATAAATAAAACAGTCAAAAAACACATATAAAAACACAATCAATGGAGACCCTGAAAAGTATTTCAACTATCTTACCACCTACCCACATTCATCGAAAGTTCCTCCATCGCTCCTCTTGTTAGGCTCCTATACCAATAGGAGTCATATTTTTTGAATGGCTGAGATTAAACCTGTAATATGTAGATACCTTTGCTTTCTGCAAATGTTTTCCATATTCAAAAAATAAAAAAATGTAAAGAGGGTACGTCCTAAAAGAAAATTCAAAGGATAAAAAGAATAAAAACATCGAAAAAGATGAAAATATGAACCCCAAAGAAAGAAAAGAGAAGGAAAGTGTGCATGTTAAAATGCCACTACTATTTATTTTTTGTGCAAAATAAATGATTGTGTGCAGTTTATAGCCTATGCCACAATCCATGAGAGTCAAAATGTTTAAACTTGGCTATTTCATGTTTCAATTTCAAGTTTATAGATAGAGAAATAAAATCTGACCAAACTGTTTAATCTTGGCAGATGACTAGATTAGGTAGAGTAAATAAAAAGGAGCTTAACTGTTTAATCTGAGCCCTTGGATGTAATAAGGTTAGATTTAGTTAGATTACCGTTGTAAAAGAAAAAAAAAATTGTTTGATAAGGGTTTGCTAGTTTAAGTGCATCCTAATAAAGAGTAGTAAAAATGGTAGGATGAGTAGATGGGTAAGTAGTAGAAAGGTTGCAGAATTGTGATGATTGTTAGACAAAAGCATATTTATCACCCTCATCATAAAAATTCCAAGTATAAATGAGCAATTGAGCATGCATTAAGCTTACAAAGTCAACTGATTAATTTCCCCATTCATTTCACCCTTAATTTTACTAATTTCCCATAAGCAAAGTCTTAAGTACCCAAAATCTTAAGTCAAAGGGGCTCAGAGCATTTCTCTGACTTTTGGAAGGACAAAACCCTCGGCCCAATGACTTATAGGTCCTAAGTACTAAAATTCCCCCCCACAAACATTACCTCCCTTCACTATCCCTCATTTTCCCAAACAAATCCCTTTTCCTAAGGTAAAACACCATTTTTCTTAAGGAAAAGACATTACCCCCAATTAAGAGTTTCTACCAAATTCGACTTTGTCTTATTTTTCACCCTCAATCCATAAATATAGTGGCAAATAGATTCATTATTTTTTAGTGTCCTTTAATTAAGTTCTATTAATGTAAAACGGTTTGAGATATTTGTAAACCAATCTTGATATTTTTTCAAGATATTTCAGTTTAGAATTTGTATAAATACTTCTTCATTTGAAGTATTTTGGGTGGATTCAAAGACATTTATGTAGATAGTTCATATCAAGTTAAGGAGCTATTATAATCAAGACTGGAGTGGCTTGCTGGATCATGGAATAAAGTTAAAGACATTTCGTAGGATTCTTGTGCACAGTGGAAATCAAATAAGTATTATCTCTTCATGTTTATTACTGTTTCTCTTCATGTTTATAAATATTCACATGTTTCTCTGTGAAATCTAAATGGTAAACAAGGAATGATATTTCCTAATTAGCTTTAATGCTCTTTGTCTTGACTGTTTACTTTCTCACTGTTTTCTGCTAAACTATCGTAGTCTAGGAATTCTTAATTGCTCCCTTACTTTCGTACTTCCCCCCCTTAGGTCCATAGTAAAGGATTCTTAGTTTCCCTTTGCTACTGATCTCCTTCTGTTATTCATCTTGATCCTAGTTTAAGGATTCGTCATTGCCCTTTTACCCTAGTTAGGACTACCTCATCCATTTGAACCCGCAGATTTTCTTTTTTTGTGCTAGCCTGCCCTATGAACTCCTCATTTAGTAATTGACCTAATCCAGTTAAGCCACTCTTTGATTGACTCCATAGCCCAATGGCTTGAAGGCTTGCTCTGCCCATCTGTTCCCATAATTCCACCACCCAACTTCAATTTCAAAATCAAAATCCCATGAGCACTAAGAACTAGCCTAAAATCCCATAAAAAACAAAGTTAAATTATAAAGAGAGAGCCCTCTCTGGACTTAGGTTGGCTAGAGCCTAAGCCTAAAAGATTAGTTTGTGGTTACCTCGAAAATTTCTTTCTTTAACCTTGAGAAAATTCTAAGTGATAACATAGTGGCGACCATACTGGGGAGAACTAACATTTTCTTCAGAATGTTTTACAGGTTTAGATCTGATCTATGATGGTGGACAGTGATCAAACACACAATGGTTAAAATCATCCACTTCACGACTCTAGATCAATTCCACAATCAAGACTCCACTGGAGGAATGAACCTGAAAGAACTATGTGAAAAGATCAGGCTTTTAACTTGGATTGTTATCCAAGACATTATGTTCTTTCTCATCAGTACATTTTTTCAATGTATATTGAATTTTACAGAAGATTTTAGATTAATTTTTTATTATTTCCCTTTGAAAATTGTAGATATAAAGTCTCCTTACACATTTGAGCAGCATTCTTCTAACTCTTATGAAGATCATTTTCCAATTGAGGAGCATCAAACAATCAAGACTAATCATACAATCCCTATACCTTATAAAGTTCCCGATAGATATAAGCCACTCATCTTACCTCGTACACTCCATGCTTTCCCTAACAATTATTACAAGCATCTCACTAGGTTTGATGGAGAGAATGGTATCACTGCTCAAAAACATATTCAAGGTTTTCAGAATTATCTAGAATTATTTGAAACTGATGAAGATGATGTTATTATCAGGCTTTTTGCTCTTTCTTTTAAAAGTAGAGTAAAGTTGGTTCAAGAATTTACCTAATGCAAGCATCTCAAATTTCCAACAGTTTGTCAAAATTTTCCTTGATAGATGGATAATCAAAGTCAATCTTCTTGTTATCATAGAAGAATATAATCAGTTAAAAAGACAGCGAAATGAAACAATGCAACAATTTTCAGACACATTTAATCAAGCCTATTATTCAATGCCATCAAATATAAGACCTCCCCCTGACTCAGCTCTTTTGCATTACCCAAGAGAATTTGATCCAGAGATAGAATTTCAGCTAAGAGAAAGAAACCCCTCAATACTGGAACAGATGCAGAACATTGCAGTGGATGTAGAAGTTAGTCTGCAAATTAGAAGAGGAAATTTGAAAGCAGAAAAAGAGGGAAAACTCAACATTTTGATGAAGAAAATAGAGGAAATGATGCAAACGATCACCATGAAAGACGAATTTTTCGCTCAAAATCACCATGACACATTTATTTCACAAAAGGAAAAGGTTGATATTCATGAACAAATTCCTGCTAATTCCAACTACCATAGATCAGAAGATAGATTTATAGAGCAATATGTGGAGAAGAAATCTACTAATCTAATGTGTATGTTTAATGACATTACTTCTTTTAATGCTTTGCCTAAATATGATCAGTATGATGATAATTATGTTCTTCAAATCCAAACTAACTTTACAAAGCAATCAAAAGCTAGTTTGGGGAATAAGGAAATTCAGTTTCAGCAGCTTGAAAACAATGATCATTTTATCCATATCAGCTATGAAAGTGAAGAAGAAAGTGCAGAAAATTTCGAAATAAGTGAAGCTTCTTTGCCTCTTTGTTTTGAATCATTTCAGTTGTTAAAGGAAACGTGGTATAACATCTCTAAAGAAAAGGATGGGCAGCTTGTAGAAACCTATGAAGTTCAATTCAAACCTATATGCAATAAGTTGCAGCAATCCTTCCAAGTTGTTTATGATCCAATAGCTGATAGGATGGATAATGAATGCAATCAGAATTTTTCTCCATTAACAGACTATGAGAGTCAAAATCAAGATGATAATAGATTCACTAGTCAGACATTTCAATCAGTTGAAGTATCATCACAAAGCTCATCTGAAAGTCGGCATGGTGTTAAAGATAAAAGTGACATTTCAGTTTCATGGAATGGAAGCCATCGAGAACAAGTGTGCAGTTGCTTAAATCAGTTGATTAATAATGTATATATTTTGGAAGATCCTTTTGGTACAGTTTTTAGAGTCTACAAAGGAAAGAAAGTATTTCCTTATCTTCTCATTTGTTGACAAGGTTATAATTGGCTTTATAATCTCGGTTTTAATCACAAACAAGCACAAGCAAAAAAATTCACCAATGTACATGATGCTTGGATGGTTGCATTGGTTGTTTCATTTTACCTAACCAGCAGTTGGACAACTGATTAGAGTAAGTAGGTAGAATTTCAGTTTGAATAAATTCATTTTTCAGCAGCAAGTTTATGTTAGATCAGATTTCAGTTTATAGAAAAGGGTGTACTTTTAATTCAAAAGTTTTAGTCACAAAGATTATACAACAGAGAATATACATGTCTGGGATTGGCCCAATGGATCAGGCTACTAGTCGACGGTGTTCTTAACATTTCACAAGGAAATTCCATCCCCAAGTGGAGCCATTGTTAGGTTCCTATACCAATAGGAGTCATAATTTTTGAATGGTTAAGATTAAACCTATAATATGTACATACCTTCGCTTTCTGCTAATGTTTTCCATATTCAAAAAATTAAAAAATGTAAAGAGGGTATGTCGTAAAAGAAAAATAGAAGGAAAAAAAGAATAAAAAGGTCGAAAAAGATGAAAATATGAACCCCAAAGAAAGAAAAGAGCAGGAAAGTGTGCTAGTCAAAATGCAACTACTATTTACTTTTTGTGCAAAATAAATGATTGTGTGTAGTTTGTAACCTATGCAACAATCCATGAGAGTCAAAATGTTTAAACTTGGCTATTTCATGTTTCAATTTCATGTTTATAGATAGAGAAATAAAATCTGACCAAACTGTTTAAACTTGGCAAATGAGTAGATTGGGTAGAGTAAATAAAAGGGAGCTCAACTATTTAATCTAAGCCCATGGATGTAATAAGGTTACATTTAGTTAGATTACCATTTTAAAAGAAAGAAAAATGTTTGATAAGGGTTTGCTAGCTTAAGTGCACCCTATTAAAGAGAAGTAAAAATGGTAGGATGAGTAGATGGGTAAGTAGTAGAAAGGTTGCAGAATTGTGATGATTGTTAGACAAAATCATATTTATAACTCTCATCATGAAAATTCCAAGTATGAATGAGAAATTGAGCATGCATTAAGCTTACAAAGTCAACTGATTAATTTCCCCATTCATTTCACCCTTAATTTTACTAATTTCCCATAAGTAAAGTCTTAAGTACCCAAAATCTTAAGTCAAAGGGGCTCAAAGCATTTCTCTGACTTCTAGAGGGACCGACCCTCGGCCCAATGACTTATAGGTCCTAAGTACTAAAATCCCCCCACAAACATTACCCCCCTTCACTATCCCTCATTTTCCCAAACAAATCCCTTTTTCTAAGGTAAAACATCATTTTTCCTAAGGAAAAACCATTGCCCCCAAGTAAACCCATTTTCCTAAGAAAACCCACAAAAGTAACACTAAGCCTAAGTTATAATGTGTTTATACAAAGCCAATGAATTATAATTGTACATTGTACTTAGCGCTAAATCCATTTACTGCTTTCGTTCATATTAACTTTTAATTTTATTTATATATTTCCCAAAAATACCCTCTCCCATATGTATTTATTAAATCCCTTTAATTTTAATATCCTGTCCCCGAATTTTGTAATATAAACTTTATAAATAAAACCCCGACAAACAACGTAAATTAATCGATTTGCGATTAATTAAAAATTCAAACCTTTCACCAATAGAATTATTCCCGATCCCTTAACCTCAACCTTAACCTTGAATTAAATTAAAACCACCACATTTAATTGCCCGTCGGGCCCTCCCACTACCGTCCGTGCATTTTCATTAACCGATTGCAACCCAATCTCTCCCCTCCAAATCTAACGGTCCACGTTGATTTCGCGCAGGCCCGAAATCAGAACATTACCCGCTCGAAATGGGTTGTTCTCCCTTGGGCCCTCGAGGCTACATTGCACCCAATGAGTGGAAACGGGTGGCCCCAACCCCCCATAAAACCACCCAACACCCAAAAGCGGTGCGAAGAAAACTGCATACCACCGCCCGCTACACGACAAACTGTCTATTGTTCACTTAGCGCCAAAATTCAAACAAATCAAACGTTTACCCGTTTAAACACAAAAACCACAATTTCGCTTATTTTCGCCTGTTTGTGCAGTAAAGCCCTATGTAACCCTTCTGCGCCACTTGAAGCCTCTGCTAACCAATTCAAGCATGGTTTACCTCCTGAAATCATTTTGGACTCACTCCATAGACCTATAAAACTCGATAAAGCCATTAATGACCCTCCTGTCAACCCAATGTTTTCCTGATAGTTTGTTTTATTTTACAGGTGATCAAAAGACTGCAACCTTGGATAAACAGTCTTAATACTAGTCATAAGACCTGTTTACTCTGAGATTGTTATCAAATCTATTCAAACAGAGATGGAAAATAAAACATACAATTAAAAGACAGGCAGAGGAAACATGAAATTAAATGATTTACTGTTGAAATAGACAGTAAAAACCTAAAATATATAGTGAAGTTAACAGGACACAGTAAAGAATAGTTAAAGTGTATCAGGGTTAAAGAGTATCATATTGAATACCAAGTCAAGTAAAGCAGCTAGCATGAAGACAAACAATAGGGAAGACAGTTACAAAGCATACAAATTCATGTCAAAGTGAAGACAGATGAAAAAACAGAGTGGTAAAAGTAAACATGGAGGTAGTAAGGGTTAAACAGAGATGAAAACACTTTCACCAGCAACAATGAATTTTATCCAAAATAAAAGTGAAAAACAATTAAAATAAATTTAAGTTTAAAAGATGAAATTAGAGCAGAAATAGTACAATCTTCATAAATGTCATGTTTAAGCCATAGTTTTGCAAAAACCATTGTGACCAATACAAGATGTATTTTGAGAAACTGGAGGCGGTTTGTGTTCCTAAAATTCCAATCTACAAAAACCTATCTCACTTTTTACACAGGTATTACCAAACGTTAGATAAGTGCATACCTTCACAGCCTATTTTTCAAACTATGTAAAGTCTTTTTGTAGACATCTTTTTGCAGAGAATATTGTGAACATATGGAGCTAACTTTTGGGACACTGAGAGAGTTTTATCTCCAAAACATTCTTATCTACAATAACCTCTTTCATGTTCTATATATCTAGCTCAGATTGAGATATACAAAGGTATCAATGGACCCTAATTTTGCAGAATTGTTGGGGCAGAATGCACAAAGAAAGGATGCAGTTAGTGACTTGGATGCCTCATCATCAATTAAGAGTTGCTATCAAATTCGACTTTCTCTTCTTTGTCACCCTCAATCCATAAATATAGTTCCAAATAGATTCATTAGTTTTGAGTGTCCTTTATTTAAGTTCTATTAATGTAAAACAGTTTGAGATATTTGTAAACCAATCTTGATATTTTTTCAAGATATTTCAGTTTAGAATTTGTATAAATACTTCTTCATTTGAAGTATTTTGGGTGGATTCAAAGACATTTTTGTAGACAATTCATATCAAGTTAAGGAGCTATTGTAATCAAGACTGGATTGGCTTGCTGGATCATGGAATAAAGTTAAAGACATTTCACAGGATTCTTGTGCACAGTGGAAATCAAATAAGTATTATCTCTTCATGTTTATTACTGTTTCTCTTCATGTTTAATAATATTCACATGTTTCTCTATGAAATCTGAATGGTAAACAGGGAATGATATTTCATAATTAGCTTTAATTCTCTCTGCCTTGACTGTTTACTTTCTCATTGTTTTCTACTAAACTATCTTAGTCTGAGAATTCTTAATTGCTCCCTTACTTCCGTAGTTCCCCCCCTTAGGTCCATAGTAAAGGATTCTTAGTTTCCCTTTACTACTGATCTCCTTCTGTTCTTCATCTTGATCCCAGTTTAAGGATTCTTCATTGCCCTTTTACCATAGTTAGGACTACCTCATCCATTTGAGCCTACATATTTTATTTTTGTTGTGCTAGCCTGCCCTGTGAACTCCTCATTTAGTAATTGATCTGATCCAGTTAAGCCACTCTTTGATTGACTCCATAGCCCAATGGCTTGAAGGCTTGCTTTACCCATTTGTTCCTAGAATTCCACCATCCTACTTCAATTTCAAAATCAAAATCCCATGAGCACTAAGAACTAGCCTAAAATCCCATAAACAACAAAGTTAAATTATAAAGAGAGAGCCCTCTCTGGACTTAGGTTGGCTAGAGCCTAAGCCTAAAAGATTGGTTTGTGGTTACCTAGGAAATTTCTTTATTTAACCTTGAGAAAATTTTGAGTGATAACACCTCTTACAACATATACCTCTGTTGTCAGCCTCCATCACCCTAAATCACATTATTTTTTTTCAACCTCCATCGCTCTACTTCTAGAAGAACCCATCAATAGCATAAGGACGAACCCCTAATCCCTTACCTTTTCTACTAGCGCATCATATTTAAAATTTTAAGACAAAATATTTATTTTGTCTTATAAAATTACCCTCCGTGTAGTAGTGTCGACAGTAAATACATACAAGTTATCTCTAATCATATCAACAAAGATTGAAGGGACAAAAGAGTAATTAATGTATGGGAAATCTTGCTAGGGAAAGTTTTCACATTCTCTAGAGTCGGCTACCCACACAAAACGAAGAGCCCAACAAGTTGTTGTCATTATATAAGATAACATGACTGGAAAGTGAAATAACAGCGTTGGTATATGCGCGACAGTAGTAGCCCGCAAGCTGACGGACTTAGGGTGCACTGTCAGAGTCATTTTTGTAGTTGTTAGATAATACTTTCTTAAATTGATATGTTTTTGTCTTAATTGTTAATTGTCTTAAATGGATTTCATATTAAGTGGCCATTGTCTCTGTAGGTTTTAACCCCATACAAAAATTACCTGCATATGAATTATAAAACACAGAAAATAAACAATGCAAGAGCATAACACAAAAAACACATATACACAGATATTTTCCCCTAGATCCCAAAACCGGGACTACCAGCTTGAATTTTTCATTATGTTCCTTTCAATGTTACAATACATATTTATACATGCTGAAGCATCCAATACCATGGACCGAAAACCATTGCGTCCAAAACCATGGACCGAAAACCATCGTGTCCAAAACCATGTGCGGAAAACATGCACAAAACCATAGGTAGGTCCGCCCAACCTAACATAGGGTCCAAAACCAAAATTTTCCGTGGCGCTGCCCCAGACCCCATAGAGTGGGGTTACCTGCACCCCTCAAACCCCCTGTGACCCTCCCCGCTACACAATCGGTGAAATGAAGGGGGCGCTACGCCCCCCCTCTAACCCCCTGGTTAACTATGTTGGCTAGTCATGGAAAGAATATAACACAACCCAACATCCTCTCACTTGTTGTTTTCTTTCCATGGTGATCCACAAGAGAGCTTAGTCATTTATCCAGCCCTGCAACACCCATTATTTCTCTACACCAAGAGAACTTCTCAGAGCTCACATATTTTGTCAATGCATCTGCAGTATTCTTCAAAGTGTCCACCTTTACCAGCAACACCTTTCTGTCTTCTATCATATCCCTCACAAAGTGATAATGAACATCAATGTGCTTTGTCTTTGAATGATATGCATGGTTCTTTGCCAAGAAAAATTCACTTTGGCTATCACAGTATATCCTTATAACTCCTTGTACTAATCGCATACTTGAACACAATCTCTGCAACCAAACTGCTTCTTTTCTTGCATGAGTGGCTGCCATGTATTCTGTCTCTATAGTTGATAATGCCACTACAGATTATTTCTTACTCATCCAACTGACTGCACCTCCAAATAGGTTAAACACATACCCACTTGTAGATCTTCTCTGATCCAGATCTCCAGCCTAGTCTGCATCAACAAAGCCATGAATATCCAACACTCTGTCCAATCGTGGTCTTCCTTGGTAGCACAAACCATAATCATTAGTGCCACGCAAATACTTGAAAAACCCACTTCACTGTTGTCCAGTGCTCCTTCCCTGGTTTTGACATAAACCTGCACAATACTCCCACTGCATGTGCAATGTCTGGTCTAGTACAGACCATTGCATACATCAGGCTACCGACTACTCTTGCATATGGAATACAGGATATGTCCTCTTCCTCTTCTTGTGTCTTGGGACACTGTTCAACAGATAACCTCATACCTACAGGAATAGGAACCTTCACCGGTTTACTATCCTTCATATTGAACCTCTGCAGTATTGTCTCGACATATTTCCTCTGGTTTAACCAGAGCTTCCTCTTTTTCTGGTCTCTTTTAATTTCCATGCCCAAAATATAGTTTGCAGCACCAAGATCTTTCATGTCAAATTTGGATGACAATTAGGTCTTCAAATCCTGGATAATTTCTTTGTCATTTCCAACCAGTAACATATCATCCACATACAAGACCAGATAAATAACACGGTCACCAATTAATTTAAAATACACACAGTGATCTGCTTTGCTTCTGGTGAAGCCAAGTCCCCATATAAATGTATCAAATTTCTAATACCACATCCTTGGTGACTGTTTTAACCCATACAAAGACTTATTTAACTTTCATACGATTTCTTTCTTACCCTTCACTGCAAAACCTTCAGGTTGCTTCATGTAGATCTCATCTTCTAGATCCCCATGAAGAAATTTTGTCTTCACATCCATCTATTCTACCTCAAAATCAAAAGCAACAACAATAGAAAAAAATAATCTAATAGAAGCTACCTTAGCAACAAGACAAAAATATCACCAAAATCAATTCCAAGCACCTAGGAATAACCTTTTGCTACCAACCGAGCTTTGTATTTCTCCACCTTTCCTTCTGCATTTGTCTTCTTCTTGAACACCCATTTGCTGCCAATGGGTTTCCTTCCAACCAGAAACTCCACCAGATCCCAAGCCTCATTTTTGTGCAAAGATGCCATTTCATCAACCATTGCCTCTTTCCAAAGTTTTCCATCCTATGAATCTGCTGCTTCCTTCACAGTTCTGGGATCATCATCAATAATAGATTAAGAAAAATTTGAACAGAAAGTAGATGGACTATACCTTTCTAGCTGCCTTCTTTCTCGAACTGATCTTATCACACTCGGAGTTTGTGGCTCTTCATCTTCTGATTCCTCCTCTGTTGTAGAGTCTGATTCTTCCTCCTTTAGCTCAAAATCTATCTTCTCATGTTCCTTTTGTTGGAATTCATGTTTAACAACCACTTTCACCTCTATGAACACCACATCTTGGTTGTACACAACCTTCCTTGTTACTGGGTTCCAAAGCTTATAATCCTTTAAACCATCATTATACCTAATAAAGATGCACTTTTCAGATTTACTATCCAACTTGGTTCGTTTCTCCTTTGGAACATGTACATATGCATCACATCCAAATACCCTCAGATGTGAAAGAGAGGGTTTCTTACGAGTCCATACCTCTTGTGGAGTCTTATCCTCCAACGCTAATGAAGGTGATCTATTGACCAAGTAACACATTGTCTCAACCACCTCTGCCCAAAATTCCTATCCTAACACAACACCACTAAGCATGCTTCTTGCCCTTTCCATTAACGTCTTGTTCATTCTTTATGCAACTCCATTTTGCTAAGGTGTATATAGAGTAGTCTTCTTCCATGCTATACCATACTTCTTACAGAATTCTTTCAATTCCTTACTGCAAAACTCTCCACCGTTACCTGTCCTCAGCACCTTTATCTTCTTCTCTATCTGGTTTTCCACCAGAGCCTTAAATTCTTTAAACCTGTCAAAGACTTCAGATTTCTTCTTAAGGAAATATATCCATGTATTCCTTGAGAAGTCATCTATAAATGATACATAGTACATAGACTTACCTAGTGATGGAACCTTCACAGGTCCAAACACATCATTGTGCACAAGCTCTAATAGATGTTTCGCCATCCTACCATCAGAGGGGAAACTCACCCATTTTTTCTTCCCATATACACAATTTTCATAGAAATCAAAATCCAAAGAGATATTACTCATACCTTCTACCATACCTTTACCATGAAGTATTTGAAGGCCCTTCTCTCCAATATGTCCAAGCCTTTGATGCCACAACATGGTCTTCTCTACAGAGACCACTAGATTTTCAGCTCCACTTTCAGGAACCACAGAACTGTTGCACCCATCAACAACAGTGTTACCTTGGAGCTTTTACAGAGTTCCAATCCGAACTCCCTGCATCAATACCAGTGCTTCCTAAACCATCTTGCAGGTATCCTTCTCAAACACTACTTTTACACCTACATCATCTAGCTTTCTTACAGAAACCATATTTCTGGCCAATGCAGGAATATGTAGAACACCCGGAAGTGTTTTAACCCTTCAACCGTGCAACTTCAACTTTACTTTTCCACAACCAATGATTCTAGCCTTCCTATCATCCCCTAAGAAGAAATCACCACCATCGTATTTCTCATACTCGCATAACCACTCTCTATGAGGAGTGAAGTGAAAGGATGCACCTGAGTCAATCAACCATGCCTCACAATCTACATGTGTACTTGAAGAAGCCAAGTACACATCCCCACCTTCATCTGAGGTGGTTTTCACCTCTACAGAAGGAGCATCGTCAGATCCCTTTCCTTCGTCAGGAGCTTTAGATTTACAGTCCCTCTTGTAGTGCCCTTCCTTTCCGCATTTCCAGCACACCACCTTTATAGGTTTTCCTAGAGATTTAGATCTCCCTCTAGATTTAGATTTCCCACTCAATGACTTATTTTTGTTTCTGTTCTGGGATCATCCTCATACAGACAAGGCATCACCATTCTAGCTCTCCATATTTTTCTGTCTCATCTCCTCCATCAACAAGGATGAGACTATTTCATCAAACTGCAAGGTAGTTGCATTGCTACCTATTGCAATAACCAGACTATCCCACGAATCTGGTAAAGAACACAACAAAATAATGCACTTATCTTCGTCTGAAATTTTGACATCAACAGACGATAACTGACGTGCCATAGTATTAAATGCATTTAGATGCTCTGTCACCGAGTCTCCCTCTTTCATCCCCAGGTTATACAGCTTTTTCCGTAGGAACAATTTATTCACTAGAGACATATATTGGTACAAATTCCATAACTTGTCCCACAAAGCCTTCGCCGTAGCTTCCCCTGATACATTCAACAATACTGAATCTGAGACAAAAAACCGTATTGTGCTCTTTGCCTTCTGATCCAACTTCTTCCATTCTTCATCAGACACTCCCTTTGGTTTAGTACCCAGATCTACCGCGATCCACACATCTTTATCCACCAATAGATGCTCAATCTTGAGTTTCCACAACTCAAAACTCTGACCATTAAATTTCTTGATCTCTATCTTTCCACTACTTGCCATCTTCTTTCACCAATAGAATCGATCCCACAGATCTCCCACTGAACGGGGTCTACCACAGGCCCGAGCGAAATCCCTAAGCAACAAAGGCATCCCATTGAAGCTAAAACAACTCTGATGCCAAATGTAGGTTTTAACCCCATACAAAAATTACATGCATATGAATTCTAAAACACAGAAAATAAACAATGTGAAAGCATAACACATAAAACTCATATATACAGAGATTTTCCTCTAGATCCCAAAACCAGGACTACAAGCTTGAATTTTTCATTATGTTCCTTTCAATGTTACAATACATATTTATACGTGTCGAAGCATCCAATACCATGGACCGAAAACCATCACATCCAAAACCATGGACCGAAAACCATCGCATCCAAAATCATGTGCGAAAAACATGCACAAAACTATAGGTAGGTCCGCCCAACCTAACATAGGGTCCAAAACCAAAATTTGCCAGGGCACTGCCCCGAACCCAATAGAGTGGGGTTATCTGCACCCTTCAAACCCCCTGTGACCCCCCCCCCCCCTCCCCCCCCCGCTACACAATTGGTGCAACAAAGGGGGGCGCTCCGCCCCCCCTCTAAACCCCTGGTTAACTACGTCGACTAGTCATGGAAAGAATATAACACAACCCAATAGTCTCAAATATAAAGTTGTCTTAAAATATTTTTGTCTCAATCAGTTTTTGTCGTAAATATAAAGTTTTGTCTTAAACTATTTTTTCCTTAAAATAGAGTTTTGTCTTAAAACATTTTTGTCTCAAACTCTTTCTGTCTTAAAATATTCTTGTCTTATACCTTTTTGTCTTAAATATAAAGTTGTCTTAAAATATTTGTCTTAAATTGCTTTTGTCTTAAATTTAAAATTTTGTCTTAAGTTGTTTTTGTCTTAAAATATTTTTGTCTCGAATTTTTTTGTCTTAAGTTTTATATTTAAGACAATTCAATTGATATTAAATTTTAATATAAAATAATTAAAATAAAAAGTGATTTTTTAAGACAAAAGAATTATTTTGTCTTAAATTTTTTCTTAAAAGTGCCCTTGGTGTAGTTGTGTCTCTTCTTCCTTCTCTTCACTTTCCATCTATATCTCTATCTCCCTTTGGCTCTCTATATATCCCCCAAAACATACACTCTCTTTCTTCAATATATCTATCTATCTCTCCCTCCTCTTATCCCTCTCTCTATCTCTCTTTTCCCCTTCTCTCCCTCTTCCCCACTTATATCTATCTTCCCTCCTATTGTCCTATCTACCTCTCTCTCCATCTTCCTTATCACTCCCTCTCTTTGTTTCCACCTTTCTCTCTTTGTTGATTTCTTCTTAGCTCCCTCTATCTCCCCCTCCAACTTCATCTCTCTTTCCCTCCCTCTCTCCCGTCTCTCACATCCTATCTCTCTCTCCCCCTCTCTCTCTTTCTCTCTTCACCCTCCAACTTTGTTACTATATCCCTCCTTATATCCTCTCTCCTTCTCTCCCCTGGTCTCTCCATATCTCCTTTGTCTCTTTATCTCACCCCCAACATATGTTAGGAATAATGCTTAATTAGTTATGTAAATTGCTGACAAATTAGTCAACACATTTTGTGTCCTCTGCAAAATTATTGCAGAAAATTGTTAAGGTGGTAAGTGCTGGAAATTAGCTGTAGCGTCAGTAGATTTATTTCAGAGTTGATTGATAAACATTTTAGTAATAATTTTACTATATAATAATGTAGTTAATGGTTCAATTAATATATGAGATTTGCAGCAGTTTTTAGCTGACACACAAACTATGTTTGATTTGTTTTATTTTTTTTATATGTATTTTTCTTCATAGTATTGTTGGCTTATCAGCTGCCTGGAAATAAGTCATTTCATATTCTCCAAGTGGTATTAGCGCAAGTAAAATTGTTTTGGGTTAAAGTTGTATTGTTGGAATTTTGCCAAAGTTAATCGTGTCGAATTCTAACCAGATGCTAGTTCCAGAATTTGATGGGAACGATTACGATTATTGGTGCATTAAAATGCTAACATTTTTATTGGAAAAGAATTTTGGGAGATTGTTTAATCAGGATATGAAGAGCCAGCTGATTGGAATGCCCTTACAGCGAATGAAATAACAACAAGAAAGGAAGAAAGGAAGAAGAATGCTCAAGCTTTGTTTCACATTTAGATAGCTCTTGGGAAGAGCTTATTTCCAAGAATATTAGGAGAAAAAAATGCCAAAGCTGCCTGGGAGACTCTACAAGAAGCTTACCAAGGTAGTGATCAAGTTAAGGTGGTCAAGTTTCAGACATTGAAGTGAGAGTTCGAGAATTTGAAGATGCAAGAAGCTAAAAGTGTCAGTGACTATTGTGTGAGTCAAAGACGTGGTCAATAAAATGGCTACACTTGGAGAAACTGTAAGTAATGAAGTTTTAATTAAAAAAGTATTGAGATCTTTAACACATAGATGGAATCATGTTGCAATAATCATGGAAGAAAGTAAGGATTTGACAAAACTACAGTTTGATCAATTGGTTGGATATTTGATGTCTCATGAAGAAAGATTGAAGGACACTTTTGAAGGTGTAGAGAAAGCTTTTTCCTCTCAACTACAAATTACAAAGAATGAAGATGCAAGCAACAGTAGTACGAAAATGCAATCAACGTCAAGGTAAATGGAAAAGCCAAAATTATTCAAGAGGTAGAGGAAGAGGTGGCTCAAGTGGAAGAGGTAGTTTCAGAGGAAGAGGTAGAGGTAGATTTGATAAGAGAAATGTTCAATGTTATTATTGTAACAGTATGGCCACTTTGAAAGAGAATGCAAATTGAAAGAAGGTAAAAATGCTAATTATGCTCAAGAAAGTGGTGAGTATCCTCCAGATCACTTATTTTTATCTTATGCGAAAGGTGAAAATACTAGTAAAGATGTTTGGTACTTAGATTCTAGATGCTCTAACCATATGACAGGGAATGAGAAGTTGTTTAGCAAAGGATGGAAATTTCAAATCCAAGATCCATCTTGGTGATGATAAATCATTGGAGGTTGCTACCAAAGGAGCTATGGAGGTCCAAACAAAAGAAGGTATAAAGAGTATTCATGACATTTATTATACTCCACAATTAAAGCATAATTTGTTGAGCATTGGGCAGCTATGTGAGAAAAATTATAAAGTCTAGTCTTTGAAAATAAGACATGTACTATTTATGATAAGAATAAGGGAAATAGGGTGATCACTATTGTGCCTATGACAACAAATAGGATGTTTCCCTTCAGGTTTGATGAACATAACTACAATCTTGCAAATATGGCTTATGAGGATTCAAGTTGGTTATGGTATCTCAAGTATGGGCATATAATTTTCAGAGTTTGAAGTTTCTAACCTCACATGCATTAGTTTCTGGTTTGCCCAAGGTAGAAGAGCATACGGAGGTTTGTGAAGGATGTGCTAAAGGAAAGCATGCAAGGGTAAGGTTTCCAAAGGGTAGTTCATGGAGGGCTCATCACCCACTTCAGCTTGTTCATTTAGACATATGTGGTCCTATGCAGACTAATAGTTTGGTAAGTCATCATATTTCATCACTTTTATTGATGATTACTCACGAAATTGTTGGGTATATTTTTTGAAGGTCAAAAGTGAAGCCCTGGATACATTCAAGAAGTTCAAATCCATTGAAGAAAATGAGAGAGGGTGCAAGATCAAATGTTTGCGGATTGACCGTGGAGGAGAATTTTGCTCTAAAGATTTCTAGAGTTATTGTGATATGAATGGCATCAGGAGGCAGCATACTACAGCATACACACCCCAACAGAATGGCATGGCTGAAAGAAAAAATCGTATTGTGGTTGAAATGGCAAGATGCAAGCTACAAACTAAGGGATTGAGCAACTCTTATTAGGGAGATGCAGTTGCTACAACAATATACATCCTCAATTGTAGCCCCACTAGTGCACTGGAAAATATGACTCCCTATGAAGCTTGGTATGGAAAAAGGCCTAATGTTAATCATTTCAAAGTTTTTGGTTGTTTGGCTTATGTGCAAGTACCTGATCAAAATAGAAAAAAGTTAGATGTAAAGAGTGAGTTATGTATTTTTATTGGGTATAGTGAGACAAGCAAGGCTTAGAAATTGTATAATCCTCTAAATAACAAGCTTATTGTCTCAAGAGATTTTATGAAGGGGGAATTTATGGTCATCAAAAAGGCCATGTTGAGAAGACAAAATCTGTTTTGAATGATGATACAATTGTTGATAATGATCACAAGTAGCCAACTAATGTTTCTGTAACTAGTGGCTTAACTCCACCAAGCAGCCCTTCATCAATTTCTTCAACATCAAGTTCAAGTCCAACTTCTTCTC
The DNA here is from genome assembly GCA_031772625.1 of Pinus tabuliformis. Lineage (NCBI taxonomy): Eukaryota > Viridiplantae > Streptophyta > Pinopsida > Pinales > Pinaceae > Pinus > Pinus tabuliformis. Next base: position 1,564,097,455 of record CM062804.1, read on the forward strand.
CAAGTTCTACAAGGAAGGTAAGAAGATTGAGTGATATTTATCAGAGGAGTGCAAATCAAGCACATGAAGAAAGTCTAATAGGTGAGATAGTCAATTTTGCTTTATTAGCCAAGGCTGAATTTGAACCATTATGTTTTGAAGATGCATGTACTAATGAGGTTTGGATGCAAGCCATGTAAAAAGAGATGGATTCCATACAAAGGAATGACACTTGGAAGTTGACAGAGCTTGCACATGACAAGAAAAGGATTGGCACCAAATGGGTCTATAAGACTAAATATAACAGTGATGGGAGTATTGAAAGACACAAAGCAATATTAGTTGCTAAAGGATTCACACAGAAGTATGGAATTGATTATGAAGAGACATTTGCACTAGTAGCAAGACAGAAGACCATTAGAATGTTCATTTCATTAGCAGCTCAGAAAAAGTGGAGCATACATCATATGGACGTGAAAAGTGCCTTCTTGAATGGGTACTTAGAAGAGGAAGTATATGTGGAGAAGCCACAAGGGTTTGAAGTGGAAGGAAAGGAGAATAATGTCTACAAGTTGAAGAAGGCTTTGTAAGGTCTCAAGCAAGCACCAAGAGCATGGTATGCAAGGATTGATGGGTACTTCAGGAAAATGACTTCCAGAGAAGTAAGAGTGATCCTACCCTTTACTACAAACAAGAAGGTATTGATATTCTAATCATAAGTTTGTATGTTGATGATCTATTGTATATGGGTAGTAGTTCTAAGATGAATGATAAATTCAAAGTTGCTATGACGAATGAATTTGAGATGAAAGATCTAGACATCATGAAATATTTTCTAGGAATGGAGGTTTACCAAAGTAAGGATAAGTTTTTCATTTTTCAGACAAAGTATGCACAGGATATGCTAAATAAATTTGATATGATTGATTGTAACCCATCCCCTTCTCCAAGTGCTCATGGAGAGGTGTTATGTAGAGATGATGATGCTGATTTAGTTGATGAGAAAACTTACAGAAGTATTGTGGGGAGCTTGATATTTCTAACCCAAACAAGGCTTGGTATTACATATTCAATTTCACTTGTTTCAAGGTATATGACAAATCCATCTGAAATACATATGAAGGCATCCAAGAGGATTTTAAGGTATGTGAAAGGCACTCTAAATTTTGGTATTCATTACTACTCTTTTGAAAAGTTCAATCTTGTTGGATTTAGTGATTTAGATTGGGGAGGTTGTCTTGATGACAATAAGTCAACATCTATAAATTGTTTCTCTTTTGGTTATGGTTTGCTTACATGGAGATAAAAAAAAGTAAAGCATTGTTGCCCTCTTTTCCACAGAAGCGGAGTATGTTGCAATTACCTCAACAGGTACACAAACTCTTTGGCTCAGAAAATTTTTGGAAGAAATTAGAGAAAAACAAATTCAGCCTACAGTGATTTATTGTGATAATGTAAGTGCCAACAAGTTAGCAAAGAATCCAGTTCATCAGAGCAAGACAAAGCATTTTGACCTAAAATATCACTTCATTAGAGATTTGGTGCATAAGAAGGATATTGAATTGAAGCATATAAATACTCAGCATCAACTAGCATATATCTTCACCAAAGAAGTTGCAAAAGATCAGTTTTTAGCACTACGAGATAAGATGGTAAATCCTCATTAATCATTAAGGGAGAGTGTTGGGAATAATGCTTAATTAGTTATGTAAATTGCTGACAAATTAGTCAGCAGATTTTGTGTTCTCTGCAAAATTATTGCAGCAAATTGTTAGGGTGGTCAGTGCTAGAAATTAGCTGTAGTGTCAGTAGATTTATTTCAGAGTTGATTGATAAACATTTTAGTAATAATTTTACTATATAAGAATGTAGTGAATGGCTCAATTAATAGTATTGTTGGCTTATCAGCTGGCTAGAAATAATTTATTTCATATTCTACAACATACACACTCTCTCTCCATCTCCCCCATGCACTCCCTCTCTCTCTCCACTTCTCACTCTCTATGTATTTCTTCTTCTCTCCCTCTCTCCCCCTCCAACTCCATCTTCCTATCCCTCCCTCTCTCCTCCTCTCTCCCTCCCTCCCTCTCAAGTTTGTTGTCTCGTACTTCCTCTCTCTCTCTCTCTCTCTCTCTCAAATATGTTACTATATCCATCCCTCTCTCCTTCGCTCCCCTTATCTCTACCTCTCCTTCTTTGTCTATTTATCTCACCCCTAAACATAGACTCTCTATCTCCATCTCTCCCTTGTCACTCATCTCTCCACTTCTCACTCTTTATGTCTTTCTTCTTCCCTCCCTCTCTCCCCCTCCAACTCCATCTCTCCATCCCTCCCTTTCTCCTCCTCTCTCTTCCCCCATCTCTCTCTCTGTCCCTCTCTCTCTTCCCTCCAATCCTCTCACTATCTCCCTCCCTCTCTCCTTCTCTTCCCCCATCTTTGTGTCTCTCTTTCCCTCTCTTACCCTTCTCTACCTCTCTCACTCCTCTCCCTCTCTCTCTCTCTCTCTTTATTATTCCTCTCCCCTCTCCTTCGGTTTATCTCCATCTATCCCTTGTCACTCCCCTATCTCTCCACCGCAATCGCTTTATGTCTTTGTTCTTATCTCAAGATTCCTTCACCAGAAATTCATAATAAGAAATTTATTCTGTAAAATTAAGAAGTATGTCGTCATATAATAATACCAAGTTATGTTTAAAAATAATAAGAAGACTTTTCAACAATTCAATATTTGGAATAAATCGTCAGCTCAATGAATAGAAACTGCCACCAAAAAAACCCTTGTAAATATTGCAATCAAAGTATGAATAACCACCTTTACTAGTTGATATCCGAAGTTAAAAGAGAATGGTGTACACACGTTTTAGAAAGAGAAATAATACATGTGATAAAAACCAATGTTTCACCAAGGTTCCGGGACGAGGGGGTGAGAGAGCGAGGATACGTGGGAGCGGCCTATGCAAAAAATCCTCACCAATTTTTAGGAAACGTGGGGGGACATCACGGTCTTAAAAACTTATAAATATAAAATATAATTTATAAATTGAGTCCACTATGACAATTGAGTTTGAATTGAAAAGCTGCAAAGCATGATCATTGATATGAATACCATTATTTAATATCATATAAATTTAAAATTCTAATTTATAATCATACATCATACATTATGATTAAAGTTTAAACCATATTGATGTTCCACTTCCTACTATGAACATTGAATACTGAACAGTGAATATTGACATAAAATTATAAAAGTCAAGTTTGATATATCAAGAGTCAAAATTTTATAGAGTCAAAATAACATAAGACCATCAACACATCGAAAGATAAACGAGCATAATTTTGCTCAAGCCTCAAGGTAATGCCACGCTAGTCTCTCCATCCAGTTGCTGCATGAATAAATTGGGATTTCGGGATCAACCATATCACCATCTGAATCTAAATCACCAGCATTCTCAAACATGCTAAGTGGCACACCAACCAGCCCCATCTGTCTCTCATCAAGTCTCTCCTCCATATCTACCTTAGCAGGAACTAGGAATGTCTTGCAAATGGAGTGAGGGGCCAGGGTGAATAATGAATTAAATTTATAACAAATGAATTGAAACTCTAAAGTATTAAAACTAATGTTAAATTTTAATTATAAAAAAAAGTTTATTTAAAAAAATTGGGCCCCTCGACCCCCCACACCCCCCTCGCCCCCCCTCGACCCCCCACGACCCCTCACCACCCCCTTTTTGGAAATGACCCCTCAGCACAAGGAAACGTCCCCTTGGCACGTCCCCCACAAGGAAACGTCCCCTTGGCACATCCCCCTTCGTACCCTATTTTTTGGGAGCGTGGGGAAACGACCCCTTCTCGTCCCCAAGTCCACGGAGCGCGGGGATCTAGGAAACTAGACCCTGGGGGAGTCCCAGTGGAACACTAATAAAAACTTAGGGCTTGACAAGAAGAAAAAGCATAAATTAAAGTCGAATTATAAGCCCCAAATCAGAAAAGAGATAAAAACCCATTAAGGGTTTGAAGACAGGCTTAAACAATGGACAATAGAAGAACAAAAAACGACATAAACCTTGGTGCAATTCTTATGGAAAATCCATTGAAAAATACCTTTACTATGATTATCTGTTAAATAAAATAAAAAGAATTTGTAAACAAACCAAGAAAAAAATCTGTATTACTGAAAATGACGAATCTATCAGGAAATGTGCTCAAAATAAGCTCATATAATTTCTCAAAGGAGATGCATCATTCGAGGTTTCGAAACCCTATTTAAGTTTAATAATCGGAATAAAAAATCAAAAAAATAAAATAGAAAGGGAAATTATGATATGGCCTTTGGCCATTATCATTTTAAAATTTGAATACTAAGTCGTAAAAACCTGAGACTCTAGAAATGCAAGAAAATTTACTCAAGGATGTCTCGAAATGGCGGATGATTGAAAAGTCTAGTGGCCAAACAATAGCTCAGGACAAGCCAAAATCATATCCATAAATAAAAAGATTTTCTATATAGTGTTGAGTGGGAAAATGCGTAGAAGAATTCTTGTCAGAGGAAGAGAATTATATGCAACCTATGAAACAACAACATAGAAGAGATTTAAATTATATTTGAATAGGTTCTAAAGTGAAAACTATAGATATCTCATGCAAGCAATAGGAGTATACCTGAAACAAAGTAACATACCCACTTACCTCATTGCAATTCATTGAATAACCTGTGGAGAAAAACCATGTCACAAAGTAGATGAGAGAACAATATCACAATTGTCAAAATATAGTTTCTTTGTATCAGTAAACTGCTCGAGAGAACTACAGAAAAATAGTCACAAAAACCTAGTTGCAAAGCGAGGAACGCGGGAGAAAAAACACAACAAAATGAATGAAGTTGAAACACGCATAGAAGGCAACAATAATCTGAGAAAACCCGAAACCCTTTCCACCATTGATCTCGCACGATTCAATCCCAAGTGTTGATTTGATAGGTCAAAGGTACACCATTTTTTAACACCGGTAAGTGTGTCGTCACTTGAAAAAACAATCTGGATAAAGTTTATTAAAGGCTTACATAGATTCTATCACAATGGTGAAATATGCATTCAAAAAATAATACCATGCTCAAAAATAAAATGCATGACAAACCATGTATAAGCCTATAGTTGTTCAATAAAAAATAAACGAAGGAATGTACATAATACTTTGCAATGGGGTAGCTGATATTTCTTATATTACAAGATCATTTTCATAGTCTCTTGAAAATTATATGTAATAGGAGTGAAGAGGATAGGAAATAAATTTACATGTATGTTTTATAGAAAATAGCATTGACAACATATATACCTGAGTTTTAACAATATAGTTGGGTAGTAAGGAATATTTATATGCAGATTCCCAAACTATAGGATGAGTAGTTTTATGCCTAGTTTTATGATTAATGGGTAAGTAAACCATATTTAATAAGGATGTAAACCATTAAAACATTTAGGTTAAAAAAAAAGGAGAAATTACCTAAGAGGTATGTGAGTTAACATGGGGTATTGTACATTTTGTACAATTTATTAAAAGGTGAGATAATGCTACGAGAGGGAACTAGAATGGTTAGATATATTTTTAATAAAGGATATGATTAGAAAGGAGGACATATTGTAATGAGACATTATAATTGGTTATTTATTATATTTTTTTTTGGGTGTTTGTGAGGGTTTTTACATTCAACACACAATATTGGTCCAAGACTTTAATGAGTAGTAGGTAATCAAAGAGTCAGGTTGAGGCCAACCCCAATTCATTAATAACAATATAGATTTTAGATTGTATAGTTCCAAAATATATGTTGTATCTACACAAGGTTGTTGTAGCAACCACTTTGATGACTATAATAGTTTTTGCACTAAGTTTGCAAGAAAAGGAGGCTAAATTAAAAAAATTCTAAAACTTGTGTTTCTTTGAGAATATGATAACTTGTGTTTCTTGGGAAAAATTGCAAAAGAAATGCATGATAATGGATGCACAAGCTTGCTTTTAAGGCTAATTTCATAAATTTTTCGAGAATTCAAATTTTTTTTGTAGCAAATTTGTAGTTTTTTATGGTTGTACTCATCCCAAGACTAGATCCTGACTTGGAGATGGTTTCACATCATGAATATATGGTCACCCACCTATCAACCAAGATTTTTTGTCCACCTTGTCAACAAAAGAGTAAGATCAAAGTGTTGGTCAATGCATAATTTACTGACAGAGTATCTAAGCTGAATCAAGCTAGATCAGCCATGAGTTCCATACCTTTAGTAGCATAAATTTGATTACACAAATCCTAATTCAACCTATAGTACAAATTTGAATTATAATCCAAGGTAAAACTTGAGATAAATTTAGTGTAAGTTTCTTGATTATTAAAAATTAGGAAAATTTTGATAGAAAGATCATTATTTCTATTCCATTTACGTTTTCCTTCATGCCATTATTTTCATCTCTATATGCATTTCACCTTTTCACATGTTCTTTTATGATCATGTTAGCACTCCATAGTTTTCCTAGGCTAAAAATGAAACTGCCACAAACCACTTTTAAAGTTGGGATCTAGCCCTTCCAGCATTAGAGAGGGCTCTCTCTATATTATTTTTAATCTTAGTGTTTATATTTTAGGCTAGGTATGAAAGGACAAGATAATATTTTTTAAAGTTTTGGTTGTAAAATGGAAGATAAGTCTATTAGGCATGGAGTCATAAGGTCTTCAATAATCAATTAAAATAAATAGAGGAGTAGAAAACATGAGGTAGGAAAAATCCTGGATCTGGTATAGCTATTGTGGTGTGGATGATATGAATAAGAATTAGTATCAATTAAATATAGATCATGCACAGATGAATTCTATACTAAATATGAGAATGAAAACATTGATATTTCTTAACAAGCCATAGCAAAGTACTATAAGTAAATTTAGCTCTTAATCTTCTTGTAAACAACTTAAGAAGGAAATCATTCATGTAAAACTTGAAAGGAAAATATTTACAAAGAGGGAAACATCACCATTTGCTTGACACAAGAATCCTGAAACCCAATTTCCTTCGTATTACTGAATTGATTACTTAAAAAATATATTTCACTCCATACAATCATACAAAAAAAATCTTCTTGCATAATCCAACCCTTACTAAGTCATTTTACAAAATATTTATAGAGTTTGTCTCTAATTAATTATGACTTCAAATATAATTTATTACAAAATAATATCTACTAAAAACATGCAGATATTTCCAAAATAGAACTAAGTAATAGGAAATCTAGATTATTTCTCATTTTTTGTTCAGACTTTAAGGTGCTGAGTGTAGCTACTTTTGTGCTTCTTCTGTTTTCCTGCTCCCGAAATTGTATAATTCTTGTTTGCACTTATTCAAGGAGCTCTAGCAACTTATCCCACCACTCTTCACTAGGAATGGAGAAATTCACCATGCTTCAAAATCTCTCATCTAATTTTGTATATGTCTCGAAAGTTGGTTTATTTAAAAATAGATGATGGATTTGATGTTGAATGAAGAGATCATGTTGTAGTCCTTCCATGAAAGATTATCCACTTATAGTTCCTCTTACTTTAGTAAAATTAGATTCATCTGCAACAATATTACATAATTGATCTTGATAACTTTCTAATGGAATCAATTTTCCATTAGAAAAACTTAAGGTTGGGAGCTCTTTCTCTTGTAATAAAGCAAATTTTTGGGTAAATCTCTTAACCTGCAACTCCAATTCTTTGCATTTATTTTCGAGATGCACCATGAGATTCCTTTTTTTTAAAACTCATTTTACTTCCATCACTATGCATGTTCTATCCTGAATATGGAGTTCTTCAATCTCTTCCTTATTTTTAGAATTCAACATTTTAATAATTCTATTTGTTTCTACTCGCCTATGCTCTATTTAAATCTTTGATTATTCAATTGTTTCCTTGACATTCTGCACTAACTCCTCTAGCTCAAATATGATCTGAATGGATGACCATAATTCTGTGATATTTGCATTTATATTATGCCATATACTCCTTTTGGCCTCTCCAACATCTAATCTGTTAACAAATTCTCATATTTTTAAATTTGTTGTATCAATTTGAAGTTCTTTTGCACCTTTTCTAGGTATGCATTATCTGATTTTATCTTGTTTTCCTCCATGTTTGTGAGTGTTGTTGTTAACTTCTCATTTTCCTTATTTGTTAATAATAAATCTCATAAAGCTTGGACTAGCTTCTTAGAAGAATTTGAAGTTTATGCTTGTGTTGTTTTTTGTACTTCCTGTTATGTTGATGTACTTGTTGCTTTGAATTGTTTCTTTTCCTTCAACAGTGCTTCCATGTCCTTTTCCTTTTTCTAGATTTGAGAATTCTGTTCAACTATTAATTTGAATAACTTTTCTTTCTCCATTTTCAGATTGGTTACTTCTTTGGCCTGAGGGTGCTATGTGGTTGGAATCTTAAGCCATTTCCCCAGGGATTTAATATCTACATTTTTGTTTTTAATTATCTCCTTGGTTTCCTTGACATTACTAGGATCATATCCTAGTTTGATTATTAAAGATTCTAAATATTTAATTCTAGGGTCTTTAGCTAGAGAAGACATTCATTCTATCTTCAACTGTGAATGCATATTATTTAGGGAGGCTTGCAACTTTGAGGTAGCCATGACTAAACTAGTTAGTGTTGAATAAATCATCTCACCTTCTTGATTATGCAAATCGATTTGATCGATTGCATGAACCTTTTTGGTATCCACAAAAAATATTGAAGCTTTGTAATCTTTTGCGCTTCTCGGGGATGGAACTATAGGTTCTATGAAAGCTAATTGAAACTACCCCTTTTCTTTGTAAAATGCATTCAACAACCTGTGTTGAGTGGTAGCAGTCTGTTTAAAGAATTTTGAATATGTTGAAGCCTTAAGAGCTTCATTCTTCTTCTCGATCTCCCTGTATCTAGAAACAATATTTTGTGGTGCTAGAATCTGAGATGTAGAAGAGATAGGTGACTCAGTTGTCTCCTCAACATATTGGAATGAAGTGGTGGGAATACCTATCAAAACCATTGTACTTTTTTCTTGTGAATCCTTCTCCTCTAAGGATTCTTCTTGAATATTTATTACCGAGGGATCACTTTCAATATTGGTCTTTGGATCCTTATTTCTCATCTTAAAGACATGTAAGTCTGCAGCTTGTGCTTCTGAATCTATAGGGGGCATACTTTCTTTCGATCTCTTGATTTATTTATCTTTTGGAATAGGAGTTTACAAAGATGATTGACTCACTATTTTCTCTTTAGCCTCTTGTAGTGTGTTCTTTGTCCACTACTCGTGATTAGCATACTGCTCTATTTCTGGCCTAAGTGTATGTGCATATGGAGTGGTCTTCTCATCAACTCTAAACTTTGAAATTATCCCTACTGGATCATAAGTTTGTGTGAAGCTTAGTTTAAATTTTAGTTGATTTAATATTTCCTCCACTTCCGTTGATGCTACTTTGGTATTTACAATACAAGATCCAACATGTGCCTTCAATTTAGACTATGATTTCTTTTATTTGATACAAAATGTAATTCATCCTTGTTTAGGATTTGTCTAGTGTATTCCAAAGCGAAAATCCTTACTGTTACAAAAACTGGTATTCTATAGGGAGGAAGCTCACACCCATAGATCTGAATCTCAGTATATTTCTGGTAGAGATACTAGTATCCAACTTTAGCCTATTCTGAAAGATGCAAAACTTTCTTGATATCTTGTGAAATCCTTGGTATAACATCACTTCTCAGTAGACACAAGGATGTATCTAAAAATTGGTCCACAAAATCATTGAATGAATAATTTTCTGAATTCCTTCTGACTAAAGAAGTCCAGTGAATGACTAGTAATGGACTTCCTTGATCATACATCTTCTGTAACAGGATCTTAAACCTGTCTTCTTGATAAAATAGCAACAAATATACTAAAACTGATTGTTGTTTGAATGCACCTTCAACTTTAAACTTGTGAAACTCCTCATGTATAACATCTGATAAGTACTTACTGTAATTGAAAAGAATTGAAGGCTTCTGAACAACTAAAAATACTCACAAAAACCCTAACACTAGCTCATCTATCCACTGGGTTGTATGATAACCTAATAGGAAAGTAAACATGGAAATGACTTGTCTTTACATCTCAAGGAAAATAAAAGTAGAGTATGGGGATTTGTTCTAGGAAATTCAGAATTTTTAGGCATAAAACATTCAAAAATATGGGCTCGCTAGGGGAAAGTAAGTTTCATGTATATCTCCATCAGTACATTAATAGAAAATGGATGTAAAGAGGTTTGAGTATTAATCTGTAGGGATTGACAAATGGCTTCTGGGGTAATTGAGAATGGGATCTCATTGTTTTGAGAAATTATTGCTTTCTAGATAGGAAGGTATCTGAGATGACACTAGGTAGCAAATTATGGGAATATATGAGTTTGGGGAAAGGTAAATTGAGGTAGAAATGATTCCCAGATATTTAAATCATCATTATGGTCTAAATACCTTTGCTTTTCCCAACTATGAATCTCATACAGATAAACTCACATTGAGTTTCTATCTTATACTGGGTATCAATCAAAGGAGATCCATCTAAATCAGGGACATGAGGTACCATAGGATTCTCATCAAGCATATTTCCCTTTCCTTTATATGAAGACATTTTTAATTTTAATAGGAAATTTGAAAAACAATGTTATGAGGTCACAATTTTATTGGTTGCAAAAGGGAAAACTTTGTAGAGGGTGCTCATGAGCTTGGAAATCTTTCAATTTGAGCCAGTGTGAATAAAATAACAAGAAAAATGGGATAATATAGGTTAATATGATATTTTATAGCGGGAATTCAGGGAACTCAACTAGATTATTACCAAGATAAAATGTGAACATAATTGAAAATGAAGGAGATGTAGCTCACAGGTGAGGCCTGCACCTGGAGACTACACTCAGAACAGAGAGATCACTCTCGTACACTCTATTATTCATGAATGAAAGATTACATCATTAAATACAACACTAGGAATTAGGAAGTTGCAACCAAACCCCTAAACTCCAGGAACTAATTCTAAACTAGGGAGATACGTTACAACTATGTAACCATTTTCTCCATTAATACAAAATAATATTAATTATTTTCAACTCCCCCCCTTAATGGAGAAAGGGTTGTCCTGGAATCCTAGCATCCTTCTAAACAATTCAAACTTCGCACGTGCAAGTGGCTTTGTAAAAATATCAGCCATATTGTCACAAGTTTTACAATATTCAACAGTAATTTCTTTTGACTGTATTTTCTCTCTAACAAAATGGAACTGAGTGTCTATATGTTTGGTGTTTTTGTGAAACACTGGATTGTATGCCAATTTAATGATGCTCTGGTTGTCGCTTTTGATGGAAGTGGGATTCTTCTGTTATTTTCCTGCATCATTGAGAAGCCTTCTCAACCAGATCGCTTCACACGTCACTGCACACAATGCTTGATACTCAGCTTCACACGAAGACAAGGCTACAGTACTCTGCTTCTTGCTGCTCCATGCTATGACCCCGGATCCTATGTTGAATGCGTAACCTGTGATGGACCTTCGATCATCCAAGTTACCTGCCCAGTCTGAATCTGAAAAACCTGCTAGAATAACATCAGATGCGTCAGTGTATAAAATTCCATAATTAACAGTACCACAAAGATACCTCAACACACTTTTTGCTGCTACCTAATGAATTTCAAGCGGTTTTGACATGAATTGGCTCAACACACTAACAGAGTATGCTAAGTCAGGTCTGGTTGTTGTAAGATATATCAAGCTTCCAACCAGCTGTCTGTACATTGTAGCATAAACCTCTTTAGTGCCGTCGTCACTGCTCAACTTCAGATTCTGCTGCAAAGGTGTCGCTATTGATCTACACTGATCCATCCCAAACTTTTCTAACAGATTTCTGGCATACTTCCCTTGGGTAAGAAAAGTTTGCCCAGTATCTCTACATACTTCTAGTCCTAGACAGTAATGAAGGCTTCCAAGATCTTTCATCTCAAAAACTTGTGCCATAAGCCTTTTGATTCCTCTGATTAAATCATCTGCATCTCCTGTTATAATCATGTCATCTACATACAAAGAAATCAGAATAATCTGCCCCTGCTTATTGTACTTGGTATACAAATTTGGGTCATTTAAACTTCTATGAAAGCCATACTCTAAAAAGAAAGAATCAACCTTTTCGTACCAAGACCTGGGTGCTTGTTTTAAACCATATAAAGCCTTTTTCAATCTGCAAACAAGATGTTCCTGCCCCTGCTTTACAAACCCTTCTGGCTGTACTAAATAAATTTCCTCTTTTAACTCACCATTTAAAAATGCAGATTTAACATCAAGCTGGTGTAGCTCCCAATTATATTTAGTAGCTAAAGCAATAAGCATTCTGATTGTATTTAACTTTGCTACAGGTGCAAAAGTATCATCAAAATCTATACCTTCCTACTGTGAATATCCTTTTGCAACCAACCTAGCTTTTAATTTCTCTATACTTCCATCTACATTCATTTTTGGTTTAAACAGCCATTTACATCCTATGGGTGTTTTATTCTTAGGCAGTTCAACTAAATCCCAAGTGTCATTTCTAAGAATAGATTCTATCTCTTCATTCATTGCAGCCCTCCACTCCTTAAATTGACTAGCTTCTTTGTAATTAGTGGGCTCTACAATGTTCAAAACATTTGACATCAAAGCATAGTCTCTCAATTTTAATGGTTTTTTAGTCTTCCTACCAGATCTCCTTGGTAGGGGAATTACCTCAAATTTGTTTTCTTCAGCTCTAAATGGGCTTGCTTTATCACCTTCTTCCTGTTCTTCTTTTTGCTCTTCTTCATGTTCTTGCTCTCTTTCATCCTCGCTATTTTCATCCATCAACAATGGAATGTGCCAATCATCACCAATGTCATCTTTCCCTTCCTGTACCTGTTCATGAAACACTACATCCTTGCTTGCAAATATCTTATGAGTCTCAGGATTGAACAATTTATATGCTTTAAATTCTGTGCCATAACCAACAAAGATGCATCTAACTGCTTTAGGATCTAATTTCTTCCTATCAGCTTTGGGTATATGGGAAAATTCTTTTGACCCAAATACTCTTAGATGATTTACTGCTGGTTTGAATCCATATAGAGCTTCAAAAGGAGTTTTGAAGCCAAGATACCTGGTAGGACTTCTGTTCTTCAAATATACAGCAGTATTAATAGCCTCTGCCCAAAAACTTTTAGATAGATCCTTACCTTGTAACATGCTCCTTGCGCACTCCACCAAGGTTCTGTTTTTGCGTTCTGCGACTCCATTCTGTTGTGGTGTGTGTGGCACTGTAAACTGCTGAACAATCCCGTGAGATTTGCAGAATTTCATGAATTCCCCTAGCTTGTATTCTCCCCCTTGATCAGAACGGAGAATTTTTATACTCTTACCAAACTGTTTTTCCACCAAGGTTTTAAATTCTCTAAAGCACTGGAAAGTTTGACTTTTCTTACTCAGAAAATAAACCCATGAGTATCTAGTGCAGTCATCAGTAAATAGCAAAAAATAATATGCTCCACCTAGCAACCTTGTCTGCATAGGTCTGCATATATCAGTGTGCACTAGTTCTAAAATATCTGTTTCCTTCCTCCTATCATGCACAAGAAACTGTTCTCTATGCATTTTACCTAAGGCACATCCATCACAATTTAATTGAATATTATGAAAGATAGGGAGCCCCTCAACCATACCTTTTCTCTGCAATAGCATGAGGTCCTGCAAATTCAAGTGACCGAATCTCTGATGCCAGAGTTGTTCGGCTGTCGATTCTCTTGCAACCATGGCTCGCTTTGATATACTCTTTACATCTAGTCTGTATAGGCTTCCAACACGCATGCCTATTGCAACTATTTATTTCCTGCAATCCTTTATCACACAATGAGTCTTGAAGAACTCGACTTGCATATCTTGATCAGTTATCATGGATACAAATATCATATTTTTCTTAATTCCAGGTACATATAAAACATTTTGAAGATGACTAATTTTTCCATTTGGTAACTTGACTGGAATAACCCCATAACCTTTAATCTCGTATCCACTATCATCTCCTAAATAGATTTTTGATCCGTATGTACTTTCTTCAAGACTATCAAAAAATTACTTTTTACCTGTCATGTGAGAGGATGCTCCAGAATCAACATACCATATATCGTCCTCATCAAATGCTGAAAGGGCATGGTCGACTATGAACAGTCGAAATTCATGACTAAAATCTTTATCTTCTTCAAAATCTTCTCCAATAAAGTATCATCTGTGCTTTGCCTTCTTCCTTTTTGCATCATCAGCCTGCTTCTTAAAGCATACATTCTGTACACGACCCTTCTTTCCACAATAATAACATTTCTTTATAGAATTATTTGCAATCATACCTTTTTGTGGACTCTTCTGCGATGTTCCTCCTTTCTGCTGTGATTGCTGCTGTGGTTGCTTCCCTCTGAATGATTGTCGTTTCACCATCAGCGCAAGATCATCAATCTGGGGGTTCAAGTTCTGTCGCCGCTCTTCCTCTTGCAGCAAGATCCCTGTCAGATCATCAAATGTGGGCGCTTTCTCCCTTGCCGCCAATCCAGTGATGAACATTTGAAATTCATCTCGCATCTTGTTTAGTGTGATTGAGACAAGATCAGAGTCAGACACCACCTCTCCGATGTTCCCCAATGCATCTTTCACATCTTTGATTCGCGCAACAAAAGCAGCAGCAGGCTCACTTTCATTCATCCTCATCGAAAATAGCTTGCTTTTAAGTGCCATAACTCGGCTTGTGTTCTGGGTCTGATACAGATTTTTAATGGTCGTCCAAATCTCCGTGGACGTTTTACAGTCTCTGATGTGCGGGATAGCATTGTCCTTCATAGACATCTTCAGCAAGACTTTTGCCTTGTTCTCTCGTTTATCCCAGTCTTGCTCCTATGTCCCCGCATTCACCCTCTGCTCATCACCTGTAACTATGGACCAAACATTCGCTCCCTCAAGCAAGGTCTGAATCTTAAACTTCCAGTTCGTGAAGTTAGATCCATCGAGTTTTCTAGACTCGTGGAGGTAAGATTCCATCGTATTACTCATTCTGATCAGATCTGAAAATGAATCTACCCAACAATAACAAAAAATCGATACCTGTCAAATCGATACTCACTGATTCAGATCCGGCAATATCTGACAAATTAGCAAGATCAATCCCGCTCCGATGAGCAAATCCGTCGTTTTTCAATACAGCTAAAAAATCGATTTGATCAAAACTGATCCGATCTGCCTCTCCCGGATAGATTTGCAACTTCTCCGATCTGCTCCCTTCGCAAATCGCCAAACGAAAATGAGGCTTCCCGCAGATCTCCTTGTAGGTAGAGTGGCGCGTTCCCGAGCAAAAAATATGTGCCCAGAAAAAATTGGTGCGAGTAAAATTTACTGGCGCGATTAATCCGTGAAATTCCGCGCCAATCGAGTATTTTGGCGCTCTAGCGCGACTAATAGACGAACAGACGCGCCAATCGCCCTTCCTGGCGCTACTGTCAGCGCGAAAAGTGTGCCAATCTCCTTCTACTCAGAAAATTAAAAAAACATCTAGTTCGAGCCAGGTGTTTTGTAGTCCACCTGCTCAATTGAGCACAAAGCTCTTTGTGTACATGCAGCCACAGAGGCACCTCAAACCACACAGGCAATTCTGCCACAAGGCAAGCTGGCCACAAAGGCACTTCAGTCACAAGAGGTGATAAAAGATCAGGCTCACCCAATCTGAGCTCTGATACCAAGATAAAATGTGAACAAAATTGAAAATGAAGGAGATGTAGCTCACAGGTGAGGCCTGCACCTGGAGACTACACTCAGAACATAGAGATCACTCTCGTACACTCTATTATTCATGAATGAAAGATTACATCATTAAATACAACACTATGAATTAGGAAGTTGCAACCAAACCCCTAAACTCTAGGAACTAATCCTAAACTAGGGAGATACGTTACAACTATGTAACCATTTTCTCCATTAATACAAAATAATATTAATTATTTTCAACTTACCATTTTGGAGAGTAGCATTTATGAGTTTTTAGACGTTGGCAGGAGAAAATTTAATGGCCAAATCCCATATGACTATTGGCGGAAGATTTGAATGCAAACGATTACATGATGTGGATGGAGGATTGGATGACGGGTGGCGAGGATGGCACGAGAGAAAATAGGCAAAAAGGGGTTGAAAGATGGTATTTCGGGGAGAGGGAGGGGTAGGAGTGGTAGGCGGTAAAGGGAAGGGACCCCTCGAAATACATGTGGAGCCACCATGTTATCTTGGGTGGTTTTATTGTAAACCATATTTCGGACCGCCACTTCATCGTTAAGTCCCGAGAGGTTGTGGGCGCCCGAACATCGTCCCCCACCGTTGATCTAGGTAAGGATGATCTCGACCCTTCAAAAATGAAAACGCTTTATAGAAAGCGACAAAAAACATCGTCACCTTTATTTTGAACTTTAAAATAAAATTTAATATACTTTAACTCTTACTGACATTTGAACTAGTGCGCCCCTTTGGGGTTTTATTATTTATTATTTATTTCTTTTTCTTTTTTTTTCTTTTCTATTTTTCTTTTCAAAGGCTAAAGAATCTTAAAATGAAAAATAATTTACAATATCCTTATGGGATGAATGGCTAGATAACCATACCTTGACTACTATATTTATAAGACCCTAATAAACCCCATCCATCAGTTATACTTGGCTAATAAAATCATATATGTACTCTATTTTGGAAAATGCAATGAGGTAGTTCTTGAGTATTAAAGGAAACATCAAAAAGCAATACCAAAAGAAGTCTACCCTCTATTTTCTTATTTATATCTTTTAGTTAACATTCTTGCAAGAAACAAAAGCATCATGTTCTACCATTATGTATATAAATGAAATAAATTTGGTCATGAAAACGTAAAAATAGAGTTTATAGATATGTCTCATATGCCATCACATGCGCGCATGAGAATGATGAGTATAACAAACAAAGGACCATAGATCAAGTAATTCACCTTGTTTGCATGAGGACATGCAAAAGTCTCGGTTTGGGGAGATTTTGGGTCACTAATTTTCCACCATTTAACACATATTTCATGAAATTTGGAATTATTTTATTACAAGGACATTAGTAGAATTGAGTATTTTGGTTATTTTGAAATTCTAGATCCACTATTTAATTCTAAATTTAATGAAATATGTGTTATTTACTATTATCAATAGTTATTCATTTTACTATTTTTCTTACAATTTCGCCCATCGATCACCTCATTTACCATAATTTCTCATAAAACACCATGATACACTTTCTTATGCATTAGCGACTAATCAATATCAGTTTCCTTCATTTTTAATAGATGAAAGAAGATTATCATATGTTTTACTAATGATAGTTTACAAGCTCTGTTCTTGAAGCTATTTCCATAGCTAAATGCATTGTTGGCACATTTGCACACCTTAAGGAGAAATAATACCATCTAGGTTTTGTTACTAGGTAGTCTGATATGGTTTGATTCCTATTATATCATACCCAGGTTGTACACATAAGTCTCGAACTCTCAGTCAAATTTTTAGTCAACTTTAGTTGCAAATTCGAGGCAATCAACTTTAGACTTCATTTTTGGGCAAATGAGGACAAATCTCAAACAACCTAGACATGGGATTTGTGTAGAATGAGCCAAATTGGGTGACACAAAGAAAATTTTCCATATTCTTTATGGTTTAGGTGATATCTCATTTTCTAAAGATGAATTTTCCATATTTCATGAATGGATAATTTTCCAATGTGTCACCCAAGGCCGACTCAAAAAGGAGGTTAAATGAGCTATTTTTTGGTGAATTTGTTGTAGGAAGATAAGATATCATTAGATCTTTGTCTATATCTTGATCCAGGATCCACTAAAAATGTATTTGATACCATATTTTATAAGTTTATAAGCAAGAATTCTATCCTCCCTTCACTACTTTGTATAAATACATGCCTTGAAATCAAAAGAATATAGAATTATGGATTTGAAGTCTAATGTATTGAAACTATTTGCAACTAATAAAATTTTGCTAGTCTCATGTTGCTTATGATGTGTTGTTTGCGATTTGGTATGAAATTGTATTTATTTCCATTTTAACACTCTAAATTTCTTTAGCTATGCGCAACCCAACCACGAAGGTGTACGACAAGGACACACATTGTCTTCACTTATTTACATGATTTATTTTTTTTTGTTGCAAACTATGCTCCATTTTTCTCATAGCATAGAGAGATTTGAATATAAGTTCATTGTATCTAATTTGGGTTATAATTTGTGTTTAATTTATAGTGATTGCATCTTTGCTTACAATTAGTTTATTTTCTTTCGAAGTTGTGAATTGATTGCATTTGTGAATTAATTATTTCTTTAATCACAAGGGAAGATCTTTGTGTAACCTTCTTATGCAGAACCTCGTGTACATGTGGCACTTGTCTCAATTCATGATCAATTGCTTACTAAGATATGCTAGCTAAGTTAAATTGCAAATACTGAGCTACTGAGCCCACAATAACCTGCTTATGTAGAACCCTATGCAATATGTGGTACTTGTCTCAAAATTCCTTCTTTCAATTTTGCAGAGATTAAAAAGTTAGAAACTAAGTCCTAACATATATTGTGCCTTACACTTCACACGCTTACCAACCTGGATTGATGAATCAAATGTAATATAATTGTAGTGCAATTGAACTGACTGACACCTAACCTATAGAATCATAGTAAAAAATGGAGAAAAATGGCGAGTGAAAGTTAACCTATGTCTATGTTGGAAATGTAGTTTCTATCCCTAAAAGGTGATTTGGCTCAATGCAATTACCAGGATGAAACATGTATTGGGTTTGTCGATATCCCAAGACTTGTAACCTATAAGAAACATAAAAAATAAAAATAAAAAGAAAATGGTTTAAAAACTACCATAGATGGAAAGGAAATTAAAGGAAATACCCCTAGGACACAACCTAGGACTTGAAATGTTGAGATCCCTAGTGCAGTTGCCAATTTTTTGGATGTTTCCTATAGCAAGGTTTAGCCAAAAAAAATCTAGAGGTTGCATCTAGTCTAACATGTAAAATTATGATTCATTAAACCCTAGAGCCTATTGATTACACATCCATATGTTTTCTTGATAGATTTGAAATAAAAATAACAACAAATAATTGATAAATATACACCATAGGAAATTTAATAGAACTCCAAATCATTTACCTAAAGAATGACCTTTATATTATAAAACATGTGGTGAAGATCTCCAAGTTACAAAGGGTACTTGATAGACATACTCCTTGGGAGGGTTCATTGTGTGCCATATCCCAGAGGGAGACACACTCTCTCTCTAACAAGTGGTTTGGCTAGCAAATAGTTAGTGAATATGAAAACTCAAAGATGTGGTAGAATTCAATAGAAATTTGACTATAGTTTTGACAATAAAATAGTCATTGTCAAATGAAGAGGAAAAACTCCTAAATATAATAAATAGTTCCTATATTTAATATGGTCATATCTAACTACTTTTGATATTTTATTATTTTTATGAGAAAAAAAAAAGATAAAAAAAAATAATAATAAAATTGATTATAAATAATTAACCTAAAAATAATGATTTATTAAGTTAATTGTTTAAAGTAATTTATTAAAATGTTTTGATTTAACTACATAAAATAACGATCTATAATAATTTATTGAATTAATTATTTAAAATAATTTATAACTAAATAATTTATTAAAGTGTTTTGATTTAACTACATAAAAAGAGTCTAAAATTCATAAATAAATAATTTATTATATTATTTCCATGATCTATAATAATTTATTGAATTAATTATTTAAAATAATTTATAACTAAATAATTTATTAAAGTGTTTTGATTTAACTACATAAAAAGAGTCTAAAATTCATAAATAAATAATTTATTATATTATTTCCATGTAAATATGTAAAATAAGCGACAATAATTAAATTACTTTACATAGGTGTGTAAAATAATGAAAATGGTATAAAATCAAAGTATTGATGACCTATGTTTATTAGTATTTATGACATATGTTAACGTAAATAGACAAAAGTATTTATAGTTCTATTTTCTTAAATGAAAATAAATTTTAGAACTTTAGAACTTTTTCGGATTTTCAAATTGATTTCTTTCACACATTTCTCTATCCAAGATAAATGTTGTAAATATGAAGTAGATTAATCAACATATCTAATTTATAAAATAATGTGAATTACATATGATTGCGCGGGAATTTAAACTCTTCCCAAAAAAAATATTCTTTGACAAGAAATAATGGAATTGTTAGGGCGTTACATTTTATAGCCACGTGAATCAGGTGCCTATCAATTAATCAGTAGGAGTTTCGGCAGAGCTATGCATTTAAAGAGAGTAAATAATTTGAAGTTCTGTTAATTTTTTAAATTGCTCGATTGATTAGAGGATTTGTTTATTTGCAACTCAACTTTTTTAAAAGAGGCCCAGACTCCCAACTCTTGTAGTTACGTGGGAAGGGTTAAAAGAGGCCCGGACTTCCAACTCTTGTAGTTACGTAGGAAGGGTAGCTCGTAACTCCAGGTGGTTAGAGTAATCAACCTGACTTTGGTAGTTCGTTGGGAAGAGTAGTTAGTACCTCCCCTTTCTTATTTGAAAGAGATTCCAATTTGTTTCATCCCTAAGAACAATGGTTGACCAGGAAGAGTAGTTTGTAACCCTTCTCTTATTTAAAGAGAGGCTCTTGAGAGAGGCAAAGAAGCATTATTAGCTCTGCGTTTCTGCCCAGAGTCAAGTAAGAAGAGAGACACAAAGAGGTTCCAGAGAGGCTACAAGGTAATCTCTATATCGGAATTGCTGTAATAAAATGTCTGGAGCTTCAATGGCAGCTGCTAACTCTCATTCCAACAATGATGATAAGCAACAAAGCGGAGTTCCGTTGCCGACCCACGAAGAGGAATGGATTAGTTATATTCAAGAGAGTTCACGTGTTGATGGCAGATCGCCTTCCGTTGTGTCGATATTTAGAGTGCCCGGCGCACTCATGAAAGTCTCGAAAAACAGAGGAGCATATGTTCCTAAAAGAGTTTCGTTGGGTCCATACCATCATGGAAGGAGTGCAGGGCTTGCTGCAATTGAACAGCACAAACCAAGAGCCTTGTGTAGAATGATGGAGAGGGTCAGTGGGGAGCAGCCTGGTCCAAATAATATGGATTTCGCCGTGCGTGCAAGGAAGGCGATCGTGCAGGTGCAGGAGGTAATCAAGAACAACTACGACGGAGATGTCAAGTATGAGGGAGAGATCCTCTCTACGATGTTAACTTTGGATGGTTGCTTCATTCTAGAGATAATGAGGGTACTTGTTTACAAGATGCCGTATGAGGCCTATGATCCTCTTTTTGAAAGAAAAAGGCTTCTTCATGTTGAGCGCGATTTGCTGAACGACATTTTGAAGCTCGAGAATCAAATCCCCTTGATCGTTCTCCAAAGGCTGCTACAATTGGAGCTTCAACAGGACGATGTCACGGACACCCTTTGCGAGATCGTGCTCCGCTTCCTTCTCATATTCTATCCTTTTGGCAATGAAGAAAAGGAAGCATATGTTGATGATGGTCACTTGTTGAGCATCTTCAAGCAGAGGCTGCTACTAGAGGATCAAGGTCATCATCTTCTGGATTTTTTTCACACCCTCGTTGTGTTTGCACCATTCGGAGATGCTGGCAACAACTCGGTGTCCATTGACGTCATAAACACGGGAGGCGAGCATGCACAGTACACAAGGCTCTCCAACGAACGGGACGACGATGCGGTGGTAGTCGAAGATATCCCTTGCGCAGTAGATTTAGCCAATGCTGGGATCAAATTTAAGAAATGCCTTGGAGGCATAAAAAATATTCATTTTGAACCGACTAGCGTCACCCTGTATCTTCCTTCTCTCATTGTAAATGGTGGGACAGAGTTAAGATTCCTTAACTTAATCGCTTTTGAGCTGCAAAAGCGATTCCAAACCAATTACGTTATGAATTACGTGTACCTTATGAAAAAGTTAATTGTCACGGAAGAAGACGTGTCGTTGCTAATGGAACAGGGTATCGTTAATAACTCCCGTGGTTCGAACGTTGCCCAGTTGTTCGACAATCTATCCAACGAAATCGTCATCACTCCAGAAAATTTCATGGACGGACTGCTGGAAGAATCAGAGATGGTGCGACTGGTGGAGCACACCAAATATAAATGGTACAGCTATCGTGCTGAACTTTTGAATGACTATTTCTCAACTCCGTGGAAAATTCTAGGTGTGGGGGCGGCAACTCTTTTACTGGCGCTGAGTATTGTGCAAACCGTCTTCATAATACTCACACTCTACAAGTAGCCTCTTGTGTTTTCTTTCTCCAAATAATTCATCACTATGACTGGTACTCTTTTACTGCCGCTGAGTATCCTGCAAACCGTCTTCACAATACTCACACTATACAAGTAGCCTCTTGTGTTTTCTTTCCGCAAATAATTCATCACTAAGACTGGTATACAATGGGGGTTTCTGCTTTTAAGTGAATTTTATGCTATAATTAAAGTGTGGAAGATGTGATGCCGGTTTCTACTTATTATGAGTCCCTGCCTTCAGCACGACTATAGCGATGCGCAGATCTTTGACTTAGCATTAATTTAATTGTTAATTAATGTTTTTAAGTGAATTTTATGCTATACACCTTAAATTAATGTTTTTAAGTGAATTTTATGCTATACACCTTTTCAGCAGCACTATAGCGATCCGCAGATCTTTGACTTAGTATTAATTTAATTGTTAATCAATGTTTTAAGGTGAATTTTATGCTATAATTAAAGTGTAGAAGATGTGATGGAGGTTTCTGCTTATTGCTTATTATTAGTCCCTACCTTGAGCAGGACTATAGCGATACGCAGATCGTTCACTTAGCATTAATTTAATGGTTAATTAGTGTTTTTAAGTATTATTATGGTTTATCTCAAATTCTAGGGTGCTAATTGTTATTAACCCAAAAATTGTTGATTTAGTATTAATTTAATGGTTAATCAATGTTTTTTTTTTTTTTTAAGCATTATTATGGTATATCCAAAGTTTTACTGTGCTAGTTGTTATTAACCCAATATTTAAGCAAAGTTTTTGACTGAAAAACAAAAGAGATTTCTTATTGCAGCATGGCTCACTTATTAGTCCCTGCTTACGGTAGCGCAGGACTATAGCTCCATTGAGGTTTACCAACTATTAAATTTTTTTACTGACCACTTTATTGGATTTTATAACTAATGTTTGAGTAGAAATATTAAATTAAATAAATTTTTATTTAAAATTTTAGTTTCCACCTTTTATTGCCTAAAAAGCTGTATAATTTTGTTAAAAATAAGATAATCAATTTCACATTTCACTTTTAAATTGAATTAGCATTACTTGGAAAAAAAAATTAATGCTTTGCTCTCTCCACCGCGAAGATATACAAAAACATATCCAAAGCAACCGATCCAAAACCACCGCATTACACTTCGTGGCATGCCTTTTACCGATACAAAGCCACCGCATGCAATCCAAAGCCACCGCATGCAAGCCAAAGCCACTGCATGTTGCATGCCTTCTACGTTTTCATTGGAAGGAAATAACTAGTAGGTATGTAGCTTTTGAGTTTTCATTCCACCCAATCCTCAACCTCTATATCTAAATATATGCCCCGGGAGAACCATTATGCAAATGATTGTTCTCATAATCTGAAGAAGAATTCCAAAACGCGGTCCAGATTCTTTCTGCTTCAGCGCTATACAGAGACGCATGCACTCATGGAGATTGATTCATCATGGAGATTGAGTCATCAGATATGTATGGAGATTGAGTCACCAGATATGTATGCAACCTTTTCCTGTTAATTTTGCATAAAGCATGAACATTTTAAATTACATTAAACAAACATTTAATCCATCATTCATCAAATTACAGATCTATAAATTTCGTACCTTTGAAGAGCATGTATGGATTTCATGTTTTTATTTGAGCTTCTCGATTGTTGACAGTCCTCCTCGTGTAACCCTTTTTTTTGTCATGTATTACCGAGATGGGCAGGCTAAGAGGCATACTGGTCAAGGAGACAGAAGTACAACTTTGCAACAGCTTTGCAGAACAATTTTGCATTAGATGGAGGGGCCACTGGCACCATATCCCTTTCTTTGCCTAGAACCATATCTCCTTTTGTGGAGTACTTTGAAGCAACATCAATCAATCACTGGATACATGGAAAAAGGTTTGTCAACACAATATCCCTTTTACATAAGAATGGAGACAAAAAAGTAATTCATGCCCTTGGTACAAATTGAAATGGTTTGAAATTAAAATTAAGAAAATGTCTACATTGAAATTGTTTGAAATTAAAATTAAAAATATATACAAGTGAATGAACAACAAATGGTTCATGCTGATCCAAGAGTATGTTTTTCAACATAATATCCTTTTTACAAAAAAAATAGACAAAATGGAGAAAAAAGTAATTCATGCTCTTGGTACAAATTGAAACTGTTTGAAATTAAAATTAAGAAAATGTCCAAATTGAAATTGTTTGAAATTAAAATTAAGAATATATACAAGAGAATGAACAACAAATAGTTCATTCTAATCCAAGAATATATATTTACTGGCCTCCTTTTTTATTATTCAAGATTATTAAAATTAAAATCAGGCCTACTGTAAACAATTGAACATAAATATTTCAACAACACTTTGCAAGGAATAATAACTACCACGCTACCACTTTCTAGCCAATAGCTTCATTCAAGCATGATATTTTGTCCAAAATTCTTTTTAGCCCTTGCGTTCAAGGCTATTGAAATTAAAATCAGGCCTATTGTAAACATTTGAACATAAATATATCAACAACACTTTGCAAGGAATAACAACTACCACGCTACCCTTTTCCAGCCAACATCTTCATTCAAGCACCCCTTTCCAGCCAACAGCTTCATTCAAGCATGATATTTTGCCCAAAATTATTTTTAGCCCTTGCTAGGCCTGTCAGGGACTCTTGTAATCGAAATGCTTTGGAAAAAGCGGAGACATTAAAAGAATTTAAATGGAAAGGGCGGAAAGGGACTCTTGTAATTGAAGTGCTTTGGAAAAAGTGGAAACATTAAAAGAACTGAAGTATAAATGCAATTTAAACAAACTTTTGCTGTAGATGTGTTTCTCACTCGCTTTTTCTCGCCTTCTTCTCAGCCTATTAAACAATGTCACTCTTTTATGTTAACCAATCAAATGTTTTGAGTTCTTATTTGTCCTCTTCCTGAGGTCAATGACCAAGAAACTTTGGCTTAGGCTTAAAATTAGAATGGCGAGGATACTTTGGCTCAAAATTGGATTTGTTGATTTTTTTTTTTAATTTATGGCATAATGGGGTAATGTTGACTTAAAATTAACTGTTGTGAGCCATCTGCATGCAGGTTGATCTGTTGTCAATGTTGTGAGCCATCTGCATACAGACTGATATGTTGTCAATGCATGCAAGTGAGCATGTGTTTGCATTGTGTTTGCATGGCCCAAACGTGTCAATATGTTCTGCATACATGTTAACCATCTTGCATGGCCTGGACGTGTCAACACTCTTGCATGGCCATGTTGTCGGCCCATGTTGTCCCTTTAGAGCTTGTTGTCTGTTTCCGTGACTCTGTGAGCTTGTTGTCTGTTTCTGTGACTCTGTGACCTGTTCTGCTTTGATGTTTCCGTGACTCTGTGACATGTTCTGCTTTGAATCCAGCTGCGTTCATCCATTAAGGCTGTTTGAAGCCTATTACCATAGAGTTGTTTGAAAATGCTACAAAACGAAGGAAGTCTTGTTTTACGACTCTTTCAGTGCAATATTAACCTCTCTGCATCAACATCAATAAGTTTTTTGCATCAACATCAATGATTCAAATATTCAAATAATCTCAAGTATCAATGTTGTTTTAATTTTAATTTAAGTAAATAAAGATTGCCTCTTCATATGACATTAGCATTCCTGTGGCTGTTATAGCCCATACAAAGATGTCAAAGTTTTTTCCTTTGCCCACTTTCCGGTATTTTCACACAAATTTCATAAAAAAATTTAGAAAGTCTTCAAGGTTTTGTTCCTTGCATAGTATTCCTGTATTAGCTGATAAGACTGCCTATATGGCTGCTATCGCCTTGTTGTAAATAGGTCGGAAGACCATCCTGAGCTGAGTCATTATACACATACAAAAAGAATATTTTCAGACTACTGTGAGTCCTCCAAAATTTGTTGATATATGGAGGCACAAAAAAAATATTAAAAGAGCCTGTAAAATTACCAGCGGTGATCCCTGAGATGAACCATCATTTAAGAACTGAACATTCAAAAGAATTTTATTCATTGTGTATAGCAATATTGAGAACTACATGTCAATGGAAAGGGATCTCGTGTGGGCAGATTCGAAATGCGCGAACACTCAGCTAGGGTTACAGGCTTTTGCAGAGGTTTCTCTCCATGGAAGGATGCAAAGGAGGGAGCTCCACTCCCTCCTACAAGTAAGCTGTGGCGAGTAGAGGTAAAAAACCAATAGAATATGATAGAGGTCCTTTAGATGGAAGCAAAAGGACCAGTGAAGAGGAGCAAGATTGTACTAAATCAAAGGAGAATAATAACACTAAAGAAAATGAGGAAGCAGACAAGGAACAGGGAGTAAAAGACAAAACACAAAAGGGACCATGTAAACCCAAATCTACGATCACATCTAGAGTAGTTTTAAATGTTCCTGCTCTGTAGGCGCACAGTGACCACATGTAGACATATGCAATCATTTGTAAATTCATAGGCTTATGGCCCACTGAAAAATCTTTA
Source organism: Pinus tabuliformis (assembly GCA_031772625.1). Taxonomy (NCBI): domain Eukaryota; kingdom Viridiplantae; phylum Streptophyta; class Pinopsida; order Pinales; family Pinaceae; genus Pinus; species Pinus tabuliformis. The sequence goes on from CM062804.1 coordinate 1,564,124,375, forward strand.
CAAACGTGGATTAAATACCACTGGAAACCAAAAGGAAGCATAGACTTATATCTTGGATCAAAGGGATTCTTTATTGTGGTCTTTGCAAATAGTGAAGATAAGGACAGAGTGTTTGAAGGAAGGCCCTACTTTTATGCAGCAACAGGCCTTTATATGCGACCATGGATTATGAATTTTGTCCTAGAGCGTGAGACTTTTACCTCGGTCCCGGTTTGGGTTAGACTCTACTCTTTACCTCTTGATTACTGGCAAACGAAATCCTTATCTGCCATAGGAAATAAGTTAGGGCATTTTGTCAAAGTTTCTGAAGCCACTAGAAGGGGAAAATATACTTCCTTTGCAAGAATTTGTGTGGAGATGGATCTCTCTGGAGCTCTACCAGATGAGGTGATCTTGGAAGTGTTTGATGAAGAATGGGTGCAAACAGTGGATTATGAACATATTCCATTCAGATGTCACAAATTCCATGAGCATGGGCACCTATTTAGAGACTGCCCTCTCAGTAAAATAAAAAACAAGAGTAAAGCCAACACCATGAAAGATACTGAAAGCTTTCACAAAGTGGTACATAAACGAAAAGGAGGCAAAAGGGGGCTGAAGCTACATCAAATAGAAGAGCAACATGCCAGTTAGAATAGGTTCCAAGTTCTAGAAGAAGAAGAGATAGCACAAGCAGATTAGGCAAAGGAAGGAAGTCTAGTGGAGGAGGAGAACGAAGAAGATGTTAAACAAACACAAGATATTAATAAACAGAAAGAAACTATGATGGGTGATACAGATCTAGAAACGGATCAGGAAATGATCCAGAGTGAAATGGAGATGGAGGACCGCGAACTACAAGAGATTCTTGATAAAGAGAACCTAGATCTAGAAGGTTTCTTGAAACAAGGAACCAGGAGGGGGTAGACTTGTTACCTCTAGAGGAGTTCAATAGAGTTCAGCAGCTATTTATATGGAAAACTCAGACCAAAGGGTTGGAGAAGCAAAGAAACAAGGAAAGGCAGGGCGTCGAAGGTGTGAAAACTATGAAAATCACACCAGGATTAGCACCCAGAAACCCAGGAAAGAAAAGAGGCAGGAAAAAGCAGAACAAGCTATTGATGGAATGTGGAAAGCTAATGATAGATTCAGGTAAGATGAAAGATCTAACCAGCGACTCCTTTACAAATCTTTAATAATGAAGTTCACTTCTTGGAATATTAGGGGTCTTGGCAGTAAAAGAAAACAAAGATTACTTAGTAACAAAATGAAACAAGCAACACCGGATGTGATCTTCATCTAGGAAACTAAATGTTCCATTCAAAAAATAAAAGAGATTCATAGCAAATGGCTCAATTGATTTGAGTTTCTAGAGGTCAAAGAAGAGAATACAACAGGAGGCATACTCACTCTTTGGAACCCTAAAAAAATTAGCATTATAGATGCTGAGGCATCCAGGGATTATTTATCAGTGGTCATTCAGCCTGTGGGAGATAAGGAAACCTACCTGGTCACGAATGTGTATGGCCCCCAAAGAGAAGATGGTAAACTCAAGTTTCTAGAATCTCTGGGGGAGCTTAGAGATAGGCATGTAGGAATACCATGGATCTTGGGGGGTGATTTCAACATGATCAAATCACTTTCAGAGAAAAAAGGGGGAACCAAAATTCTAGGTAAGGACTCTTTGGCATTTCAAACCTTTATAGATAATATGAAGCTAGTGGACATAGTAACGAGTAATGGTATCTTTACTTGGAACAATAAAAGAGGAGGAGAGTCTCAAGTGGCCTCAAAATTAGATAGATTAATAATCTCAGAGGACCTTATGCTTAATGACAATGAAATGGTAGCAAGAGTTCTCCCCTTTGGAGGATCCGATCACTGGCCGGTTCAACTGGAGGTTCAGGGCATTGGTACCCCCAGGAATAGACCTTTTAGATTTGAGAATATCTGGCTCTCCCACCTAGATTTCATCAGCAACATTGCCAACTGGTGGGCAGAAGATTTTAATATTCAAGGCACAAGAATGTTCCTTCTTCAAAAAAGACTAAAACATATCAAGCTCAGGCTCAAAGATTGGAACAAGAATGAATATGGCAATATTTTTGAAGCAAAAAAATCTGTTGAAGGTAAAATGCAGGAACTCAACCAAGCCCTTATCATGGATGGCTTTGATAAAGTCAGAAGTGATCAAGTCACCAAATATCATCAAGACTTGGAGAATTTATGTAAACAAGAGGAAATATATTGGAGACAAAAATCTAGAGTTCAATGGCTAAAAGAAGGGGAACGTAACACTAGATCTTTCCATAGATCCACTATGGTGAATAGAGCTCACAACAAGATTTCTTCGATCAAGGACGAAGGAGGTAATCTTCTCAATTCTCATGAAGATATAGAAGTTCTGCTAGTTCAACACTTTCGAAGTATAGCAAAGGAAACCTGTTCAGGTAGAGAACATTCCATCAGGGACTTAACAAGACATATACCCAGGCTGGTGTCCAGAGAGGAAAATTTCAACCTTAATAAGCTAGTAACTGAAGAGGAGGTTAGTGAGGTCGTCAAAGAAATGCAAAATGGTAAGGCGCCTAGCCCAGATGGTTTCAATGTAGATTTCTTTAAAGCTTGCTATAATATCGTCAAACAGGATATTCTAAATGTAGTAGAAAATTCCAGGCAGAATAGAACTATTTTGAAGGTGCTAAATACCTCCTTTATCTCCCTGATCCCTAAACAGGATTTAGCTCAAACTCCTGACAGGTTTAGACCCATAGCTTTGTGCAATGTGGTTTATAAGATAATATCCAAGGTTGTGGCTAATAGACTCAAACCTCTTCTTCCTTCCCTAGTTTCCGTGGAACATTTTGGATATGTGGAAGGTAGACAAATTCTCAATAACATCATTCAAGCACATGTGGTGGTGCACTCTCTGCCTAGCAATAGGAAGGCTGGAATGATCATGCAATTGGACATAGCCAAAGCTTATGATAAGCTGAATTAGATCTATATTAGGAAAGCTCTCATTTCTTTTGGGTTTGATCACAACTAGGTTAGATGGGTCATGGCCCTAGTTACTTCTTCCAGCTTTTCAATTTTGGTTAATGGTTCTCCCTGAGAGACTTTTATTCCTTCAAAAGGCCTCAGGCAAGGAGATCCACTCTCTCCCTTTCTCTTCATCCTCATGATGGAAGGACTAGTTCGGTCTATCAAGCATTTAAAAGAAGGTGGTAAGATCAAAGGTCTCCAACTTTCTGAAAATGGACAGGCCTTGACGCATCAACAATTTGTTGATGATACAATGTTGCAGGGAATCCCCACAGTCAAAGAGGCTCTTACGTATAAGCAGATTCTGAGTGACTTTTCCATGGCTTCAGGTATGGAAGTTAATCTCTCCAAATCTAAGATTTTTTTCTTTAATACTAATATTGCTATTTAGAGGAATATCTCTAGAATTCTGGGCTTTCATAGGGAGATCCTCCCATCAAAATATTTGGAAATTCCTCTAACTACCAAACCTTTACACAAGAGCATCTGGGAGCGGGTGATTAATAAGTTGCAAGATAAAATTAGGAAATGGACTATTAGATCTTTAAACTTGGCTGGTAGGTTGATGCTTACAAAAGATGTCCTTCAATCAATCTCAGTGTTCATGCTATCAGCTCTCCCAGCATCACAAGGGGTCCTGCAACAATTCAGAACCATACAAAGAGACTTTCTTTGGGGCAAGGGGGAAGAAAGAAAGAAATGGGCCTTGGTAGCCTGGAAAAAAATCTGCAAAACCTAAAAACCATGGGGGTCTTGGTTTGGATGATCCTGAAATTCTAAGCAAGGTTTTAGGGGCCAAATTATGGTGGCGCTGGGTAAAATACCCAGAGGCTCAGTGGGCTATTATTTGGAAAGAAAAATATGCTAGCACTTGGAAAAATAATGATCACATAAGGATGTCTGGAAATATAAAGGGCTCACACATTTGGAATAAAGCATGGGAGAACAGGGGCTTAGTACAAGAAAACAGCTTCCAGGAAATCAGAGAGGGAGACTTAGCTTTATTCTGGGAGGATAAATGGCAACAAGAACCTATACTGTTAAAAGAGGACTTGGGGGACCTCAAGGAAGAGACAGATGCTAAAGGGTTATCTAAGGCAAAAGATTTTTGGGTCCACCAACCAATAGTATAGGAAAATGCAGAACCTGGAGGAACTTTGATTTCAAGGATGACAGCCCCCTGAAAGCTAAAGCAAAGAAACTAATGAAAATGTTAGAACAAAGGAAAATTTTAATGTCAGGGGGTCATGACCAATTGATATGGGGCAACAATAACGAGGGTACCTTTAATCTTAAGGAGGAAAAACTCATTCTCCTTGATCTGGATTCCCATGTTCCGGATAGGATTTGGCAAGCCCTATGGAGGCATCAAGGCTGGATGAAAATTAAACTCTTCATGTGGCTGGTTCAGCATAGGAAAATTTTGACCTGGGATAACATTCGGAAGAGGGGTGCCCTGGGGCCTTTTAGATGCCAGCTCCGTGAAGCCCAAGAGGAAAAAATGGAGCACCTTCTCAACCATTGCATTTTCACTTCCGAGTTGTGGGGTTATTTTGCCTCCATCTTCCAACACACTGATAGGGGCAAAGGGAGTATTATCAACACCCTAAACAAATGGAGAAGAAACTTTTCAGATTATGAAGTTCTTGGCTCAGCATGGGCTCTTACGCCAAGATTCATTATTTGGAATGTCTGGAAAGAAAGGAACAATAGAATATTCAAGAATGAAAATAAGTCATCCCAACGCCTTTATGAGCATATCTTAAAACAGCTCAAGGAGACGGTTGGCACTATAGTGCGAAATCTCCCTAAGAACCCACCTTCTGAAGTAGAATTCAGGATTCTCAGTAAGTTGGTTTTGTAGGAACTTATTCCTCATGGCCTAGATAGGAAGGTAATAACAATGGAATCTGAGTAAGATTTCTGGCATCCTACCCCTAAGGGTTTTTTGAAATACAACATTGATGGGGCTTCTAAAGGCAACCCGGGTACTGCTAGTTATGGAGGGGTGTTAAGGGATGAGAATAGAAGCATTCTTTTCATCTTCTATTGCCATTTAGGAAGAGCCACCAACAACATGGCAGAATTAATGGCTATGGAGCAATGTTTAGATTTCCTGGAACAGGATAACCACCAAAATGTGATTGTTGAAGCTGATTCAGAGTTAATCATTAACTTGGTCAAGAGAATCAGCTGGGGTACAAAGCCAGAAAAAGCCTCAAGAAACTGGAGGCTGATCCAGGTCTTTCAACAGATTCAACGTCACCTCCAGTGCCTTCGAACAGTAAGTTTTAAACATGTGCGAAGAACGACCAACAAATTGGCAGATCTTCTGGACAATCAAGGAGTGATCTGCATAGAAGATAGGGTTGTGATGAGTTGGAAAGAGTTGCCTCAGAACATATTAAAGGTGAATTGTTACGACCAGGCAGATGAAGATAGGATGGTGTTTCAGAACAGAGCCATGGAGACGGGGTCTAGATGACTCAGTTGCTTTATGATTAATAGTTTTTTCACAGTCGGGTCTTTAGTGGGTTGTAGCCCATTATCGGCGTTTGCAACCTAGGTTATCACTTTCATAGAGGCTACATGCGGGTAGCAACCCGGGAGACTCTGTTTTTTGGATGACCGGCAGAGTGCCGGGAGTTACTTCTTTCACTGGTTCAGGTAGAGTTGATACAACAAGAGGCCGGAATTTGGGAACTCTCAGCGGCCTCAAAACCATTGATTTTCCTTCTTTGATTGCAATACCGTGTCTGGGGTGGTTTTTTGGTGATCGCAAGCCTTGCAAGTGGGAAGTGGTTTTTTCAAAATGGAAGCAATTCCATTCAGCGAGCTACATGTGGCAGTGGGGTCGGATAGAATACCGCCTGTCAATCCGGGATTCGTAAACTGACGAAGTGAAGTGTACTATATGTACAAGATAACCATTTCCTTAGTCTTTTGTCGTTTTTGGTTTTTTTAGTTTGTTTTTGAATTTATCTTTTCGTAATGTGAGATGGCGAAAAGGCAAGTTAAATATGGATGATAATGGTGATCTCTACAGTGGTTTTCCAAAACTTAAAAGTGTTCAAGAAGAAAGCTTTAAAACAACTGCAATGAAATCAATTCTTAAAAAGAAATAACAGGGAACTAATGACAATGGCCCAGTATCCTTGCTGCTGAATGAAAAAGAAAATAAAATCTGCACTTAAAGCAAATCAAACTAAAAGTAAAGCAACTAACCCACACTACTTTAACTCTTCTGATCCTTTACCCTTCAGCTCAATCTACCTTGTGGAAAGCAATCATGAACAAGTTAAGCAATGTGATGTGTAAATGGCAAGAAATTAAATTGCATAAAGGAAACTAATCACACTACTTCAACTCTCCTGATCCTTTGTCTTTCAGCTCAATCTACCTTGTGAAAAGTAATCATGGACAAGTTTAAGCAATGTGATATCTAAATTACAAGAAAGCAAACTAAATCAAGCTACAATGAGTGATATTCTGATTCCTTACCAATAGAGTCACTTGACTATAGAGAGAAACCATAAACAGATGAATAGCATGATATCTAAATAGTAGAAAAATAAATAAACAAAACACAATTTAAGAAATGACAGTGCTGGAAATTAAACTTCAGAAAATGAAAATTAGCAGGAAGGACAAGATGATCTCATATGTCAATAGTTTATCAAAAAGATGAAAAATTGCCCGGGCTGCCTAAGAAAAACCTGCAGAAAAACATTGATCAGCTACAGCTATAAGAAAACAGCAGTAAAAATGTAAAACAATAGTAACAAAATAGCGTGTTATGTACAGCTAATAAACAGGAACATAACAGAATTAAATGCAAAATTAAATGACAACTGTACAAGGCTTTAGTGTGCAGGGGCCCTCTGCCACTTCAGTCGATCAACGAACAATTACAAACTCGAGCTCAGCAAATCAATCTTCTCATGTATTAAAGCAGCAATATATGTAAAGCAAAGTACAGTGGGATGGTATATCAACAGTTCAAAAATTACATCACAAAAAGCTCTTTACAACGTTCATGAACGCGTTATTTATAATGAAAGAGTGCTGAACTAATTAACTGAATCCTATGCGATTAACTACGCTGCCAGAGACACATAGATCTTCTCAGCCGGGATCTAGCATAACTTTCAACATGTTTATTAAATCTTCGAGGTGGTGGTTATTGGATTCAGGCTACGGGTATGATCTCCAGGTGTGCTGATGTCTTCGTGGGCTGAGGACTATGCTACGTAAACTTTCACGTGCTCAAAACAGAGACGTGCCACCGCTAAACTCCTCGGTTGACTTTGCCTTTGACCCCTGTTGATCGTGACCTTCTATGGATGATTTGGCTGATCTGAAGGGACATGTTCCATGTGCTCGTCACCTGTAGCTTGCCCATGTGGCTCGTTTCTTCATAGGACACCTGTAGCATAGCGTTTAACAAAATAGCTGCGGAATCCTGTGCTGGCTGCGGAAACCTGTGTTGGCTGCAGAAACTGACAAGTTTCTGCAGCTGCCTGAAAAAAAATCTAAACCAAACAACAGTCATCAGCGTAGTTAGAAAACCATGTCAGAAGCTCTTTTTAGACTATAATACAATGATTTAATCAACTTGATGGATGAAATGAGTGGAAAAAGAAGGCTGAGAGGGTGTATAGGAAGGTGCAGGTTTGAGGCTCAACATACCCCCACTGTGAAGGTGTTGCATGTCCTCATGCAACCAAAATTTAGTTATTTCCCTCTAATCCATATGCTCTGAGGCTTCTGCAAGAACATCTAGCCCTCTTCTCTTCTTCTTTGATGCTAAGATGGTCCTTGGTTTCCTAACTAGACATTTGAACTTGAGATTAATCAATGCCCTGCTTAACTTTTCGCACTTTTTCTTCAACTTCTTGTTCTTCTTTTGCCACAGTTCTAAATGGAGCATAGTGTTATCATCGACAATCTTGTCTACCTTACTCTGCTCTTTGAGTGCTTCATTTTCCTGTTTGATATGCCTATTTAGGACTTCTAATTCAAATACTTCCTGTTTCAAAGACTGAACTTGTGCATCAAGTGGCAGAGTGGTACTCGGTCCTGCAGCTGATTGTTCCAAGGATTCTAGGTAGTTATATACCTCTTGCTGATTAGGATCTACCTTAGGTGTCTTTCTCGGGCTAGGCTCAAAATCTGGTGGAGGAGGAAGATTGCTCTCTCTTTCTGGCCGAAAAGGGCTTTCATCACGTGGAGGACTTGACTCAATGCTTGGCTTAGCTAGAGCTTTCTCAGGTGTCCCTTCACCTAAATCAATAAAGTGGGACTGTTTTTCTTGGGTTATATTCTTCTTTCCTTTTAGCCTGGTGCTCCTCCTTACGTATGGACTAGTACTCTTCTCCTGTGTGCTCTGTTTTCCTTTTTGTTTTTTTCTTTCCTATGGCGGCAGCCTGAAGATGTACTAATCTTTCTGACCGAGTTCGATAATCTTCTTCTATGGATTGTTCAGGGGATGGATAGATTTCTTGAATGGTTCTTTTGCCTTTGTCTTTCTTTTGTTTCTTGTTTTTAGCTCTATCTTCTTGTTCTTTTTGGACAATTTCTTGAATTTCTATTGTAGGGGAGTCTTGGACTGTAATGTTCTTTTCTTTCCTCCTACTTTTCCTTGGAATTTTTGGGGGACTGCTTCCAGAGGCCTCAGACGGCTCTTGGAAGTGGTTTCTTGTCAAAAATTTCTCCCAAGTATCCTTAGTTTTCTTCAACTGGTCTTCAATAAGGATTTTTATGAATGCATGATGGTAGAGATGAGGTTCAATGTTGCCTACGTGTTTTTGAACTGTAGAACTCATCTTTTTCAAACTCAATAACAGAAAATAAGGCAAATTGAGAGTGTGACCCTCCATAAAATTCATCATTAGTCTGGCATGATACCTATACATAGAACCAAAACGATCTTCACACGTGATAAATGTCTGGATGAGTAATAGTAGACTAGACCATTCCTCTTTTATTGCATGCACAAGGATGCCTTTTGTAAATACAGTGGTATCCATACCTTGGTTTTGTAGCATGATTCTCCATATTTGATCGTCCACACTTCTATTTTTAAACCACCTTTCACCTTCTTGAGGTAGGCTTGTGGCAGTTGCTATTGTGGCCTCGGTCACTGTAAACTTTAAGTCTCCAATCTCCACTGCTTGTCCATTAAAAGACCGTGCAAAGGCTTTAGTCACTTCCTTGTTATAGCCCCTAAAATTTTGGATAAATCGTAGCCACCTGGCTTTCTTCAGCAATTCCTTAGTTTGAGGATAACCCTCCAAGTATTTTGGTCCTTCCGGCTCAGCTCTCAGTAATTTTCCCATTCTCTGCTTTAAATCCCAACTGAGAGTTCTTCTGCGTGTGAGGGTTCAGGAACAATGGCCTGATTACGGGATTTAGGGTAACTGTAGTGGCCGCAATCGAGGTTGAGGATGACTGTAGTGACTGCAGTCAGGGTTTAGAACAAACTGTAGTGGCTGCAACGGAAATGGAGAATAGGGAATGGTATGAGTACCGAGGGAACAGAGGGTGAGCAATAGTAAACAAGTTTAACATCGAATGCATGCGAGGGGTATGGTATGAGTGGAGTGATAAACGAGTAGAATAACGGCGGAATCCTTTCGGATTGGATGACTGTGTACACGTCTCAACAGACGGCTGCGGAAATTACGGTTAAGAAGAGCCGTAACACAATCAGTCACATCTCAAGAGTACAACTAATAAATAGAAGTGCAGTTAGTCTTGAGTTTAAACTCGGAATAATCATGAGACCGTTGGAGGAATGAATGAGGTGTGTGGAGTGACATCGTGGAAGAAGAGTGGTAATGGGGTTGTCATATCAAATCATTGCATATAGTAGAACTTGCTATGGTTTAATAACTATGTGTAATTATGACTTGAATTGTTATTTGATAAAGATTTTTGATCATACCTTTAGAAACTTTATCATTTCTTGTTCAAGGCTTCTAACCAATTGCAGTTCTTTGATGTCTTGGAGATGCCCCATGTCTTTCGTGCATTTCATGCTGATGACAGTAATAGTTGACTGTGATGTTGAAAACAACAGAGTGATGCTGGCTGCGGAAATCGTTTCTGGCTGCGGAAACTGCTTCTAGCTGCGGAAACGGTTTCTAGCTGCGGAAACTGAGACAACACCCTTTTAACTGCATAAAGATAGTTAGAGAAGAACTAACTAAATAAAAATAGTCCTGAAAGGGACTTTTATTGATGAAATGAGATGGAATGAGTGGAATGAAATGAAAATGAAGTGGAGTGAAGATGGAAAGAGAATGAGATGGATGAAGTGAAATGGCAAATGAGATGGAGTGAAGATGGAAAGAGAAGGAGAGATTTTTTTTGGAAAATATAGAGTGTCAGGTGTTCCTGATTTTCACTCTACATTTTCTGTATAAGACTGCTAATCTATGATTGGTTTTCAGGCTTATATGATTTTTTTTTTTTTTGCCAACTGAAAGAAACAAAGACTAGGCTGATGGGGGAGAAGGATTCTTCTCCACCAGCCTTATTGCAGAATTTTCTTGAAACATTTTGACAAATTCCTCTTTTGAGAGTGGCTTATGATAAATTTTCAATCGGTGGCCATTCACAATGAGAGGAGTTTGAAATTCATCAATGGTCTTGATTCTGACTGCTCCATTGTTAAAGACTTCATCAATCTCATATGGCCCAAGCCAATGAGTTTGAAATTTTGCTTTGAAGTCTTTAAACTTGGAATCAAACAGTAACGCCCAATCTCCCTCTTGAAACTTTTTCTCTTTGATATATCTGTCATGCCACTTAGCTCTTTGGTGTTGAACTAGATCAATCCTTAAAATTGCATCTTGTCTGATCTCATCTAGCTCATTCAGCTGCTCCATTCTGTGCTTTTGGGCTTCTGATAGATTCATCCCCAAATGAACTTCCATCTTGAAAGTCTTGACTTGAAACTCAATGGGGAGCAGGACTTCTTTCCCATAAACAAGTTCATAGGGAGAATGTCCTGTTGTATTCCTCCATGTAGTTCTATAGGTCCATAAGGCTTCAAGAAGCCTTTCTGCCCAATCTCTTCTATGTAGATGAACAGTTTTGGTGATGATGTTCTCAAGAACTTTGTTTGTAGACTCCACTTGGCCATTTTCTTGCGGATGTTATGGAGTAGATTTTCTATGCTTGATTTTGTATTCTTCCATCAGCTTTTCCATCAAGTTAGATGTAAATTGACTTCCCTGATCTGTTACAATTTCTCTTGGAACACCAAAACGAGTAAAAATATCCTCAAAAAGAAATTGAACAACTGAATTTTCAGTGGCAGAAGGCAATGCTTTGGCTTCTATCCATTTAGTGACATAATTAGTGCAAACCAATATATACTTCTTTTGTCTAGATGGTGGATTAATGGGTCCAATGAAATCTAAAGCCCATTTTTCAAAGGGTTCGATGAGTACCTGTGGCTGCAATGGCATTTCATTTGAGAGAGTCGGTCTCCCAACTCTTTGGCACCTGTCACACCTCCTGACATATTGTTTTGCATCTTTGAAGAGAGAAGGCCAATAATATCCTAAAGAAAGGATTTTATAAGTTGTCCTCTTGTCAGCAAAGTGCCCACCGCATGGTTCATCATGACATGCCTTAAGGATGTCAGGTATTTCATCTTCCCGAACACATCTTCTGATCACACAATCTAGCCCTGTTTTGAACAATTCATTAGAAATCCATGAATAACTCGAGCTCTCCTGAATAATTCTTCTTTTCTCATTAGGAAATAAATGTGGAGGTAGCTTCCCTATAACCAAATAATTAGCAATATTTGCATACCAAGGAGTTTTAGTAGTTACTGCAAACAAATATTCCTCTGGAAACTTATCCTCTACAGGAGAATCTTCGTTAGTATTTTGGATTCTGGACAAGAAATCAGCTACTGTATTTTGTTTCCCTGGTCTATCCAACACAGTAATATTGAATTCTTGTAAAAGTAAGAGCCATCTTGTAACTCTGCCATTAGTAACAGGTTTGTTCATTAGATATCTAATTGCAGAATGATCAGTATGGACAAAAGTTTCATAGCCAGTTATATAGTGTCTAAATTTATTGATTGCATGAACAACAGCTAAGAACTCTTTCTCAGTCACAGTATAATTTAACTCAGTGGGAGTCAGATTTTTACTGGTGTAGTAAATGGCATAAGGAACTAAATCCTTTTGTCCCAATACAACTCCTAGAGCTGTATCTGAAGCATCTGTAGAAATATGGAAAGGAAGTTTCCAATTTGGTCCTCTCAAAATGGGTGCTTCATATATTCTTGTTTTCAAAGTTTCAAATGCAGATTGACAATTAGGATCCCATTTGAATTCACAGTGTTTTGTAAGTAATTTGAGAGTGGAGATGCTATTTTGGTGAAGTTTTCAATAAATCTTCTATAATATCCAGTAAATCCAAGAAAACTTCTAACATCTCTTTGACAATTTGGAATAGGCAACTTGGAGATGACTTCAACTTTTGATTTATCAACTTTAATCCCATCCCCAGAAATATGATGTCCTAAAACAATCCCTTCAGTAAACATCATAAAGCATTTTTCATGACTTAATGAAAGGTTTGTTCCCCTTTACATCTTATAAGGACTTTTTCCAAATTTTCTAATGCCTCTTCAAATGAATTACCATAAACTGTAAAATCATCCATATAAACCTCTACACAATCATGGATTAGATCAGAAAAGATTCCTAGTACTGCCCTTTGAAACGTTGCGGGTGCATTACATAATCCAAAAGGAAGTACTCGGTAAGCAAAAGTTCCCCATGGACAGGTAAATGTGGTCTTGTCCTGATCTTCAGGTGCTACCTGAATCTGATTATAGCCACTAAAACCATCCAAAAATGAAAAATACTTTTTGCCTGCTAAAGTATCTAATTCCTGATCAATAAAGGGTAGAGGAAAGTGATCCTTCAAATTTGCTTTGTTCAATTCCCTGTAATCAATGCAAACCCTCCATTTACCATTCTTTTTAGGTACTATAACCAAGGGAGAAACCCATCGGCTATCTGAAATTGGATGAATGAAGTTTACCTTGAGTAGTTTTTGGAGCTCCTCTTTCACTATCTCCCTAAGGTTTGGATTCATCCTTCTTTGAGGTTGTCTAATTGGTCTACTGTTTTCTTCGATGTAGATGTGATGAATGCAAGTCTTAGGGTCAATACCTTTCATATCAGTATACTCCCATGCAAATGCAGTAGAATGTTTTTGCAAGAGTTTGGTTAACTTTTCCTGTTGTGATCTTTCCAAGTTTCTGTTGATATTCAATGTTTTACCTGGAAGGATCTCAATGGTGGAACTACCAAACTCTTCCATAGAGAAAAGAGACATTTGTCTAGAGGATAGATACTGAATGTCAGAATCTAAATGAAATTGTGTGTGGTCATATTCTGAAAATGTTTCAAAGTTTTCTAGTGTGTTCAGAATTTGACTATCTTCACTAATTTCAGAAATGGTAAAGACAGATTGTATAGTATCTTCATCATCGACCCACTCATCTTCTCCTATTTCTGTAATTGCCTTTGTTGGAGGATACAGATTGAATTTCTTTGTCGAATTACCATCTGAAATATACATATCCCCAGACCTACAACTGATAAAAGCATCAACTGTGGCTAGCCAAGGTCTTCCTAAAATGAGAGGATGTCCTCCTAGATTACTCTTGGGAGTTAAAATCATGAAATCTACTGGATATTTCCAAGAGTCTAAGGAGACTGAGATGTCTTCTAATACACCATCTGGTTTGATAATTGATCGATCTGCAAGTTGCAGTAAAGTAGGTGTAAAGAGGATTAGGAAGTTTCAGCTGTTCCATAGTCTGTCTATTCATAATGTTGATAGCAGCCCCTAAATCAATCATAGTATTTGGAATTTCAATCCCATTGATATGTGTTTTGACAATTGGACTACCAGGATCTACATACTTCTGCATGGTAATTTTTCCCATCATGATATCTGCAATTTTTTCTATGAGGTGGATTCTTCTTGTGTCTCTTGGTTTCTTTCCTGGTCTTTTAAGACTCAACTCCTTTATTGTATTTGCTAGAATATGAATCCCTTTAATGGCTTGTAACAAGGGAATCTTGATACAGACATTCTTCAATTCATCTAGAAAATTATAGTCAGGCAACCAAATTTGTTTTTCCACTCCTTTGTCAATTTGTAATCTTTCAGGAAAAGGAGGTGTGGATAAAGATGCAGGTTGCTCAACTATAGGAGTTGTGGGGGTTAATTCTTTTTCCTTTTCTTTTTGAGTGTTTGGGTTTTGAAGAGATGCTTCAGAACCTTTATTGGCTTCAAGAGAATATTCCTCAAAAATGTTTCGCTTTTGAGCATCTATAGAAGGCTTATCTAAAATTCTACCAGATCTGAGTTGTACATCATTGAGAGGAACAATCATATAGGTAGGAAATTGTTGTCCTTATACCATGTAAGTATTTTGAGGGTTTTTATTATTGGGGTTTGGCAATGGCTGGGAAGGAAGTTTATTTGACTTTTGTTGAAATGGAAGCAAGAGTTGAGAATTTGGATTATGTTGAGAAGGTTGTTGTTGTTGTGGAAATGGCAATGATAATTGTGGATTTTGAATCGGAAATTGTAGAGCTTGTTGATTTGGAAAAGATGGAGGATACTGATAAAATTGAGCAAATCTTCCATAAGGATTTTGCATACCTTGTACCCATGTTTGAAAAGGATTTTGAGATTGGGACCAAGATTGTTGCCAAGGATTCCAATTTGGTGGGGTTTGAAAGTTCATAGAGTTGTTAAACCCTTGATTTTGTTGCCCCTGCCAAGGTCTCCTTGCAACAAAACAGAGAGACTCAATTGTATTTGGATCTTCTTGAAAGACAGCTTTAAGCCCGGGGATTGAAGGACAATCCTTGGTCTCATGATTTTCTGAACAAATCACACATGTGTCTACAACTTTTGCATCCAAGGGACATTCCCTTAGAGCATGTTTCTTTCTACATTTTGGGCAAAAGATGGCCAAAGCCTCGGCCTCTGCTTTCTGCTTGTTGTGTATCTTAAGGGTGTCTAGTTGTTCACTAAGACTCCCTAAGATATCAGTTTTGAATTCATCCAGCATATTGCCAATCTCAGCCCTACTTACTGATCCAGTTGCAGATTTATTTGCTCTAATGAGAGAAGGATCTCTAGGCCCTTTTCTAGTTTTAGATTTTCCCCTTGAGAGATGGACACATAGCTCAGCTATATCATGGAGTGAAAGTTGAGATATATTTCCCTTCCCCATCATGTTCAAAATATCTATCCATTCATCTCTAATGGCTTTTAATAGAAGGGCTTTTAAGGTATCTTTATCTAGGTTACTCATTTTTGCTCTTTTCAGGTTGTATTGAAATCTTTCAAGTAAATCTTCCAAGTTTTCATCTTCTCTTTGCACCATTTTGAATACCTCATCCTTGTGATTGGTTGGCATACAATAGTCCAGGTACCTATCCAAAAATGTTTGTTTCATGTAATTCCAAGTCCTAATGGATTGAGGGAGTAATCCCATGAACCATTTCAAAGCTGCTCCTTTCAATGTTGAAGGAAACAATTTGAGTTTTTGAGAGTCTTCCAGATAATCATAAGTTCGACACACGACCTCAAACTCAAATAGAAATGTTTCAGGATCCTCATTTCTTAACCCATGAAAGTTTGGGAGGACAGATGGTGAGATGTTTTTCATGGTTGCTCTAGAGTCCTCATCAACTATAGGAAATCCAAATGAGTTATCTCCACCCGTATTTCCCCCAAGGTTACCTCTACCTTCTCCATTATTTCCTCCTCCCCCTCCTCTACCTCTACCAAATCCATTTGCTCCTTCCTCTGTCATGATAATTTCCCTAGAAACTTTGGAGTCCTCTGGTTCCTCTACTAATGGTGAACGAGGAGGAATTCCTCCCTCTTCTTCTTCAAGTGATTCTACTTCTTCAATTACAATTTGTCCCCCTGTAGAAGGAAGGAAAGGATCTCTTCCTAATTCAGATTCGATGGATGGTGTGGGAGAGTCAACTACTGCTTCTTGAATTCCAGGGATCCTAGGGCTAGGAGTGTAGGTTGGAGATGATGGAGATGTCTCTTGTCTATCCCTTGAAGTAGATGGAGTTGTAAAAATCGAACTCTTGGCCCTAGCTAAAAACCTTCCCCTAGAATCTCTTGCTCTATGCATGTCATTTTTTATTTTTCTTCAAGTCGGGCTAATAATTCTTTTTCTGATCTTCCAGGTCACTCTAGGTGCAAGAAGAGAGCATACTCAAGAAACTATTAAACCAATAACTTTCTCTTTTCTGATCCTCCAGATCACACTAGGTGCAAGAGGAGAGCATACTTTGAGAGGTTATCAATTTTCCTTCCTTGAATTTTTTTTTTTTGTTATTATATTTTTTTAAGAATTTGGCTACCTAATTTCACCTCCCCGGCAACGGCGCCAAAATGTTTGGTCAATTTAGTGAGTTCTAAATTGCTATTTAAAATGTCAATCCGGGATTCGTAAACTGATGAAGTGAAGTGTACTATATGTACAAGATAACCATTTCCTTAGTCTTTTGTCGTTTTTGGTTTTTTTAGTTTGTTTTTGAATTTATCTTTCCCTAATGTGAGATGGCAAAAAGGCAAGTTAAATATGGATGATAATGGTGATCTCTACAGTGATTTTCCAAAACTTAAAAGTGTTCAAAAAGAAAGCTTTAAAACAACTGCAATGAAATCAATTTTTAAAAAGAAATAACAGGGAACTAATGACAATGGCCCAGTATCCTTGCTGCTGAATGAAAAAGAAAATAAAATCTGCACTTAAAGCAAATCAAACTAAAAGTAAAGCAACTAACCCACACTACTTTAACTCTTCTGATCCTTTACCCTTCAGCTCAATCTACCTTGTGGAAAGCAATCATGAACAAGTTAAGCAATGTGATGTGTAAATGGCAAGAAATTAAATTGCATAAAGGAAACTAATCACACTACTTCAATTCTCCTAATCCTTTGTCTTTCAGCTTAATCGACCTCATGAGAAGCAATCATGGACAAGTTTAAGCAATGTGATATCTAAATTACAAGAAAGCAAACTAAATCAAGCTACAATGAGTGATATTCTGATTCCTTACCAATAGAGTCACTTGACTATAGAGAGAAACCATAAATAGATGAATAGCATGATATCTAAATAGTAGAAAAATAAATAAACAAAACACAATTTAAGAAATGGCAGTGCTCGAAATCAAACTTCAGAAAATGAAAATTAGCAAGAAGGACAAGGTGATCTCATATGTCAATAGTTATCAAAAAGATGAAAAATTGCCTGGGCAGCCTAAGAAAACCTGCAGAAAAACATTGATCAGCTATAGCTATAAGAAAACAACAGTAAAAATGTAAAACAACAGTAACAAAATAGCGTGTTATGTACAGCTAATGTACAACTAATAAACAGAAACATAACAGAATTAAATGCAGAATTAAATGACAACTATACAAGGCTTTAGTGTGCAGGGGCTCTCTGCCACTTCAGCCGATCAACGAACAATTACAAACTCGAGCTCAGCAAACCAGTCTTCTCATGTATTAAAATAGCAGCAATATACGTAAAGCAAAGTACAGTGGGATGGTATATCAAAAGTTCAGAAATTACATCACAAAAATCTCTCTACAACGTTTATGAATGCGTTATTGATAATGAAGGAGTGCTGAACTAATTAACTGAATCCTATGCTATTAACTACGCTGCCAGAGACACATAGATCTTCTCAACCGGGATCTAGCGTAACTGTCATCATGTTTATTAAATCTTCGAGGTGGTGGCTATTGGATTCAGGCTACGGGGATGATCTCCAGGTGTGCTGATGTCTTCGTGGGCTGAGGACTGTGCTACGTAAACTTTCACGTGCTCAAAACAAAGACGTGCCACCGCTAAACTCCTCGGTTGACTTTGCCTTTGACCCCTGTTGATCGTGACCTTCTATGGATGATTTGGCTGATCTGAAGGGACATGTTCCATGTGCTCATCACCTGTAGCTTGCCCATGTGGCTCGTTTCTTCATAGGACACCTGTAGCATAGCGTTTAACAAAATAGCTGCGGAATCCTGTGCTGGCTGCGGAAACCTGTTTTGGCTGCAGAAACTGACAAGTTTCTGCAGCTGCCTGAACAAAAATCTAAACCAAACAACAATCATCAGCGTAGTTAGAAAACCATGTCAGAAGCTCTTTTTAGACTATAATACAATGATTTAATCAACTTGATGGATGAAATGAGTGGAAAAAGAAGGCTGAGAGGGTGTATAGGAAGGTGCAGGTTTGAGGCTCAACATACCCCCACTGTGAAGGTGTTGCATGTCCTCATGCAACCAAAATTTAGTTATTTCCCTCTAATCCATATGCTCTGAGGCTTCTGCAAGAACATCTAGCCCTCTTCTCTTCTTCTTTGATGCTAAGATGGTCATTGGTTTCCTAACTAGACATTTGAACTTGAGATTAATCAATGCCCTGCTTAGCTTTTTGCACTTTTTCTTCAGCTTCTTGTTCTTCTTTTGCCACAGTCCTAAATGGAGCATAGTGTTATCATGGAAAATCTTGTCTACCTTACTCTGATCTTTGAGTGCTTCATTTTCCTGTTTGATATGGCTATTTAGGACTTCTAATTCAAATACTTCCTGTTTCAAAGACTGAACTTGTGCATCAAGTGGCAGAGTGGTACTCGGTCCTGCAGCTGATTGTTCCAAGGATTCTAGGTAGTTATATACCTCTTGCTGATTAGGATCTACCTCAGGTGTCTTTCTCGGGCTAGGCTCAAAATCTGGTGGAGGAGGAAGACTGCTCTCTCTTTCTGGTCAAAAAGGGCTTTCATCACGTGGAGGACTTGACTCAATGCTTGGCTGAGCTAGAGTTTTCTCAGGTGTCTCTTCACCTAAATCAATAAAGTGGGACTGTTTTTCTTGGGTTATATTCTTCTTTCCTTTTAGCCTGGTGCTCCTCCTTACGTATGGACTAGTACTCTTCTCCTGTGTGCTCTGTTTTCCTTTTTTGTTTTTTTCTTTGCTATGGCGGCAGCCTGAAGATATACTAATCTTTCTGACAGAGTTTGATAATCTTCTTCTATGGATTGTTCAGGGGATGGATAGATTTCTTGAATGGTTCTTTTGCCTTTGTCTTTCTTCTGTTTCTTGTTTTTAGCTCTATCTTCTTGTTCTTTTTGGACAGTTTCTTGAATTTCTATTGTAGGGGAGTCTTGGACTGTAATGTTCTTTTCTTTCCTCCTAATTTTCCTTGGAATTTTTGGGGGACTGCTTCCAGAGGCCTAAGACGGCTCTTGGAAGTGGTTTCTTGTCAAAAATTTCTCCCAAGTATCCTTAGTTTTCTTCAACTGGTCTTCAATAAGGATTTTTATGAATCCATGATGGTAGAGATGAGGTTCAATGTTGCCTACGTGTTTTTGAACTGTAGAACTCATCTTTTTCAAACTCAATAACAGAAAATAAGGCAAATTGTGAGTGTGACCCTCCATAAAATTCATCATTAGTCTGGCATGATACATATACATAGAACCAAAACGATCTTCACACGTGATAAATTTCTGGATGAGTAATAGTAGACTAGACCATTCCTCTTTTATTGCATGCACAGGGATGCCTTTTGTCAATACAGTGGTATCCATACCTTGGTTTTGTAGCATGATTCTCCATATTTGATCGTCCACACTTCTATTTTTAAACCACCTTTCACCTTCTTGAGGTAGGCATGTGGCAGCTGCTATTGTGGCCTCGGTCACTGTAAACTTTAAGTCTCCAATCTCCACTGCTTGTCCATTAAAAGACAGTGCAAAGGCTTTAGTCACTTCCTTGTTATAGCCCCTAAACTTTTGGATAAATCGTAGCGATCTGTCTTTCTTCAGCAATTCCTTAGTTTGAGGATAACCCTCCAAGTATTTTGGTCCTTCCGGCTCAACTCTCAGTATTTTTCCCATTCTCTGCTTTAAATTCCAACTGAGAGTTCTTCTGCGTGTGAGGGTTCAGGAACAATGGCCTGATTACGGGATTTAGAGTAACTGTAGTGGCCGCAATCGAGGTTGAGGATGACTATAGTGACTGCAGTCAGGGTTTAGAACAAACTGTAGTGGCTGCAACGGAAATGGAGAACAGGGAATGGTATGAGTACCGAGGGAATAGAGGGTGAGCAATAGTAAACAAGTTTAACATCGAATGCATGCGAGGGGTATGGTATGAGTGGAGTGATAAACGAGTAGAGTAATGGTGGAATCCTTTTGGATCAGATGACTGTGTACACGTATCAACAGACGGCTGCGGAAATTACGGTTAAGAAGAGCCGTAACACAATCGGTCACATCTCAAGAGTACAACTAATAAATAGAAGTGCAGTTAGTCTTGAGTTTAAACTTGGAATAATCATGAGACCGTTGGAGGAATGAATGAGGTGTGTGGAGTGACATCGTGGAAGAGGAGTGGTAATGGGGTTGTCGTATCAAATCATTGCATATAGTAGAACTTGCTATGGTTTAATAACTATGCGTAATTATGACTTGAATTGTTATTTGATAAAGATTTTTGATCATACCTTTAGAAACTTTATCATTTCTTGTTCAAGGCTTCTAACCAATTGCAGTTCTTTGATGTCTTGGAGATGCCCCATGTCTTTCCTGCATTTCATGCTGATGATAGTAACAGTTGACTGTGATTTTGAAAACAGAGTGATGCTGGCTGCGGAAATCGTTTCTGGTTGCGGAAACTGCTTCTGGCTGTGGAAACGGTTTCCACCTGCGGAAACTGAGACAACACCCTTTTAACTACATAAAGATAGTTAGAGAAGAAATAACTAAATAAAAATAGTCCTGAAAGGGACTTTTATTGATGAAATGAGATGGAATGAGTGGAATGAAATGAAAATGAAGTGGAGTGAAGATGGAAAGAGAATGAGATGGATGAAGTGAAATGGCAAATGAGATGGAGTGAAGATGGAAAGAGAAGGAGAGATTTTTTTTTGGAAAATATAGAGTGTCAGGTGTTCCTGATTTTCACTCTACATTTTCTGTATAAGACTTCTAATCTATGATTGGTTTTCAGGCTTATATGATTTTTTTTTTTTTTTTTGCCAACTGAAAGAAACAAAGACTAGGCTGATGGGGGAGAAGGATTCTTCTCCACCAGCCTTATTGCAGAATTTTCTTGAAACATTTTGACAAATTCCTCTTTTGAGAGTGGCTTATGATAAATTTTCAATCGGTGGCCATTCACAATGAGAGGAGTTTGAAATTCATCAATGGTCTTGATTCTGACTGCTCCATTGTTAAAGACTTCATCAATCTCATATGGCCCAAGCCAATGAGTTTGAAATTTTCCTTTGAAGTCTTTAAACTTGGAATCAAACAGTAACGCCCAATCTCCCTCTTGAAAATTTTTCTCTTTGATATATCTGTCATGCCACTTAGCTCTTTGGTGTTGAACTAGATCAGTCCTTAAAATTGCATCTTGTCTGATCTCATCTAGCTCATTCAGCTGCTCCATTCTGTGCTTTTGGGCTTCTGATAGATTCATCCCCAACTGAACTTCCATCTTGAAAGTCTTGACTTGAAACTCAATGGGGAGCAGGACTTCTTTCCCATAAACAAGTTCATAGGGAGAATGTCCTGTTGTATTCCTCCATGTAGTTCTATAGGCCCATAAGGCTTCAAGAAGCCTTTCTGCCCAATCTCTTCTATGTAGATGAACAGTTTTGGTGATGATGTTCTCAAGAACTTTGTTTGTAGACTCCACTTGGCCATTTGCTTGCAGATGGTACGGAGTAGATTTTCTATGCTTGATTTTGTATTCTTCCATAAGCTTTTCCATCAAGTTAGATGTAAATTGACTTCCCTGATCTGTTACAATTTCTCTTGGAACACCAAAACGAGTAAAAATATCCTCAAAAAGAAATTGAACAACTGAATTTTCAGTGGCAGAAGGCAATGCTTTGGCTTCTATCCATTTAGTGACATAATCAGTGCAAACCAATATATACTTCTTTTGTCTAGATGGTGGATTAATGGGTCCAATGAAATCTAAAGCCCATTTTTCAAAGGGTTCGATGAGTACCTGTGGCTGCAATGGCATTTCATTTGAGAGAGTCGGTCTCCCAACTCTTTGGCACCTGTCACACCTCCTGACATATTGTTTTGCATCTTTGAAGAGAGAAGGCCAATAATATCCTAAAGAAAGGATTTTATAAGCTGTCCTCTTGTCAGCAAAGTGCCCACCGCATGGTTCATCACGACATGCCTTAAGGATGTCAGGTATTCCATATTCCCAAACACATATTCTGATCACACAATCTAGCCCTGTTTTGAACAATTCATTAGAAATCCATGAATAACTCGAGCTCTCCTGAATAATTCTTCTTTTCTCATTAGGAAATAAAGGTGGAGGTAGCTTCCCTGTAACCAAATAATTAGCAATATCTGCATACCAAGGAGTTTTAGTAGTTACTGCAAACAAATATTCATCTGGAAACTTATCCTCTACAGGAGAATCTTCGTTAGTATTTTGGATTCTAGACAAGAAATCAACTACTATATTTTGTTTCCCTGGTCTATCCAACACAATAATATTGAATTCTTGTAAAAGTAAGAGCCATCTTGTAACTCTGCCATTAGTAACAGGTTTGTTCATTAGATATCTAATTGCAGAATGATCAGTATGGACAAAAGTTTCATAGGCAGTTATATAGTGTCTAAATTTATTGATTGCATGAACAACAGCTAAGAACTCTTTCTCAGTCACAGTATAATTTAACTCAGTGGGAGTCAGATTTTTACTGGTGTAGTAAATGGCATAAGGAACTAAATCCTTTTGTCCCAATACAGCTCCTAGAGCTGTATCTGAAGCATCTGTAGAAATATGGAAAGGAAGTTTCCAATTTGGTCCTCTCAAAATGGGTGCTTCATATATTATTGTTTTTAAAGTTTCAAATGCAGATTGACAATCAGGATCCCATTTGAATTCATAGTGTTTTGTAAGTAATTTGAAGAGTGGAGATGCTATTTTGGTGAAGTTTTCAATAAATCTTCTATAATATCCAGTAAATCCAAGAAAACTTCTAACATCTCTTTGACAATTTGGAATAGGCAACTTGGAGATGACTTCAGCTTTTGATCTATCAACTTTAATCCCATCCCCAGAAATATGATGTCCTAAAACAATCCCTTTAGTAAACATCATAAAGCATTTTTCATGACTTAATGAAAGGTTTGTTCCTTTACATCTTATAAGGACTTTTTCCAAATTTTCTAATGCCTCTTCAAATGAATTACCATAAATTGTAAAATCATCCATATAAACCTCTACACAATCATGGATTAGATCGGAAAAGATTCCTAGTACTACCCTTTGAAACGTTGCGGGTGCATTACATAATCCAAAAGGAAGTACTCGGTAAGCAAAAGTTCCCCATGGACAGGTAAATGTGGTCTTGTCCTGATCTTCAGGTGCTACCTGAATCTGATTATAGCCACTAAAACCATCCAAAAATGAAAAATACTTTTTGCATGCTAAAGTATCTAATACCTGATCAATAAAGGGTAGAGGAAAGTGAACCTTCAAAGTTGCTTTGTTCAATTCCCTGTAATCAATGCAAACCCTCCATTTACCATTCTTTTTAGGTACTATAACCAAGGGAGAAACCCATCGGCTATCTGAAATTGGATAAATGAAGTTTACCTTGAGTAGTTTTTGGAGCTCCTCTTTCACTATCTCCCTAAAGTTTGGATTCATCCTTCTTTGAGGTTGTCTAATTGGTCTACTGTTTTCTTCGATGTAGATGTGATGAATGCAAGTCTTAGGGTCAATACCTTTCATATCAGTATACTCCCATGCAAATGCAGTAGAATGTTTCTGCAAGAGTTTGGTTAACTTTTCCAGTTGTGATCTTTCCAAGTTTCTGTTGATATTCAATGTTTTACCTAGAAGGATCTCAATGGTGGAACTACCAAACTCTTCCATAGAGAAAAGAGACATTTGTCTAGAGGATAGATACTCAATGTCAGAATCTAACTGAAATTGTGTGTGGTCATATTCTGACCCCTGTTGATCGTGACCTTCTATGGATGATTTGGCTGATCTGAAGGGACACGTTCCATGTGCTCGTCACCTGTAGCTTGCCCATGTGGCTCGTTTCTTCATAGGACACCTGTAGCATAGCGTTTAACAAAATAGCTACGGAATCTTGTGCTGGCTGCGGAAACCTGTGTTGCCTGTGGAAACTGACAAGTTTCCGCAGCTGCCTGAACAAAAATCTAAACCAAACAACAGTCATTAGCGTAGTTAGAAAACCATGTCAGAAGCTCTTTTTAGACTATAATACAATGATTTAATCAACTTGATGGATGAAATGAGAGGAAAAAGAAGGCTGAGAGGGTGTATAGGAAGGTGCAGGTTTGAGGCTCAACACCGCCCTCATTGCGCGCTATTGTTCGGTGAGGTAGACTTGTGGGATATGATCCTCAGTCATCGGATTGAGCAAGGTGGATCTACGGTCGGGATCAATCGAGCATGTTGGTGGGTCCATGTGGGTAAGATAAAGGCTTCTAAGTATTGTGAAATCGACCACAGCCGTTGGATCGGGTAAGGAGTTTCGACGGTTGAGATTAAAGATGCAACTCAGGAAGACAGCGGGAGGAGTTAATGCCTTTTCTTCTTAGCTGGAGGTAAAATGTTCTTGGTGGGAATCATTGTTTTTTGTACATTCTACAGGTTTGCGGGTTTTGTGAGTTATTCAGACATGAATTCCTTATAGACTGGTACATTTGTTCCTCTTTGGGTCTGAGGCTTTATTCTCGTTATTCGGCTTCAACATTGTTTTTCCTTTGAGAGTTTTGAGGTTTGGTTTGTAGGGGTCGGGGCTTTTGCCTTTGGTCTGTTAACAGTTTGGGATTGGTTTTTTCCTTGGTCCATAGATCTTCGTGGATTGTTGTATTTTATGTATTTTATTTACTGATTAATGAAATAGAAGGTCCGACTTTTGCTTCAGCAAAAAAAAGAGAACTACACGTCAATGGGTTATCATTGCGTTTGATAACGGCATACCTCTGGCATATTCAACTAAAGATTTGGTAAGTTGCCCAAGAATTTGTTCTGGTCAATCCCAAAAGCTCTTGCCAAATGAAGTTTGGATAAAGAAATGTTGTGCGTGGACGGGTTCAGATCAGTATGATGATTGGATGACTATTGCACTAGTAGAATGGGCTAATCTCCATTGCTTAGATAATTGGTTTGGGCTACTCCGCTTAGCTTCCAAACTGGAGGAAACAAAGGAATTATTGATTCACCAGTGAAACTAACATGTAAAGTAAGAGAGAAGCACTTAGCATGGCATGAAGATTTGAGTACTAACTATTTTTACGCCGATAGGCATCCCTCCTATTGGAGTTGGGCACTTTAATCATTTTCTTAATTAATCTTTTTGATCGAATGGCCTAAATTGAAAGATGCCAGTATATTCTAGTGGTTGCCACTATATCAATGGATAGAATTCACACCACTAACTTACTTGCATGTCTAAATCACATGTTTAAAGCATACTTAAATTATTTTTTTACAAAGAATGATTAAAAATTTACTGTACCTCTTGTTGATAACCATGTATGTTCATTAGTGAGAAATGTATTTAAAAAAATTATAAAATATATATTCAAACCAGCATTGATTCTAAAACATATGTCTATTTACATTCTTAAACTTATGCCTCTTCAACCATTTGCCAAGTGTTTTTTCAGCACTGAGAAATATATTTAAAACAAATTATAAAACATATATTCAAACCCGATTTTGAAACGTATGTCTATTCACATTCTTAAACTTATGCCTCTTCAACCATTTGCCAAGTGTTTTTTCCCAAAGAACAGGTGTCCATCAATTTCACCATTCCACCCATTGTTCCATTAATCCGCAATGGAAATAACTCTCCCACTCCATGCCCGATAGAATAACACCGCCACTCCATCTTGAGCATTTCAAATTGTCATTAAATATTTATTGTACTTATTATTCATTACCATTCCATATATTATAGTCAAACACTTTGTGGATGCATGCATTTCTTTGTTAGCACTTAGGGTTGTTGGAATTGTTGAAGGATTACTGGAATGTTGGAAGGATTACTCTAAAGATTTGAAGGCCTTCTCTTGGCTTCTATCTGGTAAAAAAGGTGACAAATCTTTCATAGCCTTCCTTTTCTCTACCTACTACTTTTTCAGGTTTCAGCATTGGAGAAACCCTTTCTTAGTGATTGTGTTTTTAATTATTTCCATCCTCTCCTCGCTATCTCTGATAATTTGGTGTAGTTGGTGTCTAATTGAACTATTTCCTAAATTCTGATGTTAAATTTCATTGCATGAAGGAAAGAAGGAATGCAAGAGTTTGGGAAATGAAGTAGCTATGGAGAAGGTGTAGAGAATCAAGTATGATTGAAGGATTCATAATGGATAGACAATAAGAGCCACCATCTCATCTTACAGGTATCTACACATTTTCCTTCTGTGATATTTTTCCACTTTGATTCAAATGAGATGACTAGCCCGTAGAAAAAATAAGGGAATCGATTGTGTATAAATTCTCCATGATATGACTGGCTGGTAGGAAAAAGAAGGTTCTGGTCTTTTTTTAAACACTCTCCCAAAATTTTTAATGGTTTAATAATTTTGTATTTAATTTCCGTGAGTGTAGTTTATGCACAACAGATCTTAAAAGACACTATTTAGGTTGTGGTTTTTTTTTAAATGCTATGGTCTAATACTTTTATATATACTCTGCCTTGTGTTGCATTTACACTCTCAAAGTCTCAAAGTTTCTGTTGATGGAAGATGAAGAATCACTGCAAGAAGTTGATGTTATTTAGACTCCAGCTAACTATCAATTATTATAAGACTTTAATTACCCAGTTCCAATGGGTGCATATTTTAGGTTTAGGTTAAAGTAATAAAGGAATGGTTTAATAATTTTGTATTTAATTTCCATGGGTGTAGTTTATGTAACGCAGATCTTAAATGACACTATTTAGGTTGTGGTTTTTTTTTAAACACTATGGTCTAATAATTTTATATATACTCTGCCCTGCGTCGCATTTACACTCTCAAAGTCTCAAAGTTTCTATTGATGGCAGATGAAAAATCACTACAAGAAACCGATGTTATTGAGACTCCAGCCAATCGTAAATTATTATAAGACTTTAATTACCCAATTCCAATGGATGCATATTTTAGGTTTAGGTTAAAGTAATAAAGGAACTTTATAATAGAACTTGTGATTATACTACCAAACCACTTTCTACATTTTGTATTTGGTTTCACTCATATGAAAGCATTGTGTTCTTTTTAACCCACGAAAATTTGGAATTTTTACGATGGAAAACTACACATTGGTTATTTGATATAGGGTTTACCATCAAACTTTCATGGTCTTTTTTTCTTTCATTGTTATTAAAATCCCTAAAGCTGCAAGAGTTTAAGTTTTGCTTAGTTGACCATAAGTCTAGCTGTAGTGTGTCTCGGCATTTATTTATGAGGCAATCGCTGATCCATTCACTCAGTCATTAATGTCATTATTTGGGAAAATATGTTTCATGGATTCCGAATCATTATTTGATATATGGTTTACCATCAAACTTTCATGGTCTTTTCGTCTTTCATTGTTATTAAAATCCCTAAAGCTGCAAGCATTTAAGTTTTTCTTAATGGACCATAAGTCTAGCTGTAGTTTATCTCAGCATTTATTTACGAGGCAGTTACTAATCCATTCACTCTGTCATTAATGTCATTGATGCAGGTGGAAATAGTGGCTTAAGAAATCTCAACAATCACCCCATTTTTCACCCTTTTTACACAATTTTTCCTTTTTCTTTTAGAACCGGAATGCCTTTGGAACAAGGCCAAAACAATGCATTTGCGCTTTATAAACAGAAATGTCACAATTCACCAGAGATTGCGATCTAACTGAACTGATGGTCCAGATTAAATCGCATCATTGCAAGTCGCAAGGGTCTTGATCCAGAGCTTCCCTTTGTCAAAGTCCCGATGCGATTTATCACACCGATCGCTTATCAACAATCACTGCTTCCCACCATCTTAAGGCCTTATCACCCCCGCTCAAATGTTCCGCTGCAATATGTTGGTAGTCGCTAATCACAACTCATAAAGACTTGGGGTCCGCCTTCCTCTTAAACAAACTTGCGATGTGATAGGTAATGGTTCACAGACCCGACAAGTTACAAAAGTTCCGTGTATAACATTTCAAATCCAGATTTTGGATCCACTAAGTGTTTGCGCTAATTGTTAGTGTAACTTGGATTTTCACCTGCAAGACCAAAACCATGTAAATAAACTTCGCCGATCCGATATCAGTGATCCAACGGCTAGGATTTAAATCGGAAACAAACAATGACGTTTATAGAAAAGGCCACGATTTCGATTAACTCTATGTTTTTCTATTAGGAGTCATGAAAATGAAATAATATTTAGATTTATGACATCCATTGTTCATATTTAAAAAAAATGTGTGTAAGTTGCACTTGATCTACTTAAATCAATAGCATAAGATTAGGTAGAGATGGTTTATCAAATTTAATTTTGTAGTTTGTTTTGAGTGTTTTTTGCATATCAATATTGTCTTTATATTCGTATTACTTTATGAATAAGTTTATATTATTTGTAAATATATTTAAATTACTCATAATTAACCTAATTAATTGTTCACTATAAATTAACTATGTGGCACCATTGTTTTTAGAATGATTTAAACATTTTTTTTTAAAGAAATAGAATAATATAATTATATAAGAGAATAATGATATTTTTCTATTCATAATGATTCGTAATCCCTGAAACAAATCTTTTCAATTTGTTTTAAAGGAAACTTTAAACACCTTACTTAATTCATGTTTAAGTTCATGTGTTTTTAGATTTTCTATTGTTTTTAATTTGGCGAAAATTCTTTGGAATTATAAGTAAATTTGATTCAAAAAAAAATAAAATACAGGTAAATTTGAGTAAAGATTGTTTGGAATCACAAGTAAAATGTAGTTAGTTCCAACCAAAAATTTGTTGACATCTACTTGTTAGACAACCCATTAAAATAAAGTTATATATCATTATTTTTTTAAAACAATGAAGACATATAGAATTAATTGTTTTAGAAAACACATTTTCTTAATGGTTAAGAACATTTAAATTATAACTATTATGATTAGTGTATTGTTAGAAATTACATTATTAAGTAAGAAATATTATTTTAATAAATATTAAGAAATTCAAATAATTAAAAAAGTTATAAATAGATTGGGAGTTTCTTATGTCATGGGCTGATATGAGGTTGCATCCTAGAGAAAGAGATTTATTTAATGCAGCAGTTCACATGTTTCCAACAAATAATTTGGTCTCCTTCCATAATAGGCATATGTTAAAATCATTAAATTCTCCAATTTCACGATGTGTTGCTGAGCATTCAAGGCGTTTAGAAATTAGTGGTGTTGATGATGATCAATTGGACCGTGAAGTTTTGTTGTGTCGTGGTCAGCGTGTTATGTTGACATGTAATTTATGGGTTGAAGTTGGCTTGGTGAATGGTGCACTTGGTTTTGTTAAGGATATATTCTATCCGCCTACCTCTAAGCCACCTCAACTTCCAATGTTCACAACTGTTGTTTTTGATAAGTATGTTGGTGTTCCATTTGATGCAAGCAATCCAAACATTGTCCCTATCACCCCAGTGATAAGAGGAAATTGAAAACAAATTCCTTTGAAGATGGCATGGGCTCTTACAATCCACAAGTCACAGGGATTGACTTTAGAACGAGTGTCAGTTGATATCAGGAATAAAGAGCAACAAGGCCTTACCTTCACAACCATATCAAGAGTGAAATCAATAGATGATTTATGCATTGCACCGCCTTTTTCATTCCAACATTATGCCAAGATGAAAGATAGCACATATGTTACAATTAGGAAGAAGGAAGAGGAGTGATTGAAGTTAATATCACTATGAAATACAACTAATAACATTGTGACCTTCTTTATAGTATGTTTTTTGAATTGCTTTTATTATTCTCTTGATTTACTTTACGATTGATGCTATGTGATTCATTTCACTAGTTTCAATCCCACTTCTTCACCCCTGTGAGCATCACCCGATGCAATGAGTGCTAAGTGAGCAATTCAAAAATCATGAGAAATTAGTCAGTTACGACTACCTCTCATGGAAATGGTCATACGTTAATGACTTACTTAACGCAGTTGAATCCCAAAAACGATATCTAATATAATGCACTGCGTAAACCCCTAATACTTAAATTCAAAAAGAGTGAAGGGATCTCTACTTGAATGGTTCATGAGGCACAATACTTGCTAAGGTTTTGCAAATGGGGTAGCAAGCTAAGTGGGCTTGATTGTGGGGAAAACTCCACAGTTAAGCGCGCTTGAGCCAGAGGAGATCTGGGATGGGTGACCTCCCGGGAAGTCCTGGTTACCGGGTGCAAGCCCCGGAAGTGACGATTGATGCTATGTGATTCATTTCACTAGTTTCAATCCCACTTCTTCACCCCTGTGAGCATCACCCGATGCAATGAGTGCTAAGTGAGCAATTCAAAAATCATGAGAAATTAGTCAGTTACGACTACCTCTCATGGAAATGGTCATATGTTAATGACTTACTTAACGCAGTTGAATCCCAAAAACGATATCTAATATAATGCACTGCGTAAACCCCTAATACATAATAATCATTTTCGTATATTTATTAGATTAATAAATTCATCATATTCATAGTAATATTTAAGAAAGTTGTTTACATCATTTTTCATGTTGTTCATTTTACTTATTTATTTTTTTAAGTGCCTATTTCTCTTTTCTTTGCAACAGACCATTCAAACATAAACAATGAGTTATATGAACCAATCATTCCAAATCATTTCTATAACTGGTTCGTATTGATATTAATATTGTGGATTTGTATTACATCATGAAATGAAAAATGGAGGTTTTGAATATTGGCCATCACCATGGCCAATATTCATTTTTTGAATATTGGTCACGGTTTTATTCTATTTCTACAATTTTTTCTATTGCATTTTGAAATGAGGCTTATATTTGTAGAAATTTTTATATCGTTTGGTTCATGTAACACTAGATTGTTTTTTTTCATGTAACACTATAACATTAATTTTTTTAACATAAATAAAAATGGGGTGTTATGTTTTATGTATATATGTGTGTGTGTGTGTGTGTCTATGCTTATTTATTTGTGCATGTCTTTATTGATTTTGCTTTTGTTTTTGTGTCTTTCAAATGAAGATATGGACAATAACGATGTCATGTATTATTCCAAATCAATACGGGATATTGTTGGAGTTATAAGCTTTCTTTCCTATCTTCATAACAAGTTTGATAGAAAACATGGGTTCCACCCTGCATTTCTTGATGATCATATTTGTGAGCTAGATCGAACAAAAACACACGTAAAATACTTGAAACATGTGCACCAGAGGCAGTCTGGGAGGAGAACAAGAAGGAATTGGTTGGAAAGTGTTAAGTATCGTGATCATTATCCTGTTGATTTGAATTGGTGTTTCTTTTGTCATCAGCCTGGTTGTGTTTTAAAATTGGCCGCTCCATAGATGACTTTTGAAACATTGTTTGAACTTCAATTTTGTAGTGGAATTATTTGATGTAAAGAAAACAAAAAATATATGTTAAGACTGAATGTTCTTTTTGTGGTTAAAAATGTTGGTAAAATTGATTATTTTAAACACTAATGTTGTTTTTATGTACAAAATTGTATATCTTCGGTCTTAAAATGTCCTATTATGTTGTTTTTCTTTAAATCCAATGTGTGCAAGTTAGATGTGTTTTTTTTCATTTATGTTGCTTTGCTCCAATGGGAGTGTTACTATTTTATATCTTTCTCTTGCATTTCTGATT
Source organism: Pinus tabuliformis (assembly GCA_031772625.1). NCBI lineage: Eukaryota > Viridiplantae > Streptophyta > Pinopsida > Pinales > Pinaceae > Pinus > Pinus tabuliformis. Next base: position 1,564,156,390 of record CM062804.1, read on the forward strand.
GTTGTTGTTTTTTGTGTAGATCCCTTCACTTTGTTCACGTCTTTCATAAATGAAAATATTGTTTACATTTATAATATTATTGTTGGGATTTTATGTTCTAGGTGTTTATATCAATATTCTTGAGATTTATACTATTAATACATTTGATATCAATGTATTTATGGCTTAAATTCTATTTATTGTTTATAATGTAGTGATATAAATGTGTTATTATTAATGTAATGATGATTTATCATGTTTTAGTGCTTTATGGTTTGCAATGTGGTTCTTATTTTGGTTTTGGTTTATGTTTTTTATTATTTTTTTGTGTTATAGCATTATTTATGTTTATATATTGATGCCATAGATTTAGGGCTTAGGTTCGGTTTACTATTTCCTTGGGTTTATAATATTAAATGATTAGGTTTATTTGTTCTTTAAGTTTGTAATATTAATAATTCCTTCGATTTATCATTTATTCCCTTTGTTTTATTAATCCCCCATATTAAAGTTTAAATAATAGTCCTAAGGTTTAATATTAATCCCTTACATTTACAATGTTTATTCCTTCAATTTATTGACGTGCTACTTTCATAATATTAACAATCCATAAGGTTTATTGATCCATTAGGTTTATAATATTCATAGTCACATGGGTTGATCAATCCGTTGGGTTTAAAAAATTAATTCCTATTAATCCCTTTCCATTTTTTTATCCCTTTGGTTTATAATATTTTTCCCTTGGGTTTATTAATCCCCAATGGTTTATAATATCAAATTATTGGCTTTCTTCGTTCTTCAACTTTTTAATATTAATAATTCCTTGGGTTCATAATCCCTTGAGGTTTTAGTGTTAATCCCTTGGGTTTATTATATCAATCCCTTGGGTTTATATTATTAGTCCCTTTTATTTAATAATATTGCCTTAGGTTCATAATCCCTTGGGGTTTTAGTATTAATCCCTTGGGTTTATAATATCAATCACTTGGGTTTATTATTCACAAGTCAAATATGGTTTATTATAATGTCAACCATGGCCCAACATGGATTTGTGATAGGAATTGTCTCAATATGTAAATAATGATGGTCGATCATGTTTTTTTTAATGTTTATAATATTAGTCCCTTGGATTTAATATTATTCCCTTGGGTTCATAATCCCTTGGGGTCTTAGTATTAATCCCTTCGTTTTATTATTCCTTTGGGTTTCTCATATTAATCCCTTGGGTTTATTACTCCCTTGGGTTTATAATATCGATCATGGTAAACCATTGTAAATCATAGCCAACCATGCTTGAATGTCACATTGTGACAAGGATTGTCTCACCATGAAAATAAATAATAATCCCTTGGGTTTATATTATTAGTTCCTTTTGTTTAATAGTATTCCCTTTGGTTCATAATCCCTTGGGGTTTTAGTATTAATACCTTAGGTTTATAATATCAATCACTTGAGTTTATAATTCCTGAGTCAAACATGGTTTATTATGATGTCGACCATGGTCCAACATGGAATTGTCACAAGGATTGTCTCACTATGAAAATCAATGATGGTCCATCATGTTTATTTCAATTTTTATAATATTTGTCTTAGGGTTTATATACATCGGGTTTATAATATTAGTCCCTTGGGTTTAATATTATTCCCTTGGATTCATAACCCCTTGGGGTTTTAGTACTAATCCCTTCGTTTTATTATTCCTTTCAGTTTCTCATATTAGTCCCTTGGGTTTATTATTCCCTTAGGTTTGTAATATCAATCATGGTAAACCATTGTTAATCATAGCCAACCATGGTCAACCATGCTTGAATGTCACATTGTCACAAGGATTTTCTAACCATGAAAATAACTGATGTTTATTTTAGTGTTTGTAATATTTATATTTGGGTTTACGAATGTTGGGTTTATAATATTAGTCCCTTGGGTTTAATATTATTCCCTTGAGGTTTTCGTATTAATCCCTTGAGTTGATTATTCATTTGGGTTTATAATATCAATCCCTTGGGTTTGTTATTACCTCATGTTTATAATATCAATCATGGTCAACCATGGTTGAATGTCACATTGTCACAAGGATTGTCTCACCATGAATAAATCATGTTTATTTTAGTCTTTGTAATATTTATATTTGGGTTTATAATATTAGTCCCTTGGGCTTAATATTATTCCCTTGGGGTTTTAGTATTAATCCCTTGGGCTTAATATTATTCCCTTGGGTTCATAATCCTTTGGGGTTTTAGTATGAATCCCTTGGGTTTATTATTCATTTGGGTTTATAATGTAAATAAGTTGGGTTTACTATTCCCTTAGGTTTATAATACCAATCATGGTCAACCATTGTCAATCACAGCCAACCATGGTCAACCATGTTTGAATGTTGCATTGTGACAAGGATTTTCTCACCATCAAAATAAACCATGTTTATTTTAGTGTTCGTAGTATTTATATTTGGGTTTATCAATATTGGGTTTATAATATTAGTCCCATGGGTTTAATATTATTCCCTTTGGTTCATAATCCCTTGGGGTTTTAGTATTAATCCCTTAGTTTTATTATTCCTTTGGGTTTATAATATCAATTTCTTAGGTTTATAATATCAATCATGGCCAACCATGGTTGATTCTCGCACTGTGACAAGGATTGTCTCATCGTCAAAATAAATCATGTTTATTTTAGTGTTTGTAGTATTTATATTTGGGTTTACCAAATTTGGGTTTATAATATTAGTCTCATGGTTGAATGTCGCATTTTGACAAAGATTGTCTGACCATGAAAATAAACCATGTTTATTTTACTGTTTGTAATATTTATATTTGGTTTACCATATTAGTCCCGTGGTTGAATGTCCAATTTTGACAAATATTGTCTCACCATGAAAATAAATCATGTTTATTTTGGTCTTTGTAATATTTACATCTGGGTTTATGATCGCTGGGTCTATATTATTAGGCCCTTGGGTTTAATATTATTCCATTGGGTTCATAATCCCTTCGGTTTTTAGTATTAATCCCTTGGGTTTATTGTTCATTGGGGTTTTAGTATTAATCCCTTGGGTTTATTGTTCATTTGGGTTTATAATATTAATCCTTTGGGTTTATTATTCCCTTTGGTTTATAATATCAATCATTGTAAACCATTGTCAATCATAGCCAAACATGGTCAATCATGGTTGAATGTCGCATTGTGACAAGAATTGTCTCACAATCAAAATAAACCATGTTTATTTTAGTGTTTGTAGTATTTATATTTGGGTTTACCAATGTTGGATTTATAATATTAGTCCCATGCTTGAATGTCACATTCTGACAAAGATTGTCTCACCATGAAAATAAAACGTTTATTTTAGTGTTTGTAATATTTATATTTGGTTTTACGAATATTGGGTTTATAATATTAGTCCCTTGGGCTTAATATTGTTCCCTTGGGTTCATATTCTCTTGGGGTTTTAGTATTGCTCCCTTCGGTTTATTATTCATTTGGGTTTATAATATCAAAAATTGGGTATTTTTTATTCCCTTAGGTTTATAATATAAATCGTAGCCAAACATGGTGAACCATATTTGAATGTCGCATTGTGACAAGAATTGTCTCACCATCAAAATAAACTATGTTTATTTTATTGTTTGTAGTATTGATATTTGCCTTTACTAGATGTGAAGTTTATAATATTAGTCCCATGGGTTTAATATTATTCCCTTGGCTTCATAATCCCTTGGGTTTTAGTATTTATTCCTTGGGTTTATTATTCATTTGGGTTTATAATATCAATCCCCTGGGTTTATTATTCCTTTTGGTTGATAATATAAATCATCATAAACATTGTCAATCATAGCCAAACATCGTCAACCATGGTTGAATGTCTCATTGTGGCAAGAATCGTTTCACTGTCAAAATAAACCATGTTTATTTTAGTATTTGTAGTATTTATATTTGGGTTTACCAATGTTGGTTTTATAATATTAGTCCCTTGGTTAAATGTTGCATTTTGACAAAGATTGAATCACCATGAAAATAAACAATGTTTATTTTAGTTTTTATAGTGTTTATATTTGGGTTTAACAATGTTGGGTTTATAATATTAGTCCCATGGGTTTAATATTATTCCCTTGGGTTCATAATCCATTGGGGTTTTCGTATTAATACCTTAGTTTTATTATTCCTTGGGGTTTATAATATCAATGACTTGGGTTTATTATTTGCTTAGGTTTATAATATCGATCATGGTCAACCATTGTCAATCATAGGCAACTATGGCCAACCATGGTTGAATGTCACATTGTGACAAGGATTCTCTCACCATAAAAATAAACCATTTTTATTTTTTTCTTTCTAATATTTATATTAGGGTTTACCAATGTTGGGTTTATAATATTAGTCCCTTGGGTTTAATATTATTTTCTTTGGTTCATAATCCCTTGGGGTTTTAGTATTAATCCTTTAGGTTTATTATTAATTTGGGTTTATAATATCAATCATGGTCATCTTGATGCTTCTCTTGTGTATTCTTATTATTAAATAATATATATTAGGAGTTTATATTATTACTATAATATTTATATAATAATATATATAAATAATCTGGTTGTTAATATTTATATAGTTATTAATAATCCTATATAGTTATTTATATAGTTATTAATAATCTTAAATGTGTTTGATAATATTTATATAGTTATTTGACGCAAAAAATGGGTGAATACACACAGTGTACACAGATCATGCACAAATTCTATTATCCCCAAGAATTTTTTAACTCTATATGGAGTTAAATCTTCAATACTTAATGGTTTAAGACCCATTTCATAAATCCCTATGCAGAATACTTTATTAAGGCCCAATTATAATCTAACCCTTCATTCCCTTTCTATCGGGACTTATAACTCAACATAACCTTCTTTAACTTTGATATCGGGATTCATTCACCCTTATAAACCTTTGTTAATCCTTATGCCGCACATACAACCAATTCCCACAATATAGCTTTGATTATCTTGGACTTAACCACAAAACCCTCTATCGCGCTTCAATCCATTTATAAAAGAAAACACAAACATATGTGAACTCACCTTCTCCGCCTTTTCCAAAGCCTTTGCGTAGTTTATGAGGCTTAGCTTTATCGCTAATTGCAATCGCTCCTTCGCGGTCATATTACTCACGAACCCTTCCACTTTCGATTTGCGATAACGACAGGTTTGTAAACTCAAATATTATAAACCCACATCTATAACTTTGTCGGATCCACTCCTTGAAGCCTTTCTGCGTGCTGCTCCTTTACATCCCGATCTCAGATCGCTCCGATCTCTGATCCATCGCTATCGGCTATCGCTTAATTGGCCCATCGCAACTTCGCATGTCGGCATTCCATTACCGTTGTCATTTAACTTACCCAATATGCGATGGGTGATTAGATCTTCGTCGTTGATCAATTATGTGATCCAACGGTCCATGCTTCATCGCATTATCGCAATCACTTAGGCTTGGGCCCTGGGTTCTTTGTTCCCACTGCTTTCCTCCAATGTGATATTAAACTCCATTCCGCTCTTGCAATCTCATCCTGACCGTTGATCGTAAAGATCCAACGGTTGTTGAGCATTAGCGCTTCACTTCTCTTCACCTCTGTGGCTTGGTTTATTTTGGGTTTCCTTGTCCTTCCACCATTATGTGATGCAACTCCCTCCTAAGCTTAACTATGCAGGTTCTTTAATTATTGTCCCTCCAAAACATTACTTGGTTCTTCAAATGGATTCAATGATCCATCTCATTCCTCTCTAATATTATTATGAGCTATTCTTATTATTAATTAATATATATTAGGAGTTTATATAATTATTATAATATTAATATAATACTTAGACAGTAATATATATAAATAATCTGGTTGTTAATATTTATATAGTTATTAATAATCCTAAATACTTATAATAATTAACCCTATGTATACAAACCCTAAGATAAATATTAAAAATACTAAAGCCTAAGAATAATAATAATAATTTATATTATTATAATAATATTAATATAATAATCATAAATATATAATTATCTAAAAATATAGTTGCTATTATTTGTATAGTTATTAATTATTCTAAATAATAAATAATTGGTCTTTATTGTTCTTATTATAATAACATTGATTATATTATTATTATAATAATAAATATATTTGTATATTATTATAATATTATAATCAAATATTATAATTATAATTATTATTATATTTTTTTCTCTGCTAATACTAAAATCTATTAACTGAAAAGAGGAATATTTTTACATGGAGTTGAGGCCTCAGAGATCAGAACTCGAGGGCGCTCAACATAGCAGAACTGCCCCCTTACAAAAAGAAGCTGGGGAGACCAGTTACAGGAGACTAGTAAACGATAAAAAACCCAGAGGATGACTTGTATAGCGAGGAAAGATACATTGGCAGCAAAAAACTTAAATCCTGAGCAAACTAGCCAGAAGGTGAACCACCATCTCCCCAAAGGGTTGCCAGAACAATCGGCCATGAACACTGAACCTTGAATGCGAGCGAAAAAACCTAGAGGTGGTCATCTGAGTATCAAAAAACAAAAAGCAAAAAGGATGGAAGCAGGCCCAGGTGGCATTAAACTTCCTTGACCTTACCAGAAGTCTTCTCCGCATCCAGACACGCACTACCAATCCTCAGACTCTCATTGCCATCCGCTTCGCTGACAGGGTTTGCCATAGAATGGCTAGTGGCACCAAGAGTCCCTTCCTTTGCGACTGGGCTTATGTCTTCAAGGGGTGGAATACCTTTATGAATTTCCTCTTGACCAGATTTGTCACTCTTGCAATTCTCCGGGCTATCTTTATCCATGGAATGCTCACTACTTTGAGATGGATCAAGAGCGATGCATGCCAGGGGGGAGATTTGATTTTCTTCTTCCTACAGAATGATAGTAATGTAAGCAGTAACCAGAGGCCTATTCAAATTGCTTTGAAATTTGAAGTGCGTGGTTTGGAATGCGCTATTAGGAATTGGCCTGTGCCCAGAACTCAAAGGGGGCATATCCTCATGAGAGGGGAGAGGATTAATAGGTAATTGCTCAGGTTCCACAGAGTGACCGGCAGTTGAATGTGTGCCACTTCCACGTCGCCCCCCAGAGCGAGTCTGTTTGCCCTGTCAAACCATTATGAAAGACGAGGGAGAGGGTGTAGAGAGACCAAAGAGACCAGAGACAACAATAGCAGAGAGACCAGAGAACAGAGACCGAATGGAACACTTCAAATTTTGAATTCAAGGATTGTGGAGAGCTTACCCCTTAACGTCGTGCTGAACCTCTTCCAGAGATGCAGAGAGTCGGCCTAGAGCTTGCCTCTGTTCGCAATAATCAGCTCGTCATCAGAAACCACATCTAACCAGGGCCTGGTGCAGTAATGCTGAGAGAAAAGTGTGAGGATTGACATGATTATAACAGCCCGAATGTTGCATTGAACAACGCACTTCATAAATGCTAAAATCCTCCAAAATCCAGAGTTAATAGCTCCATCCCTCTTGCGTGAGGTGAAGGCCTGGGGAGCCACGCTGCTTTGCAGCTGGCAATACCAGGTTGTATTACTTTGCATGATGAGCATTTAAACCTGAAGTGCCACCCACATCCGGGGTATTATTATTATATTTTATTACTATAATAATAATACAATATAATTATGATCATTTTTTTATAATTTTATATTATTAGAGGTGTCCAAATGGCAAAACAAGGTAGCAGAAGCTTGATAAGGATATGGAAGACCTTGCTAAAATGAAAAATATTCAAGAGCCCATCTTCAATAAGGGAAAGAAAGAAAGCTAATGGTCTTAATAAACAATGATTTTTCTTTACACAAATATGTTTATGGGCTTGTCCTTACAAAACTTATTACCAAGATTCTTAATGCATAAGAGAGAGGCCACCAGGGCCGTGGATGAGGCACATGAGGTCACTAAGTTGCTCAAAGGATGAACAACACTTTCAGCAAGGGGTATGATGGGCCTCTAAATTAGACATAAATTAAGGCCCATGCCTCTAAATTAAACATAAATTAAGGCCTATGACCATCCTTAATCATATTAAACCTCTCTTCTTGCATTAGATAATGTATTTTTAACTTTAATATATTCATTATAAAGGTTTATGAATAATTGCATATTTGTGCATAATATTATTTATTTTTATGGAATATTATGAGAATATTGGGCAGATTATGAAGATTTGGAGGAGGAGATAATTTAGGGACTTACTCCCTACTACAGGAGGATCAATAATAAATAATAGATCAACAAGATATTATGGAATTATGGCATAGATTGTGGAACTCCAATGATTGAGAAAACCTAGGAATGTGTTCCTTGCCATTTAATGCAGATTCCTAGTATTGGGGACTAGGTCCACTAATCAAGGGATTTTGGTGGGGAAAGATTATTCCATTCATGGGGAATGATTCCTAATCATTTTTTATAAGTACAAAGTCAAATTTGCATCTAGTGAGAGATTTTGATTAGTGTTATTGTGGAGAGAGCTTGTATTTTTGCAGCTCCATTGTATTTTCCTGCAGGGATGTAATTGTATTGAAGAAAATAATGAAGATTGGTGTCATGTTCAGCTTCTAAATCTTGTTCTCCTCCATAGGTCTCTGAGTTTCCTTGGGCTTTGCCATCCCAGGAGCCTTAGATCCCTTTTGTATCGTTTTCTTTCCTCTTTTCACTTCTTATTCACATGCATCTCTTGTTTTTATTTCTTTCTACTTCTGCATTTATTATTAACGATTTCTTGTTGTAGGATTGAGTTAAATGGTTAATGTAAGTTGTTTTGAAGGATCACAAGCATTATTTCATCCTTGGAAAATCTTTGGAAGTTCATAGTAATCATTGAGCTTCTTGGATTAGTCTTCTTATTCCCAAATCTAGATTTATGGAACTCCTCGGTGGAAAAGAACATTAAATTTTTGCTATTTATTAGAGCATGATAACGTGCTTCAATCGAGTTATTTCCACTTTAATTAGATCAAAAAAAAAATTCAATTTCATAACAAAAATTACCCCATTTCATTTGCACTTGATTAGGTTAGGCATTGTTTAGATTTACTAGCTCACTAGTTCTCGAATTTCTAGATTTTCGACTAGTAATGTTTTTCTATTCTTTAGCATGGGTTAACAAAGGTATTTTTGAGTGATTCCACTTAGAGTGGGGACCTAAGACATCCTAGTTAATAAAAAAATTTGTCCCATCCAATTTTTATTTGATTTTCTTTTTCATTCAATGAATTATAATTTCGTATAGTAAATCTGTAACATCCTATAGTAAATAAGGGGATCCTGTAGGAAATCACTGTAGTATCCTATAGGAAAGCCTGTTTGAGCTCGAATTGAGAAAAATCATCATTGAAGTTGGGATTAGGCCTTTACTTGACCTTCATGCAATCAATACCATTTTAACCCTCTTGTTCCACACTTTTCTCCCCTGCCAAAGATCAAGGAAAGATTAGCGTTTGCATTCATAAAGCAAAAAGATTTTAAAAAAATGAGTTCTTTTATATTTACACATGCACATAGTAGTTAGTACCCTCTAGATCAGATTTCATGCTCAGTTAGTTTAAATCATCACAGGTGATAAATAGGGTTAATCTAGGTTTCTTTGACATTTAGTTCATGATCTTTATGCAATTAGAATAGGTTTCTTCCTTGTACTTTCTTTCTTGCAATAGGTTAAGGTTCCAATTTGAACATTTCATTTTCCGTAATTAGTTTAGGATTTGGCTTCAGTACATGCACTTCATTACATCATGACAGCAAAGGAAGAACACATTGTATGCCACACATGTAGTGCTGATACCTCTTAAGTTTGTATGAATCTCGGGTTGATAATTAAAGTCAGTATCCTTGTGAATTGCAACATTCTTGTTGCAATACCGAGGCTCATCATTGACCAAGAGGACAATGGAGCAAGTCAATTTCCAATGCAGCTATGTTATGGAGCTCCAAGAGGACCATGGAAGCCTAGTCAACCTAGTATGTTGCAAGAGCCTAATTCACAATTTCAAGGTTATGCATATCCACCTCAAAGTAATAGGAACGCACCCTTTCCTTGGCAACATTGGCCATCTCAACCCCAAAACCAATCTTGGAAACAAGGTTGGCAAGGAACTTATGGTAGCCATCCACAATATCCTCAATATCCTACATACTCAACTTCATGTTCTCCCTACCATCCACCTCCACCACAACCAGAACCCCAACCAAATCCATCTCAAATATCCACTCCCACTCAACTACTTGTGCCACCATTTCCAAACCCACACAATGAAGTAGCTCAACCCACTTCCATTGCTGAGGCACAACACTTGCAAATATCTCCTCTTGATCACGATGGTATTCATCTTAGCTCAGGAAGAACATTACAAAAAATAGATTCTCTTGATTCCATTGAAGGACAACATGCAGAAAAAGAAGATTCAAAAGAGAAGATCAAGAAATCATTGGCTTAACTTGATGAAGAGCAAACATCAAAATCAGAGATTAAGAAATCTCCCTCATGGTAACCATCAAATCCTCCATGTATTCAAGAGAACAATTAAAAAAAGAGGAATATTTCAAGGTCATGGTAGAAGAAGACATGAATAATGATCCATATAAGAAATCAAACCAAGGGCATCAAAGTTATATTGAGGTTTGGTTCCAGATAATCACTAATTTGCAACAACACTCTCTTCTTCAATTGTGCTTGATATCATCAAAGTCAAACCATTTGATTTCTCAAATTTAGGGACATGTCAAAGCATACATTTCAAGTCTACACATCAGTTTGTCTGTCATCTTCATGTGCACTTAGCTCCATTGGAAGTATTCTTATACTTGAAAGAAATTTTGTTTTCCAAGTAGAGTAGGGTAGAAACAATAAAAATAAAATGAAAATAAGAGAAAAAATAAAAATAAAACTCTCAAGTGAAACCCTCCTTTTGAGGCGCCTGAGACTGGCTCATTGATTGAAAACCTCCATGAGGTAGTCAATGGGTTGGGAAAAAAGGAAAAAAGAGAAAAAAAAGATCTTAGGTGAAAACCTCCCTTGAGGCACCCAGATAGACCTACAAGTTGAAAACCTCATTGAGGCAGCTAGTACGCCTAGAAGAAAAGAAAGAGAAAAAAAGGAAAAATCACTCCATGTATCTCTCTGATGAATGTAGGTGCTTGTTACACTAAAAAATGTCACCATGAATATTTACAGTTAGGATGACTCTATCAACAGTCATGCTACCCTCTTAGGCAAGTCTTATGCCTCTGCTTTCCATGTCAAACTCCAAAAAAGAGAGAAAGTCTTTCTAAATGTATTTATCTCTGGGGACGCAGGTTCTCTCAACCTTACCTGCGGGGACGCACCCAATGTTCATAAAAGCTGCGTCTTTGGACGCTCTGTATGTAAAGGTGCAGGTGCGTCCCCCTGAAAAGGTTAAAATGCGCAAGTTTCATCTTTAAAAAGTCACTTGTGGTCATTTCTAGAGCATTCTAGAAGGTTGTTCGACGTGTATTGAGCGCCTCCAGATGGTTCATGCACTCCTACCAAAGAGGAACTTATCCCATCAATAGGGGAGCTATCCCATCCAAAGAGGGGATTATCCCATTGATGGTGGACCTGATTAACTTCCTCTTGAGCACTATAAATACAGGCATTGGGCCAGAAGGAGGAGAGGTTGAAAGCTATACATTTCTAAGGGTAAATGCTGCAGGAATTAGGACTCCCATTTAGAAGCTTGTGAGGAGAGATTGCCATCTTTGCTTGTTCTATTTGGAAGTGGGTGAGCTTTGTCAAAGTAAAGGAGAACTATTGATGGACCCTGGGAGGGACTTGCACAACACCAAGGCTCAGGTTGTATTTGTTCCTTTTGTTACCTATTAATGCAAATGAGTCCATTCTTCTCAATAACTTGTTATTTATGAGTTGTTTCATGTACTCCTTGGTCTATGTGTTAAATATGTTTTATTCTATGAGATTATCAAGTGCTATTTAATCGTTTGATTGTTAGTGTATGCAGGTTTCAAGGTGAAGGAGGAGCTCATCCGGATCAGTGGAGCTGGACTGCTACAACAGCGTTGGATTACAGGTAGGATCTAAACACTTGATGTCCCGTATAGTAAATGCATGTTTAGAGAAGGATTGCTCTTATTTGTCTTGTTTGTCACTAGACAGTCTTAGGCTCCTAGGGAGGTTGGTTGTGTCCGCACAAACGACTCTTTCCGCCTGACAAATTGGCGACCATACTGGGGATTCCATTGACGTAAAAAGTCTTTTCCTTTGTGTGAACTTTGCTCTGAGAAAATTGGTTTATTTTTCTGGCTTTGGCTCTGTGACTTTGTCTTTGGGTGGGTTAGCTTAGGATTAGATTCATTTTGGTTTTTCTTGAGTTTTTCAGTAGGACGCACCCTCTGAGTGTTGCACAGTGCGTCCCTGGACGCACTGTCGCTATGTGCACAGAGCGGGCCCGCACCTGTGCTAACGGGTCGCCTGCGTCCCCTGCTAAAATTTGAGAAAATCCCATATTTTGCATTTTTACTCTTAGATTTTGTTTTTTCTTAGTATTTACTGCCCAGATCCATTAGTCTCTTGTCAAAGATCTTCACCTAAGCTTGTTTCATCGGCATTCCTGCTTTAAGTTTTCATCAATTGGGTGTTTTGAGACTCTTTTTTGAGAAATTCTTGATTTGATTTCCTTTGGTCATTACTTGGAGGTTTGTCTCAGTCCTTTCACAATTTTGCATCTTTTTGCTTCTGTTTTTGCAAAAAAATTTCCCCCTCATTCGCCGGGGGGGGGGGGGGGGGCTAAATTGTGTATGAGTGTTAATCGCCTTTGAGTGTTTTTATTTTATGATCTTTGGAACTCTCACCCAATTTTCTCGACTTGCACTTGATTGGTTCTTATATTACATTAGAATCGTCTTGTGTTTGAGAATTCTCTTGCATAGATCACATTTGCATAATTAGAATTCTCATTTTCAGAATATGAATGAAAAATGTGCATAGATTACATTTGCATACTTTTCAAGTGAATTGTGCATAGATTACAATTACATAGTTTACATTCTGAAAAAATCAATCGTAGATTTAGATCAGCTTTCTTTGATTTGAATTTACACAAAAAAAAAAAAAAAAATGGTTTGGAATTGATTTGCATTAGTTTTTCTTGATAAAATTAGTGCATTAGAGAATTTGTCATATTTTCTCTTAGTGATCAGTTTTGCATTGTTGGAAGTGAATGGAAACTCTCTCCTTACTTTAGTTAGGATTCATCGAATTGAAAAGATCACATTATCATATTCGATTGCATTCAGTTGAGTCGGGTCATAACACCATTGGTTTCATATCCATTTACCCATTTGAGTAATAACAGCCTTAATAACACAGCGCTTAATTAAAATTCATCTAGTAATTTTTACATTTCTAGGGATCTAAAACACCAACATAGCTTAGGCTAGTGTCTTGGAGTAGGAGAGTAATTAACTCTCCAAGACAGTAAAACCAAACAAGTAGCTCATCTTGTGGTAGGATAAATCCAATTGTTTCATTTGTACTCTGGGAAAGCTCCTCTTAAAGGAGAAGCACGAGCTCGTGTCCGAACCAGTGAGGGGATCAATCCTCCCTCGTTGGGAACGACGCCAGACATGCACGTATTACAAACGGTAAACCTCGGATTAACCATTGTCGAGGAGCCAGGGGTCACTTGTCGGTAAACCTTGGATTATTGTCAAGGAGCCGGCAAGGGGATTGAGCTTGATACTCTGCCCTTGCGTGCTGTCGGAGTGTAGACTGTTCCCCCAGGTGCATTTTTTGCTGTTGGTAACCTTAGTGACCATTATCTTTAGGATTCTACCCAAGGTGACGGTGGAGGGAAGATCCCACTGTACCTGGAGCAGACGTCGACTAGACTCACTTGGATTTTCTGGGGGGTTCACTTCACTCGAGACGGTTTAAGTGGAGGAACTTGGTCCAGTCTATTCATTAAGCAGGTTGCCGGGGTAACTGTTCTACCCGCCACTTCTGTACTGAATTCTGTGATGTTGGATTTCATCCCCCACCAGTGTTTTCGGTCCGGAAGGTTACTGTTTGTGTATGGTTTGACTCCTAGATTTGATAGCGCGTGTTAATTTGTTTGTTTTTACTTTTAGAGACCATAGGTGTGAATTGTGAATTTTAATTGTTAGGTGTGAATTGTGAATTGTTAATTTTAGTTTTAAAAATTGTTAATAAAATTCACTGAAGTTGAATATAATGGCAAGTGTTCCGGAATTTATCAACCCAGGAACCCCTCCTAATGAGAATCCTAGTACTTTTCCTTACTTTGGAAATGTTGGTCCTCCTTATATGGCTACTTTGTCATTACCTGGATTTACAATAGGTTTACCGATATGGTTATTTTCAACTTCGTTGGCCCAAAATACTCCAATTGTTCCATCTCAACCGGATGCTTCACCTCAACAGAGTTCACCATCTCAACATCACCAACCTTCTGTTGACCCTTTACCTTCTTCGCTTAATTTTTCTTCCTCCATTTCTTCCTCTTCGCCTGGTAGAAGCCTTGATGCTAGTAACCAGGAGGCTAAGAAGAAGAAGAAAGGGAAGAAGAAGAAGAAGAAGAAGAAGCAAGATGAGAAAGAAGTCAACCAACTGACCACGACTGTAAGTGTTAGTTGTGTTGAGGAAAACTCCGACATGCATCGTAAACCCAAATACCCTTGCAGGCTTTGTAAGGGTGACCACTTCCTTGTCAATTGTCCTGGTATTCCAAAGGTCTTGGAAGTATGGTCAGAAAAATTTCATCAACTTTCTATTGATCCATCAACCAGTGATAGTCAGGTTTCTGGGAAAAAGGGTAAAGTTAGGTTTCCTTGTAAGTTATGTAAAGGGAGTCATCAAACTCACATTTGCCCTCACATGGATGAAGCCTCAACATTGTTGGAAAACCTTACTGTTCCACAGCAAGAATTTCCAACTGGTTACCGTAAACTTTCTCCCAACCTACCGTCAACTGACGGAGTGATTGATCTAAATTCAAGTACAGTCAATCACACTCTTCCATTGGAGAGTGAAACTCATGTCACTCAGGTTGATGATCCATTAGTTGATCAAGTGGTCGATTCAATTTCACATTCGGTCGATCCCACTTTCCATTTAGAGAGTGAACTTCATACCGCTCAGGTTCTTCTTGTTACATCAGATTCTTCTATGTCGGGGGGCATTTCACCTGTTTCTACAGAACCCCCTCCGAGCAGTGAGGTATTTTCCTTTGATTGGAATAGACTGACAGAACCTCGTCTTCCTTCCTCCATCCCTTTCCAAATCATTGTCAAGGCTGGTGGTAGGGACATACATCGTACTCAGGTAGATGAAGGTGCTTCTGTCAGTATTTTATCCTCAACTGTTTGGAAAGCTTTGGGTTCCCCTCAGCTTGCGCCTATTACGTAGAATCTGAAAGCTTTTAACAGAACCATTAGTGAACCTTTAGGGATCCTTCCTAAGTTTCCTATTACCTTGGAAGGTAAAACTGTCTGTATTGATCTTATGGTAGTTCGAGGTCCCTTGGATTTCAATTTACTCCTTGGGCGAGACTATGTTTATGCGATGAAAGCTGTCGTATCGACACTCTTTCGCGTGATGTCTTTCCCTCACAATGGCAGTATTGTGACTGTAGACCAGCTTTCATTCCCTAGTCTTGTTTCAACTACCAATAATATGACACCCCTAAATGTTCCTGATTCTAAAGTGGTATCTACCCTGCCACGGGTTAATTATGTGGCAACTGGTCCCATGTTTTCAGTTACCGATGTAAGTGAGCCTCTCACTGTTTGCTCACCCTCCTTTGATTTAGATCTGGTAATTGACATGGAAAACTCTATGGGATTACTTGAACATGATGTTCTTATCCCTTTTGAGTCCCTTGACATGTATTCCTTCCAGAGAAGTATTCTTCCTTCTGATGAAGACCTCTTGGAAGCCATGATCAAGGTGTGTCCATTGACATGTCTTTCTTCCAGTTGGAAGCCATGATCAGTAGCGTGAGGACAGTTCCTTTTACTGTGTCAACCTCGTTAAAAAATGAATCAGTGTGTACAAGGATAGTTTTTTCCTGTATCAACCTCGTTAAAAAATGAAACAGGCTAGCGTGAGGAAAGTTCTTTTACTGAGTCAACCTCCTTAAAAAATCAATCAGCTATATTTTAGGATATGTAGGTAGATTCTAGAAAGTAGAGTTTTGAGGATAGTTCCTGTTACTGAGTCAACCTCGTTAAAAAATGAATCAGGTATGAGGATAGTTCCTGTTACTGAGTCAACCTCGTTAAAAAATGAATCAGGTATGAGGATAGTTCTTTTCTTGTGTCAACCTCCTTAAAAATGAAACAACTTCCTTTTCAAGTTAAATATTGAAAGTAAAGCTTCATTCCATCCAACTGGTTGAATGAAATGAAGCTTGGGGGGCATGTACCTTGATTTGCATCATTATGCTGGGGGCATGCGAACTTCTTGAGCATAGTTCCTTGTCTTGTGTCAAGCTCATTAAAAAATGAATCAAGGATTTTAGAGCATAGTTCCCTATCTTGTGTCAAGCTCGTTAAAAAATGAATCAAGGTTTTTAGAGTAAAGTTTTTGGTTAGGTAGATTGTAGAGAGTAGTTACGAGCATAGTTCCTTATCTTGTGTCAAGCTCGTTTAAAAAATGAAACAAGGGTTTGAGGATAGTTCTTTCCCTATGTCAACCTCACTAAAAAATGGAACAACTTCCACGAGTCTTTCCAAGATTTCGAAAGTAAAGCTTCATTTCATTCACCTCATTGAATGCAATGAAGCTTGGGGGGCATGTACCTCGTTTTGCGTCATTATGCTGGGGGCATGTGAACTTGTAACAAGCATAGTTTTTCGTTTCAAGCTTGCGTAAACATGAAACCGGATCCGAGCATAGTTCTTTTCCTGTGTCAAGCTCGTTAAAAAATGAAACAAATCCTCCTCTAATTGAGTCGAGAGTTTGACTAGGTCTCAAATGTTAAGTTGAATATTTAGGTTAGTTAGTTTTACATAATAGTTTAGGTCGGGTTTTTTCAAACGATCTCGTTCATGAACCTTCATTTCATCCAACTGGTTGAATAAAATGAAGCTGGGGGGGCATGCGCTCTAGCAGTTACGCTTTAGGGGGCATGAAGCATAGTTTTTCTCTGTTTCAAGCTTTTGTAAAAATGAAACCTATCTCGAGTCAATTTCAGTTATTTTCAAGACTCGTTAAACTCATGAAAATCCCGAGATTATTTTGCTATTTTTCATTCTCGTAAAACAAATGAAAATGCCGAGTTCTTTCCGTCTTTTCCTGCTCGTAAATTAAATTGAAAGTCGGCCATATGAGTACATTTTTATCATTTTTTCGAACTCATTAAAACTTACGAAAAAGTGAAACCTTGGAGTTCTCTTTTAAGCCCTTTTCAGACTCTCAAAATATGAAAAGATTGCCGAGCGTTTCTTTTACACTCGTTAAAACAGAATTAAAAGACGGTCCTCTTATAGCCCTTTTCTGACCGTAAAAACAGGAAAAGATTGCCGGGTTTTTGTCGTTTCAAACTCGATACTGGAAATAAAATGACGTGTCTTTGATCGCTTTTTACTTTTCAGGTCAGTGACACTAATTATGAAAGTACTCCTTGGTCGCAAGATCAAGCGGTTCCCCCAGGTATTATTTTATACTTTTTCGAGCTTGAGGGACACAAATCTACGAAAAAGTTCAACTTGGAGTCTTCTTAAGTTTTTCAGACTCTCTAAAATTGAAAAACGCCGAGTTTCTCCTATACTGGGCTCGTTAAACATTTCACAGTAAAGGACCTGTTCAATTACAAACAGGAACGAACCACTCCTTCCTAGGGTTCGAATCAAAACTAGGTTGGACTCATCCGAAGGATGAGCTTATAATCAAGCATATGTTATCCTCCTCAAGCTTGTTAAAAATAAAGAGGTACTTGCCAGAAATGGTGGGGGAAAAGAGAGAAGAATGAGCCTATTTGTTACCTTTTGTCTCAGAAGAAACTTTATTACCACTCTTGAACACGACACTTTGCGTTCACCTGGGTTGGGAAATTCTTTACCTCACAGTTAACCAAACCACTTTGAAAGTCTTCAGCCGGGTTCCGGGGATTAACTTTGAGTTATTCAGCACCAAGCCATCTGTCGTGTCGTTATGTGTTCAAGAGGTCTGCAAGCAAAACTTTCATCTGTAAAAATACTTGTCATCCATTTGACCATCCCTGAGTCAGTCCTTACAACAACATTTCTTCAACTTAAACAATGATTTCGTGTTGCAGGCTTGCCTGCAACGGGTCGCTTTCTATCGACATCAACACATTATCTAGAGAGATGACTTAGAAATCGTCAGTACCTTGAAGTCTGCATGCATCAATGGCAGGTTTCTCGCCTTTGACGTCAGTTTACATCATTGACTTGCGATCGAAGGATTCCGTGAAATGTTCGACATCAACTCGTTCATTCACATCTCATGGATTGTACTGGGTACTTTGAGAACCATTGACATTACTGGTGGTCTCTCTCACATTTGTTAACAGTTTACATCATCGACTGGTAATCAAGTGGTTTCTACCATGTTCGACATCAACTCATCTATTCGCATGGCTAGAATCGTACCAATTCGAGAAGTAGAAATGAAGACCCTGGATCTAGTTTCCACCATCCAAGCTGCGAGGAGTTTTGTATTCATTATCTAAGTAGACTAATCATAAACAGATGGCTGCGCCCATACTGTGTCTACAAAAGTCTATGATTATGATGTACTGCAAGATCATTCCTGTATCAGAGTAGTTAGTCTGTTAGTTAAAGTTTTAATCTGAGTATGGGAATGCCCACCTCAGTGATGATATAATATTATACATGTATTTTGTGTTGAAAATTGCAGGTTCTGACCAGGCTCTCCACGAGATAATCCTTGAAATGATAAAGCGCTTCACCCTTTCTAGATAATACAAAACCCTAATCTATTCCAGGCTTCGCACTTTAGGGGGCAATCTGTTCCACTAAAAAATGTCACCATGACTATTTACAGTTAGGATGACTCTATCAACAGTCATGCTACCCTCTTAGGCAAGTCTTATGCCTCTGCTTTCCATGTCAAACTCCAAAAAAGAGAGAAAGTCTTTCTAAATGTATTTATCTCTGGGGACGCAGGTTCTCTCAACCTTACCTGCGGGGACGCACCCAATGTTCATAAAAGCTGCGTCTTTGGACGCTCTGTATGTAAAGGTGCAGGTGCGTCCCCCTGAAAAGGTTAAAATGCGCAAGTTTCATCTTTAAAAAGTCACTTGTGGTCATTTCTAGAGCATTCTAGAAGGTTGTTCGACGTGTATTGAGCGCCTCCAGATGGTTCATGAACTCCTACCAAAGAGGAACTTATCCCATCAATAGGGGAGCTATCCCATCCAAAGAGGGGATTATCCCATTGATGGTGGACTTGATTAACTTCCTCTTGAGCACTATAAATACAAGCATTGGGCCAGAAGGAGGAGAGGTTGAAAGCTATACATTTCTAAGGGTAAATGCTGCAGGAATTAGGACTCTCATTTAGAAGCTTGTGAGGAGAGATTGCCATCTTTGCTTGTTCTATTTGGAAGTGGGTGAGCTTTGTCAAAGTAAAGGAGAACTCTTGATGGACCCTGGAGGGACTTGCACAACACCAAGGCTCAGGTTGTATTTGTTCCTTTTGTTACCTATTAATGCAAATGAGTCCATTCTTCTCAATAACTTGTTATTTATGAGTTGTTTCATGTACTCCTTGGTCTATGTGTTAAATATGTTTTATTCTATGAGATTATCAAGTGCTATTTAATCGTTTGATTGTTAGTGTATGCAGGTTTCAAGGTGAAGGAGGAGCTCATCCGGATCAGTGGAGCTGGACTACTACAACAGCGTTGGATTACAGGTAGGATCTAAACACTTGATTTCCCGTATAGTAAATGCATGTTTAGAGAAGGATTGCTCTTATTTGTCTTGTTTGTCACTAGAGAGTCTTAGGCTCCTAGGGAGGTTGGTTGTGTCCGCACAAACGACTCTTTCCGCCTGACAGTGCTCTCCAACATCTGCAAGCAATAAAAACAAGTTGGCACCAAATAAAAGAAAAAAATGGTCAAATTTGTAGTCAAAGGAAGTCAAACTTGAACTTTCTCCTCCTTTTCTCAGATGCTCTAGAAGGACCAAGGCCATGCAAATCCATCACCCTCATCTATTTCCACCATCCACTCATCATTCCCAAGCTTTTACCACTCATTTTCCTTGCTGTCATGAAATACTACAGGAATGTTTTGTTTTACTATAGGAAACATAAATACATAGAACAAAAAATTATTTTTGTCATATGTTGAAAACCATGCATCCATTTACCAAGTTGTTTCAGGTGGAGATGCATATGTATGACGGTAACATGCTCAAGTGATTTTAGCAAATTCCAATGCACAATTTTCGAGAAATCGACCTCCATCACCTACAACCATTTTTAATTTTTTGCGGTATCCATGCATCCATTTAAAAATATGTTTCATGGGGAGATGCATATGGATGATGGTAATATACCCAAGAAATTTCAGAAAATTCTAGTGCACGGTTTCTAAGAAATTGTTCTCCATCCACTTCACCATTTTTATTTTTTCTCGAGATTCATGCATCCATTGGCCAATTTAGTTTTATGGGGATGTGCATAAGGATGATGGAAACATGCTCAGAAAATTTTAGGTCAATCCATTCTACTGTTTGGGAGATATGGACAAAACAAGGAAAATTTGTTGTTTCCTGTAGTACTACTACAAGATGTCCTAGTTCTACTACAGGATGCCCTGTTTTACTACAAGAAATAGGCCGAAAGATTAGGAGATGGTAGGAAAGGTAGAATGAAGTGTGGGAAAGGTGTCTAATGGTGGAATAAGGTATAGGGAAGGTGAACATCACCCATGGACAAACCCATCACTCCAAGAAGGTCGGATTTGACTAGGATAGCTTGCTCATGGTAACTGGAAGAAAAAGGTTTAGAATCAGAAAGTTATGAAGACCTATGCAGAAGAAAACAAAGGAAATTATCACCTCTAGAGGACCATGGATCAATCATCAACTCAACAACAACATGCATGTCTCTCCAACAACCATCAGGTAGGTACAGGTATGCAATATTCTTGACCTCTTCTCTTGAGCATATTATAGTTAGAAATTTGTTATCAATGCATGAGGGATGATGTTTTATAATGTAAGGATGGGTCAGTAGACTCGACCACCTTCAACTAGTTAATTGCATCTCACTCCTTCACTCATGCAATGTGGAAAACAAATTAGGAAGGGTGATGATTTCGAGGAATGGAACAACAATTAAAAAAAGAAATTTCTGCAAAGGCCAAGTCACAACAACACTCCAAGCCCTCCATCCACTTCATATCCAATATCTATTGATCATTCAACCATCCCATTTCATAAGAAAAAAATTAATATTTTTCAAGAACAAACCCTACACTCTCTCTCACCCTGAAAATTTCTTGAAAAAAAACAAACAGAGCATCCTCTCCATTTTCACAAATACACACTACTCCCTCAAAGCCCTAACATCATCCTCCAACCCCTCTACATCATTTCCCATCATTCCCATATAGTTAGAAGACCTTGAAGGAAGAAGGAATGACTGCTACAAGAAGGCAAAATGTTGCTGCAAGAAGGAATAAAGGAACAAATTGTGGTAAAACCCAAAATGGCAGTGCCTAAGAGAGACCTAATCAAAATAGAGAACACCAAGGTCATTAGGTAATCATCTAGGCCACAAAAGAGAATCATAAGGCAAAAAAAGGAAATAAGGCATTCACCATCAAAACAAAACTCAAACTGCAGTGATGAAAAGATGCTTTCCAAGAGGTCTTTAATCTCTTTCTAGCTTTTTTCAAAGGCCTAAAAGTTGTTATAGAAATGGGAAAAAGGCATGGAAGTCAAGTTAAGGGCCTACCCTAGGCTCAGACTATCATTTCTGATAAAAACAAGTTTAAAAAGGGTTTCCTGTAGTACAGCGGGAACCGCTACAGGGTTTCCTGTAGTAATAAAGGAACTGCTACAAGGTTTCTTGTAGTTTTTACAAGAATTAATGCGGGATGTCCTAGTTCTCATCTAAAGGCGTTTTGAAGGTTTCATAGGTGTCCAAATGGTAGAAAAAGGTAGCAGAAGGTTGGAAAAGGATGTGGAAGACCTTGCCAAACTGGAAAATATTTAAGAACCCATCTAAGATAAGGGGAAGAAGGAAGGCTAATGGTCTCAAGAAACACTGTGATTTTTCTGTTCACAAATAGTTTTTGAAAAATGAGTGAAATGGAATCAAGGTTTCAAGAGAGAGGATATGAATGAAATGGATCTACAAGCCAACAAAGTTCCCTTTCAAAGAGGAAAGTTATGTTTTGCTTGAAAGGTTGTTAAACAATCAGGAAAAGAACAACTACATTTTTTGGCTTGTCCTTGTAAAACTTATAGCCAATATTCTTAAGAGAAAGGACTGAGGAATGCACAAGAGAGAGGCCACCAGGGCCATGAATGAGGCACAATGAGGTCACTAAGTTGCTTAGAGGATGAGCAACACTTTCAGCAGGGGTTATGATGGGCCTCTAAATTAGACATAAATTATGGCCCATGCCTCTAAATTAGACATAAATTAAGGCCTATCTGATCATCATTCAACACATTAAGCCTCTATTTTCACATTAGATAATGTATTTTTAACTTTAATATGTTCATTAGAAAGGTTTATGGATAATTGCATATTTGTGCGTAATATTATTTATTTTGTGGAATATTGTGAGCATATTGGGCGGATTATGGAGATTTGGAGGAGGAGATAGTCTACAGATCTGTTCCCCACTACAAGAGGATCAATATTAAATAAGAAATCAACAATATATTCTAGAATTATGGCACATATTTTGGAGCTCCAATGATTGAGAAAATCTAGGAATGTGTTCCCTGCCATTTAATGCAGATTCCTAGTGTTAGGAGTCCAATCCACTAATCAAGGTATTTTGGTGGGGAATGATTTCTAATCATTTTTTATAAGTAAAAAGTTTCATTTTCCTCTAGGGGTGTATTTTTATTAGTCTTCTTGTGGAGAGAACACATATTTTTGTAGCTCCATTGTCATTTCTTGCAGGGATGTAATTGTATTGATGGAAATAATGAAGATTGGTGTCATTTTCAACTTATAAACCTTGGTCTCCTTCATAGGACTCTGATTTTCCATGGGCTTAGCCATCCCAGGAGCTTCAGAGCCCTTTTTTATCATTTTCTTTTTTTCTTTTCACTTCTTATTCACATGCATCTCTTGTTCTCGTTTCTTTCTATTTTTGCATTTCGTATTTAATGATTTATTGTTGTAGGATTGGGTTAAATGGTTGATGTAAGTTATTTTGCAGGATCAAAAACATAATTTCATCCTTGGAAAATCTTTGCAATGTCATAGTAATCATTGAGCTACTTGTATTAGTTTACTTATTCCCAAATCTAGATTTCTGGAACTCCTTTTTGGCAAATAACAGTAAACTTCTTCTATTTTTTAGAGCATGCTAACAAGCTTAAATAGAGTTGGTTCCACTTGCATTATATAAAAAAACATTCCATTTAATAACAAAAACCACCCCATTACATTTTCACTTGATTAAGTTAGGAATTTGATAGATTTACTAGCTCACTAGTCCTCAAATTTCTAGATTTAGACTAGTAATGTTCTGCCATTTTTAAGCATGGGTTAGCAGAGGTCTTAATGGGTGATTCCACTTGGAATGGAGACCTAAGACATCCTAGTCAATGAAAAAATGTGTCCCATCCAATTTGGGTTTGATTTGGTTGGCAATTTGATGAATTATAACTCCCTATAGAAAATCTGTTGTTTTCCGTAGTAGTACTACAAGAAACCCTGTAGTAGCTTTCCAACATCCATATACTTGCCCAGATTCGCTCAAGAAGCTTGGTTATTTTCCCTTAGTGTTGAATCAAGACCCCTAGGGTCTAAATCAATGATTATGGAAGAATAAATACCACTTAGGATTTGTCTCTTTACCCATGCAAAACATTTTAGCGGTTTGGGCTAATGAGCAGATTTATGAAATGGGTAATACAATGGTGATTTTATTGATTGCCACATCCAATGAAATTTGTTAATGGATCTAAAGTCTTTTAAATTTAATGGTTGACATTTAGTTCATGATCTTTACTGTATTCAATTAGAATAGGTTTCTTTCCTTGTACTTTCTTTCTTGCAATAGGTTGAGGTTTCTATTTCGAGCATTTCATTTTCTACAATTAGTTTAGGATTTGACTTCAGTACATGCACTCCATTAGATCATGACAAAAAATTAAGGACACATTGTATGATGTACATATAGTGCCAATACCTCTTAATTTTGTATGAACTTCGAGTTGATAATTAAAGTCAGTAGCCTTGGGAGTTGCAACATTCTTATTGCAATACTGAGGCTCATCACCTTGCTTGTCAATTATAGTTAAATCAAACTGCTATAATAATAGAAACCATATAATGATTCTAATATTCACATAAGGGTTTTTCATCAATTATTTGATAGTTTCATGGTCAATACGCACAAAATTTTGGTAACCAGTGATGTACTTTCTGAATTTGTTCAAAGAGTGTACAACAACTAGGAGTTCTTTTTCAATTACAGTGTAGCTCAATTTAGCCTTCTACAGATTTTTACTAATGAAGTAAATGGCATAAGGTAACTTACCATATATTTGTCCTAAATATTTCCCCACAACTTTGCCAAATGAATCAACATGGATATGGAAAGGCGAAGCCCAATTTGGGCCTCTAATTATGGGTGCAGTGGTTAATTTCTCTTTCAAGATCTCAAGGGCCTCTTGGCAGTTATCTGTCCAGCATAATTCTGAGTCCTTGGCCATCAACCCAAACAATAGGGAAGCCACTTTGCTGATGTCCTTGATAAACCTCCTATAATATCTAGCTAAGCCCAAGAAACTCCAAACATCCATTTTCTTTTGAGGAGTAGAGACCATTTTTATAATGGCAATTTTGTTTGGGTCCACTTGTATTCCCTCCTAAGATATTGAATGGCCAAGGACAGTCCCTGCATTCATTAAGAATTCACACTTCTCAGGACTAAGCGAGAGCTTCATTTCAATGAACTTCATTTAAGAGGTAAGAGGAAAGAGGAAATATCTAAGAGGTGAGAGGAAAGATAAAATTAGGCGGGGTTAGCTAGTGCCTTCATTTAATTTTATGGTGCAAATAATAAGAAAAAGAAAAAAAAGAAGAGGAATAATCCAAGATGAACATGGATAAACATCCAAAGGAAATGATAAAAAGGAAAATGCATAGAAATGTGGGGGTTGGGCCTCTTCTTGGTAAGATTATGACTTAATATGAAAAGAGCTATGAACTAAGTGAATGGGATTTGACGAAAGAGGAAAGTATGACCAGCAGTATAAGAGGATTAAGAGGAATAGGAATGAGATATTTCCAAGGAATGACTGAGGAACCAATCAAGGTGTTAGATAGGGAAGATAAACCACATGAAAAATGGTTCTTGGTGAGAGAGAGTTGATATACCACCTAGGGTGCTTTATGGGGATGATAAAACAATCTTAGAGTGCTTGGTGTAGCTGATAAATCACCCATTGTTTTGAATTGTGTTGTGCTTAACTAGGTAATAAGCCACCCAATATCATATGTATATCCTATCCTCTGTGTGTTGAAGATTACTTCTTGCTAAATATGTTGAAAATAAATTCCCCTTAGATCATGGATTCGACTCAAGGGTGACTATTCTAAGTGATTATGTCTATAGTAGGTCAATTGTAGGGTGGAAAATTGAACTCCTACCTTCATTTTTCCCCTTTTCTATATTTTAAATAAAATGCTTTAAGTTCAAAGCTATGAAATTAAAGAATTTCTCTGTGGAAGTTGACATGTAGCTCTGAATGATGTCGCATTTCTATGTAATGGTGGTACATGAGCTTGTTGATTATAATGCATGAATTCTTATGTTTATTTTTATGAAATCTTATTAATCCACCTTGTTATATATATATGAGCTAAATGTATGCAATTTTCTGTTTACTAGTTATGGAGTGCATTTTGGGTTGAATGGCTCCAAATCACAACATGGAATGCCCTCTTTCTTGTGTAGAAATGAGAGCTTGATTTCTTGATTATTTTCCTATGGAATGGGATTATTCATGTGTTTCACTCTAAGCCTACAAATTTTTCTAAATACCTAGATGTATATGAAGAAATACAATCCCTGATAAAAAAGAAATGGAATGCATATGTTAAAGAAATTTTGCCATCATGGCTTATTATGCAAAATTGTAAGCCAAGGAAGGTTAGCATTATAATTTTTCTTTTATTTAAACTTGCAAATATAGTTTTTGTAGGTTGTATGCCAAAAAGGGTTGAGGCATTATAAAATCTCAGGAGGGATGAGTGTAGAGATGTTTGTGTGTATGTGTGTGTGTGTAGACACTTAGGTGCAAACCCTTCTTCATAGAAATTGAAGGTCGGGTTGAGTTCTATTTAAAGCTAAGAAGGGATAGCTTGACATTGGCACACAAATATTTACATATGTTGTGGTTTTGAAGGCCTACGCAAAGGCTTTGTTAAATTATACTTATAAAATCTTTGAAGTTGACACGTGCGGTAGTTGAAACCCTAGACCTCATAGGAAAGAGGCCTTGAACCTCATATGCCCTTGTGGTTTGGTTCCATTATCAAAGGTGAGAGAAATGTGTTAATAGGGCCATCTATCTCCTTATTGAGCTCGAATCATTGGTTGACCTCAAAGGTTTCAAAGGGAGGCCTTACTATGAATTTCCATGCTTGCATTCCCATGGCAATGTGTCTTATGGGCCCATTCGTTTTTGAACCCTTGTGATGAAATGATGAACCAAATACCTTCACATTACCATGACCTTTAGATACCGTGATTTCACCCTAGTGCATCCACTCTAACGAAATCCTGTGGTGAAAGGTGGAATACCGTTGATATTTCGACCCCTGAGATAATGCGGCAGGAGTAGAGCCCCTCTAATAAGCTTAAGTGTTGTGTTTTATTTGAAGCCACGGTGCACTATATTATGGGTTTACATGGATGCTCCACATAACCCCAAGGATTTCAATCAAAGGTGTCCTAGAGTTTAGCAAAGGGGCTTCAAGGGAAACTTCCAAGATTTCATTCCTGGGAGACATGGTGTTGTGGGCCCATTCATTTGTGACCTATGCGAATGGTTGAGTGATCCCAATGGTTCGATGTGGCAACTTACCCAAGTTGAACCTCAAAGTAACCTCGAAGAATTATTTCTTGGTAATTCCAAAGGGGGGATGCCAAAGGAAATCCCTGGGACTTTATTTCCAAGATGAGGGGGAATAAGGGGGTCCACCCTTATAATACATATTTATATATACATACATATATATACACACACACAGATATATATATATATATATATATATATATATATATATGTCCTGTGAAGTACAGAAAGTATGTGAATGAGTTAGAAATGGATAAGTGATGACTTGGAGGGCCATGTAGGCACCATGTGGGGACTGCATCAGAGCCACATGGCTACTCTTGATAAAATGGCATGTAGCTATTAGATGAGTCTTTAAAAAACTACATCTTTTGATCTAAGAGTCAGATTGAGGAAAATTATATATCATTGGAAAGGTCTCATTGAGCTAAACAAAATTATGTTACCCATTTTTAGTTTTGAATAGTTTGATCAAGAATGGAAAATTTAAGCTTCATTTCCATAACTGGAAACTTGGAGGTTGGGTTAGCTAAGTGACTACCCCCTTTCTACCTTAGTAGGGGATAGGGATAGTTGAGGGGGTGTTACAAAGTAGTATTAGAGAACTATATTCAAGCATTGGTCCTAGAAAGGCTCACGTGCATACTCTCCATGAATTCTTGATATGCTTGATCTTCTAGATTTCCTTTTTGTTGACAGATGTGTGATGGTGTTGAAAGTGCAAATTGTTGAAATGTATGGTTTTATGGAACCATCGATGGAATATTATTTATGTGTTAACTAAAATTTTGTGTTTCATATTATTATATACCAAGGGGATGAGATTGTGTTGTTTTTCTTTTCTTTTCTGGTTGGATAACGTATATGCGTCAGTAAAGAATATTAACAGACATCAAGATATAGTAAGAAAAGGAAAGAATGAACATCATATTTTAATAGTACAATGTGAGGAGAACCCAACAAGGCCTTGAAGAATATTCATTTGGGATGATGACAAAAGAGGACAATATTGAATTGATGGACACTCTTAGAAGCCCATAAGCTGAGATTAGAATTTGTAAGGAAGATAAAAAAAAAAGATTATTAGGGAGCAAGTAGAAGTGAATGCCATATTAATGCAAAGCTTGTTAGAATTGCAAAGATAAAGGCAACATAAGATTGATATCAACCATCTAGATAGGTATAAGCCTAAGGATAGCTCACTAGAGATCTAAACACATGGGTTTGATAAGAAGAAGGCATAAGGAAACCATTCAAGAGAGAAGCATAAACATGTAGAGGTAGGAATAATTATGTTCATCGCACCAGAAATAGAATCAAGAAACCCTAACAAAAACCCTAAAAAATCATCACACTATGAAAATAAGATACATTATCATCAAAATAAGAGAATGATGATTCCCACGCTAATGCAAAGCAATAACATTGATTCAAAACATAAAAACAATGCTCAACCAGAAAGGACACCTAGTTAGACACCTCCCCAATAATGACGCCAAAAAGTGGTGAGCCCTGGTATTGCACCAAGAGTGTTACAAATCCCAGGGGCTCCTTAACTCAAACTGTCAACCTGGGGTTCGTGCAAACTTAGAGGTGATAGTGCTATATGCACAGTAGGTTAAATTCTACTCATGCCACCCTTAGTCATGACATCAAATAAGTATATTGCAATAATGTCTCAAAGCATTATCTGAAAAAATGAGTATATAGCATATTGAGACATCTTTAAGGTAAAAGAACCCGCCATAGATTCTACAAAATTTCCTGTAAGCACAAATAAAAATTATTCTAATACAATATAGTTTAGGCCATACAAAATCAAGAACACAACACTGCCCAAAGTTGCTCCTAAAAAGGAGGAGGAAGGAGGGAGGATTAGAATAATAAGTTATAGATATACTCTATAGTAGTTGCGTATTAGCAAAAAAATAATTATTATAAGTATACTTTGGCAATAGAAGTCCTGTTTTGTATTTTCCCAACCAAACTGAGCAATCATGTATGTTATTTTTCCTAGCCAGCATAATTGACAATGCGATTTCCAAGGGATACAAATCACAAAACTAAGCTTTAATTTGTTGATACATCTCACAACCGAAAATTCAGCAAGAAATGACCAAGCATCAAATCACAAAACTAAGCTTTAATTTGTTGATACATCTCACAACCGAAAATTCAGCAAGAAATGACCAAGCATAACAAAAGAGTTACCAATGATAACATTATTGATGACAGGATTCGCCAACAGTTGATGTAAACAATGGGAAGTAACTCTTGCACATTATCCACCCAGAGTTTATAAAACAACCTTTCATTGCACTCTTGCCAAGAAGCTTCGGCCTGTGTTCTCTTCGCTGGGTTTGTTTCTTGCTTTGTAGAATGAGAAATTGTTACTGTATTGTGCTCTTTTCTGCTTTCTTCACTGCCTTCATTTCTTGCTTTTTTATTTATTTATTTTTATTAATTTCGTTTTTAATTTTTAATTCTAACCATTATTAAATTTAAATAAATCAAATTTGTAATTTTGTTGGAAGTAATAATCTTAACCACCCCCTTAATATATTGACAAACATGCTTGCCCAGTCAACCACTTTGCAACCAGAAGGATTGAAGTCAGAGTAGAAGTACACTGCGGACCATTTCGCAATAGATCAGGCATGTAATATATTTTGGTAAATAGATATGGGCGTTGCCCACACTCCACAACAAGTGCAAGTTCAGAAAATCATTTACTATGTAAAATTGCCCATGTTGCGTATTAAATATTTTTTCATGTAATTAATGTCAAATTCATATGTGAGGATAAATATGCAAGTAAAAGTTATTTGTAATGTTGGCCATTTTGTGCAAGTTAGAGAGAGAGACGAAGAAAATCATGGAGGAAATATTGGTGGGTACGTAAAAACCACTTTTACTAAGCTTTACAGAAGTTTACTCTCCAACCCAGTGATGAGTAAATCACAGTAAGTTTGTTGTGTTTTTCACTTGGAGCTGAAGCCTCCATTTATTATGGGAATGTAATTTCTTTATGTTTTGACATATAATATAAAGTGTTGCTAGTTGCTTTATGATTTTAATCTTATAAGTAAATTTCCCAACCTATTTTATTTTGTGGTTGCGAAAAGTAAGATTTACCTTACACAAGTAAATTTCACAACCTATTTTATTTTGTGTGGTTGCGAAAAGTAAGATTTACCTTGCAGCAACTCAAATTGACTTTGCCTACTTTCCCTCCACAGATTTCTGAGCTGAATTAACTTTCCGCAAATGAAGTTGACTTGCCTACTTTTCTGCAACAGATTTCTGAGCTGATTTACCTTTCAGCAAATAAAGTTGACTTTGCCTACTTTGCCCCAACAGATTGCTACTTTGCCCTCGTAATTTTTTTCTAACAAATTTTACAAACTAACAATAATTTATGTGCCTTATAATTTCATTTAAAGGACCTGATTGTCAGTTGAGGATACATGATCCCAACGATTGCTACTGATTGTCAGTTGAGGATACATGATCCCAACGATTGCTATAAATTAGTTTGTCAACACTCTAGTTTTTCAGCTGGACACTAGAATAAACAGACCTGATTGTCAGTTGAGGATACATGATCCCAACGATTGCTATAAATTAGTTTGTGGACACTCTAGTTTTTCAGCTGGACACTAGTTTTTCAGCCGGCGGTTTCGCTGATATTAATCCAAAAATAACTGAACTACAATCATGCAGAGCAAATTCGCCACAATCATTCACAACAACTTCGCCCCAAATACAATCTAAGATGTGACACATGCATGCTCAACTGTATACAATATATTTGCAATATATGTACAAGTTCTTATTGGGTTGCAGCCAGACACGTATGCACAGCTTATTCCTGAGTGGTGGTTTTGCATTTGGATTCCATGGGCAGGGACTTGATGCGCGCAGCTATTCTTGTTGGTTAAATAAAAGAAATATTGCTACTCAATTATTAGAGCATATATCTCGATGCTAAATGCCTACTCAATTTTTTTGACGCGATAGAAACTACTCGTTTTACAGAAGTAATTATAGAACTACTAGTTTTACAGAAGTAATTAATTATTAATGATATAACTTTTTTTAAAGAGACTGTGATATCTAATTTCTGCATTCTCAGAAGATATGTCATGTTTGTGTTTAGAGCATAGAGTATTTTTTAATCACTTGATTGATATTTTTGAATCACTTGATTGATATTTTTCTTGTGAAATAGACTACTTTATCGTACTTGAAATGCTTGAGATATTGTGAGACTCGTCATACGTCTTTGCCTTGAAATGCTTAAGAAGTTGTGAGACTCGTCATAGGTTTTTGCGGTGACAATATATATTTTTGCGGAATGAAATCACTCTAGTCATTAAAATTGACAATTGTCGCCAAGACAATATATTTTTGTGCAAAATGAAATCACTCTGCTCATTTTTTACCATTGTCGCCCAGACACTACAATATAATATAATATATTTTTGTGCAAAATGAACTCAGTCTGCTCATTTTTGACAATTGTTGCCAAGACAATATATTTTTGTGCAGAATGAACGCATATTATTAGTATACTCATTTTTTATATTATAGTTCTATTTTGTATGGTTTATTTTGAGTTACACAAAGAATTTCACTCTGCTCAATTTTGACCATTGTTGCCAAGACTATATTTTTCTGCAGAATGAAGGCATATTATTACTGTACTTATTTTTTATATTCTAATTCTATTTTGTATGGTTTATTTTGAGTTAGAAAAACAAATTGTTTGAATCTGAAAATGAAGAGATATTATTACTGATATTATTACTATACTCATTTTTTATATTTTATTTCTATTTTGTATGGTATGGTTTATTTTGAGTTAGACAAACAAATTGTTTAAATCTGAAAATAAAAGGTATGAGTTTCTTCTAGTGTCTCATGGTATAATCCAGCAAGATTTGCAAGATTTTATTTGTTGTGCTTTGGATGCCCAACTCCCAAGTGAAGAGTGTGGGAGCAGGGGGATGAGCCCTATCAATAAGTAAGGTTGGGTCATTTTGACGAGTTGTTCTATTCTATATGATAACTAGGGGGTCAGCAAAGGCAGTAAGCGGCCTCAAAATGTCAGGAAAAATAAACAAACCAAAAACTTGCCATCTTATTGAACGCGACCAACCGCTGAACGAGCTGTTATTTTTGCTAAGCGTCTTGTATAATATGTAGGAGCAAGATATGCTTAACCCACTGGATATTATTTTACTGCTGTTGTTCCGTTTCAGTTCCTTTGTTCCATTTCAGTTCCTTCGAAGACAGATTTCCCCATTGCACCGCTAGTTACAGAAGTTCGACTTGAATAATTTTAATCAAATCATGAAAAGTGGGAAGGTTTTTCGATTATTTTAAGAAATAATGTTATGCCATTCTAATTTAACTAAAAACATTAATTTAAATATCAATACAAAGCAATAAATTAATAAAATTACATTCATTAAAAACATTAATTTAAATATTAAAAACATTAATTTAAATATCAATCACTATGTATTAAGTATTTTAATTAAATCATGAATCCCCGCGACTGGAAGGTTTTTTAATCAAATCATAAATCCTTGCGACTGGAAGGTAGGTTTTTCTTATGTTGCAAGTTAAATCGCAGCTCCCCGAAATGATTAAACTAAATACTACACACAATTTTTTTGGAAAGTTAATGAGATATTCACAGGGGAGTTTATATATATATATATATAAATAATAATGAAAAGTTGTTCCAGTAATTTTGATGATCTATTTTGATCTCTGTGGTGCTGAATGATTTAAGACGAACAAAAAAAAGTGGAAAGTTGTTCCAGCAATTGGTTTTTGAGAACATCCTCGCGATCCATTATATCCTGTTATTGTTTCTAAAAATGTTTTTGTATTATTGTCTGAACTTGCTCTATCTCTAGTCGAGTGGTAAAACATCTGATTTTTGGTTAAATTCCCGTTACTTTTTTCCTGATATACAAAAATACAATCAATTCAAAACAACAGATATGTCAAATTATTTTAATTAAAAATATTAATTTAAATATCAATAATACAATACAATAGATTAGTTTAATTACATTGATTAAAAACATTAATTTAAATATCAATTATTTTAATTAATTTGAGATTATATTGATTAAAAATATTAATTTAAATATCAATCACTTCAATTAATTTCCGAGTTAATCAAACCAGTTTTATTTAGTTATCTAAACAAATTAAATAATTTTAATCAAGTCATGAATATATGGAGACTCCAATTTTTTTTTATTATTTTAAGAAATATTGTTATGCCCTTTTAATTTGACTAAAAGTATTAATTTAAATTAATTTGGAAGAACTAGGTCGTAAGTATTTTAATCAAATCAGTTTGACCTGGTTTTCTAACCAAATTAAATAATTTTACTCAAATCATAAATAACTAAAACTAGAAATTTTTTCTATTACTTTAGGAAATAATGTTATGCCCTGTTAATTTGACTAAAAAAAATTAATTTAAATATCAATAATACAATACAATAAATTAATCTAATTACATTCATTAAAAACATTAATTTAAATATCAATATCAATCACTATGTAGTAAGTATTTTAACACTTCTTCCGTTATTGCAGTCCCTGACACCATCTTCAGCTCCACTGTAAGCACAAAACAAAACAATAGCTTCTTACGCTGGTATGCACAAGGGGAGGAGGAGGAGGAGGAGGGGGGAATATTTATAGAGGGTTATCTGCGAAGGTTTCTAAATCTGATGGTAGCACATAGGTGCATGGTGTAATGGTAGGGGGGATGGCTGTTGCCCCCCACCCAGATTCGAATCCGGCCGTGGCCGGCGATTGATGGTGTATGGAGAGATTGTGTAAAATGTTGTAATGTGTAAAAAAAGTGAGGGTCCCGCCGAAGCCTACAAAAAAAAAAGTATTTTAATCAATTCATAAATCATAAATATCTGGAGTGGAAGGTTTCTCTAATGTTACAAGTTAAATCGCAGCTCTCCTAAATGATTAAACTATTATTTTGGAAAGTAAAATGAGATATTCATAGGGGAGCTTATATATATGAAAAAAATAATGAATGATTTAAGACGAATAAAAAAAAAGTGAAAAGTTGTTTGAGCAATTCTTTCTTGAGAGCATCGTGGTGATCTATTTTGATCTATGTGGTGCTGCTGAAAGACGAACATTTTGGATATATTTTGTTATTGTTTCTAAAAAAGTTTTTGTATTATTGTCTGAACTTGCTTGCTCATCTCTAGTTGAGTCGTAAAACTTTTGATTTTGTATTATTGTCTGAACTTGCTCATCTCTAGTTGAGTCCTAAAATTTTTGATTTTTGGGTTGGCATAGAATTTATATACAGTTATTTTCTTTTAATATCTTAGCTTTGACTACTTGAAATTAAGTTTATTTTTTTCCAATGTTATTAGAATTAAATTGATAATATTATTTTATATTAGAGTGGTAAAACCTCTGATATTTGGGTTGGTATGGAATTTATTTATAATTACTTTCTTTTTATAGAAAGTAATCCTATTTAGTATTATTCACTACATAAATTAATTCGAAAGTTCCATAGTAGCTTTGACTGCTTGAGTTAAGTTTACCTTTTTTTAAGGTTATTAGTGTACGTGATCTAATAAACAGATTAGTGTTATTTTATGTTTGAGAGTGGCCTGTTGCTGCATGTGTACATGGGCTGTTTATTTTTGGAACTGTTTCATAGTGAATTTTACTTCTAAAATATTATAAAGTTTTTGTGTGGTGAGCATGTAAAGGTTTTTTCGCTCTTTATTTTTGAAACTGCTTCATAGTAAATTTTATTTTAAAAAATTATAGAAAATAGTTTTTTATTTTTGTTAATTTTTCCCATTTTATTACTTTTTATGAGTAGTTTTCTAATTTCTTGAGAAATTTGAAAAAAATCACACATAGCACTAAACAATCCTACAACTGAAAGGAATAAAGTAAATATGGTGGTTGTATTTTGAGTATAAATGAAAGAGCAGTAGATCCCGTCACTCTACAACACCCCAAAACAAGTGCAGAAGGCTTCACGTAATTTAATAAATATGGTAGCTGTATTTTGGCTATAAATGAAGGAGCAGTCGATCCTGTCACACTAGAACACGCCCAAACAAGTGCAGAATTTTTTCCATAATTTAATTTGGGTTAAGAAACACAATCAACTAAATGAAGGAGCAGTCGATCCTGTCACTCTAGAACACGCCAATGAAAGAGCAGTTGATCCTGTCACTCTACAACACGCCAAAAGAAGTGCAGAATTCTTCACGTAATTTAATTTCGGTTGAGAACACAATTAACTAACCGAGCACTTTCTATGACGCTTCAAGCTCTTTCTTGATGTATTGATGCCCTAACTCCTTTCTCATCCTCATACAGAATTGTGTTCTATGCAGAAGGATTGTGTTTCGTGCAGAATCATCAACAGATACATCAATGTTCCTCCTTTTTTGTAATCTAACTGATTATATGATCTCAATATAACATATTCAGATTTTTTCTTCTGGAAAAAAAAAAAAAACTAACCGAGCACTTAATGCAATCACCTACTCAAACTTCTTGGACAGAAAAATGCGAGGGTGATCAATATTCAATTATGGGGTTTACTCCTGTGCGTTTGTTCATTGCATTTCTTCAAAATCATTTGATCTTCTTATTAATTTTCTAAAAATCCAACAATTCTGGTAGAGGTTTATATGCTCCCTGTGAAGATTTTTACCCATATGCACTCTCTATCTAAATCAAATAGATTAATTAATTAAATATTAATACTTTTAGTTTTCTATAGTTTTAACTACTTTCTTGCTTCTCTATTTAACTCAAATACATTAGCAAATTAATTATCAATATTTAATTTTTAATTATTGATACTTTAATTTCTGCGTTTAACAACCCGGTTGCCTAACTGGTTTATAATTTTATATGCAGAAATTCGCTTGCCTCTCTATTTAAATCAATAGAGTAACAAATTAATTATTGATATTTAATTTTTAGTTTTTAATGGTTTTAATTTTTTGTATGTGTTTAACGACTTGCCTAACTGCTTTATAACTTTATATGCAGAAATTTTAAACTTGAAAACAAATATAAACCCCAAGAAATTGAAATTTGCACATGCAGCAGTATGCCAAGTATTTCGTACTAGCTGTATATCGTGGCAATTCCCAATAACTGTGTATCCGAATCCCATTTTATAATTATTTCTTACTAGCTGCATATCGTGGCAATTCCCAATAACTGTGTATCCGAATCCCATTTTATAATTTATTCGTGTTGGAGCGCTTATAATTTATTCGTGTTGAAGAGCTGGCTATGGTATGAAATATGTTTTTTTTGATGCCTTGACTGTAATGTAAGGAAACTGAAGTTTGCACAGCAGTGCGAAGGTGAAGGCAAAGAAAAACGAAGACGAAGATTTTGTAATGTAATGTGATTGAACAGTATACTCATAGCAGTGTGAAACCAGAGCATATCGCATATAGTATGATATGAAATGAAGCTCTATAACGCACAGCAATGCGCGGGTCAAATGTGTTAAGTGCTGAAAGTTTTTTGTAATATGCAAAGTGCATAATGTGATTTTTATTTTTACAGCATGTTGTGACCCCCAACAACCCCCCTCTTTCTTTAGTATTACCAGTAACACTAAAGAAGTGGGGACCCTTAGTAAAAAATCCAAAAAATTTTATAAATTTTTTTGTATTATACTTCTCAAAAATACATCGCATGGAGAAGAGTGAAACATTACTTTATGAGCACAATAAGAAACTGCGAAGAAGCGAAGAAGCGGCGCGAAATTCATCGCATCGCATACATTAAGAAGCGCCCATAAATGAAAATCTTAAGAAATCTCCGATGGCCGATATGCGACATCGCATATCGCAACGTCGCATAAACAGCACACAAATAACTTAACAAATTGCAGCGATCATGCGATGCTGCGATCTGCGATTTGCTGCGATCATGCGATGCTGCGATCCGCGATCTGTGATCCTCGCGATTCTGCGCCAAACTGATCAGGAAACTCTGCGATGACGCATCTTGATAATGCGATAAATGCAATGATGTGATACGAGTCACAGAAATCACCCATTGCAAATTCTCCTCGGCTCAGCATTCAAGAAAAGCTGTCCCTAAACCAAAAATTGAGCGCGCGCCTTAAAGAAAATTAATGAATGTACGCCAAAGTATTCATGAAGGACAATTTTGTGTCTTTTCGAAGAGTCAGTTCACTGTGGGTGTCATGATTTTATACATTCGTAGAGCTTAAAGCTTTCATGTCAAAATTTATTATCGTTACTCTTTTCCTTTGCGTGAACTACATGAATAAAAAACAGGGAACAACATGAAGCAATGTGCAGGAAACATCTAAGGAAAAAGGGAAAGCGTCAATGCTCGGAGAATAGAGAAGAGGTGCCCTCATAAATGGATACCGCATGCAACAGAAACGCAGATTTCAGAGTATTACTGAACAGATGCTGATATCAATAGGTGATTCGACCCTCAAGGTCAAAACCTCACAAAAGCAGCATGTTTACAAAATTCTGAAAGCGCTAAAGGCGAAAAACGCACCAGAAAGGCCCGGATCAAAGAACGGAGGTAGCTTTTGATGCGCGATTAGCGCCTAGAAGTCCCTAACTTGCTTAGTCATCCATGAGTCTGGAAAGCGAGATAGCAAAAACAGAGGCAATTTAAGAGGAATTTGGGTTGTTACCAAGTATACACGCAGTAAATTCGCACAACCAGAAGGTGATTCCCAGAAATATCTTCTAGTTTACTAAAAAGTGGTGCGAGCGCTTGCCGTTTCTATTTTCATAACCCAAGCAAAAGCAGAAGACGACTAGTCGATTCTTCCCAGACAAATGTTACATGCTCGCAGCACTAAGGAGCAAATACAGAAATAGTTAGGAATTAGGTTCAATTTTTAGAAATAAGTTTGCTTAGATAAAGGGCGGCCATTTAAACCGTATCCGAAATTTGTGTAATTAAGTTATTTAGATTAGCAGTATTTAAACCCTTCTCAGGCATTCAGAGAGGGGTCTAGAAATTTGTCTAAAACTTGTCCTCAGAACATGCACTTCTGCACCCTCAGAGGAGGTTTTGATGAATGAATGGATCGAGGTTTATTAATGTTTGCATTTGATATCTGCTACTGATGTTGCACTTCTGTACTCTTAGTAGATATTAGAACAAGTAGAGATAAATCATTGTTGCTTGAAGCTTATGAGTAGGACCAGTCATAAATGGTACTTTTATCTCTTGGTCATTTCTGCTTATATTCTTAAAGTGATATACAATTTTTAGTTGTTTATATGTTATTGCATGAATGTTTGAGTTACCATTTGGCACTTTTGTACGGTGGAGTCATTTATTTATGTTTGATATATGAATAACTTGTTATGCGATATGCTGTTCACAACTGTTTTGCCTAACTTTTTATGCAAAGTAGTTCATCTTAATTGATTTTCATTCTTATGATAGCTGAATGATCTTTATTACCAGTTATTATTTGAAATCTCTTTAGATCGCATAATAGAAGAAATACATCCCGGGTTAGCATAGATTAGATGTGTTGTTTTCATTATATTATAATAGCATAGAATTAGATTAAAGTAGCTTAGATTAGAACCCTTAGATCAGCATCATCCAACTCTGCACACACACACACACCCTTAGATTGGGAAACTGGTCCCATTATCCCCAGTCGGACCCGCTATACCAAACGGATAAGGAGCTGCCAACCAAGGTCCGGACCGGGTGGGTATCCCCCTTGTTGTCGACCCGATTTTCGGGGCTTCAACATATTTGGCGCTAGAAGGAGGGCCTGAAGCATAGTGTCTGTTGGAATGGTTTGAAATCGTAATCATTTGAATTAGGATGGCTGCTCACAAACTTCCCATTTGGAGTTGCATCCATGTTCGTGCCTCTTCCAACACTCCACCTGAAGTGGTAAGACTCTTGTCTCAGGTAAAATTCAATGGTAAGAATAATTCTTTTGCTTTTAATCATGCCCTTCAATTTATTCAAAGAGTTTCAAGTTCGAACGTTCAAAGAATTGATGAAGGCGTTTTATGCAGAATTTTTACTCTCACATTCACGGCGGAAGCTAGAAAATGGTGTAGAACCCTCCCAGTTGCCTCAATTCATAGCTGGGACCAATTTGTCAAGGCTTTCATTTGTAAATTTGATTGTTATGATTATGATTAGGTATATGATGAAATTGAGTATCTACGAAAAGAAGATGAATCTGTTAGGGATTTTAATATTCGATTTCATCTTGATTGTCTAAAATATGATCTTGAAAATGAACTCATGAATGAAGAGTCTTCAGATTATGCTGAGCATTCCCTACCTCCTATGTCTGATCCAGTAGAAATTAGTTCGAGTCTTGTTTTATTTTCTTCTAATAGGAATGAAAATTCCAATTTGAATGTGCCAATCATTCATGATGAAGAAAAATCCCAAAGCTTAGGAAACATGCCTGCTCTAACGCAAGAAGACAAAAGCGAGAATGTTGCAAGACAGCCTGCCTTGGAACCAGAAAGCAACTTGGAGACAAGGTTAGATAATATCATCGCAAGTCCACAAATGCAGATGCCAAGGTTAGAACAACAAATTAATTCTCTTTCGAAAAACACAAACATGCAAAGGTATGATCTAAAGCCCGATGTCTACGGTGGATGTGATGAACAAGAAATTTTTCACGATGATATTTTCAAATGCATTGTTTCAGAATCACATTTTTCTCTTTATCCTGATGTATTTAGTGATGATAATTGCCCCCCCGCCCCCTCAGTATTAATGATATCTCAGAAAGTACAAAGGATTATTCAAATGAATCACCATTAGGTTTTCAAGATAAAGAGGCAGCTATAGAACATCCTTTGGTCATTTACGAACAAGAACGACTTGACCTTCCTTTTCTGAAAATATTGGATGAAAAAAGAAAAATCTAGGGAAACCTGTAAAATCATTTATGATAGCTACTATGATGATGATGATGATGATGATGTTGATTTATCTCAAGTAACTCAACAGAGCTCAGATAATGAGAGATATTCTAATTCAAGAATCATATCCGTTGATCCTCATTCCAGAGTGACAGATCATTTGCATGATTTTACTATCCAAAACAATATCCCGATTTATGATTCGTATCATGAGCAAACCCCTATGCTTGTTCCCAATCATAACTTGTTTTCTGATTCACAAGACGTAATTCGAAATTACTCGGATCCCATAATTCTGGCCAGTTCTTGTGAAAAAGAAGATATTTCAAGTCAATCCCAGTTGTGCTGTGACATTAGTTGTACAGATAATCATTGCATTCTTTTTCGCTTGCACTCATTTTGTATAAAATCGGATTGTATTTTAAATTTTCGGACTTTTGATAGATTACTATGGTATATTGAGCACCTTATCAAAGAACATTCGAAAGATGTATTACCATTTTGGAAAACTAAATTTTGTCAAGGAAATACAGAACTTTTTTAATTCCACGATCAATCAATATCAGCCTTTCAGAAGAAACTTCTGTGTCATCCAAAACATCATCAACAAAAAAAATATTTTTGGAAACTTGCTAGCAATTCGCGTTAATTGATAAATCTCTTTCCAAAAATTTCCATATATTCTTCATTGATTAATTTAGTGATTTATATGTGGAAACTTTCCTTTTACAAGAAATTGCTGAAAGCTTGACTTTAACGCATAGTAGATTACAGGCCATTAAAACTAAAAAATCATATTTGCAATCTGGCTTGTCATCTTTCCTATTACATGATCACCAATCCATAACAGAAATTCATCCCGATTTTCATGATCCAATAGGTATCCAATTGGACAGAAGATTTCATAAGAAAGAAATTTCAGACAGAATTCCGACTGAAGTTACACTTTCTAATCCTACATTCAATATTCATAGTCCAAGAAAAGTTTTATTCTTAACACTGATGTTTAAAAGGTACATACGTGTAGGAATAAAAATGAAAAGATGGTTCCATTGGAAATATCATTTTACCTAGTTAATTTTTCCGTGTATAGTTAGAATAGGAGTAGGGGTAGTTTAGCTAGGTTATTAGGTGGATAATTTAATTTTTAAATGTTGGTAGGAAAAATAAGAGAATAAATTATCCCTATCATGTACATAATCCAAGGGAATAGTTACTTCTCATTTCTTTAAATATTTTCCTCCCTAATAAAATTTGCCTGTGGTTAACAACATTTGACATTTACTAAAGACACCATTTCTCTATCAGATTTTGAACTTCTGCTCATATAAATAGCAAATCTTTTGGAAACTTGATCTTTATTATTAATAGATACAGTTAAAAACTTTAAACCAGATATGATACTAGTTTCAACTTCAAAAAATTTGACGAGAGCAATCTTAGTGAAGAAATTGTTTTATATCATTACAATGAAAGGTATCAATAATAAAATGAGGATTCCCTTTAGAACAGCCATGTCCAAAAAGCTCTATTATTGTCGTCTAGGGCTTTCTTAAGGAAAAAATGACTTCCTCCTTGCTAAAGAAAATCGCAGCATTTAGAGAAACGACCCAAGGATACACTATATCTTGAAGAATAAGAGGTCTCATCACGAGCCGGCTTATCATGATCACAGATATTTTAACTTTGCTGACTTTGCCAAACACTGCCCATCAAAACAGGGCAATGACTCAAGATTGTTGAAATCAAAAGACAAGGGGTCTCATCACGAGCCAGCTTGTTCAGTGAAAGTGTGAATCAAGTGAATGACTGTGTCATAATTTGGCTACCAAACCAAGACATTGCTCTTTAAGAATAAAAAAGGAAAAAGTGTCAATATGGGTTTTTCTTTGAAAGTTGTAGATCACCTTAAGCAGGATAAAGGATCATTACTGGGTAATAGGTAACCTTGTCGAGGCTATGAATGCCTGCTGGCAGCAGAGGCTCTACCTGTGACAAATGAGCATATTTTAAAAACTGGTACACAGGGAAGACCTTATTTTATCTTTATAAGACCAAGTAATGGCTGATGTAAATGCAAGGACAAGCTGAGGAAGCAAATAATTAAAATAGAAAGAGGTTGGAACAAAATGTCATTGACAGTTTGGGGTATAATGCACTTTATCTTTTTATAATAAAGTTTAATTTTCTAGAAAATTTTGTTTTGGAAATTTGAAAAGTTCAATAGAAAATCAGAGATAACTGGTTCTTCCAAGTGAATCGCCATTGTTGTGACCACCAACAACCCCCCTCCTTCTTTAGTATTAGCAATAACACTAAAGAAGTGGGGACCCTTAGTAAAAAATCCAAAAAAAATTATAAATTTTTTTGTATTATACTTCTCAAAAATACATCGCACGGAGAAGACTGAAACATTTCTTTATGAGCACAATAAGAAACTGCGAAGAAGCGGCGCGAAATTCATCGCATTGCATACATTAAGAAGCGCCCATAAATGAAAGTCTTAATAAATCTCCGATGGCTGATATGCGACTCGCATATCGCAACGTCGCATAAACAACACACAAATAACTTAACAAATTGCAGCGATGCTGCGATTTGCTGCGATCATGCGATGCTGCGATCTGCGATTTGCTGCGATCATGCGATGCTGCGATCCGCGATCTGTGATCCTACGATCTGCGCGATTCTGTGCCAAACTGATCAGGAAACTCTGCGATGACGCATCTTGATAATGGGATAAACGCAATGATGCGATACGAGTCGTAGAAATCACCCATCGCAAATTCTCCTCGGCTCAGCATTCAAGAAAAGTTGTCCCTAAACCAAAAATTGGGCGTGCGCCTTAAAGAAGATTAATGAATGTACGCCAAAGTATTCATGAAGGATAGTTTTGTGTCTTTTCGAAGAGTCAGTTCACTGTGGGTGTCATGATTTTATACATTCGTAGAGCTTAAAGCTTTCATGTCAAAATTTATTATCATTACTCTTTTCCTTTGTGTGAAGTGCAGGAATAAAAAACAGGGAACAACATGAAGCAATGTGCAGGAAACATCTAAGGAAAAAGGGAAGCGTCAATGCTCGGAGAACAGAGAAGAGGTGCCCTCATAAACGGATACCGCATGCAACAGAAACGCAGATTTCAGAGTATTATTGAACAGATGCTGATATCAATAGGCGATTCGACACTCAAGGTCAAAAGCTCACAAAAGCAGCATGTTTACAAAATTCTGAAGCTTATGCCTGGTAAAGGAAAAAATGCTAAAGGCAGAAAACACACTAGAAAGGCCCGGATCAAAGAACGGAGGAGGTTTTTGATGCGCGATTAGCACCTAGAAGTCCCTAACTTGCTTAGTCATCCATGAGTCCGAAAACCGAGATAGCAAAAATAGAGGCAATTTAAGAGGAATTTGGGTTGTTACCAAGTATACACACAGTAAATTCGCACAGCCAGAAGATGATTCCCAGAAATATCTTCTAGTTTACTAAAAAGTGGTGCCAACGCTTGCCGTTTCTATTGTCATAACCCAAGCAAAAGCAGAAGATGACCAGCCGACTCTTCCCAGACAAATGTTACATGCTCACAGCACTAAGGAGCAAATACAGAAATAGTTAGGAATTAGATTCA
Source organism: Pinus tabuliformis (assembly GCA_031772625.1). Taxonomy (NCBI): domain Eukaryota; kingdom Viridiplantae; phylum Streptophyta; class Pinopsida; order Pinales; family Pinaceae; genus Pinus; species Pinus tabuliformis. The sequence continues at coordinate 1,564,200,305 of CM062804.1, forward strand.
ATTTTTAGAAATAAGTTTGCTTAGATAAAGGGCGGTTATTTAAACCGTATCTGAAATTTGTGTAATTAAGTTATTTAGATTAGCAGTATTTAAACCCTTCTCAGGCATTTAGAGAGGGGTCCAGAAATTTGTCAAAAACTTGTCCTCAGAACATGCACTTCTGCACCCTCAGAGGAGGTTTTGATGAATGAATGGATCGAGGTTTATTAATGTTTGCATTTGATATCTCCTACTGATGTTGCACTTTTGTACTCTTAGTAGATATTAGAACAAGTAGAGATAAATCATTATTGCTTGAAGCTTATGAGTAGGACCAGTCATAAATGGTACTTTTATCTCTTGGCCATTTCTGCTTATATTCTTAAAGTGATATACAGTTTTTAGTTGTTTATATGTTAGTGCATGAATGTTTGAGTTACCATTTGGGACTTTTGTACGGTGGAGTCATTTATTTATGTTTGATATATGAATAACTTGTTATGCGATATGTTGTTCACAACTTTTTTGCCTAATTTTTTATGTAAAGTAGTTCATCTTAATTGATTTTCATTCTTATGATAGATGAATGATCTTTATTACCAGTTATTATTTGAAATCTCTTTAGATCGCATAATAGAAGAAATACATCTCGGGTTAGCATAGATTAGATGTGTTGTTTTCATTAGATTATAATAACATAGAATTAGATTAAAGTAGCTTAGATTAGAACCCTTAGATTAGCATCATCCAACTCTGCACACACACACACCCTTAGATTGGGAAACTGGTCCCATTATCCCCAGTTGGACCTGCTATACCAAACGGATAAGGACCTGCCAACCAAGGTCCGGACCGGGTGGGTATCCCCCTTGTTGTCGACCTGATTTTCGGGGCTTCAACACAGAAGTATATGTAAAAGGTTTTTACAGCAGTAAATGGAAACAAAATTTACACACAGCTGTGTAAATTTTTTTTAGGAGATAGAGTGATTTTGTTGAAATGTTTTTTTTGGTGAATCCCTCTGAGAGAAAGAGGATGAATTTTGTATCAGGCATTATATTTTAATGAATACAAAGCTTTTGTGGGTGTATGTAATACTCTGTTCTCAGAAATCAGTTATAGCTTCCCTGTGTTAAAGATCTTGTGGAGAAAAACTGAGCATTGTCTCTGTGTTCAGTTAATTTGTTTTTGGAATTTTACCAGAAAAATTCCCAACAGTGGTATCAGAGCAAGATCTAGGCTCTTTAAAGGTGTTAAATAAGCTGAAGGAAGGAGTTTTTTTTTTATTGCAACAACTTCTCCAGCTGAGTGAAGTCTCAGGCAAAAGAATCCAGGTATTCCTCAAAGTTTTCTTTGTGTTACTGTTGAAGAAACAATCAGTGTTTTAAATACAAAGTCAAGGATTTAGAAGCATAGCTTAGAATACAAGGAATGGCCAGCACAAGCACTAGTATGGGTATGTTTAATACCCAACTCCCACAGTTTAATGGGAAAAACTATGACTATTGGGCAATAACCATGAGAGCCCTGTTTGCCTCACAAGATTTATGGGAACTTGTTGAAGATGGATTTGAAGAACCAGCAGATGAAAATGAATTTAATAGATTAACTCACGCAGAGAGAGACCTATTGAGGAGCAATAGGAAGAAGGATTCAAAAGCCCTTGTATTTTTGTATCAAGCAGTGGACCAAAGTGTGTTTCCAAGGATAGCAGTAGTTAAGACATCCAAAGAAGCATGGAAAACCCTCAAGATAGCCTATCAAGGCATGGAGAAAGTGAAGACAACAAAACTACAGTTGTTGAGGAAAGATTTTGAGAATATGTGCATGAAGGAGTCAGACAATATTGACTCATTCTTCACACATGTAATTGGTCTGGTCACACAGATAAGGACTCATGGAGAGACTCTTGAAGAAAGGAGGATTGTGGAGAAAATATTGAGAGTCCTACCCTCAAGGTTCCATGTGATTTTCACCACCATAGAAGAGACAAAGGATCTCTCAAACTTTTCAGTTGATGAACTTCATGCATCACTGATAACACATGAGCAGAGGTTGAGTAGAAATGAAAAATCATCTCTAGAGCAAGCCTTCAAGACCCAGATGTATTTTGGAAGAGGAGAAGGCCAAAGCAGAGGAAACAAGAGAGGAAGAGGCAGAAGCCAAAACAGAGGTGGAAGGAATAGTCCAGAAAATGCTCAAGGAAGAGGCAGCAATCCAAATCAGAACCAAGGCCAAGGCAGCAACCAACAAAGTGGACAACATCTTGCTCAAGGACAAAGGTATGAAAAATCCAATGTCCAATGTTATTATTGTTAGCTTTGCTGTGAAAAAGCATCAAAAATGGATTCAAACACTCTGAAAGGCTGCAATTACACTTATAATCATGCCAAAGGAACCATTGATGCTGTCGAAATCCTAAAATTTTGGCTAAAAGTCTTCCACCGATCAAAACATTTTGCAAGAGGAAAGCCCTTTGGAGGGCAGAAATACACTATCGGGAGGCGAAAATACCCCAAAAAACCATGTAAAAATCAAATCATAGGCTTAAGGATCTGCATTAATCTAAACCGTGGGATCTGGCCGATCAACGGTCCAGATCACGTCGACATATCGCAAGTCGGAGGAGGTAGCGGCAACGATATGAGACATCGCCGATGAGCGATCGCCGATATCGCATCGGTGTATCGCAATGGAGGACTTACAATAGAGGCTTTATTATTGTGCGATGAGCGATTGCCGATATCGCATCGGCGTATCGCTATCGGCGTTTCCAATGGAGCATGGCCTTTTGCATATAGATGGGCCGCACCCGATGGCGTTATTAATTCCTTATGATAAGATGTTCGGGTCCACATCAATATCGCTATCGATGTATCGCTATTGGCGATTACAAAGGGGCAGGCTTTAGCATATGTTATATTGCGATGCGATGGGCCGAACCCGATAGCAATACAACGCTTCATTTCATAATATTTCAGGTCTTCGCCTGAGCCATTTTCAATGGTTTTGGGTGCATTTTCTATGAATTATGAAATATAAAGAAAACTGCCAACCTTATTGGACCACTTTTGCTTAGCAAGTGGTTTTCGTACAAACGAGTCCGATGCAATAAAACTCTGTCGTTCGGTTTCTTGAGGGCAGATCAACGGTTGAGGGACAACAACCCACCTGCAGCAAATAAAGGTTACGTGGAGTAAAAGTTTGGTTGACCAACGTTTCAGAAAAACATTAAATGAAGTTCAATGGCATTCGTAAATGTGCAGAGGCGAAGCAGCATTGAGCTTGTGGAAGCAGAAGCAGTGAAGTGAACCATGCATGCACCTCTTAAAAGTCAAAATTGAAGCAGTTTTGGGCAGGAATGAACAGTTTGGGCATCGTTTCACTGTTTTAGGGCCGCACAGCCATAATGGAGCCATTTTTCATGATCAGCAGCAAGAATTAATCAGCAATATGGCCGAGGAGGAAGCAAGACACCGCTGGGGAGTTCAGAGCATTCAATGGTTATGGTTCCATTGGTTTTTTATGCCACCTGCTCAAAGGAGGACCGCAGAGCACCAGAGAGGGTCAAATCCATTTACAACACAGCCAGAGTTGTGTCAGCAGCCCCATTTCTGAATGTAAATGTGGTTGGTGGCCATTTATGGGCTCCTCCACGTATGGATAACAGAGAGATTGTGTAATGAGACACCATATATACTGAAAAAACCGATGTAGTGAGAGGGATGAGTGTTTGATGAATGATAGTTTTTGTTGTTTCCTTTAACTTCTGGAGACTGTAAATACTATGAGACCTGTAGCTTCTGGTCTTGATCTTCACTAATACAAGCTTCTTTTGCTGTCATATGCTCACTTTCCACTTCTCTTTCTTGTTCCAGGCTGTGCCTGCTTGCATTGGTTTGATGTGCTGTGAATTTTAGTATCAGAGGGGCTGTCATCCCACCTCTATGTTATAATTTAGTGGTCCATTGAAATTGATTGCAGATTGCTGTTGCTTTGACCTCAGGGAGCTGTCATCCTGCGTGTGTGTTAAACAATAGTTTCACAGATCTTATAACTGATTGCAGTTGGCCATCACAGGGTCCTGTGCATCTGCTGGTGTAATTAGTCTTCTCCAGTATCACCTTTGCCTTAAACTGTGAGAAGTTGGTAGTTGAAAGCCTTGTAGTTTGGGGGTCTTCACCCATGTCTAGGGATAGTCATAGTAGGAGTGGTTATCTGGCGTAAATGTGCAGCATATCTTCATTTATCCATCATCTCATCCAACCATAATTGTTGAATTTTTAATGTTCCTGAGCATCACTGATTTACAACCTAGGTGAGTTTCTTGGGGTGATAACATTAATTGGCGTCGTTGCCGGGGAGAGGAGAATTGGAGCTCAAGCTTCCCTGGGAGAACGGCATAGTTTCAAGCTTTGATGACGGACAAGGTTTGAACATAGTATTGGTTGTAATCTTCTATCTGGCGACTATCCTTTGGTGACTCCACTTTGAAGTTCTGGCTCAGTTTGTGAGGCATACTAGAAGAAACCCGCAAAAATCTCCAGCTGAACCATTGCATGACCCTGAGAAAGTTGTTAAATCGAAGAAATCATCACAGAAGGGGGCATCAGGATCAGGTAAGCCTAAAAAATCCAATTTATCTCTGAAATATGAGTTTGTAACTGAAGAATTACAACTTGAAGTCTTAGAGCCCAACATTGTTAATAAAGAAATTCCTTGAGAGATTAGTTCAGCCCCTTGTGCAGTTAGTTCCCCTTTGAATTACAATCCAAAGAAAGCTTCCCATACTGTCCAAAACATCCCAATATCTCTGCCATCCATTACATTATTTCCTACTGCTCCATCTGCTAGTGTTCTTCCACATATTTAAAACATGGCAGGACAACAAGCACCTACTAGGATCGAGAGGATTGTTGCTGCTAGATATGGATCTTTGGTATTGCCTGTGCCTCTAAATCCTATGCCTGTGGGAGAATATAAAAAATACATGCCTAAATTTACTGGAACAGAGGGAGTAACAGCAGAAGAACATTTTGAAGCCTTTTACAATTATGATGATAATTTAGATATAAGTGAGAATGATGTATGGATGAGAGTTTTTGTCCAAAGCCTTGATGGAGAGGCTAGGAAGTGGTTTAGAGAATTACTCCAAAGATCCATAACAGATATTGAAGCATTAGATGATGCATTTTTGAAGCAATGGGGAGATAAGAAGGACTTGTTGTATTATCATACAGAGTTTGGAAACTTGAAAAGAGAAAAGGGTGAGTCTTTTCCTGACTTCAATAAAAGATTTAATAGAGTGTATAGTAAAATACCAGCTGAGGTAAAGCCTACCCCCATTGCTGCTAAACTCACATATGCCAATGCTTTTGACTCTGATTTCTACTTATTGTTGAGAGAAAGATGATGTGCTACTCCGGAGGATATGCAAGAGGCAGCCCTGGAGGAGGAATCCAATATTTTGGCAGCAGAGAAGTTAAAGAGTCAAGTTGATAGAAGAAGGCTGAGAGCTGATGCTTCTTCTTCCCCTGCATCAACTTCAGAGCCTAAATTAGAGAAAATGACTAAAATGATCGAGTCATTGGCTATTGAAATTTCTAAGTTAAAGGTTGAGCAGACTTCAGGAAAAATAAGGCAGCAAAACACATTTGCTTCAAGAAATACAAACCCATTTAGAAAAGAAAATGAACAGCTACAAATTATGCAAAGGGGTGAAGAAGCAAAAGAATATCATAAAGTAAAAGCTCCCTTTCAAAATGCAGTCACGGAGGGGGAACAATTTGAAGAAGATGAGGATGAAATTCACTGCTTGGAGGATAAAGGCAGCGTTGCATTTTTAACATTGGCCAAATATGAAAGGTCATTACTGCAAGAGCAAAACAATCAGAGGTGGGACAGTGGTGTTGTTCTGCAATCTGGTGAGCAGCAGCAAAGATATAATCTAAGATCCAATGCAAAGAATGTCAAAGAAAATGTTGCACAAGAAGCAGCTTCTCGAACAATGCCACAGAATAGCAGGCAAAGAACACCAGCAGCTAATCCTATCACCCTCAAAGCTCCGGTTCAAGAGGTAAAAACTGCTGATAAACTATTCTCTTCTTTTAGTCTTGAGTCAGAAGTTCAGAAATTGAAAATATCCATGCCTCTGGCTGAATTGGTGAAGAGTGAATTATTCAGAAAACCCATCCTTGAGGCCCTTGAACTAGAATCTAAACAAACCTCCATTGACCCTATCAATTTGCAAGATGACAAGCTTGCTATTGTGCTTAGCTCCATGATTGAACCTACTGATAATAGTTCTCCATATTTCTATGTTTCATTAACTATCCATGGTAAAATCCTCCACAATTGCCTGCTAGACAGAGGGGCCAGCCACAATCTAATTCCTAAAACTGTCATGGAAGAGTTAGGCCTTGATATCACTAGACCTTATCATGATTTGTTCTCTTTTGATTCAAGGAAGGTAAAATGCCTTGGATTAATTAAGGATCTGGCCATTACCTTAACCCAGCTGCCCATGAAAAGTATGATGATGGATATAGTGGTGGCTGATGTTCCTCCGAAGTTTGGTATGTTGTTGTCTAGAGGATGGATTAAGAGACTAGGTGGGACATTGCAGAATGATTTATCTTATGCAACTGTTCTAGTGTTTGGAGGAGAAAGTAGGAGGTTATATAGAGAAGCACAACTGGCATATATCATTAGTGATGAGAAGAATCCTACAAACCATCCCATATATGCAGTGGACACTGATTTTGGAGCTTGGATTCTCCAAATAGAAGAATCTCAGAAGGCTGCATTGCAGATCAGGAAACCAACAGCTCAGGTTGAGCATGATACAGGCGGTCAGATTTGGGAGATGTTCTTTGATGGAGCATGTACCAAGGAGACTGCAGGAGCAGGGGTGGTGTTAGTATCTCCACAACAAGAAACAGTTCAGTTGTCTCTAAAGCTGGTTTTTCAGGTGACAAACAACATATCAGAATATGAAGCACTGTTGTTGGGCCTTCATGAAGCCAAAGATAGAGGAATAAAAAATCTGAAGGTGTTTGGAGATGCTGATCTGATAATTCAGCAAGTAAATAAAACATTCCAAGAAAAGCATCCAAGGCTGAGAGCTTATAGAGATGAGGTATGGAGAGTCAAAGAGGTCTTTGATTTTTTTTGCATTTCATATATTCCTAGAGCCCAAAATCAACTTGCCGATTCCCTTGCTGTCTCTGCTAGTTTGTTCATCCCTCCATCGCCTCCCAAACTAGTTTATGAGGTACAAATGAAGTATAGACCCTCTATGCCCTATAATGTTCACCATTGGAAGGTTTTTGATGATGATGATGAGTTAAATAGGTTCCTTCAAGTCATTGATGAGTTCTCTGAAATGCATATTGACCAAAATAATGATGCTTTGTTAGAGGATCCCAAGGCCCAAAGTAGAAATAAAATTGGCAAGAATAGCATAGTCCAGCTTCCTAGTAACCATATCCCTAGGGGTCTAATTCCTCTTGAGAGATTGTTTGACCACAATGATGTGCCTTACAAAGCTACCCAAAAAGAAGATCAATCTGCAGTTTGTAAGCATGATATAGGAAATCCAGGTCAGCCCAAATTCATAAATCTGTCCACTAATTTATCTACTGATCAGAGTGCTGAATATTGAAAATTAATGAAGCAATTTGTTGATGTGTTTGCTTGGGAATACAGTGATCTGAAAACATATGACAGGAATATAATTCAGCACAAAATTCCGCTTGAGAAAGACACTATTCCTTTCAAACAGAAGCTGAGACCAATGAATCCTATGCTCCTTCCTCTAGTTGAGAAAGAAATTAAGAAGCTGCTGGATGCTAAGATTATAGTGCCTCTCAGATATTCTAAATGGGTGGCCAATCTGGTTGTTGTGAGGAAGAAGAATGGAGAAATCAGACTGTGCGTTGATTTCAGGAATCTAAATAAATGCTCCAAAAAGGATAATTATCCCCTGCCAAAAATGGAGCATTTGTTGCAGCAAGTCTCAGGTGCCAAAGTGATGTCTTTTATAGATGGATTTTCAGGCTTTAATCAAATCGCTGTGCATCCAGATGATCAAGACAAGACAACATTTACCACTCCTTGGGGCACGTTCATGTATGCCAAAATGCCATTTGGGTTGATGAATGTTGGAGCCACCTTTCAGCGCGCTATGGATATTGCTTTTATGGGTGAAAAGGATAAATTCGTGCTGATATATCTGGATGAGATAACTGTTTATTCTGGCAGCCATCATGATCATCTACAACATTTAAAGAAGGTGTTTTTAAAGTGCAAGAAATTTTGAATTTCACTCAATCCCAAAAAATCCCAATTTGCTTTGGAAGAAGGCAGATTGTTGGGGCATGTAGTGTCCGCTTCAGGTGTTCAGATTGACCCAGAAAGAGTCAAAGCGATTCAGGTCTTGACTCTTCCAAGATCAAAGAAAGACATACAGTCTTTTCTTGGAAAAATTAACTTTGTAAGGAGATTCATTCCTAATTTTGCTGAGCTGGTTAAGCACATAACCTCCATGTTGAAAAAGGGAGCAGAGGTGAAGTGGACTGATGTGGCCAGAAAATATTTCAAGTCCATTAAGATGGCTATTGTGGAAGCTCCTACTTTAATAAGCCCTGATTATAGCAAGGAGTTTCATCTATTCTCATTTGCCTCTAAGGATACCATTGCAGCTGTCTTGTTGCAGCAAGATGAAGCAGGTCAAGAGCATCCAGTGGCCTTTTTCAGCAAGAATTTGAGGGATGCTGAACTAAGGTATGATATTATTGAAAAGCAGGCTTATGCTCTTATCAAATCTTTGAAAGCTTTCAGAGTATACATCTTGCATTCCAAAATAGTTGCATATGTGCCTTCTGCTGCAATAAAGGATGTCTTAACACAGCCTGATGCTGATGGAAAAAGAGCGAAATGGATTGCAAAAATGATAGAATTCAACATAGAGCTGAAGCCCACCAAGCTGGTAAGAGGTCAGGGGCTTGCTAAACTGTTGGCTGAAGAAAATTGCAAGTCTTTGGACATCGATTTCTTGTTCAATGTAGAATAAAATGGTCTAATGGAAGAGCATGAAACAACTGAATCGCAGAAAGGACAGTCAGTGGCCGAGAACTTAGCTTCATGTAGCTGGTATGCTGCAATAATTAATTTCCTTCTAAAGCTAGAAGTTCCTTCAGAATTTTCTCAAAGTCAAGCAAGAACGTTAAAGCTCAAGGCAACGAAGTATTGCATCAATGGTGGCTTGCTTTATTGGAGTGATCCATCTAGAGTGCTTTTAATATGCCTGGACAAGGAACAGTCAATAGAATTTATGCAGCAATTCCATAGCAACATGTGTGGAGGACATCATTATTGGAGGACTACAACCCAAAAGATTTTCAGAGCTAGGTACTATTGGCCCTCTTTATTCTCTAATGTATTTGTTTTTGTTAAATCTTGTGATAGGTGCCAAAGATTTGAAGGTAAGTAGCAGTTAAAATCCCTGCCCCTAAAGCCAATAATTGCAAAAGGACCTTTTTAGCAGTGGGGCTTGGATTTCATTGGTGAAATCAACCCACACTCCAGTGGCCAGCATAGGTGGATATTAGTTGCCACTGATTATTTTACGAAATGGATTGAAGCAATCCCAACAAGGAAGGCTGATCATAATGTGGTCATGAAATTCTTATCAGAAAACATTTTCAGCAGATTTGGTTGCCCGCATAAGCTTATAATAGATAATGCAGCAGCCTTCAAGGCAAAAGAGTTGGTGGAAATGTGTGATTCAATGGGCATTAAACTTGTTCATTCCACCTCCTATTACCCCCAAGGGAATGGTCTAGCAGAATCCTATAATAAAAATCTGATCAGGATTATTAAGAAGTTGTTAGAAGATAATAAGAAGAATTGGGATGCCAAGCTCAAGTATGCGCTTTGGCCAGCCAGAGTAACCATCAAAAGATCTACAGGCTGCTCTCCTTTCAAGCTGTTATATGGTACTGATGTTATTTTTCCAATTAAACTTACCCTCCCTATGGAAAAGTTGCTCCAAACAACGCAGAATGAAGAAGATGTTATGGCCAATAGAATCACTGATTTAACAGAATTATATCAGATCAGAGAGCAGTTGATTGAAAAAGCTACAACACACCAGCAAAGGATCAATGAAGTCTTTGAAAAGAAGGCAAAAAGGAATAATTTGCAGGTTGGGGATTTAGTTCTGAAATGGGATGCATTTAAAGAAAATAAAGGCAATCATGGGAAGTTTGATGCTCCCTGGACATGCCCTTTCATCATTTCACAGATTCAAGGGAACAATACCTTCATACTGAAAAGTATGGAAGAAGAGCCAGTTTTTGATGGCCCTGTTAATGGGCGGTTTTTGAAAAACTATGTGATTTAAGGTCTTTTGGCCTTAAAAGTTGTAAATATTATGCTTTTATCAGTTTTTAGTATAGCTGTAGTAAACTCCATGCCCAATGGAACACAAGGAATTTTGGCTAATCTGTTTGTTGTTGGAAAGGCATTGATCTGCAGGTTCTTGAGACTTCACAGGGAGGATCTCATCCCCCGAAGGAGCCAGTGTTAGCTTTGCTGTGCAAAAGCATAAAAAATGGATTCAAACACTCTGAAAGGCTGCAATTACACTTATAATCATGCCAAAGGAACCATTGACGCTGTCGAAATCCTCAAATTTTGGCTAAAAGTCTTCCACCGATCAAAACATTTTGCAAGAGGAAAGCCCTTTGGAGGGTAGAAATACACTATCGGGAGGCGAAAATACCCCAAAAAACAATGTAAAAATCAAATCATAGGCTTAAGGATCCGCATTAATCTTAGTCGTGGGATCTGGTCGATCAACGGTCCAGATCGCGTCGGCATATCGCAAGTCTGAGGAGGTAGCGACAGCGATATGAGACATCACCGATGAGCGATCGCCGATATCGCATCGGCGTATCGCTATCGGCAGTTCCAATGGAGCATGGCCTTTTGGATATATATGAGCGATCACCGATGGACCGGACCCGATGGCGTTCTTAATTCCTTCTAATAAGATGTTCGGGTCCACAGCAAAATCGCTATCGGTATATCGCTATCAGCGATTACAAATGGGCGGGCTTTAGCATATGTTATATTGCGATGCGATGGGCAAGACCCGATAGCAATACAACACTCCATTTCATAATATTTCAGGTCTGCACCTGAGCCATTTTCAATGGTTTTGGGTGCATTTTCTATGAATTATGAAATATAAAGAAAACTGCCAACCTTATCGGACCGCCTTTGCTCAGCAAGTGGTTTTCGTACAAACAATTCCGATGCAATAAAACTCTGCCGTTCGGTTTCTTGAGGGCAGATCAACGGTTGACAGACAACAACCAACCTACAGCAAATAAAGGTTACGTGGAGTAAAAGTTTGGTTGACCAGCGTTTCCAAAAAACATTAAATGAAGTTCAATGGCATTCGTAAATGTGTAGAGGCGAAGCAACATTGAGCTTGTGGAAACAGAAGCAGTGAAGTGAACCATGCATGCACCTCTTAAAAGTCAAAATTGAAGCAGTAATGGGCAGGAATGAACAGTTTGGGCAGCGTTTCACTGTTTTAAGGCCGCACAACCATAATTGAGTCGTTTTTAATGATCAGCAGCAGGAATTAATCAGCAGTATGGCCGAGGAGGAAGCAGGACACCGCTGGGGAGTTCAGAGCATTCAATGGCTATGGTTCCATTGGTTTTTTATGCCACCTGCTCAAAGGAGGACCGCAGAGCACCAGAGAGGGTCAAATCCATTTACAACACAGGCAGAGTTGTGTCAACAGCCCCATTTCTGAATGTAAATGTGGTTGGTGGCCATTTATGGGCTCCTCCACGCATAGCTAACAGAGAGATTGTGTAATGAGACACCATATATACTGAAAAAACCGATGTAGTGAGAGGGATGAGTGTTTGATGAATGATAGTTTTTGTTGTTGCCTTTAACTTCTAGAGACTGTAAATATTATGAGACCTGTAGCTTCTGGTCTTGATCTTCACTAATACAAGCTTCTTTTGCTGTCATATGCTCACTTTCCACTTCTCTTTCTTGTTCCAGGCTGTGCCTGCTTGCATTGGTTTGATGTGCTGTGGATTTTAATATCAGAGGGGCTGTCATCCCACCTCTATGTTATAATTTAGTGGTCCATTGAAATTTCTTGCAGATTGTTGCTGCTTTGACCTCAGGGAGCTGTCATCCTGCCTGTGTGTTAAACATTAGTTTCACAAATCTTATAACTGATTGCAGCTAGCCATCACAGGGTCCTGTGCATCTGCTGGTGCAATTAGTCTTCTCCATTATCACCTTTACCTTAAACTGTGAGTAGTTGGTAGTTGAAAGCCTTGTAGTTTCGGGGTCTTCACCCATGTCTGGGGATAGTCATAGTAGGAGTGGTTATTTGGCTTAAATGTGCAGCATATCTTCATTTATCCATCATCTTATCCAACCATAATTGTTGAATTCTTAATGTTCCTGAGCATCGCTGATTTACAACCTAGGTGAGTTTCTTGGTGTGATAACAATTATTGTAAAAAATATGGGCATTATGCAAATGAATGTAGAAAGAAGCAGCATGATATGAGTAATAGATCTAGTGCACATATCACTAGAGAAAATATCAGCCAAGATAATGTGCTATTAGCTTGTAATATGGCTGAAACAAATAGTGAAGACATATGGTTTCTAGATTCCGGTTGTAGTAATCATATGACATGAAACATAGCCTTGTTTTCAAATTTAGATTAGAATGTGAAATCACAAGTCACACTAGGAACTGATAGCAAAATTTCTGTTATGGGAAAAGGAGAAGTTAAGATATTTACAAAGAAAGGTGACAAGAAAACCATAGCAGATGTCTATTATGTTCCTGGAATGAGATGTAACCTCTTGAGTATTGGACAGCTTGTTCAAAAAGGTTACAATGTTTTCTTTGTGAATGATGTATGCACCATCATGGATAGAGCACCCAGCAAATGATGCATTGTTGAAGTGAAGATGACGAGGAACAGGATGTTCCCTCTTAGAATAAGGGCAGATTTGCAAAACAAAGAAGTAATAGCAGCGGTTACCTAAGAGGCTTTCCAAAGTGTGCAAAAGGATGAAAATTGGTTGTGGCATTTGAGATTTGGACATCTCAACTTTGGAGGTCTTAACTTGTTGAGTAAAAAAGGAATGGTAAGAGGATTACCATTGATAGAGAACCAGACAGCCTTTGTGAAGGTTGCAAATTGGGGAAACAACATAGAGAAAGTTTTCCATAAGGGAAAAGCATAAGGGAAAAAGCACCCTTAGAAATTATCCACTCGGATTTATGTGGACTGATGCAAACCCCATCATTAACAGGCAGCTAATATTTTCTAACATTCATTGATGATTTCACCAGAAACACTTGGGCTTATTTTCTAAAGAACAAAAGTGAAGTGTTTGAAAAATTTAGAAATTTCAAAGCACTTGTGGAAAACCAAAGCGGGCTGCATATCAAAGTTCTGAGAACTGACAGAGGAGGTGAGTATATCTCCAAAGAATTCCTACGGTTTTGTAGAGAAAGTGGAATACACAAGCAGTTTATAGCAAGGTACACTCCGCAGCAAAATGGAGTTGCCGAGAGGAAGAATAGGACAATCATGGATATGGCGAGGAGCATGCTAAAAGCAAAGCATTTGCCAAATGATTATTGGGTTGAAGCTGTACATTGTGCAGTATATATTTTGAATAGATGTCCTACAAAAGTAGTAATGAACAAGGTGCCGTAAGAAGCATGGAGTGGGAGAAAGCAAGGAGTCACCCACATGAAGGTTTTTGGATGTGTGGCCTATGCACACATTCCAGATCAGCTAAGGAAGAAGTTGGACAACAAAGGGGAGAAATGTATTTTCGTTGGATACAGTGAGGAATCCAAAGCTTACAGGTTGTATATCCCATCTACCAAGAAGTTTTTTGTAAGCAGAGATGTTCAATTCATTGAGGAGGAAGCTTGGGATGGAAGCATAGAGAAAACAGTGAATGTTAAAAACTTTTTGTCTCATGATGATGATGATGAGGAGATGGTTGAAACACATCCCAAAACAACAACGCCAACACAAGGACAGCAAGAGACACCCTTGAGGAGAAATGAGAGTGCTTCTTCTAGCACACCAAAAGGAGAAAATTCAAGTGTGTCTTCAAGCACTTGCACACCGAATGAAAGAGGTAAGAAATTCAGAAATTTAAGTGATATTTATGATGAAGGAATGAATTCCTTGTTTTCCTTGTATTGTCATGTTGATGACCCTATTCATTTCGAAGATGCAATTAAGGATAGGAAATGGATAGAAGCTATGGATAAGGAAAGCAATGCCATAGAGAGAAACAAGACATGGGATTTGGTTGAGCTACCAAAAGGAAAGGAAGTCATTGGAGTTAAATGAGTCTACAAGACCAAGAGCAATTCTAAAGGTAAAATAGAAAGACACAAGGCAAGGTTGGTTGTTAAGGGATACAAGCAGTAGTATGGGAGAGACTATGAGGAGACTTTTGCACCGGTTGCAAGAATGGAAACCGTGAGAGCAGTGCTGTCTATAACAGCACAAAACAAGTGGAAAGTTTACCAAATGGATGTGAAGCTAGCATTCTTAAATAGAGTGTTAATGGAAGAGGTTTACATTGAGCAACCTCTAGGCTATGAGAAGAAAGGCCAAGAGCACAAAGTGTGCAGATTGAAGAAAGCTCTTTATGGGCTGAAGCAAGCACCAAGAGCGTGGTACAGTAGGATAGATTCCTATCTACTGGAAAATGGATTTGACAAATGTGAGGGAGAACCCACTGTCTACATCAAAGAAAAGGATGGTAAATTGCTAATTGTAGTGTTGTATTTTGATGATGTGATTTTTACAGGTAATGATGACTACCTCATTAAAAATTTCAAATCAGTCATGAAAGAGGAATTTGAAATGACTGACATGGGTTGGCTAAGATACTTCTTAGGAATAGAAGTAGATCAAAATGAAAAAGGAATTTTTATCTCACAGGAAAAATATGTAAATGAAGTGTTGGACAGATTTAATATGCAAGAGTGCAAGGCATCAATCACTCCCACAGTAATGGGATTAAAACTCAACAAAGAGGACAGCAGCAAGGATTTTGATCCTAGCTTGTACAAGAGCATAGTTGGCAGCCTCATGTATTTAACTGCAACTAGACCTGACATAATGTTTGTTGTTAGTTTAATTTCTAGATTCATGGAGAGGCCAAGAGAAGCACATTGGTAGGCAGCAAAAAGAATTCTGAAGTATGTTAAAGGTACTAAAAGGTTTGGCATTTTATATACTGTCTCAGAACATTCAGATTTAGTTGGATACACTGATAGTGATTGGGCTGGAAGTGTAGATGATCGGAAAATCACTTCCGGTTATGTTTTTCACATGGGTTCAGGAGCCATTTCATGGGCTTCTAAGAAACAACCTATTGTAGTGTTGTCTACAGCAGGGGCTGAATATGTGGCAGCTACAACAGCAGCATGTCAAGCAGTTTGGATGAGAAGGATGTTAAGGAGCTTAGGCCAAGAGCAGGCAAAAGGAATGGTGATTTTTTGTGATAATAGCTCAGCTATTGCATTATCAAAGAATTCAAGGTTTCATAAGAGAACGAAACAAATTGACACAAAGTATCATTACATCATGGAATTGGTGAACAATGGAGAAATTGTCTTAGAACATTGCAGGACTCAGGAACAGGTTGCAGACATTTTGACAAAGCCATTGGATCAGAAAAGCTTTGAATTTTTGAGGAAGTGTTTGGGTATGACTGATAACCCAACAGTTGAAATTAAAGGGGAGTGTTGAAAATATAATTTCAACTGCCGCTCAGTCAAACAACGTTTAATCCAGCAAAACCGCCGTGAGCTTATCGGACCACTTTTGGTTAGCAAGCAGTTTTCGTACAAACGCGCCCGATGCAATAAGATTTTGCCACGCGTAAAATGTACCTTCTCCAAAACAACCATTCCATCGGGACATAACGTTCAGCAAGTAAGGGGCATCCGATATCGTTCCGGACCGTCCGATCGCAAGGGAGGTTGTCCGCCGTCGATTAACCCAAGCTGCGTACAAGCCTGCAGTTAAGATTGCGTGGAGTAAAACAAAGTTTTGTTTGACTGCCGTTTATTGCAGGAGGGTAATAAATGGTATTTACGTTGGTTCATAATTTGATTGGTAGAACTTTAAATTTTAATATTTTTTTTTACTTAAGGAAGTATGGGGGTAGTAAAGGCATGTAAGTTTTATTTTGATTGCATATGTATCATATGAAATATGTTTTTTTTGATGCGTTGACTGTAATGTAAGGAAACTAAAGTTTGCACACCAGTGAGAGGGTGAAGGCAAAGAAAAACGAAGACAAAGATTTTGTAATGTAATGTGATTGAAGCAATATACGCACAGCAGTGCGAAACCAGAGCATATCACATATAGTATGAAATGAAGCTGTAGAACACACAGCTGTGTGTGGGTGAAATGTGTTAAGTGCTGAAAGTTTTTTGTAATATGCAAAGTGCATAATGTGATTTTTATTTTTACAGCAGTATATGTAAAACATTTTTACAGCAGTAAATGTAAACAAAATTTACACACAACTATGTAAATTTTTTTTAGGAGACATAGTGATTTTGTTGAAATGTTATTTTTGGTGAATCCCTCTGAGAGAAAGAGGATGAATTTTGTATCAGGCATTATATTTTAATGAATACAAATCTTTTGTCTGTGTATGTAATACTCTGTTCTCAGAAATCAGTTATAGCTTCCCTATGTTAAAGATCCTGTGGAGAAAAACAGAGCATTGTCTCTGTGTTCAGTTAATTTTTTTTTGGAATTTTACCAGAAAAATTCCCAACACTGGCTGCTCTTATTATCTACTCCGTTTATCATAAAGTCCATTCTGCGTTGGTTATCAACTCGTGGAATTTCTCACTGGTTGTATATCCCAAACCCATTTTATAATTTATTCCCGTTGAAGTGTTTATAATTTATTCGAGCCCTGGTCACTTTTGTTAAAACTCCATTTATCACAAAGTCCATTCTGCATTGGTTACTACTCAGTAGGACTCCCGACTGCATACATTCCTTGTTTATTCAAAGTCATTGTTTAATGTTTGTGCCTCGCTTATTTATCCAAATTTATTGTTTAATGTTGTGCTTAAATTATTTAGGTAAAGTCATTGTTTTGTTGGAAACACACCGCCACCATTGCACCGAACACTGCCTCACTGCCATGGCTTGTCCTGCATTGAAGACGCGTCACAGACATGATCTGTTCAACGTTCCAAGAGATCACCGCTATAACCCTTTCGAATTGAAGGGACAATTAACCGACTTAATTTATGTATAAATTCAGTTGATCTGTGATCGAAGAGAGATGCAGAGTTAGGACACATAGTCCGAGTTGTAAAGCAGTTGTAGCTGCAGAGTTCGCTGTTTGACTTGTATAAATTCATGTTTGGTTTTTATGGTTTATTTCAACAGTTGTAGCTGTGTTTCCATTGTTTACTTTGGATCTTTCATAACCCTTTCGAATTTAAGGGACAATTAACCGACTTATTTTATGTATAAATTCAGTTGATTTGTGATAGAAGGGAGATGTAGAGTTAGGACGCATAGTCCGAGTTGTAAGGCAGCTGTAGCTGCATAGTTTGCTATTTTAATTGTACAAATTCATGTTTGGTTTCTATGGTTTATTTCAACAGCTGTAGCTGTGTTTCCGCTGTTTACCCTGGATCTTTCAATTGGTATCAGAGCGCCCTGGTGCTCCGTTTCTTTCAATTGGTATCGGAGTGCTGCCCAGTGCTCTGTTTCTTTCAATTGGTATCAGACCCATACAATCAGAGAATCGTTGAAGGAACCATTTGCATTTGCAGAGAAAGACGGTGATTGCTATATGAACAACCACCGCCCACACAAAGTTCGCAACCCGATCCTTATTGTGAAGAGAAGATTGCATGAAGATAAAGCCGCCCCAACTCAGTCGCAGTAGAGTTGAAGTGAATTCATGGTATGGTTGGAGTATAAGCCAGTGCCGACGAGCGTGAACTAGCAACTAAGGAAGGACTGACCCATGTGCGTTAGTCATTGCCTGATACCTTGACGTTGAAGATCTATGTTGCATGGGTATGAATTGCAGTGACCGTGAGTGATCGTGTGTGTACGCAGTAAAGTATTGTGCTATGAAATCCGAAAGTTGAATTCCGTTTTCAGACAACACAAATATCGAGAAAGAGCAAGACCGAGTTTCCATTTTTTGTTTAGTTGGTGATTAAACAATCTGATCAAGACGCGGACAGGACGTCCATGGTTCATCAAACAAGTTGCTCCGGACACACTTCTATTTCTCACCTCCCAATCTGGGATACACCCATGGTGTCACTATGTGTCGTTGGAAGGAATTTTCAAATATTTCTGGACAATATCTCTACGTGATCAGTCATATAGTTACAGACAGTTTTGCCAGCGCAGAACCTCCATATCCCTTTATGGTATTTAGTTGACTTTCGACTCAAGGATGTCGGTTCTTAGATTTATCACTGCAAGTGACGTGTATGATATGGATTCAAAATATTATATCTGTAACTGGTAGTCGATACCATTGTCACTATGTTGAAGTGGAGTTAGATGCCAATGAGATGGAATGAACTTGCTATCAAATTATCTTTCAAAACCAGAATCAAAGGGAGAGGGTCGTAGCCCTAGAGGTAGCAAGTTGAAGGTTTGAACATAGATTTAACCTTTGAAATTTTATTTGAAGAGTTCTTGGGCTTTTGTGAAAGTCAGCGAAGTTTTGTATCACATTGTTTTGGGTGAATTTTGTCGAGCATCACAGTGTTTTGGTGAAAATTGTGCCTTACGAGAATTGTGCCTTACGAGAGGAGCTCATTTCCTATGGTGTGGACCATTGATAGAGTCGTGAGCCTGTAGAGCTACGTCCATATTGAGAAGAATGGTCAAGAATAACCCATACGATGAAGTATGTGATGATTTAGAATTAAATTTTATAAAACAAGGATTGGATGAGAAGTTTTTGTGCAAGGTAGCAGAAGCGACAACTTCCTATGAAGCATGGAAGATCCTCGAAGCAGAATTTGGTGCAAGGGGGAATAATCAAGTCGAAGACAGTAGTGTTGTTTAGCCTGTTGTAGCAGTGCTTGAAGGTGATAATGAAGATGGATCTGTAGCAGGGAATCTATAGAGAGATGAAGGATTTTGTGAATCTCACTTGAAAGTGGATCACAATGTTGATGGTGTGTTATCAGCAAATGCTGATTTTGGCATAGATAATGTTGCCAATGGAGAAG
Organism: Pinus tabuliformis; assembly: GCA_031772625.1. Lineage (NCBI taxonomy): Eukaryota > Viridiplantae > Streptophyta > Pinopsida > Pinales > Pinaceae > Pinus > Pinus tabuliformis. Next base: position 1,564,219,635 of record CM062804.1, read on the forward strand.
CATTTGGTTCAGTGGATCCAGCAATTGAAATTGCTAATGTTAAATTTGATGAAGAACAATTAACTCGTGATGAGTGGTTGCAGATGATGCAACATAAACATCTTATTGATAGACTGTTATTTGGTGAGAGAAACCCACTTGTGTTTGAAAACCAAGTGGAAGAAAACCTATTTGCAGAAGCAAAGGTGGAGACTCAAGATTACGAGGCATCCACAAAGTTAAATAAGGAAGAAGAGGAGAAAGCTCTCAGTCGAGAGTAGAATGAACATAACCAATATGGTTCTAATTTTTTTTTTCATATAAACTTAAAAATGATTTTGTGTGTGTAGATTCTAGATGCAACCGAGATGAAGCAACAAAACATGAAGAAGAATTAAAGTTTCTTGAAGCATGGCTTGAAAAACCATGTATTGATGATGCCTGCATAGAAGTTGCAGCTATGAATATTGAAGACAATATGGATGATATTGAAAATGAAAATGAGGTTTTCATGTATTGGAGCGCTGAAGAGATAAAATTCTATTATGAACTTATGTTGCAGGAAATTGATAATCATAAGATTGATGATGTAGAGAAAACTATAGAAGATGACATGTCACAGCATTCCACATATGAACTAATTTTTGAAGACGTAGAAGACATCCATGGACAACCTGAAATGATTTTCCATGTTTTTATGATAAACAAATATTTAACAATGGATGAACTACAACAACAAATGAAGAAATTGAAATTTGGAACCTACGCCAGAAAGACAAAGATGAAGCAATTCAGAGGATACATGATCTAGAAGAAAAGGAAAAAGAAATCTAGCAAAAGTGTCAATGTAAAAGTTTTTGAATCATTGTAAGCCTAGCTGAGACTTAGACCAGCATGCATGTTTAAGTTTTGTTAAGTCATGGTTAAGTTGTCAGTCGTAATTAAGGGGGAGTGTTGGAAATAATTACTCCTGACAACACACCCCCACCACTGCACCGAACACCGCCTCACCACCATGGCTTGTCCTGCATTGAAGAGGTGCCACTACCATGATCTGTTCAACATTCCAAGAGTCATCACTTCCATAACCCTTTCGAATTGAAGGGACAATTAACCGACTTAATTTATGTATAAATTCAATTGATTTGTGATAGAAGAGAGATGCAAAGTTAGGACACACAGTTCGAGTTGTAAGGCAGTTGTAGCTGCATAGTTTGTTGTTTGACTTGTATAAATTCATGTTTGGTTTTTATGTTTTATTTCAACAGTCATAGCTGTGTTTCTGCTGTTTACTCTGGATCTTTCAATTGGTATCAGAGCACCACGGTGCTCTGTTTCTTTCAATTAGTATCAGAGCACTGCTCGGTTCTCTGTTTCTTTCAATTAGTATCAGAGCACTGCTCGGTGCTCTGTTTCTTTCATGTTTAATGTTGTGCATACTTCCATCCATGCATAGATGCCACGAAAATCCTATGCCTCTGCCTATAGTGATGACATGTTGCTTCTTCATAGTGCTCTGAGTGTAAACTTTTTTTTGTTTTAATGTGATAGATGGGTAGGGTACGTGACCTGCTAGTAGATAGAAGAAAGTACAGGAGGAGGAGGAGGAGCGTCGCTCACGCCCACGCCCACGCCGGTAGCCCATGCCCAAGGTCATCGTCCAAAGGTCAGGTACGTTTCAAAATATCCAAATATAGGAAAAAAATGTAAACTATACTCATATTTATTTGTTTTTTTGTACTCGTATTTATTTGTTTCTTTGAGTTATCTGTGAGAAACAGGACAATATAAGGCAGCGGAACCCTACAGGTAAACTGAACCGTCAGATTAGATGTGAGGTTTATGTTGAGAACCATAGCTCCCATCTTACCTTCATCGAGTTCAAATCCCTATTGCATAGCCTCTAGTTCTTCTAGCGCTAGAAACATTTGATCGAAATATGATCCATATTAGCTTCCCTAACTGAAGGAAAAGTAGACTCCCTAACTGAAATATTTTCCTTGGGTCCTGTTAGCATCCAGGAAACTCTCCTAGGTTGTAGCTCGGAGATGCCTGGTAACATATAAATCTTCAATATCGTTCTCTGAACTATTGGAATGGATTGGGGTTTAGATCAAGTCGGATGATTGTTTCAATGCCGTTTTCACTCAAGACATGCATGAACACCCTCAGCCTGACAAGGCTTTAGACCACTAATTCTCAATAGTTTATAGATTCAATGAATAGATGGAGAATCTTGACTGTACCAGCCGATACATACATAAACACATATGAATGGCTAGCTACAAAAAGTAAATGAAGCTTGCAAATCTAATTTATCAACGCAGAGATAAGATGACAGTTATCTGGCATTAGACACAGAAGAAAACATGAATAACCTATTCAAGTGCAAGCTTAGAATAGAGGAGAAGATGGCGATTAAACATGTAACTGAAAAAGAAGCTTGTATTACTAGAATGAAGATGAGACGCTGGGAGGAAAAGAGTATCCACAGTCTCCAAAAGTTGAACCCTTAATCCTTCGAACTTTCAGCCATTTATAGGCTTTTTACAATGCTCTCGAACCCTCTAAGGCTCGAGATGTCTTAATCTATTCCCTCTGCCTTCTAACTACTTGATGCCATAACTAGACAAACACGAGTTCAGAGGGCTCTTTTTCTAACAAACACAGTAACCGAATTCTTGTAATTTCATCACACTGTCAGGTGGCTCGCTCGTGCCAGCGATGCTCCATGATCATTTCTGTTGGTTCGGCTGCATCGTGCTGTTTCTTTTTTCCCCTTCTAGCCGTGCATTCCGTTATCTCAATTCAACTGTTCGACTGTGAAAAATACTGTCAGAGCCAACAAATTTCTTCCCCGGGTGACTGATGGGAAGTGGGGTATGGGGGCACTTGGGCCGTTGGATGGTGTGAATCGATGGTCAAGGTGAACTATGGTGATGGTGGACGAGGGCCGTTGGATCGGGAGGAATGGGCAGAGGAGATCAATCACTGAAGGCTTGAAGTCATGGCAAGAGCGGAATAAGTCTGAGTCGTCAGATCTCAGATCGGTAGATCGAATGACTATCGAGCAGAGGAGGTGCTCGAAGGATAACGCCTGGGAGCGGTTTGCTTAGGAAGAAATGGTTTATTTCGGGTGGTCATCGGGCGGTAAGCGGTAAAGGTCAGAGCCCACCCGATTCCATTCATCGAGTGCCACGTAGCAGTGGAGGAGAGAGAGGACCACTTTTATCGAGCGGGTATCCCTCTTCCTTGTTGCCCGAGCGATATGCGCGATAGCCGTTAGATCTGTCGGAAATGATCTAACGGTGGTGAATGGTTGAGCATATAGCGTCGGTCGGTGAAGTGCGGACTGTCAGATCTGTGGGAAGATTGATGACGAGGATCGGAGAATGGAGAGCGCAGCGTAAAGAAGATGAACTGAGAGCGGACTCACCGATATTTATGAGCGCGGGTGTATAATTCTTGAAGTCCGGCTTATGGCCAAAGCGGCACAAGAGGAGACGTGGACCATCAGAGCTAAAACAAGGGACATTTCTGTTAAAATAGGAGCAGTGCACCTCAGAGCTAACACTGGCTCTTTCTAGGGATGAAAGCCTCCCTATGAGGTTTTAAGAATTGCATATTATCGCGTTTCTAGTAATAACCAAAACAAACTTATCTCCTAGTGTTCCATTGGGCATGGAGTTTATTTGCATAGAAAACAAAAACTGAAAAAACCTATTACAATATTAAGGCCTTAAAGCCTCATATGGAGTAAAGTTTCAAAAAATGGGCCATCAAAAACACCTTCCCCCTCCAAATTGTGTAGAATAAAAGTATTGTTCATTTGAACTTGAGAAATGACAAACGGTCCCATCCATAAGGCATCAAATTTACCATGGTTTCCCTTCTTTTCCTTCAATGCATCCCATTTGAGAACCCAATCACCAACCTGAAAACTGTCCATTTTTTCCTTTCTATCAAAGGTTTCTTTGATCTTCTTCTGATGAATTCTTGACTTCTCAACCAATTGTTCTCTGATCTGTTGTAATTCAACCAAGTTACTCATTCTCCTCGCCATGTCATTCTCTTCATCCTGTTCTTCTTGCAAGAATTTGGCCACAGGGAGAATCAGCTGGATAGGAAAAACAACATCAACGCCATAAACCGGTGTAAATGGAGAATTTCCTATGGACTTCTTATTGGTAACTCTTTCAGCCCACAGTGAAAACTTCAACTTGGAATCCCAGTTCTTTTTGTTGTCCTCCAGCAATTTTTTGATTATCCTTACAAGACTCTTGTTAGATGATTCTACCAGGCCATTGCCTTGAGGATAATATGAGGTAGAATGCACCAATTGAATGCCAATGGATTCACACATGTCCACCAATTCTTCTGCCTTGAAAGCTGCTGCATTATCAGTGACTAGTTTGGTTGGGCAACCAAATCTAGTGAAAATATTCTCATTCAAGAACTTTATGATAACCTGATGATTAGCATTTTTAGTGGGTATAGTCTCAATCCATTTGGTGAAATAATCAGTGGCTACCAAGATCCATTTGTTATGGCCACTGGAATGTGGATTGATCTCACCTATGAAGTCCAGGCATCACTGTTGGAAGGGACCATTGGCGTGTACTGGCTTCAAGGGCAGAGATTTTAGTTGTTGTCTTCCTGCAAACCTCTGACATTTGTCACAAGACTTCACAAAAGAAAACACATAAAAGAATAGAGTAGGCCAATAATACCTAGCTCTTATGATCTTGTGGGTTGTGGTTTTCCAATAATGATGCCCTCCACAAATGCTAAAATGGAACTGGTGCATGACTTCCGCAGATTGTCCTTTGTCTAGACATCTCAAGAGGATACTTGATGGGTCTTTCCAATAAAGTAGGCTTTTATTAATGCATAATTTGGCTGATCTGAGCTTAATGGCCCAGGCTTGACTTGAGCTATGCCCTGGAGGGACTTCTAGCTTCTATAAAAAAATGAACTACACTGGAATACCATTCACAGGTTGCTAGATTTTCAGCCAAAGACTGATTCTGCGCTTGCTCTTCTGATGCTTACTCTGTCCGCTCACCACCTAAATTTGAACCCATGTAATTGATGTCTAACAAACTACAATTTTCCTCAGCCATAAGCTTAGCCAAGCCCTGGCCTTTGACAAGCTTGGTGGTCTTCACCTCTATGTTGAACTCTATGAATTTTTCAATCCATTTAGCTCTCTTTCCATCAATATCTAGATGAGTTAGAACATCTTTCACTGAGGCTAAAGGTACATATGCAATCACTTTGGAATGCAGAATATAAATTCTGAATTCCTTTAAAGATTTTATGAGAGCATAAGCTTGTTTTTAATAAGGTCATACCTTAGTTCGACATCCCTCAGAGTTTTGCTAAAAAAGGACATAGGGTGCTCTACACCTTCATCATTTTTCTACAATAGAACTGTTGCAAGTGTATCATAAGAGGCAAAAGAGAAGATATAAAACTCCCTGGCATAATTTGGACTGATTAGAGTGGGAGCTTCCATGATAGCTTGTTTGATGGCTTCAAAAGAGCTTCTTACACCATCTGTCCATTTTATTTCATATCCTTTCTTCAGCAGGAAGTGATGTGCTTCACTAGCTTTGCAAAGTTTGGAATAAATCTCATGACAAAGTTAATCTTACTTAGGAAAGATTGAATGTCCCTTTTTGACCTTGGGATGGACAATGTCTGGATTGCTTGAACTCTTGTTGGATCAATCTTCACACCTTCAGTAGAAACAATATGTCCCAGAAGTTTTCCTTCCTCTAGAGAAAACTGTGACTTCTTTGGGTTCACAGAAATTCCAAACCATCTGCACTTTAGAAACATCTTTTTCAAATGCTACAAATGGTCCTTGTGACTACTGGAAAAAACTATTATGTCATCAAGGTAAATAAGGACAAACTTATCCTTCTCTCCCACAAAGGCTATGTCTATGGCCCTCTGAAAAGTAGCCCCATCTTTCATTAGTCCAAAAGGCATCTTGGAGTACATGAAAGTGCCCCAAGGAGTAGTGAAGGTGGTCTTTTCCTGATCTTCTGGATGTACAACAATCTGATTGTAACTTGAAAATCCATCTAAGTAGGACACGACTCTAGCCCCTGAAACTTTTTGCAGCAAGTGTTCCATCTTAGGCAAGGGGTAGTTGTGTTTTTTAGAGCATTTGTTCAGATTCCTGAAGTCAACACAAACCCTGATTTCTCCATTCTTCTTTCTTACTACCACAAGGTTAGCTATCCACTTTGAATACCTTAGGGGAACTATGATCTTGGCATCCAACAACTTCTTGATTTCCCTTTCAATCAAAGGAAATAAGAGAGGGCTGATAGGTCTTAACTTCTGCTTAAAAGGGATGGTGTTCTTCTCCAGAGGAATCTTATGCTGAATGATGTTGGTGTCATAGGTCTTAAGATCATTGTACTCCCAAGAAAAAATATCAGCAAATTTTTTCATCAGGGTGCAATACTCGGAACTTTGGGCAGAAGACAAGTGAGTGGACAGATTTATGTACTTTGGATGGGCTGGACTCCCTACATTATTTCTATGAACTGCAGACTCATTTTCTTTTTTGGCAGGCTTATAAGGTACATCATTATGATCAAACAACTTCTCTATGGGCACCAATCCTTTGGGTATATGGTTACTAGGTAGCTAAACAATGCTATCGTGATCAATCTTGTCCTTTAGCTTGGATTGGTTGTATTCTTCAATGGTTTCATTTTCTTGGTCAATGTGCATTTTAGAAAATTCATCAATGACTTGTAAAAACCTATTAATTTCATCATCATCTTCAAAAACTTTCTAGTATTTGATATTGTCAAGCAGAGATGGTCTATATTTCACCTGAACTTCATAAGTCAATTTAGGAGGAAAAGGAGGAATAAACATGCTAGCAGACACAACAAGGGAATCAACAAGCTGGTTCTTCATTCTAGGGATGTAAGAAATGCTGAATCTATTAGAAGAACCCTTGAGCTTCCATACCTCATCTCTGTATGCTTTCAGCCTTGGATGCTTTGCTTGGAAAGTTTTGTTGACCTGCTGAATGATAAGGTTTGCATCTCCAAACACCTTCAGACCTTTTATGCCCATTTCTTTAGAAACATTTAAGCCCAATATCAAGGCTTCGTACTTTGCTATGTTATTTGTGACCTGAAAAGTTAACTTGAAAGATAAATGAATGCATTCTTGTGTGGGGGACACAAGGACTACACCTGCCCTTGTAGTTTCCTTAGAGCAATCTCCATAAAAGAACATGTCCCAAATCTGTGGGCCTTCTTCCTCTGTGATCTGGAAAACTGGTTTCTTAAGTTGCATGGAGTCCAAATGGGATTCTTCAATCTGAAGAATACAGGCTTCAAAATCAGTGTCAACAGCAAAGATGGGATGATTAGTGGGATTCCTTTCATCACTGATGACATAAGCCAACTAAGCTTCTCTGTATAATCTCCTACTCTCACCTCCAAAAACTGGGACAGTAGCATAGGACAAATCATTTTGCAATGTTCCACCTAATCTCTTCATCCAACCTCTAGAGAGAAACATGCCAAACTTGGGGGGTACATCTACTACCACAATATCCATCATCATGCTCTTCATGGACAACTGAGACAAGGTGATGCCTATGTCTTTGATTAATCCCAAACATTTCACTTTTCTAGAGTCAAAAGAAAACAGGTCATGATAAGACTTGGTAATGTCAAGATCCAACTCATCCATGATAGCCTTGGGCAGTAGATTATGGCTGGCTCCTATGTACAGAAGGCAGTTCTGAAGGATTTTGTCATGAATAGTCAAAGATACATAGAATGATGGGGAGCTGTCATCACAATTTTCAATCATTGGGTTGAGAACAACAACTGGTTTGTCGTCTTGCAGATTTACATAGTCAGTGGAGGCTTGGATGGCTTTAGGCTCAAGGGCCTTGAGGATAGATCTCTTGAAGGACTCATTCTTCACTAGTTCAATCAGAGGTATAGGTATGCTTAGCTTCTGAATTTCTGATTCAAAACTGAAAGGAGAAGGAGACTTTTCAAGGCCTCTTACCTCGTGAGCTGGAGCTTTGAGGATGATGGGATCAACTGCTAGTCATTTCTGCTTTTTAGCTTGCTGTATTGCAGGGATAACAGCTCTCTGAATAGGAGTTTCCTTGGCATTATTCATCTTCGACCTCAGATCATATATGTGTTGATCATCAGTTTTCAGAATAGCTCCACCATCCCACTCTTGGCTGATCTGGTCATTGAATAATGACTTTTCATAGGTAGCTGAGGTCAAAAAGGAGGCACTTCCTTTATCTTCCAGAAAATGGATCTCATCATCTTCTTCAAACTACTCTTCTTCCATGACTACATTCTAGAAAGGGGTCTTCACCCTTTGGTCTTCATTGGCATCTTTGCTTCTTTACAGAATCTGCGACTACTCATTAGTTCTTCTATATGGATTTGGATTTCTAGGAGCAAAGGTGTTAGGAACTCTTCCTTTCCCAAGGTGTTACTCAACCTTTAATTTGGAGATTTCAGAGGCTAGTGACTCTATCATCTTGGTCATTTTATCTTTCTTGGGATCTGAAGATGATGAAGATTCGCCCCTCTGTTTCCTTCTATCAACATTCCCCTTGAGCTTCTCTATAGCCATGATGTTTGATTCTACTTCCAAGGCTGCATCATGCATATTAGCCAAGGTAGCACATTGTCTCTCCCTTAATAGTAGACAGAAGTCAAAATTAAAGGCACTGGCATAGGTGAGTTTAGTAGAGGTAGTGGTGGGTTTTACTTCAGCTGGTATCTCGTTGTACGTGCGGTTAAACCTCTTATTAAAATCAGACAACAACTCACCATTTCCCCTCTTTAAGTTCCCAAACTCGGTGTGGTAGTAGAGTAGATCCTTCTTATCCCCCCAATGCTTTAGGAATGTATCATATAAAGCCTCAATATCTGCTATAGACCTTGGGGTCAGTTCTCTAAACCATTTTCTAGCCTCTCCATCTAGACTTTGGACAAGGACTCTCATCCATACATCATCTTCACTAATGTCTAGGTTATCATCACAGCTATAGAATGATTCAATATGTTCCTCGGCTGTAACACCTTCAGTCCCAGTGAACTTAGGCATATACTTCTGATATTCTCCAGTAGGCATGGCATTCAAAGGAGTGGGCAGTACTAGAGGTCCATACCTAGCAGCTATGATTCTTTCCATTTTGGTAGGTGCTACCATAGCTGTGGTGGCTATAAGGGTACTGGAAGTCTGAATGACAGAGGGTTGAGGAGTGACTGATAGGACTAAAGGAGTATGATGTATAGGTAGAGAGGCTTCCTTTGGGCTTACAACAAAAGGAGAACCTAAAGAATAAGGAGCTCTATGAATCTCTGAGATTTTTTCTTCACTGCTAGTATTAGATGTTATACTCTCAACATGTATTTGTTCTATTATAGGATTTTCTTGAAGAGATATAGAATATTGTTTAGAGCTACCTGAACCTGATGCTCCTTTCTGCAACGCCTTTCTTTCTTTGATTATTTTTTTCAGGGTTAGGTACTGGGTCAGCTCGTGGCTTCTGAGGATTTCTCCGAGTATGCCTCACAAACTGACCAAAACTATGGAGTGGAGTCGCCAATACGTTCTTCCTCCAGTAGAGTTGCCAGATAGATGACTACAACCCAAATAGTGTCTAGTCTTTGTCTATAATCAAAGCTGGATTTGTGTCATCCCCCAGGGAAGCTGAGCTTCAGTCTCCTCTCCCCGGCAATGGTGCCAATTATGTTAGCACTCCAGGAAACTCTCCTAGGTTGTAGCTTGGAGATTCTTGGTAACATATAAATCTTCAATATCGTTCTCTGAACTATTGGAATGGATTGGGGTTTAGATCAAGTTGGATGACTGTTTCAACTCTGTTTTCACTCAAGACATGCATGAACACCCTCAGCTTGACAAGGCTTTAGACCACTAATGCTCAATAGTTTATAGATTCAACGAATAGATGGAGAATCCTGACTGTACCAGTAGATACATACATAAACACATATGAATGGCTAGCGGCAAAAAGTAAATGAAGCTTGCAAATCTAATTTATCAATGCAGAGATACGATGACAGTTATCTGGCATTAGACACAGAAGAAAACATGAATAACCTATTCAAGTGCAAGTTTAGAACAAAGGAGAAGATGGTGATTGAACATGTAACAACAAAAGAAGATTGTATTACTAGAATGAAGATGAGACACTGGGAGGAAAAGAGTATCCATAGTCTCCAAAAGTTGAACCCTTAATCCTTTGAACTTTCAACCATTTATAGGCTTTTTACAATGCTCTCGAACCCTTTGAGGCTCGAGATGTCTTAATCTATTCCCTCTGTCTTCTAACTACTTAATGCCATAACTAGAAAAACATGAGCTCAGAGGTCTCTTTTTCTAACAAACACAGTAACCAAATTCTAGTAATTTCGTCATGCTGTCAGGTGGCTTGCTCGTGCCAGCAATGCTCCATGATCACTTATGTTTGTTCGGCTGCATCGCGCTGTTGCTTTTTTCCCCTTCTGGCCATACATTTCGTTATTTCAGTTCAACTGTTTGACTGTGAAAAACAATGTCAGAGCCAACAAATTTCTTCCCTGGGTGACTGATGGGAAGTGGGGTATGGGGGCACTTGGGCTGTTGGATGGTGTGAATCAATGGTCGAGGTGAACTATGGTGATGGTGGAAAAGGGCTGTTGGATCAAGAGGAATGGGCGGAGGAGATCAATCGCCGAAGGCTTGAAGTCGTGGCGGGAGTGGAATAAGTCTGAGCCGTCAGATCTCAGATCTGTAGATCGAATGGCTATCAGGCGGAGGAGGTGTTCGAAGGATAATGCCTGGGAGCAGTTTGCTTAGGCGGAAATGGTTTATTTTGGGTGGTCATCGGGCGGTAAGCGGTAAAGGTTAGAGCCCACCCAATTCCATTCATCGAGTGCCACGTAGCAATGGAGGAGAGAGAGGAAATCGCTTCTATCAAGAGGGTATCCCTCTCACTTGTTTCCCGAGTGATATGTGCGAAAGCTGTTAGATCTGGCGGAAATGATCTAACGGTGGTGAATGGTTGAGCATATAGCGTCGGTCGAGTGAAGTGTGGACTATCAGATCCCTGGGAAGATCGACGATGGGGATCAGAGAATGGAGAGCGCAGCGGAAAGGAGATGAATTGAGAGCAGACCTGCCGATATTTATGAGCACAGGTGTATAATTCTTGAAGTCCGGCTTATGGCCAAAGCGGTGCAAGAGGAGATGTGGACCATCGGAGCTAAAAAATGGGACATTTCCGTTAAAATAGCAGCAGTGCACCTTAGGGCTAACAGGTCCCATCGACAACAATATTTGATCTGATTCCTTGTTTCATACCACAAATAGTTAATAATTGATACTCTACTTCTACAACACACAACAATTCAATATACAAATTTTATAAGGAATACTCTGGATTTCAGATACTTGAACTTAGCAATTACATATAGTGATGATGTAAGGAAAACTAGTGTGGTTGGTAGGGTTGTATTGGACTATTAAAAATAACTTATAACATTCTTTTATTGTCTAGGAAAAAAAAAGCTAAAGAGAAAAATGGGTTACTTACTATTGGACCATTTTAACTACTTCCCTCTTCCTTTGCAAGAAAAATAAAAAAATCCAATGCCAAGCCTGATCCAACATTGTAGATTGAGGCTTTGTCGCTGAACATTTTGGAGCCAAGATTAAAGGGAGACATTTTGCTCAAATAAAATTAGATAATGCAACCATTTCAGTGCCATTGTATACTTTGTTTCCTTGCGTTCAGAACAACCAATTGGTATTTTCTCTCTGCGTCTTGGTATTTTCTCTATGCTATGCTGCATGATGTCATAGATTGGCATAGTGGAAACATGCACATAGACATATGTTGCCGCGACAACTGGGCAACAATGGAGGCATACAAAAGCAATTAAGAAAACATGGTGTAGTTGGAAACACAGTAGTGGAGAGTGGGTGCATACAAGCCCACACAATTTCTTTTATATTTTATTTCATTTAAAATGATTTATTAATTATTATGTTTATTTATTTATTTTAATTAACTTTTTTATTTTTAATTTACATATATTAAAAAAAATGAACACCAACGGATTTACTCTTGCATGCAGGTGGCGACCTGATGTTGTGGATTCTTTTGATCAAGTTAGAGATCTAGATACTAATTCATATATAAGCATAATTTCACATTGCAACATGAGTATATCAAGATGCAAAAGCACAACCTTATTACACCTAAAGACCATCAGCTCTAGATCGAGACCCATTTTCTATCTTTCATTATCCAGAGTCTAACCTTCTTGGTGAACGAGACCCTGATACTTATGATTGTGATGTGGAGTATACAACTGGGTCTAATTTTTATGATTGTGATGTGGAATATACAACTGGCTCTGATTAAATTGCAGTAAACTGCTGCTACTTGTGGTGCATATGAGAATACATAGAGGGTGTAAGTTGATCGAGCAGAGAAGTATCTAGAAGATGAGTCTAAATTCTTGATAGATTTATCATTTTCTCTTTATTTCCCATCTTTCATATTGACATCACTTCCAACAGATTTTTGATTATGCACGAGAAGACTCATTATTTTTTTTGGTCCTCATGGTTAGTTATAATCTTTTCTTGTGTTTCTATCTGCTCCATTTATTATGGACTTGTTTTCAAAAATTTGGATAGAATTAGTATCCACAATGGTGTCAGAGTCACAGTCAGCGTTAAGGACAACAACAATTACATGCATTTGATCTAAAGAACCATCTTTAGAAATATAATCATCTATAGAAATTTGAACCTCATTCATACTTCAGAATATGCTTCTGCATAGTCTTCTCCAAAATACCTTACTTCTTTGGAACTTTTAACCTCGAGTTTATTCCTCAATTCTAATGGAGACCTTTGTTAACATATAAAGACATAGTGTTCTGAGAGTGTTATACTACTATTATTTGCTTTATGAATATTTGTGCCATTGTTGCTTTGGGGTCCTAGAAAGTGAACCCTTATGTGAGTTAAGGGATGAATTCTTCAATAAACTATGAAATCCTTCACGAGTCTCACATGATCCAGAATTTCTTCAATATTAAGCATCTCCTGTTGACTTCATTGCAGTTTTATAATAATTTTTAGATTGGGATAGGTAAATTCCATTAATCTGTCTGGAAACTTTTCTAAATTGCTACACATGGCTAATGAAAGATTTCTAATAAAGTAGAGGTTGCGGAACCAACTAGGTAGTTCTTTTAAACTTGAGCAACCTGACATATCCACTGATGAGGCCAATGACTGCATCTGTCCAATGCTTTCTTGAATACTTCTTAGTTGGCTACATCCTTTAAAATATAATTTATTTTTGACATTAAGTTTCCAAAGCGGTGATAAAGATATACTAGCCTTTAGCAATAGGCTAAATTGAATACTTCTTAGTTTTCTACATCCTTTCAAATCTAATTTATTTTTGACCTTAAGTTTCCAAAGCGGTGATAAAGATAGACTAGACTTTAGCAATAGGCTAAATCCAATAATTTTAATGTTCCAAAATCTTTAGGCAATTTCCTTAAACTTGAGCAATAGTCTATTGTAACTTCTCTAAAAAATTGAAGCTTTGAAATTCACTGAGGGCATTTGCTTTAGATGTTTTTTGCACCTTTATAATGTTTCCCATGCAATAAGTCCAACTTTGATGCTGATATATCTAATAGATTCTTATTATTTTCACTCAACCATATAGCTTTGCTCTCTGGAATTCCCTTCTCATTTAAAAGCTGCTTAATTTTCTTTCCACCGGTAAATGTGAATCTCATTCTAATAGATTCTTATTATTTCCACTCAGCCATATAGCTTTGCTCTCCGGAATTCCATTCTCATTGAAAAGCTGCTTAATTTGCTTTCCACTGGAAAATGTGAATCTCATTCTCTATGTCTTTTGGAAGCTAATTGATAAAATGGCATCGTGTACAATTACAACACCATCCATGCCTCGTGATAAATGCTCTACTTTCCAACATATGGAATTCAATCTCTCCCAATCACCATCCACGCCTTGTGATAAATTATCTACTTTCCAACATATGGAATTCAATCTCTCCCAATCAATCTCTCTGAGTATCAGTCACCATGTGTCCTAATCTTATCCTTTGAATGAAAAAGTAGCCGATGTCCAGAATCTCTCGCAAAATATCTGTCACCATGAGTCCTAATCTTATCCTTTGAAAAAGTAGTCGATGTCCAGAAGAGGATATTTCACTATCTTATGGAGTTGTCTTGAATTTTTGCTTATACTTTAATTCACATATGAAGCCTCTCACTAATTCCAAAAGTTTTGGAATCCCACCATATGACTATACCATCTTGTTTAACTAAGTACAATTCATTTGCTTCTCATGGGCCTTGTTTAACTAAGTACAATTCATTTGCTTCTCATTGTCCAAGGCCCATGGAAACAGAATACCAACACACCAAAATGGCTTTCTCTAAGAGTTTCTATTTGTTTACACTTATCAGTCATAGTTGCTATTTGTTTACACCTACCAATTGTTGGGCAATTTATTGGACTTAAATTGCTGCATAAATTATCGACCAGGGAAACTCGTAAGCTTGTGATGATGCCAGCACAATATATGCAAGAGTAGGCAACTAACTCTATGTCTAACTAAATGATTTATGATTCAATACAATATGCAAGGGAAGAGGCTCCTAACTAAGGAGGTCCTGGTTGTCCTTCCCTACAGTATCATAGAGAAATCATTAATTACATAAAACTAAAAACTTGAAATAAAAGACAACAGAATGAACTTTAATTGTTGTTCAGATCCAAGTAGAGAGAGAGACTAACTTAGTCTCTTGATTGTCCTCTCATGTACTAATCCAAACTAAACTAAGATTCATTCATAAGCAGAAGAAATGAAATGACTTGCAACATAAAAGCACAAAAGAGTGAATTTCAATTACCATATAAATCAATGGAGAGAGAGCCTAACTTAGACTCTTGGTTTCTCCTCATATGATACTTGAAACATAAAAGCAAAAGAATGAATTTCAATTATCATGCAAATCAAATAGAGAGAGAGGGTCTAACTTAAACCCTTAGTTGTCCTCTCATATGCTGATAAGATTCTAATTTAAAACTCATTCATCAATCTCAAACAAATCCTCAAACATCAAACATCTAAGCAATTAAATAAAATAAGATATAATATGAAATAACATGTTTCTCTCATCCTTTTAGAGTGAGCTCAATTCTCTTAAGAACAAGACAAATTATTCCATATACTACATTAAGGAAAATTAAATCTAAAACTACATAATGGAAACATATGCAAAACTTATATCTATAACTACATAATGGAAATATATGCAAAATGAAGCTTTATTCTATTCCATCATAAGTTTGGATACATGCTCTAAGAGTCCTCCCTTTGGAATGGAGGAGGTACTCCTATTTATACAATAGGATGAGATAACAAACTCATAATGATGATCCACTAATTTCTCTTTTAGTTCCATACATTTCTCAACCATCTAGACACATAACCCTATCCTCCATGATTTCCTCCATGAGGTCCATGATTTTCTCCATGATCTTTTCCATGAGGCTTATGTTATCAAATTCGAATTTGATCATTCAAGGCCACATAAAGATGCCTTGGAAGCTTCCTTTGTACCTACACATGTCAACAAACTCATTCTAATTGTTAGGTATAAGTATAAGCATATTATTTTCTAAAGTTTATCCATAAATTCACTTAAAAATGTTAAGAATTAATAAACTTTGGAAAAGCATAGTTATAACCCAATAATGAGGTAAATGGAATGATGTGGAGGTGGAATGGAGGTGACATGAAGGTAAAATGTGAAGATATTGGTGAATAATGGAGTGAAAATAGGGACCATTGTGAGGCCCAACACCAATCATGCTAGGTGATCCAAAAAGGGCGACTTAGCGGATTGCAAGAAGCTCGATTGAAATGGAATGATGAAGCTTTATTGCATTTGTAGCATAGAACCCTTTAAATGATGAGGATCGAGTGAAAACTACAAGGTTGTTCCTGCAGAAGTAGGGGCTGTAGAGCTTTCATGTAAGAATTGGTTTCCCTAAAGTTAAATGTGAAATAACCTTTCATAGAGTTGTGGTTGTTTATATGCCAGCCATGTTAATCCTTTAAGTTGAAATCATGAATCGTGGTAGCTGATTGTGTTAACCTTCTTCACCTTCTTCAGAGAATTTGCAGGATCATATCAACTTAGTGTTCACCTTCTTCAGAGAATTTATAGGATCATATCAACTTAGAGAAAGGTCTTATCACCAGAGCATTCTAGCCACTTATTCTTAGAGATACAAATAATCTTGTACTTCATGTTGTTTTCAATTATATTCAATTATATCAGACTTACTTTCAGGAAAAATAACATTGAGCTCTCGTAGCCACTTATTCTTAGAGATATAAATAAGCTTGTACCTGATGCTGTTTTCAATTATATCGGACTTATTTTCAAGAAAAATAGCATTGGGATTCATAGGAAGACGTAGCTTACTTCCTAATCTAACTCCTAAATGCACATGGATGAGACGCACCACAGGAAGGTGATTTTAATGATTTTTTAAGATGAAATATAAATAGCATTGAGCTCTAGTAGCCACTTATTCTTAGAGATACAAATCATCTTGTACATGATGTTGTTTTCAATTATATTAGAATTACTTTGAGGAAAAATAGCATTGGGATTCATAGGGAGACGTAGCTTAGTTCCTAATCTAACTCCTGGATGCACATGTTTAGATGAGACGCACCACACGAAGGTGATTTTACTGATTTCTTAAGATGAAATATCTACTTGTGGGAGGTTACTTGGTTAACCAATAAGGCATTAGGAGGCTGCTTGTTTTGTAAGCAAGCAATTTAAAAAAAAAACAAAATCGGCAGGGACTACCCCTGCCTGTAGGTCTTGTTTTAAATGATCTACATAGTTGGCAATAGAAAGTACTATGGTACAGAATATGAGTCCTATGTGTTAGAAAAATTTAGGAAATTTAATTTTTGCAGAGGGGCAGAGAGCTATGACTCTCGCGAAGGTACTTTCGCGCAGTTAGCTTCACGCACCGCAGAGATGATTTCGTGCAGTGACCTTCACGCACTGCGGAACTAATTTCACACAGCTACCTTCGCGCACCACAGAGCTATTTCATAGACTTAATGAATAATATTCACTCACGAAGAAAATAACAAAGTAGGTTTGGAGGAACACACTAAAACTTAGTATTGAGTTCTTAAACATGAAAATACATTTACATGAGACTGCTGCTCATTCACCAAGTAAAACAAACGTTTTACAATGATTTACACTTACGCAGAATAACACACAGTAAAACACAGTAACTATTGTTTTCACGCGCCCACCAAAATTTTCTCCACCATTTTCTCCCCAGAGGTTTGTGCTCTCTTTTCCTCTAACTCTCTTACTCTCTAACCTATCAAAATGAATTTTACATTCATATTTAACTCAACATACAATTTTACATTTAATTCATGATAGAGCAAAAATAATTAATATGATGTTGTTGTTGAGTGTGATCAAAATTGCGCAGGTGTTTTTGGAGTGTGGGCAATAGTTGCTGAATGAATGCTTGCCCATATCTATTTACCAAAGTACATTGACTGCTTTAAATTCCTTGCTGCATTTCGGAATGGTTCAGCTTCAATCCTTCCATCTTCAAACGGAGATGCAACCTGCAAAAATACGTCTGAAAAGTATGGTTGTTGTTAGGTTGTTTATTGTGGTGGTTGGGATTATTATTTCCAATACTCCCCCTTAATCACAATTGCCACCATTGACAATGCCCAAACAGTTTCTGAGATAAACAAAAATTCAACCTGCCAATGGATTTGTGAAAATATCAGCAAATTGTTCATGTGACCTACAGTGCTGCAACACAATTTCATCATTGTTAATCAACTCTCTAATAAGATGATATTTAACATCAATATTCTTGGTCCTTTTGTGGAAGACATAATTCTTTGACAATGCAAGTGTTGAGGTTTTGTCACATAAAATAGTTGTTGCTCCCTCTTGGTGTTGGGCGTGGTATCCCCCCAAGACAAGTTTTAGGGCTTAAAGCCCAAGTTTTGACTAAGTCCATTGTAAAGACTCTGCGATTTGTGGGCGCGGAGCACGAAGTTGTAATAGAGTCACAGGGTTGTCTACCCTTACTTTTGTAAATGTAGTGTCGGTTTGCGAGATCTACCCATGGTCCGCGGACCATGGGATTGTATAAATAGAGCGAGGCTCTAAGTTTAAAGAGACATTTGAACAATGAGAGGAGGAAATCAGTTGATGAAGCAGTGAGTCTAAGTGTAGAGTCGTGTCTTTGGGTCGTAGAGTAGGAGAAGGCTCTGCAGCTGAGTGCGTAGAGGCCTAGTAGTCCACAACTGAGTGTGCAGGGCAGGTTGAATATGTAACCATTGGAGTCATTAATAAAGAGAATTTTTACCATATTTTTGTGTATCTTTTCCTATTTTATGCATTAAAGTATATTGGGTATGAATTGCATGTTTACTGGTTATTTACTCCGCGAACTTATATGAATATGCTGAGTAAGTGAATGTAATATAAGGTATCTATTTACGTGAAGATAACTAACTGTTATAAGGAGATAAGTAAGATCCATGGCGTGACTTGGGGAAATAGTGCAGATCACTACTCCAGCAGTGTGAAAGCCCCACAGTCCCTGGTTAGGGCTATGTGAAGGCGAATATAATAGAGCGCGAAGGCCCCGCAAGGAGAGTGCGCAAGGTAACCCGCACGAAGGTATTCACAGTTGCACTAAATTAATCCCTCAGACATCTCAAGGGTGTGGAAATCTGGTTCCAGCATCCCCACATACTGCTTTGGGTGAGACCTCAGTCTGCGCTGCACGGACTGTTGCTGAAAGGGCCAGTAGTACAGGGATTTGTTTGGCTAATTAACTCTGAACCTGGGTCAGGCCCCAACAAGCCAACAAATGGTTCCGTTTCTGAGACCTGAATCTGCATAGAGATGTCTGATGTCGTATCATTGGAATCTAACTAAGAAAGAAATTGGAAGTTGGTTGGACAAGAGAATTCACGAGTACACGGTGTAGGAGAACAAGAATTTGTGATTATCAAAAGAAGAATGGTTAGACTACTACCTGTACACAGAGATCCACGAAATTTTCTTCGCATCTTTCCCTACTGAGCTATACAAGTGGATCACGAAGTTAGTAGATATCCAAGGAAGGTGCAAGCTCGACAATCCTATTGTGTGGATCCCAGAGTTGGTGCATCGATTGGAAGCATTGGAGGATAAGATCACGCGTGCTGTTAATCACTGGCTCGATCGAATTATAGGAGGATTCATTACTGAGTTCACGGTAGATACTTCAGTCAGCTATAGCAAGGCAGAGCAATGCTTCCTCAAAGGACCGTGAGGTAAGTACATTAAGTATTTGAACACTTGGATTAAAATGCTACTGTGTGAAAAGTAGATTATGTGAATACATTGATGTTCAGGGCTACGCGAAGTGGGATAATTTACAGAAATGAAGGTAGTGCAGAACTATAAGCTAGCCCCTTGATTTCACCTCCGTGAGGGGACGAGGAAGGCTCGTGAAGGTCTCACCAAGAAGTGCGATCAATTTGATAAGGCAGAGGATTCCGCGCATACAACCCCCACCCACATTGTTGGGCATGGAATCCCCCCAAGGCATGTTTTGGGGCTCAAAGCCCAAGTTTTGAACGAATTTTGTTGTAAATCTCCATGAATTGGAGACGCGGGGCGCGAAAGTATGTTAGATTCACAGGGTTGTCCACCCTAGTTTTGTAATGTTATGTCCGCTAGAGAGACCTACCCATGGTCCGCAGACCATGGGATTGTATAAATAGAGCGAGGTTCTAAGTGTAGATAGAAGATAGAGAATAGAAGAGAAGCATGAGAAGAGAAAGTGATTGAGTCAAAGTGTGAAGTGTGTCTTTGGGTCGTAGAGTAGGAGAAGGCTCTACTTGAGTGTGTAGAGGCCTAGTAGTTCGCAGCTGAGTGCGCGGACCCCTGCAGCTCAGTGAACAGAGTAGAGTCGAGTCTGTAACCGAAGAAGGAATTAATAAAGAGAAGTTTTGTCATAATTCTGTGTATCTGTACTCAGGTTAGTACATGTTTGATATAATTTGAAAATATATTGTTTAATTACTGCACGCACTTGTATGAATGATTTATATTGTTAAGTATAACTTAAAGCACGCAAATAGGCTATGATAATCAACTAACATTGGAATACTAGTAAGATCTTGGGTATTAACACAGAGTGCAGTGTTCAGCCCCTGGGTAGGGCTACGCGAAGACAATATCTTAGGTTGCAAGGTACGGGAAAGGGTGTGAAGCAACTTCCGCGCAGGGTCAAACCATAGACCAATTGAACTCATCAGACATCTCCAGGGTGTGGAAACCTAGTTCTAGCACCCTCCCATACTACTTCGGGTGAGACCTCAGTCCACGCTCCGTGGACTGTTGCCGAAAGGGCTAGTAGTACCAAGATTTGTTTGGCTAAATTAACTCCGAACCTGGGTCAGGCCCCAGTAAGCCAACAAATGGTTCCATTGCTGGGACCGAGATCTGCATAGAGATGTTTGATGTTGTATCATTGGAATCCGACAAAGAAAGGAATTGAAGAGTGGTTGGACAGGAAGATTCATGAGCTCGCGGCGCAGGAAAACAGGAACCCACGGTTATTGAAGGAAGAGTGGTTAGATTTCTACTTATATATAGAGATCCATGAAATTTTCTTGCATCCTTCCCTTCTGAGCTATACGAGTGGATCGCGAAGCTAGTAGACAGTTAAGGAAGGTGCAGGCTTGACAAATCTATTGTGTGGACTCCAGAGTTGGTGCGCAGACTGGAAGCATCGAAAGATAAGATCGCGCGCGTTGTGGATCACTGGCTCGATCGAATTATTGGAGGATTTAACACCGAGTTCGTGGTAGTTACTTCAGTCAGCTATAGCGAGGCAGAATGACACTTCCTCAAAGGACTGCGAGGTAAGTACGTTAAATCTTTGAACACTTGGATTAAAATTCTACTGTATGAAAAGTGGGTTATGCGAATAAATTGATGATTGGGGCTATGTGAAGTGGGAGGATCTACATAAATGAAGGTAGCATAGAACTGGAAACTAGTCCCTTGATTTCACCTCCATGAGAAAGTGAGGAAGAGCTCACGAAGGTCTCACCAAGAAGTGCGATCAGTTTGATAAGACAACGAATTCCACGCATACCTCTCCCACCTACGTCCCCGCCAGTTTCACCATCTTCATCCCCGCCTTCGCCCACACCACCTTCGCCACCACCATAGTTCAATATGGCAAGCGCGATAAAATTTCTGGTGTTCAAAGGAGTAGGGAATGAAGATCCAGACCAGTTTTGGTTCGTGGTAAGGGTTGTATGGGAAGCGCAGGGAGTCATGGATGATAATATAAAGAAAGCAACGCTGGTCAGCACTTTGCAGGATCGCGCACTGACTTGGTACATTAAGCACTCCAATGACAATCTGAACACAGGGATCGCGGATATCCAAGCTGTGTTAAACAAGGAATTTAGCAGACAAAAGTTAGAGACACAGTCAATCATCAGATTTAAGGAAATCATGATGCTTCCAGGTGAGACCCCTGGGAGCTGGATCAGAGACTGAAGGGTATGATTCGTGAAGCCAACATGATCTTGACGGATGGGGAACATCGCGCATGGTTTGTAGCATCGTTAATGTCGCATCTAAGGAACGCGCTATCACAACAGAATCTATCCACTTAGGCCGATGCCTTGGAGATCGCAATGAGACTGCATGAGACCCCGATACAAGATCCTAACATGGGAGTCCAATAGATCCATGCGCAGTTGAAAAAATTGAGTCTTGGGATGCAAAGTTTGAAACAAGATAGGATAGCTCGCCCAGAAGCGCATGAGGAGGTATGGTGTGTAAAGTGCAAAGGCCAGGGACATGACAAGGACCATTGTCCCGTCTTCGCGAACTACCTGGCAGGAGGAGGACCAATGCCATTGAGACCGGAGGCACAAACAGGCGAGCGCGACACCTACATTATGGTGCGCGATTTTTCAGATAGGAGGGAAGCATGCTACAAATAACTGCCATCTATTACAGAAATATATGCAGAGTTCCCAACAGTTGTTCTGTAATTTCTGCAGGTCAGTAGGCCACAATGAGCGTACCTATAGAAGTTATGAACTGATGATGGATCAGACTCCTACCTACAGAGTTCAGATTGAAATGCGGGCCCTCAATCAAAATGCAAGAATGGCTTGCACTGGATTTCAAGGGCATGGATGAGGTCGAGGTGGAATGGGACCATGAAAAGGTCGCGGACAACTGATATGTTACAATTGTAGAGGACCTGGGCATTATACCCGCGATTGTACAAATTTGACGAGACTATCATGCTTATATTGTACCCAATTTGATCATGAGATAGAGGACTGTCCCACGCTAATAGTGAGGTTGCGTGATAAAGGAATACTCCAACCTCCCCCGACTCAGAACCTACAAATGATGAGGTCTGAGCTGCACGAGGAAGACCCGAATTTAAACATTGTACTCTGAAGTGGTATCATGACAGGAGATGACAAAGGCAAGAAACTTGAAGAGAGTGCCTGGGTTTGCAAGGCTCCAACAAAGGAACCAAAATTTGATTTGGAGCGTGCTAAGGAGACATTCATGGAAGCTAAGAAGAGCTTCACGCAGGCCTCCACTTCAGGTAGTAAAGACAAATTGGAACCAGAAATGGACCCATCAATGCTCACTACCCTTTTGGAGACATGCATGAAGCTACTACGCGATAGCAAAGCTGTGAAGGGACTACAAGGACTCATAACTATATGTGTTAGGATCGCGCCAGGAGAACCATGCATAGTCTGGAAGCTCGGGAAGAACACAACGCGAACATGAAGAGAGATGAGATTGACCGCGTAGGTTGGGGAATATGAAATGGATCAAGTGACTTTGGATCTAGGGTCAGACACAAACGTCTTGCCAAAGCAGATGTGGGAGTGCATGGGAAGGCCTGCGCTGCAATGGTCCCTTATTCAATTGCGAATGGCGAATCAGCAAAAGATCCTACCTATGGAGATATTGCAGGGAATAACAATAGATATCGAAGGTGCGAGCGCGCTTGCATATTTCGAACTGATAGAGATTGTTGATGAAAACAATACTTGTCTTGCGCTACTAGGAATAGATTGGGCCATTGACATGAATGGAATGATAAATCTAAAGAAGCGCAAGATGATTTTTGAGAAAAATTCACTACGCGTAGTGGTACCTTTAGAGCCTATCGAAGAATCGCGCTACACAGATCCAGTGCGTGACGATGACAACGATGACGATCTAGACTGTATCTATACGATAACTACGCGAGAGAAGGACTATGTAAATCCAACAGTGGATGGCAGGATCTCATGGGAGCACGAAAGTCACTGCACCTTAGATTCGGACGAGGAAATAGAATGATGGTAGAACTGGTTACCGAGGTAACCACGCTGAACTGCAACATGATGATAAGGTCCCTGCACTGCGTGGCAACAGAGGTAAGAGATCTGCCCATGTATGACAAGTTGACAGAGGTAGATGATTTCATGAACAATTTTGAAAGAGAAGTGCCAGAACAACAGCGGTTCGAAGCTCTAAAATGGGTACTGCGTGCTACGCCCGAAAGGTGGTGGGGTATGCACCAGCAGAATTTTGAGGACTAGCGTGAATGCAGAAGGATGATGCGCCTATGATTTGGGAAGCCTCAGATGCAGATGAAAGCCAAGTATGATGGACGAAACAACCCGCACACCCACCTGTCCAGATGGGTACAGGCATATGGTGCGCAACCTGCATGAAGGCACATCGTCCGCATGATAGGAAACATGATCGGCGGGCAGGAACGGGAGAGGCAATGGCACGAATGATGACCATGAAGTATGATAAGACCAAGCACGCATAAGCATATTCATGTAGAAGCTTTTGACGAAGTATGCAAAGCAATGAACGCGGTCCACCATGTGAAGCGAACAGACTGGGACCTGTGCGTACCAGCGGTTCTATGGGCTTATAGGACCATGTGCAAAACCCTGACCGCGCGGGCACTTCCGAAGCTGAAGTATGAAGCAGATGCTATAATCCCTATGGAGCATGAAAAGCCTAGTCCGTGCATAGCAGCACCCGTAGATACTATGGTTCGCAAAACCCGGAAAGAAGGGATCACACAGCCACAAGAAACAAAACGCATGGGACTTGAGGAAGAAATCCAACAGGGAAACCTTAGACTCCAAGAAATTGAAGAAGATAGGGTATGGTTAAGAAAGAAAAGTGCGCTGGTGGACGTGGAAGTCAAGAAGATGGAGGACGAGATAAAGGAAGAGTTTCTCACTGAAAAAACTAGGATGGTAAGGCAAGGTGCGTATGATCATACTGACAAGTTTGAGAACTACCGCCGTGAATTGATTAGTCTGATGCCTTGGCTTGGACTACATATTTCTAAACATAGTGACCAGGGTAGCATGTTGCAAATGGTGAAGTGCACGATGCCGACCATAACAATAAAAGGTGGGGATTCTCTAGGAACCATGACGGAGGACAAGATGGAACTCCACATGGGTGGTGCGACCACCTAACTAGCCAAGGGAAGGACAGTCTTGGCACTCCATGCAATTGAAAGGGAGTGTGGGACTATAAAATATTCTGCTTGGGAGTTGCGCGATATTGGAGATGCGCGCAGAAGCAAAAAGTCACAAGGTTCGTGACTGCGGACGGGGGCTGTGCTGCTGCGCAGGTTGCTAGAAAGTGACCATTGAAGTCACTATTCATGATGGGATGCTCGACTTGAGGCCAAATGGAGCAGGTGGTAGGCATTTAAGATGCGATTTGTGGGCAAGATTTGGGAAAATCTACCGCCAAGAAAGCATTAACGAACCAGAATTGGGGGGAATGGTCGAATTAAAACTTAAAAAGCGCTATAAAATACAAATGGTTGCCCAGCAAACAAAACTTGGTCATTTGCAAATTGAGCGATTGAGAAAAACCCTGAGTGTTGTGAACCAGGCATTGATTGAGCCCTTGAATTCGCGAGTGATACATTGTAGCACAGATACAATGACAGCAACTAAAGATGGTACGGGGATAACAGAAGTGACCACCGAGGAGGTTGCGCAGGCCCTAACTGTGGGGGATGTTCCAGAAGGTGTCAGGATTGTGGCAGAAATCCCGAAATCACTGCCCATGCCAAGACCCAAGAAGGACAAACAAGAAATGGCTCCCATATGCGTGTCCCCGTAGAACCCACTGCGCAACAAATTGTTGATGGAGGAGAAAGGGAAAGCTGTCACTATAGAAACAAATGAAGAAGAAGAATATTTGTAGGATCTTACCATTGTAGAAGAAGAAGATGAAGGTGTAGAGGTGGATACTCAGCCTAGGTACTCGGCGACAAAACTACTCGCCTATGTCGCCCCGCGCAAAGGGAAGGCCAAAGTTCCCAACGACTTGGACGAGACCAAGAGCTCGCTCCAGACCCCGCTCCTCATAGATGGCATTATGTTTGAAGGCATGCATCTGGGCCACGTACCGACCATGAAATTCGAAGATTGGGACCTCAAGGACCATGAGAAGTGCCCTCACCTTAAGACCGGAAACCTCATGAAGCATAACACCATGGGGGAGGTGACAACATTAGAGCCACGGAAGTGGTTGCGCGGAGTGGAGAAGGCCGGGCTGCTAAACCTACTTTGGGTGTCGCATTTCCACCGCGCCCCAATAACCATTTTCATCATCAGGCAGCTGCTCTACTTGGTGCATGATGGGTGCTTATGGCTGGAGGAGCCCATCCCCATCACGACGGACTTGATTCATCGAGTATCCCGACTTCCATACAAAGGAGAAGACGCCGTGGCCATATCGGATGGAAAGAGAAGTGATTTGGCCATCGCAGTGGCCATGAAGAAGAAGTACAAGCTGGAAAAGAGGAAGAAGGGCTACGCCATCTCTAACATCAAGGACAAAGCAGTACGCGTAGCAACCCAAATCTTGGCAGGCAAAGTTATGCGCAAGTGCCGCGCAGACGAGGTACCCGCGTAGGTGATCGCACTGGGCGAGAAGTGCGCAGAGGGGGTCCAGTTTAACTGGTCCGAATTCCTCTGCATAGAATTTTTAGAGAATTGCCGCAAAGTCCAGGAACAGGGAAAAACGTTCCACTATGCATGGTTGTTGCTGTCCATAGTGCTCGTAGCCGGGGAATTACCGGAGGATAGTCAATTTGCCCATAATTGACAGAGATTTACTAGAGGCTGCGAAGTATGCTTTGCTCTAGGCCACGAAGGATGCTACAAGGATACGCAACAACAAGATCTTCTGGGTGCTCATGGAGATGAACATCCAAATGTGGATCAACCGTAAGCCGTGGTTGTCACCCACGGTTTACAACAGTCTGCAGAGTTTTGCAGAATTTAAGGCAGACATGCATAACGTATATTTCAGGTCGCGCAAGGACCCGACGAAGTAGTGGGAAAAGCTACCCTTTGCAACCACTGGCGATGCCATTTTCAATGTCTTGGAGGCATGGCCGCTGAAATGGCATGCCCCTGACATTGCAGAAATCGAGAAGTCGGCAGCGCAAAAGAAGAAAGACGATGCCAAGCTGCGCATCACACAGTTGGCCAAAAAATGCAGGAAGGAAACAACAACAGCAGAAGTGCGGGCAGTGTGGGACACAACAGAGAAAGCAGCTGAGCAGGAAAAGGCCACAACAGCATCAGTAGTAGAGGTAGCAGCCGCACAGGCGGGCGAGGTCCAAACAACGCCTTTGCAGGGGTAGGACGCAGAGGAAGCAGAAATAGCAGAAGGAAGCGCGGACCCACGAACCGCGTCCACACAGCTGAAGCGCCAACACCCAACAGAGCGGGCAGGGTTGTGGAAGAAGGTTAAGGCCTCGAAGTTGTCCATTGACCCGATCACCCTAATCGAGGGTGATCTGCATGACATCGGCGAGACAGTGCGTGATGTCACAAATGAGGCTCTCCAAGATTTCATGCAGGAGAACCAGATTGTGTTAGGGGCCCTCAGAGCGCAGTTGCAGGAATTACAGGCACGCCCCCCTCAGGTTGGTACCCTTTTGGCCAACCTCGAAGTCGGATGCACAATAGCAGAGCAGATATTGCGCGCACGGATGACAAACACAATAGTGTTGCCAGAAGGGGTTCTAGTGACATCAAATGAGTCGATAGGTTTTCGGTTAGCATGATGAAAGGTCTTGGTGTTAATCTAGCTGCCCTTCCGTGCGAGACATTATATCTATTGCAGGATGGGATAACGATAGAGTTGCATGCTAGGGAGAGCCGCACGCTCCAAGTCCTCAGCGAACAAAAGATAAATATGGAACAACTTAGCTTGTAGCGTGACGAATTGGTATTGCAAAATCAACAGCTGGTGTAGGTGATAGACGATGCTTGCCGAAGCGTCCCGGAGCTAGCCATCCCAGCAAATATACCAGTGGAGGTGCGGATCCACAGGTTAGCAGTAGGAGTCCACGGGGCCAGAGAAGAAACGAAAAAGGTTCAGCTAGAGCTAAATCTTCAGATCACCGAGCTGCGATTAAAGGCATAGCCATCCACTCCCCCAGAAGTCAACGAATAGCATGCTAGTGCTATCATAGTGGGATTGGAGGAAATCGGAGGTGCAGTGCGAGACTGCACCAACATGTTGGAAGAATCACTTGAGGTCCTCACAACTCTGCAGGAGGACCCCAACATCCAGCACTTAGAGACAGAGGTGCGAGAACTCCAAAAACAGTATGATAGTGTCCAAGGAACTGTGCAGACGGTGGTCCTCACCTAGAGGCTTGCGCGTATGTAGCAGGCTAAAGCACTGAAGGAGTAGGTGGATGCAGCACGACATAAGGAAGCAGTCCTAAAAGCACCCATCCAGCCTTGGATCAATGAGGCTTTCACCATCACGGCAAACATCGAAGTTAAGCTCGTGCACATATAGGGGATGCACACATTGATGCAGAGAAGAACTCCAGACACAGAGGTCTCAGAACAACATATGTAGCAGATCCATCAAGCAAAAACTCAGTGCGCTACTGACCTCTACGCAATTTGAGAGCAGTTGGAGGGACTTCGCGCAACAGCACTGCGCCGAAAGAGTGACTCGAGCGCGAGTCACGATGTTTGTGTTGGGGGCCTGTTGAGCATGGAATCCCCCCAAGGCATTTTTTCGGGCTCAAAGCCCAAGTTTTGACCAAATTTGGTTATAAAGCTCCACGAATTGTGGGCGTGGGGCACGAAAGTATGATAGAGTCACAGGGTTTTCCGCCCTAGTTTTGTAATGTTATGTCAGCTAGAGAGACCTACACATGGTCCGCGGACCATGGGATTGTATAAATAGAGCGAGACTCTAAGTGTAGATAGAAGATAGAGAATAAAAGAGAAGCATGAGAAGAGAAAGTGATTGAGTCGAAGTGTGAAGTGTGTCTTTGCGTCATAGAGTAGGAGAAGGCTCTGCAGTTGAGTGCGCAGAGGCCTAATAGTCCGCAGCTGAGTGCGCACAGCGGAGTCGAGTCTGTAACCAAAGAAGGAATTAATAAAGAGAAGTTTTGTCATAATTTTGTGTATCTGTACTCGAGTTAGTACATGTTTGATATACTTTGCAAATATACTATTTATTTACTGCGCGCACTTGTATGGATGATTTATATTGTTAAGTATAACTTAAAGCACACAAATAGGCTAAGATGATCAACTAACAATGGAATACCAGTAATATCTTCGGTAATAACATAGAGTGCAGCGTTAAGCCCTGGGTAGGGCTGCGCGAAGACAATATCTCAGGTTGCGAGGTGCGGGAAAGGGCGTGAAGCAACCTGTGCGCAGGGTCAAACCACGGACCACTTGAACTCATCAGACATCTACAGGGTGTGGAAACCTAGTTCTAGCACCCTCCCATACTACTTCGGGTGAGACCTCAGTCCGTGCTTCGTGGATTGTTGCAAAAAGGGTGAGTAGTACCGGGATTTGTTTGGCTAACTTAACTCTAAACCCAGGTCAGGCCCCAATAAGCCAATACACACCACCACCAGTTTCACCACCTTCACCCCATCATCACCCGTACCACCTCCACGAGTCAATATGGCAAGTGCGATAACGTTGCCGGTGTTCAAGGGAGTAGGAAATGAAGATCCAAACCAGTTTTGGTTCGTGATAAAAGCTGTATGGGAAGTGTAGGGAGTTACAGATGACAATATAAAGAAAGCAACATTGGTCAACTCTCTGTAGGATCGCGTGCTGACCTGGTATATTAAGAATTCTAATGACAATCCAAATGCGAGGATCGCAGATATCCAAATTGTGCTAAACATATAATTTAGAAGGCCAAAATCAGAGGCGTAGTCGATCATTGGGTTCAAGAAGATCACAATGCAACCCAGCGAGACTCCTTGGGAGTTAGATCAGAGACTGAAGTGCACAATTCACGAAGCTAATATGACTTTGAAAGATGGACAACACTGCAAATGGTTTCTAGCATCGCTAACGCCGCATTTAAGGAACTCGTTGTCACAACAGAGGTTAACAACTTAGGCACAGGCCTTGGAGATTGCAATGAGGCTGCATGAGACCCAAATACAGGATCCTAACCTGGGATTTCAGCAGATCCATGTGCAGTTGAAAAACTTATGCCTTGAGATGCAGAATTTGCAACAGGATATGACAGCTCACCCGAAAGTGCGCAAAGAGGTATGGTGTGTTAAATGTAAGGGTCAGGTTCATGACAAGGACCACTACCCAGTGTTCGCGAATTACCTCGTGGGAGGAGGACTGATGCCGTTAAGCCCAGAGGCACAAGCAAGACCTAGCACGACGCATGCATTGTGGTGCGCGGTTTTTTCAAATAGGAGGAAAACATGCTACGAACAACTGCCATTTGTTGCAGAAGTACACACAGAATTCGCAACAGTTGTTCTGTAATTTTTGTAGATCAGTGGGACATGATGAGCGCACCTGTAGAAGCTATGAGCTGATGATGGATAGGACTCCCACCTACAGAGTTCAGGCTGAAACGCGGCCCCTTGATCAGAACACATGAGTGGCGTGAACTGGATTTCAGGGGCGTGAATGAGGCCGAGGTGGAGGAGGACCTGGAAGAGGTTGCAGACAGCTAATATGTTACAATTTTGGGGGGCCAGGACATTATGCTCGTGATTGTACGAATCCAACACATCCATCATGTTTGTATTGTACCTTGTTTGATCATGAGACAGAGGATTTTCCCACACTGATAGTGAGGCTGTGTGACAAGGGAGCGCTCCAACCTCCCCCGACTCAGAACCTGCAAATGATGAGGTCTGAGCCATGCGAGGAAGACCCTAATGTGAACATTGTGCTCTGAAGTGGAATTACAATAGGGGATGATAAAGGCAAGTAGCCTGAAGATAGTACTTGGGTTCGCAAGGCTTCGACGAAAGAACCAGAGTTTGATTTGGAGCGTGCTAAGGAAACCTTCATGGAAGCTAGGAAGAGCTTCGTTGATGCCTCCACTTCAGGAAGCAAAGACAGATCGGAGCCAAAAATGGACCCATCGATGCTCACGACGTTCCTAGAAACATGCATGAAGCTACTACATGACAGTAAGGCTATAAAGGGATTACAATAACTCATTAATAGATGTGTTGGGACCACGCCAGGAGAACCGCGCATAGTCTGGAAAATTGGAAAGCATGCGACAAGGATGGGAAGGGAAATGAGGTTGACCGCGCAGATTGGAGAATATGAGATGGACCAAGTGATTTTGGATTTAGGATCAGACGCGTGTAGAAATTTTGAATAATATGACACATATTCAATGGAGATTATCCTGATCATGTACTATTGCGGAATACATACACAATACATAAGCTCCTCTACGTTGATCATCAATTTACAGAAGTAGAAACATTCACAGGCGCACATAGAAGCATCAATCAAACTCATTAACATAGTATGTATCCCGGGGAAAGCATCTCGCTAAAAACCCCAACTATCTGTATATTATATTGATTGAATCATGTAACATTACATAGTACAATGCTTATCACAAGCAATCCAGTACTAGCTCCACATGTTACACACAATACAGCTCAGATCTGATCTCCAAATCTATTCCACTGCTTGCCTGCCTCCATAGCTCAATACCTGCTCAATAATGAATGAGAATGGTTTACCAAACTTGTATTTAACCTCCAAAGAATCACTCACAGTGGGAAAGACGTGAGCAGAGGCTATAATACTTGGTATTGGCCAATTCATTGGCATACTCAATCCATTTGATTGTGCAAATCATCATGCACAACTATAGTCACAACTGATAGCAATCTGATCCTCTAACACCTGTCCCTGCTGAACTGAACATGCATTGACATGAAACTGAGTTAACTGATGTATTCTATAGTTACATTATGAGTTAATAATTAGTTTAACAACTCATCATTAGTCTATTTGTAGTTAGACTAATTACAACTAGTTTAACCAAGTCAAACTGAACACAACTCCATCAACTCTATAATCAACTCCACCAAACTCAACTGATTGAGTTCTAACTGAACTCATGCATGCAACAACTCAACTGACCCACAAAGAAAGCGTACTTCCTTCTGACAGCTGCATGTGCCACATCTGTAGCTCAAACTGAAGTGCTCCAAGAGAATAAGATCAAGTTTATAGTCCAAATATTATTATGAGACAATAATATTTAACTTTTCTATTTTTGACAGCCAGTCTAAAAATAGACTTTGATCACTCCTGCTCTGATCACTCCTGTTGTGATCACTGCTGCTGTGAACTCCTGCTATGGTCACTCCTGCTGTGATCATCCCTGCTGTGGTCACTCTTGCTGTTATCATCCCTGCTGGGATCCAAAAATAGAACTTGTGCCATAATTTGCCTGCGGGCCCACTTAGTGAAGGTGACTCCTTTCCACTAAGCTCCATCATCTTGTTGCATTCTCAACAAGCATTTCTTGTTGCACACTTTTCAACACTCCCTCTCAACAAGAAAGACTTCCTCCCAAACCTGATCCTGTAACTCTGGAATGTTCTCCATGCAACACATCTGGCCGGTCCACTTGCTCTGTCATTAAAGTCTCTGACTGCTATTGCCTCTGTCGACTGAAAACTCTGCATCTCTGTGCTCTTCAGTATTTGACTGCTCTAGCCTCTATCACTTTGATCTCTGACTGCATCTGTGCTGCTGCTAGTTCTATCTCCCAGCATTGCATCCGCACTACACCTCCCAACTGACGTCCCTGTTGGGCTCGAAACATCCTCTGATGCTGAAGCTCTACCTGCTGCTGACAAGTGCTCCCTCTCTGACATCTGCACTACTGCAACATCTCCATGCATCTCGCACCATTGCACACCTCTCTTTGGCACCTAGCACTGTGCAAAACACTTGTGCCTCTCGCATTGTTGCAGTCTGCTAGCTATGCGCTGTCTTGGGATTCCCTGCACTGTCGCTCTCTCTCCCGCTCCATCTGCATCTGTCTCTACCCAATCAATCAGTTCCTGCTACTCCACATCGGGGCTCCCGTAGCATGGTCTCATCCAAGAGGTTGGGTACCTCAAGGATCCTACCCCTCCTCCTTGGGACGATCAATCCACATCACCCCACCTCCTACCTGGAGGTATGGCTGCATGCGATCCCTTAGCCCACCTGGCTCGAAGTTTCCCCCTACTGGAGGTCTCTATATCAGTAGATGTCTCTACTTGATCTCCTCTCAGGTTCCCTTGTTGTGGCTGCTCCATAATCTCCTGAAGCTGCTGCACTAATCGTGGCTCCTCCACAATCGTCTGAGACTTCTTCTAGCTCTGCATGTTGAAAGGTAACATACCTTCCCTCTCAACCACGAAGTCTCCATAAATTGCCTCACTGCTCAAGGCTTTGCATGCATCTTGAACCTCAAGAGCATACAGGTTCTTGACCTGTGAACCCTCCTCATGACAATGAAAGCATCTCACCTTCGACTTGTCAACCTTCTTCCCATCATTGGAAGAACTGGATTCAGAAAGAGAAACCTTCTTCTATCCCTTCTTCGCCTTACTCGCTAAGGCACAGTTCTCCTCATCATGCATAGATGAAGAACCGTCTCTGGTGCTCCGTCTAATCTCCTCCTGCACAAGACCTGATCAAAGTCTCTCCCATCCTGGCAGTTTCTCCCTTCCATTCACCGAGTCCTGGTAGCTATGCCAACTATTAGGAAGGTCAAGGAGTGCTAGACTCACCATCCTCATCCGACAATCACCCCCACACTTCCCAGCTCATCCTGGCATTGGGTGAACTTCGTGAGATACTGGGGCATACTGTATCCATTCTCACACTTAATGTTTCTGAGTTTTATCTCTTGCTTTGGAATTAAATTCGAATTCCACCAGCTCAAAACTCAACTTCTTTCGATCTGAAATTCGTGAGAACAAAGTATTTCTTGTATAGAGATCGAATGTACGGGCATTCACCTTCCAAAAGAAGGATGAATCCAGAGGATACCTGGCCCAATTATAGACTCTGCCTGAAGAAATAAAATGTAAACACTTTCTGAATAATAGATCTGATGATCAATCCTCGCTTGATATCCTGTAAAAATCTCTTCTACAAATCAAGCAACTCCGATACCATGTAGAAATTTTGAATAATATGACACATATTCAATGGAGATTATCCTAATCATGTACTATTTCGGAATACATACAAAATACATAAGCTCCTCTACGTTGATCATCAATTTACAGAAGCAAAACATTCACAGGCGCACATAGAAGCATCAATCAAACTCATTAACACAGTATGTATCCCGGGGAAAGCATCTCGCTAAAAACCCCAACTATCTGTATATTATATTGATTGAGAACATGTAACAAACATAGTACAATACTCCTCACAAGTACTCAGTACTATCTCCACCTGTTACACACAATACAGCTCAGATCTGATCTCCAAATCTCCTCCGCTGCTTGCCTGCCTCCACTGCACAATACCTGCTGAGAATGAATGAGAATGGTTTACCAAACTCGTATTTAACCTCCAAAGAATCACTCACACTGGGAAAGACGTGAGCAGAGGCTATAATACTTGGTATTGGCCAATTCATTGGCATACTCAATCCCTTTGATTGTGCAAATCATCATGCACAACTATAGTCACAACTGATAGCAATCTGATCCTCTAACACCTGTCCCTGCTGAACTGAACATGCACTAACATGAAACTGAGTTAACTGATGTATTCTATAGTTGCATTATGAGTTAATAATTAGTTTAAAAACTCATCATTAGTCTATTTGCAGTTAGACTAATTAAAACTAGTTTAACCAAGTCAAACTGAACACAACTCCATCAACTCTACAATCAACTCCACCAAACTCAACTGATTGAGTTCTAACTGAAGTCATGCATGCAACAACTCAATTGACCCAAAAATAAAGTGTAATTCCTTCTGATAGCTGCATGTGCCACATATGTAGCTCAAACTAAAGTGCTACAAGAGAATAAGATCAAGTTTATAGTCCAAATATTATTATGAGACAATAATATTTGACTTTTCTATTTTTGACAGCCAGTCTAAAAATAGACTTTGATCACTCCTGCTGTGATCACTCCTGTTGTGGTCACTCCTACTGTGATCATCCCTACTGTGGTCATTCCTGCTGTGATCATCCCTGCTGGGATCCAAAAATAGAACTTGCGCCATAATTTTCCTGCGGGCCCACTTAGTGAAGGCGACTCCTTTCCACTAAGCTCCATCATCTTGTTGCATTCTCAACAAGCATTTCTTGTTGCACACTTTTCAACAACGCGAATGCTCTGCCAAAACAGACATGGGAGTGCATGGGAAGGCCTACGCTACAATGATCGCCTCTCCAGATGCAAATGGCGAACCAATAAAAGATCATACCTATGGGGATATTGCAGGGAATCACCGTGGATATTGAAGGGGCAAGTGCACTAGTAGACTTTGAAGTGATATAGATTGTGGATGATAGCAATCCCTACCCCGTGCTATTAGGAATAGATTAGGCCACTAACATGAACGGGGTGATAAATCTGAAGAAACGCATGATGATTTTTGAGAAAAAGTCTCTGCGCGTAGTCATACCTTTGGACCCTGTAGAAGGATCACGCTACATAGAGCCAGTGCGCGGCTACGAAAGAGACGAAGACTTAGATTGCATCTATAAGATAACTATGCGAGAGCAAGATTGGGTAAATCCTTCCGTGGATGGATGAATCACATGGGAGTACGAAAAATCCTGTACATCAGATTTTGATTAAGAAATAGAGCGATGGAAGAACCGATTACACGAGGTAACCACGCTGAACTACAACATGATGACAAGATCGTTGCGTTGCGTATCAACATAAGTAATGGATCTACCTACTTATGATGAGTTAAGCGAGGTAGATGCTTTCCTGAATAGATTTGAAAGGGAGGTGTCGGAACAACAACGTTTCGAGGCTTTGAAATGGGTACTACATGCTACTCCCGCGAGGTGGTGGGGTATGCACCAAGGAAGCTTTGAGGACTGGCGCGAATGAAGGAGAATTATGTGCATGTGTTTTGGCAAGCCTCAGATGCGTCTAAAAGACAATTATGACGAATGGGATGGTCCGTGTACACACCTCAGAAAGTGGACAAAGGTCTATCGGGAAGAGCCACAATCTGAGTGGGTGCACATGTTCTGTCATACCCTAGATGTTATACCCATGATCTGGTATATAGATGCAGAGCTCCACCATCGAACGAGTGAATGGGATATCTTGCGCAAAGGATTCCTGTTAACGTTCACTTTTGAGGATCATTGGTGGGACACTGTTGATGATTTTCTACATGCAGTAAAAGCATCTATCTTTAAGATACCACAGGAACCAATAGAATTGATTCAGCTTGAATGGGCTACTCAACTGAGCTGTGCGTTGGAGTGTTATAATATAAATACTGAAGAAGGCGACGAGGATCCATGAAAAAATAATATTCTAGAAATGGAAGGCCATCTCGAAGTTCAAGGATCATTGATTGAAGACCTTGACATAACTGTGCCGGTAAAAACAAAGTAGGTGAACATTGGTACAGAAGCCAAACCTAAGTATGCAATGCTCGTCGACTACTGAGATGACGCGATGGTGGATAAGGTCGCTGAGTTACTCTACGAGTACCAAGACTTATTCCTGACCAAGATCACAGACATAAAAGGAATCATCAGAGATTTAGGAATGATGTGCATCACATTAAAACCCGACACAAAGCCAGTTTAGCAAAGACCTTACCGCTTGAACCCAAAATACAAGGAGAAGGTCCGCGTAGAACTAGACAAAATGCTTGTGGCAGGAATCATTGAGCTAGTAGAAGAATCTGATTGGGTAAGCCCTATGGTGGTGCATGAAAAGAAGCATAAAGGCGAGATAAGAATATGTGTGGACCTCAGAAAATTGAATGACGCATGTGTGCATGACCCATTCCCAACTCCGTTCACAGATGAAGTATTGGAAAATGTCGGTGGGCAGGAAGCATATTCTTTCACTGACGGATTCTCAGGGTACCACCATATCAAAATCACACTGGAAGATAGGAGTAAGACAACCTTTGTGACTGAGTGGGGCTGCTTTCAATACACTGTTATGCCGTTTGGATTGAAGAACGCGCCGGCCATCTTTTCGTGCATAGTTGTTGCAGCATTCAAAGAATATATCCACAAGTTCCTGGAGGTTTATCTGGATGATTGGACTGTATTTGGACTGGTTAAGCACCATGTAGCAAGCTTACACTTGATGCTGGATACCTGTCGAAGACACCAAATTGTGTTGAACCTCAAGAAGTGTATGTTCCTCA
Organism: Pinus tabuliformis; assembly: GCA_031772625.1. Lineage (NCBI taxonomy): Eukaryota > Viridiplantae > Streptophyta > Pinopsida > Pinales > Pinaceae > Pinus > Pinus tabuliformis. The sequence goes on from CM062804.1 coordinate 1,564,256,573, forward strand.
TTCCTTTTGGGAACCTGTTGGGACATGTGGTTTGCAGATAGGGATTGATGGTAGACCTCGTGAAGATTGTGATGATTCTAAATTTGGAAGCACCGTGAAGTGTGAAATAGCTGCGTGCTACCCTGGGACATACGGGGTACTACAACAAGTTCATTAAAAGCTATGCCTAGATCACCGCGTCGATGGAGAAGCTGTTGAAAAAAGATGTCACATTATGCTGGAATGATGACTGCAAGAAAAGCCTGGATGCACTAGAAGAAAAAATGGATGCATATGTTGGGTGGGCGCATATGCAGGTGGCTTTTGTTGTTCCAAGAATATGATTTTGAGGTCGTTGTGAAGCCTGGGCGCCTGAACTCGGGACCAGATCACCTGTCATGCATTAAGAAAGGAGAGGAACATACTAGTCTAGAGGAAGGATTACCTGACGCACAGCTCTTTGTTGTGCGCGTAGCGGATGGACACTTTGAAGACATAATTCAATTTCTCACGATTGGAACTGCGCCGAAAGAATACTTCATCTAGTAGAAGAAGGAACTGGTGGTGCACACGATAGATTTTTCTGTCATTGCGGGGAACCTATATAAGATGGGCAATGATGAGATACTGCAAAGGTATGTACCTAAATTTTAACAAAGCCATATCCTCGCGGACGCACATGGGGACTCTGCGGGAGGGCATTATGCAGGGCGAGCGACTGCACAAAAGATTCTCCGCACAGGGTTGTGGTGGCCAACCCTTCATCAGGATTCAAAATCACATTGCAAGGCATGTGATGTATGTCAAAGAACTGGTAAACCATCGTAGAGGGACGAGATGCCTTTGAATCCGAAAATGACGCTGCAACCCTTTGAAAAGTGAGTGATCGAATTTGTTGGACCTATGAAACATCAGGGAAAGACGGGCGCAAGATACATTATCACTGCGACAGAGTACCTGACTCATTGGGCAAAAGCACAGCTGGTAAAAGATTACGCAGCTGCCACGAATTAGAAGTTTCTGTTTGAACACATATTGACACAATTTGGATGTCTGAAGATATTGATGAGCGACAACGGTACACATTTCCTTAATGAAACAATCAACGTGCTAACAAAAGAGTTTCAGGTGTATCATCAGAAAAAAACACCATATCACCCACAAGCCAATGGGACAATAGAAGCATTTAACAAAATATTGGAGACTGTGCTGACCAAAGTATGCAACGCGCAGCAAATTGATTGGGACTTGCGCGTACATGCAGTATTATGGGCTTATAGGACAACCTGCAAGAAACTGACGGGACAAATACCTTTATGGTTGGTCTATGGAGTGGAAGCTGTAATGCCAATGGAGTATATTATACCTAGTTTGCACATAACAGTGCTCACAGGTATGACGGCCCTCGAAGCCTTGGAGGAGAGTCTCGCACAGTTCCCCTGAACTTGAGGAGGAACAATTTTTATCTGGATTCCATCAACAAGTACAAAAGCAGCGCGAAAAGGCCCGACACGATCGATATATTAAGTTGCACACCTTCAAGGTAAACGATTTGGTGTTACTATATGACAGTAAGTTTGATAAATTCCCGGGAAAGTTCAGAATGCATTGGCTGGGACCGTATGTTGTTAAGGAGGTCACAGATGAAGGCGTGGTGCAGTTGGTAAAGCTAAATGGAGAACCTTTCCTAAGCAAAGTGAATTACAGTCGATTGAAGCCATACACGGATGGCCCGGCTATCTGACTAGCTGACAGAAGCATGGTCTTCATGCTCCAAGTAGCTGAAAGAAGGCGTGGGACTATAAGATGATGCAGGGGATGCAGGAACAGATACAGGGGAGCAATTTTGACACCACGGCCTCAGAACAATGAGTACAGGAGATTTAGTAGGCAAACGCTCAGTGCACTACCGACCTTGTAGCAGTCCAAGCAGAGTTGGGAGGTTTTCGTGTGAAGATCTACGCACTGACAAAGTGACTCGAGGGCGAGTCACGATGTTTGTGTTGGGGGCCTGTTGGGCGTGGGATCCCCCCAAGGCAAGTTTTGGGGCTTAAAGCCCAAGTTCTGACTAACTCCATTGTAAAGACTTCGCGGTTTGTGGGTGCAGAGCACGAAGTTGTAATAGAGTCACAGGGTTGTCCACCCTTACTTTTGTAAATGTAGTGTCGGTTTGAGAGATCTACCCATGGTCCGCGAACCATGGGATTGTATAAATAGAGTGAGGCTTTAAGTGTAAATAGACATCTAAATAATGAGAGGAAATCAATGGATGAAGCAGTGAGTCTAAGTATAGAGTCGTGTCTTTGGGTCATAGAGTAGGAGAAGGCTCTGCAGCTGAGTGCGCATAGGCCTAGTAGTATGCAGTTGAGTGCGCAGACCCCTGCAGCTAAGTGCGCAGGGTAGGTTGAGTCTGTAACCATTTGAAACATTAATAAAGAGAAGTTTTACCATATTTCTGTGTATATTTTCCTGTTTTATGCATTAAAGTATATTGGGTATGAATTGCATGTTTACTGGTTATTTACTCCGCGAACTTATATGAATATGTTGAGTAAGTGAATGTAATATAAGGTATCTATTTATGCGAAGATAACTAACTGTTATAAGGAGATAAGTAAGATCCACGGTGTGACTTGGGGAAATAGTGCTCATCGCTGCTCTAGTAGCACGAAAGCCCCACAACCCCTGGTTAGGGCTACGCGAAGGCGAATATATCAGGGTGCGAAGGCTCCACAGTTCAGGGAAGTGTGCGAGGTATCCTGCGCAAAGGTATTCACAGTTGGACTAAATCAACCCTTTAGACATCTCAAGGGTGTGAAACTTGGTTCCAGCACCCCCACATACTGCTTCGGGTGAGACCTCAGTCCGCGCTTCGTGGACTGTTGCCAAAAGGGAAAGTTGTACAGGGATTTGTTTGGCTAATTAGCTTCAAATCTAGGTTAGGCCCCAACAAGCCAACACTTGGTCATGACAAAGATCCCTCAACATCCTTCTCATCCAAACTGCCTAACATGGTGCTGCTGTTGCTGCGACATATTCAGCTTCTGCTATTGACAGTGACACTATTGGATTCTTCTTGGAGGCCCATGAAATAGCTCCGTAACCCAAATGAAAAACATATATTGACGTGCTCTTTGTGTCATCGACACTACCTACCCAATCACTGTCAGTGTAACCAACCAACCTGAAATCACTTGTTGTTGTGTACAAAATGCCATACTGTTTTGTCCCATTGACATACCTTAGAATCATTTTTGCTGCTTGCCAATGTGTCTCCTTGGGTGTCTCCATGAACCTTGACACCAAACTTACTGCATACATTATATCCGACCTAGTGGCGATCAAATACATAAAGTTGTCTATCATGCTTTTGTATAATGTCAGATTGACATTGCTGCTGCAATCTTCTTTGCTCAACTTCAACCCTATGACAGTTGGAGTTGGTGCGGACTTGTTGTTCTGCATTTTAAACCTCTCCAAAATTTCTGCCACATACTTTGATTGAGAGATAAAAATGTCATTTTCTATTTGCTTCACTTCTATGCCCAAAAAATATCTTAACAATCCCAAGTCAGTCATTTCAAATTCACTCTTCATGACTTGTTTGAAATCAACGATGAGGAAATCATCACTGCCTGTAAAAATCAAATCATCTACATATAAGATGACAATGAGAATCTTACCTTTGCTCTCTTTGATGTAGAGAGTAGGCTCACCGTCACATTTGTTGAAACCATTGTCCAACAAGTAAGCATCTATCCTGTTGTACAATTTGCATGGTGCTTGCTTCAACCCATAATGAGATTTCCTCAATTGATATAGTTTTTCTTCTTGGTCTTCAATCTCATAACCAAGCGGTTATGCGACATACACTTCCTCTTTCAGCACTCCATTCAAGAACATTGATTTTACGTCCATTTGATACACTCTCCTTTTGTGCTGTGCGACAATCGCCACAACTGCGTGCACTATCTCCATCCATGCGATTTCCGTGAATGTCTCTGCGTAATCTCTTCCATGCTACTGCTTGTATCCTTTGACAACTAGCCTTGCTTTGTGCCTTTCAATCTTTCCCTCAATGTTGTTTTTGGTCTTATAGACCCACTTCACTCCAATAACATGTTTTCCTTTCGGAAGGCTCACTAACTCCCATGTGTCATTCCTTTCTATTGCTTCTATTTCTTCCTCCATTGCCGCAACCCATTTTTCTTCTTTGACTGCATCTTCAAAGTGGATTGGGTCATATACATGACAAAATAATGTAAATAAGGAATTTAGACCTGCGATACTATCAACTTCATTTTGCTCATAAATTTTATTTAAATCTTTGAACTTTGGTCTTCTTGTGCTTGCTGAAGATGGGTTTGACATGTCGCTTGGTGTCGCGCTTCACGATGTGCTTGGAGAAGCACTTGCTTGGTTGCATGAAACTGTCGTATTATTTGTTGATGACATTGCTTGTTGCCTGCTTTGATGTGCTTGAATAGGAGTAGAGGGAGTCATTATTGAGGAATTACTTGTTGCTGTTAATTGCTCTTTGTCATCATGTGGTATGCATGCTTTAACATTGACTGCCTTTTCTAAACTTCCATCACATGCTTCCTCTTCTATAAACTGCACATCTTTGTTGATTATGACGTTCTTGGTTAATGGATTGTAGAGTTTGTATGCCTTGGATTCATCACTGTATCCAACAAATATGCATTTCCCACTTCTTTCTCAACTCATCTAGGACATGTGCATAAGCCACACATCCAAAAAATCTCATGTGAGTGACACTATGCTTTCTTCCACTCCATGCCTCTTCAGGAACTATGTTCTGGATTCTTTTGGTTGGACATCTATTCAAGATATACGTTGCACAAGCGATAAATTCAACCCAATAATCATTTGGCAAATTCTTTGCCTTCAACATACTCATTGCCATTTCCATAATGTTCCTATTCTTTCTTTCTGCCACACCATTTTGCTGTGGTGTATATCTTGTTGTAAATTGCTTGTGAATTCCATGCTCCCTGCAAAATTGAAGGAAGTCATTTGAGATGTATTCTCCACCTTTGTCAATCCTAAGGACTTTGATGTAGTGTCCACTTTGCTTCTCAACAAGAGCCTTGTATTGGCGAAAGTGCTCAAACACTTCACTTTTCTGTTTTAGGAGATAGACCCATGTCTTCCTTGTGTAGTCATCTATGAAGGTTAATACATAGTGGCTGCCACCAATTGATGGTGTTTGCATTGGTCCACATAAATCTGAGTGGACAATCTCCAAAGGTGCCTTTGCCCTCACTAACTTTCCTGCTGGAAATGTCTCTCTATGTTTCTTGCCCAAGATACATCCTTCACATATGCTGTTTGGTTTTTCTATGAGTGGTAAACCCTTCACCATGTCTTTCCTATGCAAAAAATTCAAACCTCCAAAGTTGAGATGTCCAAATCTCAAGTGCCATAACCATTTTTCATCTTTTACCTTTGCTTGAAAGTTTACTTGTGTGACAGTTGCCTCTTTTCTTCCATTTTCTTGTGAGTTCATAGATAGTTATGCTTATGCACCTTATTTCTGCATATCTGATATTATTTTTAGGGGAAACATTCTGTTGTTTGTCATCTGAACCTTTGCAATCAACTGTCTTCTTGGAGGCCTATCCAAAATTTTGAACACATCATTTTTGAAGAAGACATTGTATCCTTTCTGCATGAGTTGTCCAATGCTCATGAGATTATGTTTTAGACCGGGGAAAAAGTAAACATCTGAGATGTATTTCTTCTCCCCCTTCTTTGTTAGGATATTAACTCTTCCTTTTCCCATGACAAAGCGTTTGCTATCAGTCCCTAATGTCACTTCAAATTTCGCACTTTCATCTAGATTAGAAAAAATTCTATGTTTCCTAAGATGTGGTTGCTACACCCTGAATCTAGATACCTAATATCACTTTGTTTTTCTTGTGCTACATTACAAGCTAAAAACATGCTATCATGGTTCTAATTTTCTCTTGTGAAATTTACACTTGGTTTGTTACTAATATCATATTGCTTCTTTCTACATTCATTTGCATAATGACCATACTTCTTACAGTAATGACATTGAACTTGAGATTTATCATACCTCTGACCTTGTGCTTGATTTTGGCTTGGGCCTTGACTTGAATTTTGATTGCTGCCTCTTCCATTTGAGCTTGAAGGGCTACTTCTTCCACCTCTGTGTGGGATTCTTCCTCTTCCTCTAGCATATGATCTTCCTTTGCCTCGAACTTGACCAAATGATACTTGTGTCTTGAAGGCATGCTCCAGTGAGGAGCTTATTGCTCTATTCAGTCTATGTTCATGAGAAATTAGTGATGCATTAAGCTCATCCACTGAGAACTGTGAGAGATCCTTTGTCTCTTCTATGGCCACAACAATGGCCTCAAAACTTTCTCAACTATTCTTCTTTCCTCAAGTGTCTCACCATGAGACCTGATTTGAGTAACCAGCCCACTTACATGTGTAAAAAATGAGTCTATATTCTCAGACTCTTTCATACAAAGTGTTTCAAAATCTCTCCTCAACATTTGCAACTTTGTTGTCTTGACTTTTGCCATACCTTGATAGGCTGTTTGGAGGGTGTCCCATGCTTGCTTGGACTTCATTGCTGCTGCAACCCTTGGGAAAATACTTTCATGAACTGCTTGGAAAATATAAAACAGGGCTTTTGAATCCTTCTTCCTGTTGTGCCTTAACAAATCTTTTTATTGTTGAGATAAGGCATTGTATGCTGCTGGTTCTTGAAAACCATTCTCCACCAAATCCCAAATTTCTTGAGAAGAAAATAGGGCGTTCAATGTAATAGCCCAATAATCATAATTTTTGCCATTAAACTGAGTTATTTTAGGATTAGTTAGTCAAGCTTGTGCTTGATGTTTCTATTTCTGAGCGTAAAAAAAACTTTCTACCTGCTGGTAAATATGCTAAAAACAATCTGCCCTCAAAACAATTCTTACTGCTAGTAAAAACACTTTAACCCGCTCTCATACCATGTTAGAAAAATTTAGAAAATTTAATTTTCATGGAGGGGCAGAGAGCTATGAATCTCGCGAAGCTACTTCAGGGCAACTAGCTTCGGGCACCATGGAGCTGATTTCGCGTAGCTACCTTCGCGCACCGCGGAGTTGATTTCACGCATCTACCTTCGCGCACTACTGAGCTATTTCACATACTTAATGAATAATATTCAGTCACCGAAAAAATAACAAAATAGGTTTGGAGCAACACACTAAAACTTAGTATTGAGTTCTTAAACATGAAAATACATTTACATGAGACTGTCGCTCATTCACCAAGTAAAACAAAGGTTTTATAGTGATTTACACTTACGTAGAATAACACACAATAAAACACAATAACTGTTGTTTTCACGTGCCCAAAAAAATTTTCTCCACCATTTTCTCCCTAGAGACTTGCACTCTCTTTTTCTCTTTCTTACTCTCTAACCTATGAAAATGAATTTTACATTCATATTTAACTCAACATACAATTTTACATTTAATTCATGATAGAGAAAAAATAATTAATATGATGTTGTTGTTGAGTGTGATCAGAATTGCGCAAGTGTTTCTAGAGTGTGGGCAAGAGTTGGTGAATGAATGCTTACCCATATCTATTTACCAAAGTACATTGACTGTTTTAAATGCTTTGTTGCGTTTCGGAATGGTTCACGTCTGATTTCAGTCCTTCCATCTTCAAACAGAGACACAACCTGCAAAAATACATATGGTGTGAGGATTTTTATTGCGTATGTTGGAAATATTATTTCCAACACTATGTAATAAGTTCTTGAATATTGTTCACATATTTTGGTAACTATGTTACAATTGAGCATTCGACATTTCTGGGCAGTATGGGATGTTGATTTTTGTTTTTTTTTTCTCGGCAAACTTCATCATAAATTAAACATGCAAATTTTTATTTTATTTTATTATATGGGAAACACTTTGATTGAATTTTTCATTCTTATTATCGAATGGATCACAGCTAACCTTATGCGCCACATTAAGTTGCGATCTGAATTGCACAAACTCGTGAGAAGCGCCACATTAAGTTGCAATCTGAATTGCACAAACCCGTGAGAAGAATTATCCGTGTTTTGTCTTTGTAAAAATGGATGAATTATGGACTGTTTGACAATAAGGAAGTATTCTATTCAGTGATAGCTGGAATGGTATCATTTGATTTGGTTAGTTTGACATATATTTTCTATTTCCCGTCAAAGAGAAATTGAAATATTTGAAAAATGGTTGAAAATTGGTGAACAAAATTACATTTAAAGAATATTTAAAACTGGGTTAGGAAAAATGCAAAAGGAGTTATTGATATTGTGAACACTCTTATTTTAATATTGTACAATTTAGGTTTCAACTTCAAACTCCACAAAAAAAATAGCAGTGTCGACTATATCATTTATAGAACATTAAGTTTAATGACATTAACATCAAAACTACTAACATTTTTTTTTTCTACGTAAAGGCTAAATCTATTAAAAAAGAGAAAATATTTACAGAGAGGTTAAGACCTCAGAGGAGGCTGAAGCCATCCAACAACCCTGACCCAGGGGCCATAAGACCAGATACCTTGATAGACAGATAACCCTGTGACACCAATCCCGGGATTGAGAAAACTCAATACATGATTTCCAGAGCCCTTACATACAAAAATGCGAACCAAAGTGGTGAACAACACTACAGAACAGTTGAGAACTATGGCTTTACTAATATCTGTGCTGCCCTGATAGCCATATACAAAACTTAACAAAAACAAGGGCTTTCTGAGCCAGGACTTGATACAAAGCATTAGACTATAATGGTTGATAGCTATACCCAGCCAGGACCTGATACAAAACATAATTGACATAATCCAGAGAAGAATAGCAATATGATATAAAGACCAAAGGGGAAGCAGCCATCAGTAGGCGCGGTATCATATATTTCAAGCATGTTTCAGAGAGTTCGGAGCATCCTTTTCCACCCAGCAAGGAGATCCCATCCACATGTCAACGGCATTGTCCCCATCTCCCATGTCACAGCCACCTGGAGGAACTACCATGTTCAGATTGCCATCAGAAGGGTGCGCCGGTTCGACCGCAAATAAATTGTGCTGAGCAGTATCAACTGGAGGCTGAGGGACCTTAGGCACATTACTTGCTTCCTACAAGTCATCACAATTAAACACAGTTCCTACCACATCTCCCTGGAGCACACTGTCGTCCTGAGACTGCGACAGTGAGGTATGGACTGAGCTGCTAGGCTTATCTTCTTCCTCAGCCAAAATGACTGTAATGCTGGCTAAGAGAATTGGTTTATTGAGCCGACTGTGAAATTTAAAACGGGTGGTTTGAAATGAGTTATGCGGGAAGGGCCTGCCATGATCAGAGGACGGGGAAGCCGAAGCCAGCGGAATGATATTCTGGGGAGCAGGCTGAGAGCGACCACGATTACCACTGGTGCCTCCTCGGCGAGAAACACCACGACGGTGCACCATCTTCAGGAAGACAGAGAGACCTGAGAAAGGGACTAAACAAGACCAGACAGAGTAGGGCCAAGGGTGGGCGAACCAGGCAAAGAACAGACTCCGGAGAAGCCCCCAAGCTGCCAGAGCAAAGCAGGGATGCAGGAATAATGGCGGACGGATATGGAAAGACCCGATGAGAACGATAACCAAAACCAGAAACTGAGCCATGTTTAAAACAGCCTGCGCCGGATCTCGAACAGGGAGCGCATTCAATGCCGAATGCTTAACGAGCTGCCTGTACCATAATACATTCATTTCAATCGCGGGAGGGTAATACGAGCCGTGCCAAATCGCCAGGTGCGAAGCCAGCTGCCGGCGTAATATTAACCAGCCTTGAATGCGCCTCGGGAGCACCCGCATCCAGGTGTGTATCTGCTTCCTGGTTCATATCATTCTTCACTATGGTGTGGTAATTTGAGAGTTGATCCTCTGAGGCAATGCTGGAGAGCGATCCTACAAAGAACTCCAACCCACATTCCACTCCTATATTAGCTAGAAAATCTGCTAGCTTGTTTCCTTCTCGCCTCGTGTGCTTGAATGAAATTGCCCTGTGTTGAGAAAGCCATTTGTCAATTAGCTCAAGCCTTTGAGCCATTCTCCAACTGTTGCTGACCTTGTGTGAGGGAGTGCCCTGTAAGATTTTTGTAACCATATTTATAATAATCTGCGAATCCCCTTCTATGATGAGTGGGAAAAGTCCTCTGTCCTGAGCTAGGATGAGACCTTGCCATAATCCTTCCAGTTCCGCTGAGTTGTTAGTATCCCAGCCTTTTGATCCAAGAAAGAGCAGTAAAGGAGTTCCATGATGATCTCTAAAGACTCCTCCGAATCCTGCTTTTCCTGGATTGCCTTTTGAGGCTCCGTCGAAATTGAGCTGGATCATATTGCTGGGCGGTGGAATCCATTTTGTCGGAATTTGATCACGCAGAGATGGACTACCTTTGGATGTAGGCTCTTGATTCAAATGTATATTCCAGTTGGCCCAAATGGATTGTTCTTGCGGCAGCGATGGAAGGTCTTCCTGGGACCAAGACTTGATGGAGAGGGATTCTTTAATATTTTGGCATAGCATAGTCCAGAGCTGCTCTATAGACATGGATTGGTCCTTGAATACCCTGCAATTCCGTTCCTTCCAGATGTTCCACATCAAGAGACCAGGAATGAGCTGCCAAAGAGTGTTGAGGAGTTTGCTTTGGTATGGCGCTTGAATCTAGTTACAAACAGTAGCTTTGATGTCCCCATGAACTCTGCCTTCTTTTTGGCAATGAAAGCTAACCTTTTCCCACAGCTTTCGCCCAATTTGACAAGTCTGCATAAGATGTAAAGCTGATTCCTCTGCTTGCTTGCAGTTGAGACATATAGAGGGGCCATAAAAATTCCTTTTTCTGAGGTTATCCCAAGTGAGTATTTTATTTTGACATAGGAGCCAAAGAAAGGTGGATACCTTCGGCCAATTGGAGGGATCCCAGATTTTACTCCATAGAACATCTTTGATTATGCGTTCCTTGATGATTATATTGTATGCTTCCCTTGTGGTAAAAGTGCCTTTTTCTTCATATCCCCACCTTAGAATGTCCATTCCTTCTGAAGAGAGTATTTGCCTCTTTTGTAATTATGAGGATAGAGAGGTCTGAGCCTACTCAGTACCGTGCCGAAGAATCTATTTTGCCTCAATCCAACGTCTGTATCCCTGTGTGGAAGAAGGATTCCAGAATTGACTAACCTTGTCTAGCTCGTGCAAATCCTGCTCTGGTAAGTGAAGGTGAGAGAGGATGTCCTTGATCTTCGGGAGCTGCTGCCAGGAGTCCTCCCAGAACCTTGCTGTGTTGCCATTCTTAATTTCCCAGAAGCTATGCTGTTGTATTAGGTTCCTGTGTTGTTTGGCTGAATTCCATATCACTGAGCCCATACCTACTTCTGACATTCGAATTCTTTCTTCGATAGGGCTATTGCTTGCATATTTGGCTGTCCATAGAGAGGCCCAGGGAGTGTTGGGGGTTGAGAGCCATCTCCACCAAATTTTGGCTCCCATGACCTCATTGCTGTGCACCGGATCCCTTAGGCCAATGCCTCCAGCCTTCTTCGGAAGACAGACTTTATCCCATTTAACAAGAGCCCATTTACGGTTGGGACCAGAGTTGCCCCATAAGAAATCACGTTGGAGCTTCTTTATTTCCTTGAGCACCCATTTGGGAGCTGCTAAGATTGAAAAAAGATAGAGAGGCATGGAGTGAAGAACAACTTTAATAAGAACTAGTCTTCTGGCCATGTTAAGAGCCCTGTGAGTCTAAAGGAAAAGACGCGCCTCTAGCTTTTCTAAAAGGATTTTCCAGGAGGAATGCTTTAGAGCCGAGGCCATTAGGGGTGCTCCAAGATATTTAGAAGGAAGAGAGGCAATGGTGAATCCAAGAATATGGGCTATTGCATTTTGGGTGGGTACAGGAGTATTGAAGAAAAAAATTTGAGACTTGATTTGATTAACATTGGCCCCTGAGGCTTCAGAGAAGTCCGATAGGAGAGCTTTGAGTTGGCGCACTTCCTGAACAGAAGGATGGCCAAAGAGCATGTTATCGTCCACAAATTGCTGATGAGAGTATGTGGGGGAGTTGAGAAAGGATAAACCCTTGAGCCGCTGAGAGTGCAGGGCTGATTTGATGCTCCGTCCCAACCCCTCTGCCATAATGACAAAAAGGAAGGGAGAGAGGGGATCTCCCTGCCTGATACCCCTGGAGGGACGGAAAGTGGGCGAAGGAATACCATTAATGAGCACCGAGAAGAACGAGGAAGATAACAAACTCAAAACCCATCTGACCCAAGGAGGAGCAAAGCCAAAGGCATTTAAATTTTTTTGAATGTAAACCCAGCTTAAGCTATCAAAAGCCTTGGATAAATCAATTTTAAGCAACATACCTGGTTTCTTGGATTGCTTCAGAGAATGGATTATTTCATGAGTTAAAATAATACCATCTGTAATCTGCCGGCCTTCTACATAGCCAGATTGCTCTGGCGAAATAATGAGAGGGAGCAATAATTTCAATCTGGAGGCTATAATTTTTGAGACAATTTTATAAATAATGTTGCATAGAGCAATGGGTCTGTACTTATCCGGAGTACTGGACTCCTCTTCCTTGGGGATTAAAGCAATGAAGGTAGCATTCAGCCCTGGGTACATCCATCTTAAAGTGCGCGATTCCTCCACAACTTGCCAAACCTCCATTTTGATTAGATCCCAAAAGTTGTGAAAAAAGTTGGAGGTGAATCCATCCGGACCCGGCGCTTTCCCCGCTTTCAATTGTTGCGCAGCATTCTCGACTTCCTGAAGGTCTGTGGGACGAAGAAGGAGTTGATTATGCTCCTCTATGATTAGTTTGGGAATGTTTCTCAGGACTCTGTCAATAACATGCGTTCTATCTATGTTAGGCTCTTGGTGAGCTTGTTTGAAATACCTAAGAAATTCACTTTCAATACCTTCGTGAGTCTCAATCCTTGCTCCCTGCTCATTTTTAATGTGGGATATGTTGTTATTCATTCTGCGCTGCACTGTGGTTCTATGAAAGAACTTTGTATTTTTTCCCCGTCCTTCAGCCACTTTACTCTTGATTTCTGTCGCCACAATGTTTCCTCCTGTTTTGCTCTTGCTAAGATTTGAGCTTCAAGTATTTGTTCCTGTTTTGTTAGGTCCTCAAATCTTCCTTCGATTATGATCTTCTGCTGCACATTCTTCATTTCTTGATTAAGGGCTTTCTGAGCTTGAAAAATGTTGCCAAAAGATGTATGATTCCAGTGTTTGATTTCGCCTTTAAGGTGCTTTAACTTCTGCTGGAACTGAGACATCTTGGAGCCATTAGAGGGAGTAAAGTTGAGCCATGTTGAACTGACTAAGTTATTGAAGTCCGGATGAGACAACCAAAAGGCTTCAAACCGAAACGGACGCCGAATGCTGTTGCCGGGTCGATTCCACTGCAATTCTATTGGCCAGTGATCTGAACCCGATATCGGCAGTATGGAAGCAATGAATTCTCCACCCAAGTGAATTGCGTTATCTGATAATAAAAATTTGTCAAGGCGCGAAGCTATCTGTTGTGATCCTTCTCTTTTGTTGTTCCATGTGAACATGCCATTATTTGAAGGAATATCTATCAGCCAATTATTGTGTATGAAGTCTTTTAGAATGTTCCCATCTCTGTTACCTCTGTTTCTTCCTCCCTTTTTTTCTTCCAGTCTTGCAATCATGTTGAAGTCGCCTCCAGAAATCCATAGTGGGTGCAGCCTATTTGAGTTGAGCTCCGATAAGGTGTCCAGGATTTCAGCTTTGTGTATAGTTTCCTGAGGGAAATACACATTAGTCATATCACCATGGATGTTAGTGCCAATTATGTGAAAAAATGCTTGGATGAAGTTCTTGTTTGCATGTATATTGTTAAGCTGGATAACTCACGCGTCCCAAAGAACTGCAAGGCCGCCCGATGCCCCTTGAGCATCAACAACTGTTACCATCCCTCCTGGCCAAGATTTTGCTGTCATTTTTTCCAATACTATCGAGTTACATTTTGTTTCTTACAAGAAAGGGATAGTAGGTTTTTCCTGCATGAGCATATTTTTTAGAAGCCTGCCTTTCCTTGGGATATTAAGCCCTCTAATGTTCCATGAGATCAGCTTCATTGAGAAGAGTTGGGGTTGACGTTGAAGTACTTAGTCAACTTAGCGTATCTGCCTGACTCAACTAACACTTCTCCTATTCTGATAGTTCTTTCGAGAGTAGTTTTCCTCCCTCGCTTTTTGTTGTCTTTGGTAATGAACTTTCCATCCCACGGAATACCAATCTGTACCCCAAGAGAGTATTTTTTTTGTGCGCGCGTGAGGACCTCCACCAGGTTGTCAACTTTTCGGTCTGGGATTTTATCAAAAAAATTTGTTTTGCATGCCTGCTCTAGTCCTAGGATATCCAGTTCTCTAATGTCGATATTCTCAGGATCTTCCTCCATGAGTTGGGACTCTTGGTAGTCTTTAGTTGTTTCCTCTACAGTCTTTGAATTGGGTGCTAGATTGTCAACTTCCATTCCTTGAAAACTCCAGGTTGGGATTTTTATTTGGGTATGAGGGATCGATTTGCTGATCTGGCTCTCCCCTGGCAGCGGTGAGGCCTCTTTTTGCTTTATCAAAACTACTAACATTAATGTTTAATCTTAATCTTAATATTAATGTTAAAGTATACAAATTATTTATTAATAATAACATTTGGTAAGAATAAGGTTTTAAACAAAGTCTTTTGGTAGAAATCACATGAGAGAACTTTTTGGCCTACGCGTTTTGAACCAACAAGTGTATTACTTATCTATTAATAAGGTTTAAAGTTTATTATATTAAGCTATGGATTAATACATGTCAATTATGATTTAGTGTTAACTGTGGTGGCATCATGTTTAATCATGACTAATAATAAGTATTATATTTAATATGCCCAACATACCCATTATTAATCTTGGTCAACAATAGAAGGTTTAATGATGATAATAATAGTATTGATATTAATATTTTTTAAACTTTTCTCAACAATTCAACCATGGCAAAGCCAGGTCAATTGTGTTTAACCATCACTACTACACATGAGGGGTGTTTAAGACAATTTTTGGGTAAATTTTCTTAACTTTAGAAAAAAAACAAACTTGTGTATTGTCTTAAATATTGTCTTTAAGCGCATGTCTCAAATTATTATCTTAAAAAAATTGTCTCTATAAAGTCAATATATAACACGCATTATAGTCTCTTAGGAGACAATTTCATTTTTGTCTAGACAATAGTTGAGATTAAAGACATATTGTATCTATAGAGACAATAAGTCTTTAATCCTATCTATTGGCTCCCTAGAGACAATAAAAAATCATATTTAAAAGCAATATAATATCACTTTTCTATCTAGAGACAATATAAAACAATGAATGTAGACATATATCTCACCATTGAAATAAATTAATATAAAAAATATCTAATTTAAAAATAAAATACAATATCATTCATTAATTCATGTTAGGTTTAACACACCTCGTCCTGGTTTATTTTATTTTTTGTGCTTACCTTCTGATCTTCAGTTAGTATAATAATTAATTACTACATGTACACTCATGCTTTCCCCCTTCAATTTCTAGATCCCCATTCCTTCTTCTCTTTCTAACAAGTTTTGTATCATTACACATGGCACCTCCATCCTTCTGTTACCCCATACACTTATTAGGTGTGGTAATGATAAATATACATGGTTATTTCCTTTACGGTGTGGTGGTTAAGTGATCATGGTTGAACCTTAGTTTTAATGTTTGTTGTTTATAGCAATGTGGACATTATCACTCGCCAACTCTTTGGTTTTGGTCCTTAATGTACATTCAACCTCTATTACTAGCGCCCTACTTTGGAATCCTCACTCGCCCTACGATCCCTTCTACATGGGCACCGTCACATGGGCTCACATGGTCGCGGTCACTGTCAAGGTTTGTCGATGGTGGAGATGCAATGGTTGAGATTTAAGGATTCCACCCTAAGCTTCAACCTAACCCTAGTTTCCATTCATTTTGCACTTTTGGTCTCATAGCTTCTCCTTCTTGTCGCAGAAGGGCTTCCCCTCTTGTATCGCCTCGACACTGTTGAGATTTACTGTTTTAATAAAATAGGCAAAAATCTCAGTAGGTGACAACAATCTGATTTGGTTGCTATATTAGCTATATTTTGTTGGGAGTGAGTTAATGCATCCTATATTTGCTGTAGGAGGATTTATGAGGCAGTTAGATCCTCTTAGCTAAAAAACATGTGTCTAGACGGATTGGGTGGTGTGTGTGTGAACGTTTGAGAGGAAATTGATTCTCTTGTAATCTTCTATTTTGATAATAAGATTGCAGATGCCTATGTTTGGTAGACGTAGCTGAGAATGTTTGGGTGAACCACGTAAAACTCCTGTGTCTCTTTTGTGATGTTTTTGATCTGCTATTGCTTGTATTTTGTTTAGCTGCTCACTGACTGCTCCAACAATTGGTATCAGAGCATGTTGGAGGGCACTAAAGTCGAGAAAAGTTGAGATCAGTAAAAATTCTAGTAGTCATCTCCTATTAGGGTACTACATCGGAAACAAATACTGACCCGCCAATGATGATATCGGAAATTAAACTTAAACGCAAGGTTGAAAGATCAATATAAATCCCCAAGGGTCGTCTCTTGTTCTCATATTCCCGCGATTGATCGATATGTGGAGAAGAATTCGCCCTCATGCCGAGCATGTCAGAGGCTGCAAGAAGGAGAGTGGAGTGAAGCATTTTATCGCATGAAAATGTATGTTCCGTGAGTGACTTCGAAGCGATTTTTTTCATACCGAAGAAGCCTATCTACGCTTAGCTGCATGAAATTGGCAAAACTTTCATGTGAAGAAATTAGACCCATCTGCCGGCTGCGTGGAGGTTTAAAGAGTGTTATGCTAGCGCCAAAGTCTGACAGCACAAGTCTTAAACAGCGCAGTGCTAAAAAACTTGTCTGTGTATTGAAATAAAGAGTGTTATGCCAGCGGCAAAGTCTGACAGCACAAGTCATAAACAGTGCAGCGTTAACACTGTTTTTACACAGCGCAAGTCGTTTTTTTGAATGTAGAACCTGCGGTTTTTTTTTTTGAATATTCAGCGGACCTGCGTTTTGTATGAATGTTGAGCAGATCTGTCATGCGCCATTTGGGTAAGCAAGGAGGGCCAGTCAATCACTGTTTTTAAATTGATAGTGAATGGATCGTTGTAGGTGGGTTCACAAAACAATCATTGAAACAATACGTGGAACTCCACGTGATATATTTATTGTTTATGCCGCTGCGTATTGGGTGCTGGTTCGTGATATATGATTGGCTACCGGTTGCATATTGTGTGCTGCGGATTGGCGCGGAATTCGTTAACACAGTCGCGCCAAAATACTGAAATGGCGCAGATCCGAGTCAATTAAGCGCGCCAGTGCGCCAATTTTTGGATCGGCGCATATTTTAGAGGTATACACGCGCCAAAGTGTCAACACTTAGAGCGATTTTTTGCTGGCGCGGTTCTTGTGTTCGTTAGCAAGCGCCAAGTCCCTTTCTGGTGCGTGTGTATTTGCTTCCGGCGCGGATTTTTTGGTTAAAAGAAAGCAAAGGGGTTTGTTTTTTTTTTTTTAAAGGCAAAGGTAAAAGAAGGCATAGGCGTTTATTGAGATTAATTTTTTTTTTTAAATTGGAATTGGAGATTCTTTGATTTTTTAAATGAGATGGCGAAAACTCAGAGTGCCCGATTTGAAATCGAGAAATTTAATGGCAAAAATAATTTTGAGATCTGGAAGGTAAAGATGCATGATCTGCTGGTACAACAAGGCATGGCAAAGGCGTTGTTGGGCAAATCCAAACTGCCTTACCCCGTGACAGATGATGAGTGGAATGAATTGGATGGAAGAGCCTTGAGCGGAATTCGACTGTGTTTGGCTGATGATGTTTTATTTAACATCGTGTCCGAAAAGACTGCTGTTGGTTTGTGGACGAAGTTGGAGAAGCTGTATATGACGAAATCCTTGAAAAATCAGATTCTCCTGAAGCGACAGCTATACAGTTTGCGAATGAAGGAAGGTACTCCCATTACTGATCATTTGAATGTTTTTAATACTCTAATGGTACAATTAGAAAGCATAGAAGTAAAATTTGAAGCCGAGGATAAAGCCATAACTTTATTATGCTCGTTGCCTGAGTCATGGGATCATTTTGTTACTTCTATAAGTCTTAGTTCATCCGAAACCATTGAATTTGATGATGTCGTTGGAGCTTTGTTGTCCGAGGAGGCCAGGAAGCGGTCGAATGCTGACACCTCTACATCAGAGGCAATGATGGCTAGAGGTCATTCTAGAGAAAGACGCTCTGGTAAGCACAATGATTCGCATTCAAAGTCCAAGGGGAAGAAGAGTAAAGTAAAGTGTTGGTTCTGTGGCAAATCGGGGCATTTGAAGAAGGATTGCTGGAGGCGACAACAAACTTCTAAAGAAGCTTCATTGAAGCGAACACGACTGAGACAGGTTCAACATCTGGTTCAGGTATGAGCGACGAAGTCTTATCAGTTAATTTGTCAAATCACGATCAACATTGGTTTTTAGATTCTGATGCATCAAACCACATGTGTATTCATAGAGACTGGTTTAAGACATATAGATTAGTGAATGATGGATTCGTGTACATGGGTAATGATGTCACATCTAATATTGTGGGAATAGGGAGTATATAGCTGCAAATATTTGATGGGACAACCAAAATGTTAACTGATGTAAGACATGTACCAGATTTAAGAAAAAATCTAATTTCATTGGGGGCACTTGATACAAATGGATATAAAACTGTCATTCAAGGTGGAGTAATGAAAATTTACAAAGGTATTTTACTAGTAATGAAAGCTAAGAAAGTAGGAAATCTGTTTCAGTTAGAAGGAAGAACAGGGTCAGTTCATGTGTCTACCGTCTCTGAACATGACAGTAGTTCCATTCGCCTATGGCATCAGAGGTTGGGCCATATGAGCGAAAGAGGGTTAAAGATTTTGGCTGATAGCAAGTTACTTCCTAATCTAAGATCCGGAAAGTTAGATTTCTGTAAACATTTTCTGTTTGGCAAACAAAGTAAGCAAAAGTTTAAAATAGGCAAACATACTAGTAAAGGAATACTTGATTATATCCATTCAGATGTTTGGGGTCCAGCACCTACAACCTCGTATGGTGGCTCGTCGTATTTTTTATTGTTTATTGATGACTTTTCTAGGAAAGTGTGGGTCTACATGTTGAAAAGGAAGTCTGATGTTTTTACAGTTTTCAAGCAGTTTAGAGCATTGGTAGAAAACATCACTGGTAGAACTATAAAATGTTTAAGAACTGAAAATGGTGGTGAGTTTACTTCCAAGGAGTTTGAAAACTATTGAAAGGATGCAGGGATCGAGAGACATAAGACTACTATTTATACTCCTCAGCAAAATGGAGTTGTTGAACGCATGAACAGGACTCTTCTGGAGAGAGAAAGGAGTATGCTGAGTAACGCTGGTTTGCAGAAGGATTTGTGGACAGAAGCGGTGGCTATAGCTTGTTATGTGATAAATCGGTCGCCATCGACAACGATAGGTTGAAAGATTCCTCAAGAGGTATGGAAAGGACACCCTTGTGACTATTCTAAACTCAGAGTGTTTGGTTGTGATGCATATGCTCTAGTGCGTAAACATCAGCGAACTAAATTAGATCCGAAATCGAAAAGGTATATCTTTGTTGGGAATGGTGATGGAACAAAGGGATTTAGATTGTGGGATCCTACTACCCGCAAAATCATCATCAACAGAGATGTAAAGTTTGATGAATCCTCTCTTGTACAGTTAGATGTAGATAATAAATTGAAACAGGATGATGTATCTGATTTTCAGCACATTCAGTTTGACAGCACTTCTGATGATAGTCATGATGATCATAGTTCAGATTCTAGTCATGAACAGGTTTCAGAGTTAGATTATGAACAGGGCTCACATGGAGGTCATGAACAGGTCTCAGATGGTGATCATGAAGAAGTTCCTACAGATGGTAGTCAGCCAATTGTGGAAGCACCAGAAACATCCTTAAGGAGGTCTACAAGGATCAAACGCCCTCTGAGAAGGTATGATGATTATGTTACTTCAGTTGCTTTGACCACTAATGATGATGAACCTTTGTGTTATCAGGAAGTTGTAGAAGGTTCAAAGAGTGACAAATGGAAAGCAACCATGAAGGAAGAAATGATGGCCTTAGGTAAGAATGGCACATGGGATCTGGTTGAACTTCCGAAAGGCAGGAAAACTGTGGGATGTAAATGGGTTTTCACGGTGAAACAGGGTGTGAATGATTCAGAGGACAGATACAAAGCAAGGCTGGTTGCAAAAGGATTTTCTCAGAAAGCTGGCATAGACTTTCATGAGATATTTTCACCAGTTGTTAAGATTGTTTCAATTAGAATTGTGTTAGCGTTAGTTGCTTTGCTTGATTTAGAATTACAACAACTAGATGTTAAGACTGCGTTTTTACATGGTGATTTACATGAGGAGATTTATATGGAACAACCGAAAGGGTTTGTTCAGCATCGCAATAAGAAATTTGTCTGCAGGCTCAAGAAGTCATTGTATGGTCTGAAGCAGTCACCTCAACAGTGGTACAAGAAATTTGATTCTTTCATGTTGAGTAAAAAATATATAAGAAGTGAATATGATCATTGTGTTTGCTTTAAGCAGTTAAGTAATGGCATGTTCATTATCTTAGTGTTGTATGTTGACGATATGCTTTTAGCAAGCAAAAGCATTGAAGCAATCAATAGGTTGAAGACTCAGATGGCAAGGACATTTGATATGAAAGATCTAGGAGCAGCAAGACAAATTTTGGGCATGGAGATTTTCAGAGACAGGGGCAATGGTAAGCTGTGGCTATCACAACATAAGTATGTTGAGAAAATACTTTTGAGGTTTGGTATGAACAATGTGAAGCCTGTGTCAGTCCCTTTAGCTTCCCATTTTAAGCTTTCTTCCAGTTTATGTCCTAATACAGATGAAGAAAAGGATTTTATGTCTCCAATTCTATATGCCATTGTAGTAGGATGTTTGATGTATGCGATGGTTTGTACTCGACCAGATATTTCACATGCAGTTGGGGTTGTCAGCAGGTATATGGAAAATCCGGGTAAAGAACACTGGTTAGCAGTGAAATAGGTGCTTCGGTATTTGAGAGGCACAAGTAGTTATTGTATTACTTACAATAAGAGTAGTGAATCTGTTTGCGGGTATGTTGATTCTGATTTTGCAGGTGATTTGGATAAGAGAAGGTCAACTTCAGGGTATGTCTTTACTCTTGCAGGTGGAGCTATTAGCTGGATGTCAAAACTACAAAACATTGTTGCTTTATCCACTACTGAAGCAGAATACGTTGCTGCTTCGCATGCTTGCAAAGAGGTGGTTTGGTTGAAAGGTTTGCTTGGTGAGTTTGGTAGGTTACAGGACAACATCAGGTTACTTTGTGATAGTCAAAGTGAAATACATTTGGCTAAGAATCCAGCCTATCATAGTAAATTAAAGCATATTCCAATTAAGTACCATTTTGTAAGATAGGTTATCACTGAAAGGGGAGTCTCTCTTGAAAAGGTGCATACAAAGGAAAACTGTGCCGAAATGTTCACGAAACCAGTATTGTTGGAGAAGCTGTGTTGGTGTTTGAATTCTCTTGGCTTGCAGAAAAATAAATAAATAATAAAGAAACAGGGCATCAGGCTAATTGTTGTCAAGGTGGAGATTGTTGATATTTTCTGTTTTAATAAAATAGGCAAAAATCTCAGTAGGTGACAACAATCTGATTTGGTTGCTATATTAGCTCTATTTTGTTGGTAGTGAGTTAATGCATCCTATATTTGCTATAGGAGGATTTATGAGGTAGTTAGATCCTCTTAGCTATAAAACAGGTGTCCAGACGGATTGGGTGGTGTGTGTGAGCGTTTGAGAGGAAATTGATTCTCTTGTAATATTCTATTTTGATAATAAGATTTCCGATGCCTATGTTTGGTGGAAGTAGCCCAGAATGGTTGGGTGAACCACGTAAAACTCCCGTGTCTCTTTTGTGATGTTTTTGATCTGCTGTTGCTTGTATTTTTTTTAGCTGCTCACTGACTGCTCCAACAGACACTTGGTATTCTGCATGTACCATGAAGAATTTGACATAAATGCCTCTCAGATATACTTATATATTTATCCACAGATTATATTTGTTTTAGCTCTTGCGTTTGCCTCTGTGTATTCTTCCCATTAACTACAATGTTAATAATGTCTGTTTCTCTTGCAGGAATTATCCATGGCTTTGGAGAGGTGAATCATCCCCTTCTGGGTTTACGATGCATTTTCAAAGTCCATTGGTGCCACAGAAGCACCAAGGTCAAGAAAACCCTTTCTTTAAATTTATGCCGAAATGCCTTGTCTATCACTTGTAACGCAATTTTGTCATTCACTTTATTTAGTAGTTGCTAATTTTTGTTCTTTACCTATTGTCTGTCATAGGAACACCAAAATGATTTGGTTATTATCATGGAACTTTGACTGGAGTTTCCACTGGTGCTCTTCTATATTCTACATATTCTATCCTGGGCTTCATGCTGGATAGAGAGGGTCACCAATTGTTTTCCTAGGATATCTATTTGGCCCTTAACGACTTAATGAAGACATTGAGGGCGAGTTCTAGAATTTTCTTGTTTGGGTGTTGTTACATCAATGTGTTTCTTAGTGTGAGTTTGAGGACGTAAGTGAGGTTGGTGGTTGGCATGGATTATCTAGCCACCTTCTGCACTCGCTTTTATCAATTTCTAATGTCTAAGAAATATGTGGCTTTAGGCTATGACAGTTTTATTGTGTTTCTTTTACTTTCATTGGGTGCACCTTCACTCTATTTTCCTACATCTCTCCCCTATTGTCCTGTCAACGCAATCACCCCTATTCTGGGTTACTATCTTATGCAGTCTTTTGTAGCTTTTGTCTTTAATTTGACGTGGATACAGTTGGCGGTCTCCTCCTTGGAATGCAATGAAAGTTTGCAGTTGCAGGTTGGGTTGTATGGTATTTGCATATTTATTTGCTCAGTTTGTTTTCTTGCGAGGATAACTGCAATAATTTCTCCCCTTTGTATTTCCTGAGGTTATGTTCGAGGAGGGTTACACATGCTTTTCTCTTTAGCAGACTTCTCCGATTATGGTAATCCCTATGGAGTGGTTCTCTTTTTCGATGTTTCTCATTTATTTATTGTATTATCTACAATTCCGAGTTTTCCACCGTCTCTCGGCCACTTCTCCTCATTGTTGCTTATTATGGATTCACACGTTTTACCACTCGGTCTTCTTTTGATTATAGCTCCTCTCTGACCAAAATTTCCTAGAGTAACTACCTAAAGTGGTTCCTTAGTATCAGTGCCAGATTATGTTCTTGACATGGAGTGTCACTTATCTGCATTTTAGATCTCTGCTCCTATTTTGCTGGTTAGGGATTCTGAAGGTCCCTTTCATTTATTACTTTAGCATAATGTCTGGGAAATGAGACATAATAGTTGAAAGAAACTGGGGACGACTCCATCCATACTAGTTTACCAATTAATTTGAATGTAACCCAGTTGTGGTATCTATGTATATTTTCTTGTTTTGTTTGTGTTATGCCTGAGGCATAAGGAAATTTAATCATGATACATCCCTCTTGTCGGGGGCTTTTATACATTTTTATGGAGAATGATATGCGCCCTCTATTTTGTCGAGGGCTTGTATGCATTACTATGGAGAAGGTTAATATATTTGTGGCATTATCTCTTTTTTTCTTAAATATTAATAGCATGTTGATTACTCTTTTTCATTTTTGAGGTTTTCCCAAAATTGCCTACTAGTTATCTGTATCAATGTTCATAGCATGGGTGAGCTAGAATTTATATATAATCTATCTAATTATGAAGTATTTTTATTGTTCCTTAGTGTGAGTTCTTAGTGTGAGTTTGAGGATAGAAGTGAGTTTTGTGGTTGGTATCACTTTTCTGGCTAACTTCAGCACTCACTTTTATGAATTTCTAACATCCGAGCAATCTCCGGTTTTAGGGTATGAGGCTTTTATTGTGTTTCTTTTACTTTCGTTTGGCGCACCTTCTCTCTGTTTTCTTACATCTCTCCCCTATTGTCTTCTCAATGGAATCACACCTATTATGGGTTACTTCCCTATGCAATATTTTGTAGCTTGTGTCTTTAATTTGACGTGGATACAATTGGCGGTCACCCCCTTGCAAAAAAATCAAAGTTTGTAGTTGTAGGGTTGGTTTGTATGATATTTGAATATTTATTTGCTCAGGTTTCCTTCTCGCCAGGATACTTGCAACAATTCTCCCCTTTGTATTTCCTAAGGCTATGTTCGAGGAGGAGGTTATGTTCCTTAGTGTGAGTTTGAGGATAGAAGTGAGTTTTGTGGTTGGTATCACTTTTCCAGCTAACTTCAGCACTCACTTTTATCAATTTCTAACGTCTGAGCAATCTCCGGCTTTAGGGTATGAGGCTTTTATTTTGTTTCTTTTACTTTCGTTTGGCGCACCTTCTCTCTATTTTCTTGCATCTCTCCCCTGTTGTCTTGTCAATGGAATCACACCTATTCTGGGTTAAAGCCTTATGCAATATTTTGTAGCTTGTGTCTTTAATTTGACATGGATATAGTTGGTGGTCACCCCCTTGCAAAAAAAATAAACGTTTGTAGTTGCAGGGTTGGTTTGTATGATATTTGCATATTTATTTGCTCAGGTTTCTTTCTCACTAGGATACCTGCAACATTTCTCCCCATGTTTGAGGAGGGTTACATGTGCTCTTCTCTTTAGTAGTATTCTTCGACTATGGTAATCCCTATGGAGTGGTTCTCTTTTTTGATGTTTCTTGTTTACTTATTGTATTATCTACAACGCTAAGTTTTCCATCATCTCTCGGCCACTTCTCATTGTTTCTTGTCATGAATTCACAGGTTTTACCACTAGGTCAAGTTATTTTGATTATAGCTCCTCTCTGGCCAGAATTTCCTACAGTAAATACCCACTATGGTTCCTCTGTACCAGGGTCGGATTATCTTCTTAACATGGACTGTCACTTATCTGCATTTTGGAGCTCTGTTGTTACACAGTATTTTGTCACACCTCTTGTTCACTTTCTGTTCCATATCCCGAAGTGCCAAAACATTGATAGCTATGTAGCATATCCATCATGATATACATATAAAAAACCCCCTAAAGAATCAAAGGAAAACTTCCCTAAGTCAATTCTAAAGAAGGTTAGCCAAAACCCTAATTTTTAGGGTCAATGCTTGGTGTTCCATTGCCTTCCCATGTTGATGGTAGGTTGTTCTTCTTTACTTAAGTGCTGTAAGCGTGGGTCTTGATATAAAAACCTACGTTGAACCTCTTATGGCAGGTTTTCCCAAACTAGAGGAGAAGCTTCGTGCACTAGAACCTTTGAGAACAACGAGATGGATATTGGTTGTTGTTGATATGGTCAAGCTCTCCCATTTGGACCTCTTGATATTATCATTATGGTCTTTCCTTTGAGATGTGGACCTTCCTCCCTCTTTTGTGGATCCCTAACTCCCTCTCCCTTCCTATAAATCAACTCCCTTCCATCCCCAAATGGTTGGTCATTGATTGCATGCATTCCTATACTCAGATTATGCCCAAATGTTGCCCATTCTAAGTTGGAGAAGGAGTGCTTGAAGAGTCTTTGCTTTGACTTGGAAATCCATCAAAAGGAGTGTCAGGCGGAAAGAGTCGATTGTGCGGACACAACCAACCTCCCTAGGAGCCTAAGACTCTCTAGTGACAAACAAGACAAACAAGAGCAATCCTTCTCTAAACATGCATTTACTATATGGGAAATCAAGTGTTTAGATCCTACCTGTAATCCAACGCTGTTGTAGCAGTCCAGCTCCGCTGATCCGGATGAGCTCCTCCTTCACTTTGAAACCTGCATACACTAACAATCAAACGATTAAATAGCACTTGACAATCTCACAGAATAAAACATGTTTAACACATAGACCAAGGAGTACATGAAACAACTCATAAATAACAAGTTATTGAGAAGAATGGACTCATTTGCATTAATAGGTAACAAAAGGAACAAATACAACCTGAGCCTTGGTGTTGTGCAAGTCCCTCCCAGGGTCCATCAAGAGTTCTCCTTTACTTTGACAAAGCTCACCCACTTCCAAATAGAACAAGCAAAGATGGCAATCTCTCCTCACAAGCTTCTAAATGGGAGTCCTAATTCCTGCAGCAGTTACCCTTAGAAATGTATAGCTTTCAACCCTCTCTCCTTCTGGCCCAATGCCTGTATTTATAGTGCTCAAGAGGAAGTTAATTAGGTCCACCATCAATGGGATAATCCCCTCTTTGGATGGGATAGCTCCTTTATTGATGGGATAAGTTCCTCTTTGGTAGGAGTGCATGAACCATCTGGAAGCGCTCAATACATGTCGAACAACCTTCTAGAATGCTCTAGAAATGACCACAGGTGACTTTTTAAAGATGAAACTTGCGCATTTTAACCTTTACAGGGGGACGCACCTGCCCCTTTACATACAGAGCGTCCAAAGACGCAGCTTTTGTGAACATTGGGTGCGTCCCCGCAGGTAAGGTTGAGAGAACCTGCGTCCCCAAAGATAAATACATTTATAAAGACTTTTCTCTCTTTTTGGAGTTTGACATGGAGAGCAGAGGCATAAGACTTGCCTAAGAGGGTAGCATGACTGTTGATAGGGCCATACTAACTGTAAATAGTCATGGTGACATTTTTTAGTGTAACAGATTGCCCCCTAAAGTGCGAAGCCTGTAGTAGATTAGGGTTTTGTATTATCTAGGAAGGGTGAAGCGCTTTATCATTTCAAGGATTATCTCGTGGAGAGCCTGGTCAGAACCTGCAATTTTCAACACAAAATACATGTATAATATTATATCATCACTGAGGTAGGCATTCCCATACTCAGATTAAAACTTTAACTAACAAACTAACTACTTTGATACAGGAATGATCTTGCAGTACATCATAATCATAGACTTTTGTAGACACAGTATGGGCGCAGCCATCTGTTTATGATTAGTCTACTTAGATAATGAATACAAAACTCCTCGCAGCCTGGATGGTGGAAACTAGATCCAGGGTCTTCATTTCTATTTCCCGAATTGGTACGATTCTAGCCATGCGAATAAATGAGTCGATGTCGAACATGGTAGAAACCACTTGATTACCAGTCGATGATGTAAACTGTTAACAAGTGTGAGAGAGACCACCAGTAATGTCAATGGTTCCCAAAGTACCCAGTACAATCCATGAGATGTGAATGAATGAGTTGATGTCGAACATTTCACGGAATCCTTCGATCGAAAGTCATTGATATAAACTGACGTCAAAGGCGAGAAACCTGCCATTGATGCATGCAGACTTCAAGGTACTGACGATTTCTAAGTCATCTCTCTAGATAATGTGTTGATGTCGATAGAAAGCGACCCGTTGCAGGCAAGCCCGCAACACGAAATCATTGTTCAAGTTGAAGAAATGTTGTTGTAAGGACTGACTCAGGGATGGTCAAATGGATGACAAGTATTTTGCAGATGAAAGTTTTGCTTGCAGACCTCTTGAACACATAATGACACGACAGATGGCTTGGTGCTGAACGACTCAAAGTTAATCCCCGGAACCCGGCTGAAGACTTTCAAAGTGGTTTGATCAACTGTGAAGTAAAGGATTTCCCAACCCAGGTGAATGAAAAGTGTAGTGTTCAAGAGTGGTAATAAAGTTTCTTCTGAGACAAAAGGTAACAAATAGGCTCATTCTTCTCTCTTTTCCCCCACCATTTCTGGCAAGTACCTCTTTATTTTTAACAAGCTTGAGGAGAATAACATATGCTTGATTATAAGCTCATCCTTCAGATGAGTCCAACCTAGTTTTGATTCGAACCCTAGGAAGGAGTGGTTCGTTCCTGTTTGTAATTGAACAGGTCCTTTACTGTGAAATGTTTAACGAGCCCAGTATAGGAGAAACTCGGTGTTTTTCAATTTTAGAGAGTCTAAAAAACTTAAGAAGACTCCAAGTTGAACTTTTTCGTAGATTTGTGTCCCTCAAGCCCGAAAAAGTATAAAATAATACCTGGGGGAACCGCTTGATCTTGCGACCAAGGAGTACTTTCATAATTAGTGCCACTGACCTGAAAAGTAAAAAGCGATCAAGGACACGTCGTTTTATTTCCGTATCGAGTTTGAAATGACAAAAACCCGGCAATCTTTTCCTGATTTTACGGTCAGAAAAGAGCTATAAGGGGACCATCTTTTAATTCCGTTTTAACGAGTGTAAAAGAAACGCTCGGCAATATTTTCATTTTTAGGAGTCAGAAAAGGGCTTAAAAGATGACTCTGATATTTTGGTTCGTGAAAAATGACAATTTTCCCTCTAAATCCCTTTGTCCTGCACAAAAACAACACATTACTCATACCTGTTTAAGATAGGCAAAAATACATCGAAAAACATCCTTCCATGGTGAACAATGAACAAATTCATCCAAAAAACCTATAAAAAGACTTTTTACCATGTCATTTTTACCATTTTACTGTTGAGTTTGAAAAAAGGGCTTTTGGCAAGAAACTTCCCGTGGTCGCTGCAGAAAATCCGACCGTCAGAATCAAACGCCGTCTCTTCCAGGTATTTTACAACATCCTACTCTTCAATTTCATCCGATTAAAATTGTATTTTAGGTTTTAGTTTTGTTTTTTGGGGGGTTTTGGGTTTCAAAATGCGCTCTACGGTGGACGCAGGTGCCCTTCGGGTGACCTGCGTCCCCCGACTTTTTTCTACACAGGAAAAAGGTCGGGAGACGCAGCCCACCTTCAGGCCAGCTGCGTCCCGACGCCCTGTGTTCTAAACGCGGGGTGCGTCCTCCGTGAAGGGCGGAATTTGAAACCCCAATCCTCACAAATAACCATTCAAATTTCCCCAAATCAATTCTAATCATTGTTTCTTGGTGTGTAGGGCACTCACCATGTTGGATTGGAGAGAAAGAGAGCACGAGGACGTTGATTTAGCTGCAATTGAACATCAACCTTCCATTGATGCCCTAAAAGCATGCGGGCTATATAAATACTGGGCCATACCTGGCATGAGGGCCCAGGTAAGATTCTTAGAATGGCTGGTTGAGAGATGGAACGTTCAAGAGCAATGTTTTTACATAGGAGGGCACCAGCTCGAGATAGAGCCCTCTGATGTATACTTTCTCACTGGCTTGCCAAATAGAGGCGAGCAACTCAATCTAGCCGGGACTAGGCCAGGTGGCCAATCCCTTGCTAGTCTCCAGGCAGATTGGTGCACGCCCAATGCACACCATGCGAAAGGCGTGGAAATCAAACACATCTCTCTGCGTGAACTCAAAGTTATAGCTTTCACGGTTACCAGAATTTGCGGCGCAGCCGCTTTACATATTGCTTCCGGGTCCCAAATGCGGATGGCGATCGACTGTTACCAAGGCACCATTTTCAACTGGTGTGATGCTGTGTCGGCTAATATGAAGAGCCAACTGACTAAGGCAAAGAACGGACGACTGAAGACCTTTGGATATGGGCCTCTAGTCGTGAGCTTTGCCTTAGAGAGAGTTCCGATGCTGATCCCTCAGCAACTCACTGTTGATATCTTGGGTCCTCGGGAGCCAAAGCTGGTACGATGGGTTGCGGTGATGGCCCCGCATCCTGACGAGGGCGCGGCGGTTGTTCGATTCACTGATAGTTATTTTCACTGGTTAGAGGACCAGGTTTTTTCGATCCAGGACTTTTCGTATGCCAGAGTAGATTTTCGAGGTGATCCGGACACGGTTCTTCCACAGGGAGAACAATGGGACGACAGAGGTACTTTATTTTTCACAAGTTTTCAAATTATGTATTTTTTTTTTTTTTATATATATCGTCTTAAAACTGACAGTAAAAAATTTCAAAATGCAGATGTTGGTCCACAGCGCCCAGCCAACCTCCGGCGTTTTGAGAGGAGACATCCAGTTGCACCGGTACCGGCCCCACAGGATGCGGCTGCAGAGTCACTAGCTGAGTTGGAGCAGGATCTAGAGCGTCTGATGGCGGATATGCCTGAGACTACCATAGATGATATTCCTATCAGACTTCAGCGCTATGTAGTTGCAGTCCCTGGACCGTTTAGGAGATTTTTGTGTAAGGTAGCCCGTGCAGTGGTGTCGTATAGGGAGCACCACCAGTGATTGGCTAGTCACTTTGTAGACACATGTGACATTTTTGACTTTTTGTACTTTATCATTTTTGCCGATCATAAGGTGTTTTTCAACCTATGATCGAAGACGATGTATATTTTTTGACACACTCCTATCTATATATATATCACTATTACCGGCTTATCTTGTTTAACATATGTGATGAAATGTTTTAAAATTTACTTGCATGATTATCGTAAATGTCTGTCCAACACTCGAGAAGCAATTGCATCTGCTAATGTATTTAAAGACCTTGGAATATGCTGATATTCAATGTAATCAAATTCACGTTCCAAGAGACGCACTCTCAAAAACAACCTTAATAACACAGGATTTCTAATGGCATAAACTCTATTAAGCTGTAATACAACAAGTTCAGAATCTAACCTCACTATCAAACGTCGAATTCCAAATGAAATAGATTCGGATAATAATTCAACCACTGCACTGTATTCTGCAATGTTATTCGTTGTTTGACCGAGGCTTACCCCATGCATAGAAACTAACTCGTCAGAGGGTGAATAGATAACCCAAGCTGCGGAAGAGATATTCCGTGTACTATGACAAGCACCATCAGCAAATCCAATGTATGTTTGGAGAGGCGTCGACATCTGCAATATCAAGAGTAAAACCAAGATAAGCCAGAATAACGACGAAAAACACACTCTCTAAGCTAAGCACACTGACTAACTAACAAACATACTAGCTAGAAAGAAAACCTATCCTAACTAAAAATTCTCCATACCCACCATTTAAGCATAATACCTCTTTAGGTAAAGTCCATTTCTGGGTTTACCCAAAGAGTCCCCATCAAAATCTACCAGCTCATAAGCCCCTTTTGCTAGCTTTCGCTTTACAATGTAGGGTCCATGCCACATAGGAACGAATTTCCCAGCACCTAGCTTATCGTTAGCTTGATCATATAATAGCACTAGGTCTCCCTCTGAAAAACTTCGAGGGGTCACATTTCTATCATACTGAGCTTTCATTCGCTTTGCGTGAGTCTCGATTGCCAATGCAGCGTCACGTCGAGTCTCATCTAATTTAGCTAAGTACAATAAACGTTTCTCCTCTTCGGAAGTAGCTGGAAGTAATTCGACAGCCATTTGAAGTGATGGGATTTCGCATTCAATGGGTAACACAGCTTCCAAGCCATAAACTAGCTGGAAAGGAGTGAACCCTGTTGAAGTTTTTACTGAGGTTCAGTATGCCCATAGCGCCGAAAATAACATGTTGTGCCAATTCGACCGATGAATACCAATGGTTCGTCGGATCATGATAACCAGAACTTTGTTGATAGACTCAACCAAACCGTTGGCTTGCGGATAATAAGGAGTAGAGCTATCGTGGCGCAAACCAAGCTGGCTTGTAAGCTCAGTCATCATGATGTTTCGAAAATGGCTCCCATGGTCAGTAATGATTGCTTGTGGGACACCAAACCTAGTTATGATATGATTGAATACGAAAACTGCAGCTGTTTTGCCGCTTGCGTCGAATGTAGGCATCGCCTCGGCCCATTTAGTAAAATAATCAACCGCGAGGATGATATACGCATGCCCCCCGGCCGAGTGAGGGTTACAAGTAATAAAGTCGATACCCCATTTGGCGAATGGACCAACGAAAATTATAGGGTGGAGAGGAGCAGGTGGTGCGCACATATTTCGATCAAACACTTGGCAGTTGTGGCACTTCCGGACTGCAATGATACAATCTTTAAACATAGATGGTCAGAAGTAACCAGCGCGCAACACCTTCTGAGCTACGACATACCCAGACATATGACCACCACATGCCCCAGAGTGACAATCATTCAAAACCCTCTCAGCCTCTTCGTGAGTTAAACAACGTCGAAAAACTAAGTCTGCCCCCCGGCGATAAAGTGTATCTCCAATAATTTTGTTATGCTGGGATTGAAACCGAATTTTTCGACGTTCTGCCTTTGAAGCTTCAGGCCGAAAGGTTTGGGTTTGGAGATAGATGATTATATCCCCGTACCACGGATCTAAAGTACTGATAAGAAACAAAGATTCGTCCGCAATGGACTCCTCTGCCACAGTCTCTGTGTCAGCATGCGGGAAATCACACATCAATTCCGCAAAAACTAAGGATTTCTTAGACTTGGACTTCTCGAACTCCAAGTCGAACTCTTGCAGGATAACGATCCATTTAGAGTACTTGCCCCCTAGCAATTGTTTTGTCAAAATGTAAATCATAGGGTTGCAATCCGAAATAACTGTAGTTTTACGGAGAAGAATGTAGTGACGAAAACGCTGGACAGCTTGAACGGCTGCCAGGGCCAATTTCTCCACATGCGAATATTTTAGCTCAGTGGGATTTAAGGTCCTACTGAGATAATATATCACATGTTCCGCTCCGAATTCATCTTCTTGAACTAACACCATTCCAATGGTGGAATGCGAAGCTGCGAGGTATAAGAAGTAGTCCTGGTTGTAGTTGGGAGGATGCAACAACGGTGCATGGGTCAACGCGTGTTTAAGTGCATCAAAAGATTGTTGGGCAATCTCGTCCCAAAAGAATTGAGTGTTCTGTTTCAACAACCGTGTAAAACCTTTAGTGACCTCGGCGTAGTTTGGGATGAATCGGCGTAAAAAGTTCGCTTTCCCTTGCAAACTTTGGAGTTGGCGCAAACTCGAAGGAGGAGGCAATTTGATGATAGCTTCGACCTTCGAGGGATCGACGCGAATGTCGGCTTTTGAAACAACAAATCCCAGCAATCGACCTGTTTCTATACAGAAAACACACTTGTGGGGATTCAACCGAATTCGATAATGCCTACACCTCATAAAGATTGCTCGTAAGTGGACAAGGTGATCAGCTCGATGTAATGAATGAGCAGGCAAATCATCGAGATACGGTTGCACAATGTGCTTGATGTCATGAAATGCGTAAGACATCGCCCGTTGAAAAGTGGCCCCGGCATTCTTAAGCCCAAAAGGTAATTTGCAATAAGCAAATGTCCCCCATGGACAAATGAATGCCGTTTTTGGTTGGTCGGCAGGTAGAATATTGATTTGATTATAGCCCGAAAAACCATCCATGAAGGAAAACATTTCACTTCCGGCACAATCATCAATAATTTGATCGATATAAGGCGTAGGATAGTTGTCTTTTGGACAAGCTCGATTGATATCCCTATAATCGATACAGATTCTTATTGTTCCTTGTTTCTTGTTGACCGGAACAATATTCGATACCCAATCCGTTAACGGGATCGGATAAATGAAACCTGCTTTCAACAGCTTTTCGACTTCTGCTTTAATCGCAGCCGCTTTTCGAGGGTGAATCTGACGCAACCGTTGCCGGACGGGTTTAGCATCCGGGTAGGTCCTTATTTCATGAACAACAATGGCAGGATCGATTCCTGGCATTTCCTCGTAAGACCAGGAAAACACATCGCGGAATTCTTGGAATAGGGCCTTGTAAGTTTGGATTTCATCTTCTGTACATGCGGCACCTATATGAATGTTCTCCTCAATTCTGGGCTTCACTGAAATATCAATGGGAATAGTACGAGAAATATTCCCTAAATTCAACTCTGAATCAGAATGTTTCGTTGGATCCTGAGCGTCTTTGACATATTCAGCGGTAAAGATAGATGAAAAATCATTTTCAAATGCATCATCCTTAGGTAAAAACGAAGATCTGTGATGGAGATCTTCCCATGGTAGATCGTCTACACTTAGGATTTCGCGAAGTTGTTCGTCAGATGACACGACTTCGGGAAATGCTATCCGTTCTAAGGTTGAGGTGAAAAGTGATTCTTCACTGACCACATTCATTTGGTCGATTTCGGTTGAACGCGAGTCGGTAAAAGACATGACAGCTTCATAAGCAATTTCATATGGACTCAAAGGCATAGCATCACCGAATGAGTCTATCTCAGATTCAGATGGGACAATCCAAGGATCATCATAAATAATGTTTTCTGATGTAATCATATGAATTGATGCAAATGAAGGATCTACGCTGAGTGGAGGGAGAGGAAAAGTTCCCAGTAAACCGGAATCTTTAACTAAACCTACACCAACGTCCCTATAAGGGATTGTCGTCTTACCGACATGCTGGATAGTTTCTGAAGAGGCTGGGTCGGATGAAAAGTATGTCAGCTGATCAATAGTCACGATCTTACCGTTATGTGGAAACTTAATTACTCTGAAGACCGATGAAACGACCGCCGTCATAGCATATGACCAACTTCGACCCAAAAGAAGGTTGTAGTCTAGAGGGGCATCAACCACTTCCACATCCAGACTAACGGTTTTACCTTCTACCCCTATAGGCAATTCCTGTAGAATACCAAACGGACGGAACCCACGGCCATCAAAGGCCTTAAGGATGGTGGGGGATTGGTTCAACGAAGGAGAACCAATAGATCTCCAACATTGAATCGACATAATACACGTAGAGGCTCCCTCATCAATCACAGTCCGATGAATAGGCCTGTTTTTTACTATCACTGGGATTTGGAAAGCCATTTGATGGGGGAGTCGTGGTGTACTAGTTTCTAGATCGAAGATTATTAGATTTGGGTCCTGAACATCAACAGCTCCGATAGCCGGCAAAAGTAATTTTCATTGTGCTGGGCATGATTGCAGCACTTCTAACTCCGACATTGTTGAGGGTGAAACAGCTAAGTCCTCAACAATTTTGTAATTCTGGGCTGCTCTTGCATGTGGATTGAAAGCAGACCTTCAAAGTACACCCTTGGCGGGCGGTTTTATTACTAAGTCCGGGTTAGGTTTCTCGATCTGTAGTGGATCGGAACCAGGAGCTGAGGTTGATGGGTTAGAGTGAGAAGATTCTGCTTCCTTACCATCAACAGGATTCTTACTACCATAATCTTGCGATCGAGTCGCAATCCTCACATGAGACATCATCAAAATGGGTTCTTCACTGGCATTCGAGGAAGAACCTATCATCTTATTCTCCTGCTCCAGAAATGGATTTTTTAACACAGCAGGAGTGGGAGAACCTTTGACTATTTTCACAACCTCGGCCCGATGAGGGCAATCTCTCGTAAAATGATCCTCTTCACAAATAAGACAAGGATATCGAGGTTTGTGCTTTTCGTCATTGGTTTCCGACTTTTCTGTTTTCTCCTTCGGAGCCTTGTCTGCTTTAGCCTTCTTCTTTCCTTTCTTCTTTCCGCCGTTTTTTGATTTGGCCGTAGATGACTCTACAGCGTGAATATCGGCGGTAAGTTCAGGAGAAGACTCTCCTGTCGGGGAATCAGGCAAAGTGATAATAGGAGTAGTTGAAGCCTTGGAAGACTTCTTCTTGCTCTTTGTATTCACGATACCAATCATACCATCAGCGGCATGAGATCCCGAAGGAGCAGCAGCGATTTGATTCGACTTTGGAAGATCCAGAATCTTCTCGTGTAACATACCCGACTGAGTGTAAACTAAGTCAAGGTATTGCGCCTGAGCAATGACTTGCTCCTCAGTAACTACTCCGGCCTTAGCTACATCTTCAGTAATCTTCGGTAATAATGATTTAACAAACCATTCAGCTAAGATTTGGTCCGGGATAAAAACTTTCACTAGCCTTCTTCGACGTCTCCACTCATGAATGTGATCAGAAATATACGTGGACGTTGATTGTTTTAGTGAAGTTAATAATTCCGTGCCGTTATCGTATCTGACCAGCAACTGAAAGTGAGTTAAGAACGAGGTAGCTAACTGGCTAAAATTGTAAAAAGAGGCCCGTGGTAACTCAATGTACCACTTGGCCGCGAGACCAATGAGTGTACGCTGGAAAAGACGTAAGCGTATCGAATCATCCGAGATAGAATTTGAAGCACACCAGAGGTGGTAAGTCATCACGTGATTGGACGGATCCTCTCCAGACTTACCTTCGAACTTGGGTATATCGCTGGGCAACTTATTTGGCATTGGCGGCCAGAACGGAAGATATTGAATTGGATCATTTGTTAGGCGCATCAAGTCTGGTAAATCCAAAGTTGCGATAAACGGTAATTGCCGGTTGGGATCTCTAAAGCTCTGGGTCACAAGACCAGTCCCAGGAGGAGGATATCCAGGATAACTAGGAACAGGAGTCGCATTTGGGATATTATATCCTCCTGGAAAACCAGGATTAACCAGACCGTACTGGGGTTGTTGAGGTTGTTGATAAGTGTACCCAGGATATGGTTGATACTGGTAAACCGGTTGTTGGACAGCTTGCCCAGGTTGGTACTGTCCCTGGTACAGTTGGTGAACAAATTGAGTTTGAGTAGTGACAACCGTACTTATACCAGGCTGACCTGCAGGCATCTGGACCGTGGTTTGAATCATAGATCCAGACAACGGTAAAGATGCCTGAGGAGTGGTTACAGAGACAGTAGAAACTGGAGTCGTCGATACTCCAGAAGTAAGTATGGTAGATGTGGCGGTAGTTGCAGCAGCCGTTTGAGATGGAGTACTAGGTGCAATTGGCGGCTGAGTAACTACCGAAGTTACAGAAGTTTGAACATTTGACTGGACAGGTTGCGGTTGCTGGGGTGGACCAGAAACTACGGGTTGTCCAGCTTGAGGTAGCAACTGTATACTTGGCTGCAACACCTGTTGACCCTGTGACGGATCCCACACTAACATTCCAGGGTATTGACCCGTAACAGGTTGAGGATACTGAGATCCATAACCGGATTGAGGATAGGATTGATAATTGTAAGGTGCAGTTCCCACACTTGGAACATATGACTGACCTTGGGGCGGTTGATAACCTTGACTCGAGTATTGACCTTGAGGTTGATAACCTTGAGGTAAATACAGATACTGGGGTTGACCTTGACCTTGAGGTTGGTACCCTTGAGGTTGATACCCTTGGGGTTGATACCCTTGGGGTTGCCATCCTTGAGGTTGCCATCCTTGAGGTTGATATTGATACTGAGGTTGACCCTGGGGTACATATTGAGGCTGAGGTTGACCTTGAGGCATGTATTGCACCATGGGTACATACTGACCTTGAGGTGGCCCCCCAGACACGAATGGTGTACCTTGAGGTTTCCCCCCAGGCATTAACTGAGGCTGCCCCCCAGGCGGTAATTGGCCACCTTGAGGTTGGGAAGCGGGAACTGAACCTGACATCATGTAAATTTCACCTACACCCAATGGTACATTACCACTGTTTCCAGCTAATAACCCATGATCAATGGGTTGAGGAGATGCCCCCGCAAAAGTACCAGAAAGAGATTGATACCCAGTGGGAACAGAAGGACCACCATGTAAGAAAGATTCAGGACTTTGAGTAAACACGGACGACGGACCAGGCATATTGACAGGAGTATGAATACCTCCAGGCGGAAAAGGAGTACGAGGTGTAGAAAAACCTAGCCCAAAGTTGTCTAAATAATTGGTTAACGAAAGGTACCAAGTAGTACTTCTAGGAGGACTGTAAAAGATAGATTCAAGCTCCCTTAGATCAATAGTAAGTTGATCTTCAAGGTTAGAGACGCCTATTTCTTCCTCTGGAGCAAGTTCTTCAATAGCAATCAAACCAGTAGGAAGATTTTCGGTGATAATTCTTTCTATTCTCGGTGAATCAGGAACACTAGAAGTCGGAGTAACAGGTTCAGATATTTCTGGTTCTTCGCCTGTATCACTAGCAGACGAAAAACTACCAACAAGCTCAGAAACTGTAACAGCTTCTTGATTATAACCTGCCGCTAAGCCTTGGTAATCTGAATGGACTACCAAGGAAGATTCTCCTTCGTCAGGTGAACCTACTCTACTGCCACTAGGAGGAGTTACAAGGACCTTTAAACCTTCTAGATTACCCGGGTCATCACGAGGAGGTGATCCCCTAAGTCTACGGGATCTTCTCAACAATTTGGCCACAGAAACAACTTCAGGAGACTGGCCCCGAAGTCTACGGGACTGTCTCGGTAATTCCGCCATAGCTAAAAACTTTTAACTACTACACATGAAAACAAAATAAAATTTCAAATCAAACCACCTAAAGTCTCTAAAGGACCAAACAAATTTGAATCACACGCCTAAAGAATCTAGGGCGTCAAACCAAGCACAAACAGTAGCCTTCCAGACCGAAAGCGCTAGTTGGTGATGAAGCCCAACATCGCTGGATTCAGTACAGAAGTGGCGGGTGGAACAGTTACCCCGGCAACCTGCTTAATGAATAGACTGGACCAAGTTCCTCCACTTTAACCGTCTCGAGTGAAGTGAACCCCCCAGAAAATCCAAGTGAGTCTAGCCGACGTCTGCTCCAGGTACAGTGGGATCTTCCCTCCACCGTCACCTCGGTAGAATCCTAAAGATAATGGTCACTAAGGTTACCAACCGCAACAAATGCACCTGGGGGAACAGTATAAACTCCGACAGCACGCAAGGGCAGAGTAGCAAGCTCAATCCCCTTGCCGGCTCCTTGACAATAATCCAAGGTTTACCGACAAGTGACCCCTGGCTCCTCGACAATGGTTAATCCGAGGTTTACCATTTGTAATACGTGCGTGTCTGGAGTCGTTCCCAACGAGGGGGGATTGATCCCCTCACTGGTTCAGACACGAGCTCGTGCTTCTCCTTTAAGAGGAGCTTTCCCAGAGTACAAATGAGACAATTGGATTTATTCTATCACAAGATAAGCTACTTGTTTGGTTTTGTTGTCTTGGAGAGTTAATTACTCACCTACTCCAAGACACTAGCCTGATCTAAATTGGTGTTTCAGAGCCCTAGTAAATAAAAGTTACTACGTCGATTTTACTTTAAGCGTTAATTTTATGGTTTTTCTTAAAGACAAAAGGTAGCGGAAGTGAAACCAATGGTGTGTAGACTCGACTCAAACCACTACAAAGATGCACCTAAGATGATTTACGCTACTTTCCTTTTTCAATGAAATTCTTAACTAAGAGAGTTGAGAGATGCAAATTTTATAGAAAACCACTTTCTTAGAAAAGACAATCAAAGAAACAATTCTCTTTATCTTTTCAAGCATACAAACATGACCACTCCTTACGTGCACGAAAAACTCTTTTTCTTTCAAAACTTTTCAAAGCTACTTGAAACAAAACTTTTCAAAGGAGATGTTTTTGTATTTTCTCTTTTTAATAAAGCATATAAACCTATCTTAACAAAAAACAATCTCAAAAGTTATAAAATCTATGAAAACTTGACTCACAAGCAAATCAAAAGGGAAATTACTCTAAGCAAACCTAACAAGGCAAAAGCTCACAAAGATGATTCTAGGTTGTTTTACTTGACCAAAATCAAATCAAGGACCAGCTAATGCAGAATCAAAAGACTAGTCAAAACAAAACTCAAATCTTTTTGTTCTTTTTGTAAAATGGAATTCAAGACTCAATCAACAAGCACTTGGAAATTTGCCCAAAGAAACAACTCAATGGTAAGTTGCTCTCACAGGTAGACTTTATGACAGGTCTGACTTCTAAGAATGCTGACAAAACCAGAGAGATCTAAGGCTTGACAACTTCTACCGCCAAAGTCACTACAAGATCTACTCAAAAATCAAACCCTAGGGCTTAAACTTCCATGAAATCCACTAAAACACTCAATGCTATCGAAACAAGTTCGGGTGAAGATCTTTGACAAGTGACTAATGAATCTGGGCAGTAAAAACTAAGAAAAAGCAAAATCTAAGAACAAAGATGCAAAAAATGGAATTTTCTCAAATTTTAGCAGGGGACGCAGGCAACCCGTTAGAACAGGTGCGGGCCCGCTCTGTGCGCACAGCGACAGTGCGTCCAGGGACGCACTGTGCAATACTCAGAGGGTGCGTCCTACTGGAAAACTCAAGAAAAACCAAAATGAATCTAACCCTAAGCTAACCCACCCAAAGACAAAGTCACAGAGCCAAAAACCAGAAAAATAAACTAATTTTCTCAGAGCAAAGTTCATACAAAGGAAAAGACTTTTCACATCAATGGAGTCCCCAGCGGAGTCGCCAATTTGTCAGGCAGAAAGAGTCGATTGTGCGGACACAACCAACCTCCCTAGGAGCCTAAGACTCTCTAGTGACAAACAAGACAAACAAGAGCAATCCTTCTCTAAACATGCATTTACTATATGGGAAATCAAGTGTTTAGATCCTACCTGTAATCCAACGCTGTTGTAGCAGTCCAGCTCCGCTGATCCGCATGAGCTCCTCCTTCACTTTGAAACCTGCATACACTAACAATCAAACAATTAAATAGCACTTGACAATCTCACAGAATAAAACATGTTTAACACATAGACCAAGGAGTACATGAAACAACTCATAAATAACAAGTTATTGAGAAGAATGGACTCATTTGCATTAATAGGTAACAAAAGGAACAAATACAACCTGAGCCTTGGTGTTGTGCAAGTCCCTCCCAGGGTCCATCAAGAGTTCTCCTTTACTTTGACAAAGCTCACCCACTTCCAAATAGAACAAGCAAAGATGGCAATCTCTCCTCACAAGCTTCTAAATGGGAGTCCTAATTCCTGCAGCATTTACCCTTAGAAATGTATAGCTTTCAACCCTCTCTCCTTCTGGCCCAATGCCTGTATTTATAGTGCTCAAGAGGAAGTTAATCAGGTCCACCATCAATGGGATAATCCCCTCTTTGGATGGGATAGCTCCTTTATTGATGGGATAAGTTCCTCTTTGGTAGGAGTGCATGAACCATCTGGAGGCGCTCAATACACGTCGAACAACCTTCTAGAATGCTCTAGAAATGACCACAAGTGACTTTTTAAAGATGAAACTTGCGCATTTTAACCTTTACAGGGGGACGCACCTGCCCCTTTACGTACAGAGCATCCAAAGACGCAGCTTTTGTGAACATTGGGTGCGTCCCCGCAGGTAAGGTTGAGAGAACTTGCGTCCCCAGAGATAAATACATTTATAAAGACTTTTCTCTCTTTTTGGAGTTTGACATGGAGAGCAGAGGCATAAGACTTGCCTAAGAGGGTAGCATGACTCTTGATAGGGCCATACTAACTGTAAATAGTCATGGTGACATTTTTTAGTGTAACAAGGAGGTCTCCAACATCAAGGCATAGGTTGTCTACTTCCCTTTTTAGCTTATTAATATATGCATCTCATATTCACTTTCCATAATTGTGTAAATTTTTATGCTTTTAGCTTAATACTCCTTGATCTATTAAGTGTTTCATGTTTGATTTATGCCATATATGCTCTTGTATTTTTCATAGTTGTTTGATCTTTCTTGCAGGTTTTCGGATGTGAAGAACAAGTAAGGAGCTAGGCATGGAGTGAAAGAATCAAATTCATCTCCAAAAATATTGAGCAATTATCATCAGAGCGAGGTAGGTTTCTTCCTCTCTTTGAATTTGTTAAACATAAGCTAGGAAAGTGTATGTTAGTTTGTTGCTAGACCCACTCATTAGGTGAGAGAGATTGCCTCTATCTGTAGAGGGGATTTACCTTCACAACACAATTGCCACTTCACTGTGGAATATATAGCCTCTTCAATCTATTTTATAATATGATCTCTTGATCAGTTTGACTGACCATCGAGTTCTCAGTTAGTTTCAGTTTGTATAGGTTTGCAAAATCACTGGTTGCTACCTTAGAGTGTTAAGTCTGGAGTGTTTGTGGAAATATTTTTTATTTTTTCCTTATTCCTTTCTCAACGTGCTCTTCTCACTGACAGTCGCGCTACCAACAAGCTTTCCTTTGAAACGATCGCGTTGATCCCATGTTCAGTGGCAGTTTGGCCATAACAACCATGTTGATCTCAAATATTGGCAAAAAATTATGGTTTCTCTATCAAAATATACTGTGTCTGAGCCCCTAAGGTCTTATGTTGGCCAGTGTGATTGGATTTATTGATGTTTTTTATGATTACCTAATTTGATTAGAAAATTCTTGTCTTTTTGAGCTTTCAAGTGTTTGAGTGAAATTGGATTGATTTTAGGGTTTATAGGTCATTTGATTGTCACTTTCCACTTGTAAGTGTCATTGAGTTTGTGATTTGCTAATTGGTTAGATCTGGTTATTTGTTAAAATCATTCAAAACATTGGTTTGCATTAGTTTCGGTTTGTCTTTTACAAAGTTTTTTTTCAATTGTATTAGGTCATATTGCATTTGAGATTCATCTTTGTTATTTATTAGGCATAGATTACATTGCTTGGTTTACAAATTGAAAAGAGTGCATTTGTTTATCTATTCAAAAGAGAAAAGTGAAAGACATTTTCATTGAGTGCTTTTGGATTTGATTTGGTGTTTCTTTGATTGGTGCATCGTTTGCATTAGGAGAATTTGAATAAAAAATCTCATTTTTTTTAGTTAAAGCTTAATTGCATTAGAGCATCTGGAAATAAAAAAGAACATCATTTAGATAAAGTGCATCTTAGTGAAGTAAAAGTAATTTTTGCTTTCAATAGATTGCATGTTGGATAGTGAAAGTGAAGTTTAGTTTTTTCTTTTGCATATTGCATTTGGAAAGAAAAGTTAGTGGAGGCATGTTCTTTGATGCATTCTCTTGTTTGTTGCATTGATTGATTGAACTCTCTTCCCTTGCTAGTATAACATTCATCGAAGTGAAATGTTTCCTTTTCTCATATAGTTACATTTGAGGATTCAGGTGACATCGTTTGAGCCCAAAATTGAAAAATAATTCACGAACAACAATAAAATTTACTGAGTTAACCTAAGGAGCATTTGGAACTTAACGAAAACATTTATAGGTATAGGCTAGAGACATGTTATGACGTCTATAAACCTAGCAGCTGTCGTAATTGCCTGCATTGTATCTCGGGGGTGAAATCTCGTCCTAGTACGAAAGTATATTGGAAGTTCTCTAGTACTCTTGGGTATATCGGAGGCACTCCAATATGGAAAGTATATGGGAATTCTCTACCAAATAGTTATGCATTAGACAACACTAACACAGAATTGTGCTCCCCGTACTATCACATATATATTGGGAGACCCCACTAGGTTTCTATCCTTTAGCCACAGGGAACTGAGTCAGCCGCCTTGTAGACATGATACACTGAACACAACATTCAGGGAGATCGGTTACTATACGTTAAGTCCTTGGTTTCGGCTAAGGTGTATATTGCGGTTAACTGATATTTGGTACATCCTCTTCCCTATTACACCCTTTTTTATTTATTTATTGTTTTAAATTCTAAAATTTAACTGCCCATAATAACATGACTTACCTATGCAGTTATCCTTGGCCTCACATTGCCTGATTAATAGTAAATTTTAATTGTAAGCTCAAATCAACCACCTCCTTTTGTTTTTGAGAGAAGGTCATCGTGGCTGAACCACTGGGTTCGCCTTACATATCCCCTTCATCATCTAACACTGAAGGGTCATCACAAGGAGTCCATCCTGAGATTTCACAGTCACTTGAAGCCCAAAGTCTGGAACTCGGAATTATCCCGAGTATTCATCCCCTTGCTTGTTGTCCTCCACCTCGGGACTCATCATCTCAGGAATCTGAACCAAAAACTCTTGAGGCTCGAAAAAGGTATTTATTATTCCCTCTGAATCCTCTTTTTGATCCCTTAGTCATATCTCCTTAACGGTTGTATAGTCCATATGATAATCTTGATGTAACTTTGGAACTTTCTCTATGATCATCGTAGATTCCCCCTTGCTAACTGTTTCCACCCATGGCATCAAAAGGTGAGTTTCCAACCTCTCCTCGATATCCTCCTCCAGAAGTCTCATCCACTCATACTCCTGGTGTTTGTGATGATTTTGAATATAACTTTCCACCTAAAGGCTTCTGTATGTGGGAAGTGTGCCACCTCCACCACCACACCTGAAAGCAGTGAACCTTTGTTTCACCAGGTTACACCTCTTTGGATCAATTGGTTTCATGTACTCTAAGTGCATCTTCACTTTATCACAATCCCATTTGGTTTTTGGGCGCCATGCCTACTTCTGGTCTATTTGTTTCAAGCGTGGCCTCTCAAATTCATGTACAAATTGCAGTTTCTTCAGTTCATGTATAACCGACAGTTACGGTTAGGACAGTTAATGTCCCTATGGGTTCCTCAGGTCCTCCATTAAGTGTAAAATATGTGCCACCACCTATCACACCACAAAGGGAAAAAAAAACACCTCCTCCATATGTACCTCCTATTTCGGGCAGAACTTATGTGAGTAGATCTCAAACTCACGCTACCGAGTTAGTCAAAATGTTGGCAGTGTACCTTATCCTAGTGAATCATCTATTCCATCTCGATTAGGCCAAATAGTGTATCGACAACCTCTTTCAGCCCAGATACCCTACCAATAACCGTATCCTCCGTATGGCTCTCGACAGCCTCAAAATCCACCTTTTCATCAATAGGTAGGACCCCAAATGTAGCCTAGTTCAAATCTCTCATTTGGTAGATATGGTCAATTTCAAACTGGAACCTATCAGTATCAACCTAGAATTAAAAAAATTCCACAAGGAACTTTCCAACAACAACAACCATATGTACAACAAGGACCTTATGTGCAACAAGGGATTTATCCACATCCATTGTAGTAGCAAGGTTAACCCTTGCATCAGCAAAACCAACCTTTGTACCAAGAAGGCCAACCTTTACAGCAACAAGGTCAACCCCAACAGTAGCAGGGTCAGAAATTTTACCACCAGGGTCAACCGGTGAAACAACAACTTTATGATCCATACTCTTCTCAAGTTGT
Organism: Pinus tabuliformis; assembly: GCA_031772625.1. NCBI lineage: Eukaryota > Viridiplantae > Streptophyta > Pinopsida > Pinales > Pinaceae > Pinus > Pinus tabuliformis. The sequence continues at coordinate 1,564,301,552 of CM062804.1, forward strand.
TTATCCACCTTATGGTTCTCAACAACATATGACGGGTCAATATCAAACTCATTATGGTAAAAATCCATCACCTTGGGGGAAAAATAAATACCAACAAGGTTGGAAACCACAAGCTGGGCCTTATCAAGGGCTCCCCATGGCTTTTAATCCACAATTTCCATTTCTAGCAACGTTGTATTGGCCTCCAGTTCCTACTAAGATTCCTGGTGATTATACGAAATTCGAAGGAAATTCTGGAGAATACCCCCAGGCCCATGTTATGACTTACCATTTATGGTGTTCATCCAATTATTGGGTGATGACTCCATTCATCTACGTCTTTTCCAGCAAACCTTGACATTTGCTGCCGTGAAATGGTACGTCAAGTTACCTCAAGGTGCCTACCAAGACTTCAACTCTTTAGAAATGGCCTTCCTTACTCACTTCCAGTTATGAGTTCAATATGAAACTAGTACCCATCTACTTATGTCCTTCAAAAAAATGTTGTTACCCACATCTTCGATCATATCCATGAATGGAGATGTCGGCGTTGCCTTATCAAGTTTTATGTACCTGATGAGATTTTAACTGAATGGTTTACCAAATCATTTATTAATAAAATTTCCAAGGACATAGCTATGGGTGGTTGTGTGACCAAAGATCAAGCCATTGCCCGTTCCCAATATTTAGATTTGGTATATTCCCAATCTAGCATGTTATATGATCCCTTGCTTAATACTCTGAGACCATCTACATATACTGCATCTTCCTAACCTCCAGAGGCACTACCCGTTGACAATATTATTGGGTCAATGACTCAAACTTCTAGTAAATCTTCTTCTTCTTCCTTGAACCAGAAATCCGTTTCAACTACTGCATCCAATTCTCCTTCGAATCCCTCTCAAAATCCTGGTAAAACCTCTGAGGTTAATGTTGTTCAGTCTACTATGGTTGACAAAACCTCAAAAGGTAAAAACAAGGGTAAAGGAAAAGAAAAATCTGATACCTTGAAACAAGAACCTCCGAAACCATCTGCTGATGATGCATCCAAACGTAAGCCCAAATATCCTTGCCTCATTTATGAGGAAGATCACTATACCAAGGATTGTCCCCATCATGATGAAGTCAGTCATTTGTTAAAAGGAACCCAAGGGACACTAGTTGTACTAAAAGAAACTTTTCCATCACAGCAAACCCAATTGGTAGAACAACCTCTATCTTCTATATCTTCGAGTTCTCAAGTTTATATGAGTTGAATGACATCTATTTCTATTGCCAGTCGGTCAAAAGGCTATCTGACGCCTCCCAAATAGGTTGTGGAGAAATAAGTTACTGATACACCTTCCAATTCTACCCTACCCAGTTCTGGTCCTCTTCATATTGAGAAACCTAGTAATGACTTTGTTATCTGGCCACCTCCTAAGGGTGTCCTTCGGAAATCATCTTACAATCTGAATGCATGCTCAAAATTACAATATTGTCGAAGATTTAGCTCAAATGCCTTCGACAATGTCTACCTTGGAATTTCTCTAGAGTTTTCCATCGCAATATAAATCATTATTATCTTCTATAGGAGGAATTGACCCTACTGATTCGAGTCTAATTACCTTTGACCTGGAAAATCATGTTCCACGTCTTCCACATCAACTTTCATTTTTAATCCAAGTCATTATCAAAGGGAAGATGATTCATCGAACTGTTGTTGATGAGGGTGCTTCGACCTGCATCATGTTTGTCTCATGCTGGAAAGCTATTGGCTCTCCGCCTCTCAACCAGTCTCCTAACACCTTAGAAGCCTTTGATGGTAGAGTATCTCATCCATACAGTATTCTCACGAACTTGCCCATAAAGTTGGAAGGGAAAATAATTAACTTAGAAGTAGAAGTCATTGATGCCAATTTGAATTGTAACCTTCTACTTGGTTGTAGTTGGACCCATGCTATGTTTTGCGTGGTTTCTATGTTATTCCGTCTGCTCCGATTTCCTCATGAGGGGAAAATAGTCACGATTGATCAGTTAGATTTTTCTCTTCTAGATCTTCGAATGGCAATGTGTCATATATGGAAAATACTGAAATCCCTTATGAGAGTCTTGGGGAAGGTATTTTTAAAGACTCTTCTCTTATGGAAACTTTTTCCCTCCCACCTCCAAATGTTTCTTCTGTCAACATGATCTCCACTTCATCTCGATCAAGTTAATTCTTTTTGTGCTGTCATGCTGCTTAGCCCACTAGAACAAGCCTATCAAGTTGTTGTTTTGGATTCAGAAGCCACTTCTGAAAGTCATGCTAGTCTTAGCATGCATCTATATGCGTATTCAAAATCCCCTTGGCCTGGTTCTTGGGATTCTCCGGACCCCTTGAATGAGACATTTCCCACTGACGAGAGTATCACCGAGGTTCTGTCTCTTGAGGAAACTCCCTGGAATGATGCTCATCATCATTCCTTATTCCCCCCGAGTATTGGAGAGATTTCATTGTGTTTAGATAAATTTGTTTCCCATGCACCGACTCATCCACTTCAAACGCCTATTTTGGTGCATTAAGTTTTGTATGAGGGAACCATTAGGAACATTACTACTATCTTGCCCATTGACATTTCAGTCCAACCTAAGATTGTCAAAATATTTCAACTGGGGGCATCTTTTTCTCGTAATGAGATTAAGATTTTCTTTCCTTCTTTTATGAGATCTTCTCACCGAGTCTTTACCATTCACCCATTATTGCAATGGGGCATTCATCATCACTCGCTTGGGGAGAATGGGGGCATTTTCATTTATGTGTGTCATTCCACTATTTGGCCGAGTCGATGCTTACATGTCATGCCAACAGTGAAACTCTAGTTTTACTCTCTGTTGATCGATTACCCGAGTCCGCAAATGGGCTCCATCTAAAATTTTTACATGTTTTTTGTGTAAATACTTTTGTACATTAGTGTGTTTTCATTAGTGTGAAGTGTGGTTTTGGTGTGTTAGTTTGATTTTTCAAAAATATTTTCCTTTTCTTACCTTGTGCTCTACTTAGTTTGTAGATTTCATCCAACTGTTATGTCGGTTTTGCTGATGGTGCTTGTCGTAGTACACAAAATCTATCTTCCGCTGCATGGGTAATATATGACCCTAATGGTGAGTAAGTGAATTTTCAAGGTATATGTTTAGTTCGTAGGACTAATAACATTGCCGAATATAGTGTGGTCATCGATATTTTGTCAGAAGATATCATTCTTTGCGTTATAGAGTTAATCGTGAAACTTGATTCACAACTAATTGTACTACAACTTAATGGACAATATTCAGTTAAAAACCCTCAAACTTTTAGAATGTCTTGGCGAGTTCATCTCTTGGAACGAAACTTTAATTTTATTACTCATCATCACATTCCAAGACACATGAACACATTAACAGATGCATTGGCTAACTATGTGTTAGATAGACATTTGCGAAACATGTAAATCATAAAACATCACATAAAAGGCATGGTGAATAGAAAAACATGTATATATATATATCTATATATATATATATATATATATATATATAGAGTGTTTGCAAAAGAGTTTGCTACATCAAAATGAAAAAATTTGTGTTCTGAGACACATGGCTTCATAAGCCTACATTAGTGCAGAAAGTAAACTAGAGCTGGCTATTCGCCCACATGGTGCTCATGATAGCATGAAATATCCCTAATGACTCGAGCCAACAACCGACGCAGTCTTGCAGAAACCCCTAGAGTGTGTCTCTAGTACCATAATGGCACCTCATCTATTAAGGTTTACTTTGGAATGCCCTGACACTGTCTACTCTCCATATAGAAGCGCCTCCATACTCCTGACACTACCTGCGCTGCTCCTCCATATAATTAGTTGCTCCTGACACTGCATGCGCTACCTCCTGAGAATTTTCTGCCTGAAATCCGCTGCTGACTGACATCTCTGCTCTCTGTCTGCCTGAAGGTTTGTTGTTCTGCCATATTCCATTTATAAGACCTGCGCCTAGCATTAAACCGTCACCTGACCTCTGGCACTGTATACGCTGCACCTGTCTGTCTTTTACAGTCCTGACCCTTGCATTACCTGCGCTCTCTGGCTATCCTGACTGTTCATAAACGTTTCATAAAAGAAACGTTGTCCTGACATGGTAATTTTAGCGCTGTCCACAATGAAGAGATGCGACTGTGTTTCACCCATTGCACATGTTTTGTTCCATTTCTGCACTGTTACGTTTCCTACCATATCCACCTTTCTGTCAATATAGAAATCCATTTCCTGTGTGCACCCATGATGGACAGGGAATCCACAGTGGTATTTCATAACATCTATGAGTAGTCTTATGAGAAACGACAACTTCCAGTCCGAGTCTCAATCCAGGCATAGAAGCCAACGACATTTATATTTATCTCTAACCCAGTGACGTGAAGGCTCCACATATTTTTAATATATTACTGTGCCAGAGATTAATATTGTATCCTCCCCTCGGTACATTTTTCCAAAGATTACCAGTCTCACCGCATAGTCGGCCTATGCACAGTCGACCTGTACTGTTGGCTCCAGTCCCCTCCATCATGACTGGTGTTGCGTGGTAATATATATACCATATGTTGCGTTGTAACCACTGTAAATCTACTCCTGATTTCACTCCTCGGCTCCGGTCCATATTTACCATCATGGCGCTGACAAAGAGTGAGAAAATCAATGGCTGAGGAGGGCGAAGGACTATCCACCCCTTGAGAATCCATGTCATTAATTCTCGCCATCGCCTTGCTCCTACTCTTTGAAAGGACCAAATTCCCACGAGAGAAGGTATTATAATGCGAGAGCAGGATACCATAGTGGGAACGATTAGTATTCTATTCATTCTGATTATTGTCTGCTCCGTGCAAGCTGTCATTTTATATTGTTGGGATTTGCTACTGTGGAGTTGGCCTCAACTTTAAGATTGCCTTAACGACATCCATTATGGCATTCGTAACAACAATAGACAATTATCTGAGACCCTGATTTGAACTTTGCGTGGATTGAACCTGCTCCTGGGAGTATAATAACATTATAGTTTTGAAGCAAAGAGGTCGTGTAGGATTGGAAAAGAAAGGCATATTGAAAGGGTCATATAAAAACAGTTTGACCTGTATGAAGCAGTGAGTCCTGTCCATTGAAGTCACCTTGCCTTAACGACTGTTGGTTTTCCCATCAACTATCATGCTTGATTCTCATATGAATTTTGAATCTCACGTCTCCTCATAGCGCCTTATTATTATAGTGAAAGCTTTGAAGGCCAAAAATGTGGTGAAGTGATGACCAAATATCACAGATGCATGAATTCAATTCATTGGTTGATACTTCGAGCCCCATCTTGAATTCCAAACCGCACAACATGGGTCATCAATCAACGCAATTTTTGGTGGGCGTTTAAAAAGAAATACGACCTGTGGGATTTGCAGTGTTTGTGACTGCTTTCAAAACACAAACGCTGGAGCTAAGTGAGTTGGAATAGTAAGTGCGCCCATATGAGCTATGTTCCTCTGAAGTATATTGTTTATTTTTATATATGTGGTATATATTGTATACACCTGAGTTAATTAATTTTCAAGGCTGATACATGTTTTATGGTGAGCATAAAAAAAAATGGATAGTATCTTCTGTGTTGTTTCCAGTGAGTAAATTACTCCCAGAGACTGATGTAATGTGCTCAGCGGTGATTTAATTTAATGGCAAAATCATTGAATATATCATATTGCTAATTGAGAAGTTTCTGGATGCATTATACTCTCACTGTGCATCTCAATTTGGAGTAAAACTCAATAAATATATTTACAATTGTCTAGACAAAGAGGAGCCTATTTCAAGAGGTTGAGTTGGTTGTAGCTTATCCAAAGAGGAAAAGTTGGTTTCAAAGCATCTTCAAATCAAGTTCTATCAGTTTGTGTTCGAGTTGTCCGTTGTGGGTAGATTTTATCATTGTCAAAGAGTCAAATCTCCTTAATAATTGGCTGCATATACATCTGAAGCAGGGTCGAGTATTCTCTAATCTCCTGGATGTTTTCCTGAAACTGTGCATAGTTGGAAGGCTCTTGAAAGGTCATGCTATGGTATATATGACCAGCACTGTACAGTTTGCGAAGTATTTGGACATGTAAGGAGGTCTATCACTATTGTTTCAGCATGCTAGAGACTCATTCCCATGCCTATGATCTGAGTAAGTGTTGGAGCAGCATTCTGGGTCTGAAAGTCCTTGCTGGAATTTACTCTCATTGCTTCTCTTCATTGCTCGAAAGTGGCAAGATCAGAGAATATTAATTTGTACCCCAGTCAAAGAATATGAGTATTCAAGTCCTGGCCATGACATGGTGTTATAAGTATTGAAGTTTTGATAGTCATCATTTCTTATTTGAAAGTGAAGGAGTACTTGAAGGATCCAAGCAAGTTTGTAGTTGCTGTTGCCCCAGTTGTGGTATTAAAACTCATTATAGTCTTTGTCTACATATATGTGCATTGATTCCTTGATTCATTTGCTTCACATTTACAAAGGATTTTTCTGTGTCTTTGTACTGTGAGTGGGTGTTACTTTTACTCATTGGGTCATAGTTGTGATCAGTTTTTTAAAAAGGTGTAATTTTGACAATGGAAAATATGGCTCGAATTACTGAAATATTAGAGTTCTTAAAAACTCTGATACATTCCTCTAATCATGATACATTAAAAGTCAGCAAAGTTTCTCTCACAGACATTCAGGTCTGTCTACAAAATGCACAAGAGAAAATTGATTTTTTGCAGCTTGAAACTCAGCTACAACAAGAAGAATTAAAACAGAGGAATCATCATTCTAAACCTGTTTCTGTTCAGAACAATGAAACAGACTCCCATAAACAACAAGTCAATAATGTTACAGTTCATTCAGATTTAGTACCCCATAAAGCAGCAGTTGTACATGCAGATGCAGAAACTCAGTCTGCACTTCCCAAGCCCATCATCAGACCTTGGGAACAACTTTTCCACAACAAGCACAGAACCGGTCTTGGATATGACAAGGACTTGTCATTTCATATTCCAGACTATGCCAAGCCTATTCAATTTCAGAGTGCTGGATTCATTCATGACAGTTCACCTGCTCCTCATGAAAATTCAGCTTCAGCTGTTCCTGACTCTGCCCCTCTTCCACAGCAACAACAACAGATTATAAAATTCCAACACTGTGACCGAGTTGGCCATCTGAAAGATCACTGTTTTGATCTTCATCCATGTAAGCACTGCCATAAAACCAGTCATTCTTCACACAAATGCTTCAGAAACAAACTTCCTACAAGAACAAAGATTCATCTTGGATGGATCGCTTCTTGGCAGTGGGCATCAACAGCCAAGAAGATATTCCAAACACATGTCAGAACTTGTTCCAGAGTATTGAACAGTCTTGCAGTTGAGTTCTCTCCATCATCTCGCCTTGTATTTGATAGGGGGGAAATGATGGTCATCTACAAGCTTCAAAGTCACATCAAGCGAGCTTGAGCCACAGCCTGCCACACTAGTTTCAGAGTTGTAGCCAGAGACAAAGATGCCCCTAAACATGCCTTCAGTTGGCAATCTAGGACACTTCCTCTAGCAGAAGACTTCAGCTTCTTGCCAATTTTGGAAGAATTCTAGGAGAAAAATTGAGAACACTTCCTCTAGCAGAAGACTCTAGCTTCTTGCCAGTTTTAGAAGAGTTCCAGGAATTGCATTAAGCATTCCAGAGTTGTTGGTCATCCTTAAACCATCACAGGTTGAGACTTCCCTTTTCAGGTTGAAGTTCTCCCTTTTATGTGGGGTGAGACCTCCCTTTCATGGTTGAAGGTTTCCCTCTTCAAAACAATAGGAGCACTTCCTCTAGCAGAAAACTTCAGTTTCTTGCCAGTTTTGGAAGAGTTCTGGGAACTGCACTAAGCGTTCTAGTGTTGGTGGTCATCCTTAAACCACCGCCCTTTGTACCAACATTTCATAGAGCACATTCAACCTAGTGCTGCCATGCATTTTTGCACATTTTGTATTACAACTCTCTTCTTGGACTCATACATAACCCTTTGGATTAAGGGGGGGAATGTTGGACACCTAATCCTCAATGGGTTAGTGTGGAAGCTAATGAGCCCCAAAAGTGGATAATTATTTGGGCTCATTCAACCTCCTAATTTGACTTATCCCACCATTCTCATTAGTTTATTGCACATTTTTTATTATATTTATGCTAATAGAGTGAATTGGGTTAGTCATTATGCCAACAAGTCTAATGTGTGCTTTGTGTAGCCTTTTTGGTCAATTTGGAGACAAAATTGAAGGTTTTAATGAGCACTTGGCAGCCAAATTCATGGGAGAACAAGGGAGAGGATTTGTAGGAAGGTGTCCCCTTCATTTATGGGCCCTTACCTCGAGTTCTCCACCATCAACTCGGAGTTCAAGGGCCACCAAATCAATTAGCACAAGGACAACCAAGCAAGTCAAGTAGGACTGCTGTTAACTGCAAGTTTTGGGCAACCGAGTCCCTAAAGTTTAGGAGGAATGTTGGGTCCTCAATTTGTATAATAAGAGGGCTTAGGGCCTCATTCCAGTTAGTAATTTTTGTTAGCTAGTAGTTAGTCACTTTATAGTCATTTTGTATTCATTTTGTAGTCATTTTGTAGTTCGATTTTTAGGCAGTAGATTAGCTTTGCTTTCAGCACATTTTCAAGTTCTCCTTGTGGACAATTTTTGGAATGTAACATTTCTTTTGATCAATAAAGATGAATCCAGCTTTGAACCAGCTCTAAATCACTCTTAGGAGGATATAGCTCTTGGGGTTGGGCCCATCTCAAGTGCCTAGTACCTCCTTTGTTTACTTTCATGTGTCTTTGCTGCATTCTTAGAATAAGATCTGTTATTTAGATTTAAATCTTGTTTTGTTATTTAGGTTGTTCTTGATGAGTAAAATAGCTTTTCATGCTCAGATTTAGTTGATAGGTTGTTAACAGAGAAAGCTTCAAGAAAAGGGCCAACAAACATCTGTAGCTTCACCTCTCCCTCAGTGGGATCAGGAGCTGTGACTAGGATGACTTTGCTGCCCACAAAAACACTGATTTTGCTTTGCCATGCAATCACTAGTGTTTGATCTTCATGTGTAGAAGTTGGTTACAAGTTCAAACTTTCATTTGCTTAGTTGCATGAGTTAAAATACATGGTTCCATTGTAGGTCACACTTCTGTTCATTCTCTTTACTGACAGCTAGCAAATTAGGTCAACGTAACTAGGTCTTTGAATTTACAAGTATTTGTTGGTTCAGATTGGAAAAACGACTTGCAGAGCACTTGTACCACTCCTTCATCTACTTATTCTCCATCAGCACCATCCATTCCACCCTCTACTTAGAATCCTTACCTCATGTTTGCCACATTTGCTCACATAACCCTAGTTTTTGTACATCATTGTTTAAGCCTTCTTTGAGCCAACTTAGCTATCTACACCTTCTCACCACTCCATCCACCAGTCCCTGGGCCACTCCAAACCCCTATCCTACCTCCATATCCATTCATGCATCTTCCCTCACTCATCCATCCTCCAAAATCCGATTTTAAAACATCCTGTAGAAATTTTTGAACATCCTGTAGAAATTCCTAAAACATCCTGTAGAACCCCTGCAGACTTCCTGTAGAAGCTCACGAATGAGGTTTCTTGATAGAAAAACTTTGTGAAACTCTCTGGAAGGGTGTTAGGGACCCCTTAGGCCCTCTCTGAACCTTCCCGACCTCTTCCAAGCATTTCCTCTCGCCAATCCACCTCTGCACAGTCACAAACAATTAAAAGCACATGCATGATAATTCTAATAACTTATTCAAAAATACAAAAAGATGTTTTCTTCAGGTAGAGGTAGTCTAGACACATGTATTTTACCTTCATAGAAGTAATGGCATCCCTTCCAGTAGTTTTCATTCTCTCCTTTGCATCAGTAGGACTAGCTGGTAGAATTAGGGTTTGCTAGGGTTTGTGTTACTTTTTGGCTTTCAGTTTCTTTCCACAAGTAGATTAGCTTCCTTTGAGTTAGATTTCATCCATCAGTTAAAAAGCTTCTTCTAAGAGCTCATAGAAGTTGGCTTAAGCCCCTAGCGGAATTGTGCTAGCTGACCAAGTGACAGCTGCGGCAAGAGCTAGTACTTGTGCATACAGCACCATTATTTCCAAGTTTGTTATGAACTACCGGGTTGATAAAATTAAAGAAGGGAGTTCCAGGAGTTGCAGCATTATTGCTGCAATATTGGGGCCCACCAGAAGCCAGATGGACAAAAGGAGTCCAAGAGACCTTGGGATGTGATACCCAATGGTCACAACAATGTACTATAAATGTATATCAGTTGTTAATAAAAATCGTACTTACATGTTTTATCTTTCATATTGTTCTTGTTGCCCATGTGTGTTTAACACATACACATCTTTTGAATCTGTGCACACAGTTGTAGGGGCCCAAGCATTAAACTCTGGACTTACCAAGGTCTCCGTGTACTTAGCTGCAGGAGCCTTCCCCTTCCCCAAAATACAAACTCAAAATCTTACTTATCAAATATCCTTAAGCTTTGAACTTCCCTCTTATATATTTTAAATTACATTACCACGGTCCACAAACCATGGGCAGAGTTCAAAAACAGCCCATCCCTTTACAAAATAAGGGGCTTTGACCCTCCTAAAATCCCCTTTGACTCTTAACATTATACACGCTTTGCTCCTCAAATTGCGGTCGCTTTACAATATTACAAAAATTGACTCAAAACTTAGTCAAAACATAAACCTGGGGGTCCCTATCCTCCATGATGTTTTAAAAAATAAGGTTACATTCTTTAACTGTAGCTTCTAGGATTTTCATATCGGCCTTAATAGAAGTCTCGCGTTGCTCTCAAACTTCCAGAGGTGTTGTTGGTTGTAGCTTCATTTGCATTTCAAATTTGACTCCTTTAACCTCTGCTTTGGACGCCTTCACCATGGCAGCTAGCTTATGGACCTTCTCTTCGGAAGCTGCTTCAGTCTGTATGAGAAGCTCTAATAGCTCAATGCAAGTCTTAGTGATGTCATCCTCTAGCTCCTACTTGCATGTAGCGGCTGCGTCTATGTCTCTGGAAGCTTCCTTAGTTAACTGTTCGTTATGGCTTCTCACGTCTTTAATCACGAAGAGCGCCCACTCTTCTCGGATTTTCAATTCAGCAGATACTCCCTAGTGTATTTCATGTAATGCTTGAATGGGCAGCGCCACTAATTTTAGATCTGAGTTCCTTCCATATGGCACTGCTGCCTAATTTGACGTGGTAGGAAAGTGTAGTGACCCTCCCAGAAGAGGCACTGTGTGGATCTTTGTGGTGACCACCAAACTTGGAGGCAATGTTGGTGTCACACTTGTCTTTGCCATGCTCGCTCGATTCTCACTCGTCTTAAACACACTCGCTTGAATCACACTCTCTTGCACTGGTAGCTCTTTGAGGCCCCATTGGATCTGCGACAATACTGGCTTCTACTAATCCTTTATGTGTCCCTACATGTCCTCAGTGACGTTGCGCAGAGTGTCCCCAATCTCATCGATGTCCCCCTCAGTGAGTACCATTGATTCAATACTCGACGTCTTGTCAGACTTCTTCTTCTTACGCGCACCTCCTGCGATGGATTTCTTCCTTTTCTTAAGTATGAAGGGAGACTCAATGTCTTTTGTCTCCTTCAAAGGATATGCTCCACCTGACTTTGGCTCCTCTATGTCCTACTCTTCTTCATCGACACGGTCTGGCTTCTGCGTCGTATTCTTCCCAAGGTCCACGGTGACCTTTTGAGGGACCTTTTTGGGCTCTTCCCTTAGCATTCCTACAGTTTTGCTAGTCCCTTCCTGGTCTACTTCGGCGTCCTTGCTAGGGTCCAACCACACACTTGGCTAGTTAGAGACTACAGAAACAATGTCCTGCTCAATGACCAAGTAGGGAAACTAATACCATATGCCATTGACATATTTCTTCACCTGTATATGTACATTGTGGAAATTTGCTTTGAAGTTTGCAAGTCCGCGGTATTGAGCAAATAACACCAGTCATATTCTTCCCAAGGTCCACGGTGACCTTCTGAGGGACCTTTTTGGGTTCTTCCTTCAACGTTCTTGCGATTTTGCTAGTCCCTTCCTGGTATACTTCGATGTCCTTGCTAGGGTCCAACGACACACTTGACCAGTTAGAGACTACAGAGACTACAGAAACAATGTCCTGCTCAATGACCAAGTAGGGAAACTCATACCATATGCCCTTGACATCTTTCTTCGCCTATGTATGTATATTGTGGAAATTTTCCTTGAAGTTCGCAAGTCCGTGGTATTGAGAAAATAACACTGGTCATCTCAATCAAGTTGATTCTTTTGTGTTGTCATGCCGCTTAGCCCACCAGAACAAGCCTATCAAGCTGTTGTTTTGGATTCAGCGGCCACTTCTGAAAGTCATGCTAGTCTTAGTATGTGTCTATATGTGTATTCACAATCCCCTTGGCTTGGTTCTTGGGATTCTCCAGATCCCTTGAATGAGACATTTCCCATTGACGAGAGTATCACCAAGGTTATGTCTCTTGAGGAAACTTTCTGGAATGATGCTCATCATCATGTAGAAATTTCTGTTTTCCCACCCCGGTTTTCAGTTTCACCTTATTTCTCCCATGTATTTAAATGCTCTTTCCCATAACCATACATTTAACAAGCTGCAAAAATAAATATTGCTGAAAACACAAATTCTGAAAAGTTTACAGAATGCTGGAAATTGCAGAAATAAAAATCAGCAATAATAAACAGCCATTAAAACACATTTAAACACTAATATTTTTGGTCAACTTGACCCTGGAAAAACCCCCTACAACTCTTGGGGAAAACCAATTTGAGAGCTCTTCTTTATTTCTGAAAATTGCCTTTTTACAGTGAGAAATTTTCAGCAAAAAAATCAGCAAGCAAATTTACAACTTATCTCTTTTCCCATGCCTCACAGCAAACTGGAAATTACAGCAAACAGGATAGCAATAAATGTTGTACGACCTCCTCGATTTTTGTGCCCACTTTTAGCATTAAATGCTGTTGTACGGCAAACATTAAATGCGCTGTACGAACTATAATAAATGCGTTGTATGGCTTGCAATAAATGCACTGTACGGCCCTCGTTTTGCGTGTAGAAAAATCAGCAAACTGCTTCTCGATTTTTGTGTAAACCACTCCTCAAAAATGGTGCCAAAATCTGCCTTTCACTGTGTGGTGAACCAGTTGTACAAATCTGCTCAACTGTTGCCTTGGAATGTGTGCCAAGCTGCTGTCTCCTTCTCCTCCCTGTCAGAAATCTCTCTTGCTCTCTTGCTCTCTTTCTCCCAATCTGTTCATGAAAGAATGAATGACCTTTTCCTCCTTTTCCTCCTTTAATATAACCCCAAGTGACTTTTGAGTGATCCAAGTTACTTTTGGGTGATCCCTAAATCCAATGGCTGAAATAGATTGAGATCTAAGGCTGAGATTAAATGCTCATTTAAATCTCACTTTTTATTTTTTAATTCACTCCACTTTAATAAAGACCCACTTAGTCATTTATTTCCAAAGTCACTTTTCCTTTCTAATTTTTTTCATTGACTTTATAAAAGTCACTTTAAAATTAGACTTAATAACTTTATCACCTAAAGTCACTTTTAAATTAGATTTAACTTTATAAAAATTATAAAGTTACTTTAGGAAAAAAATTAAATTCTTTTGGACACCTTTCCCTAGGCCAAAGATCAAAGCCTTAAGGAACCACTTGTCCTCCGGTACCAAATTTCAACACTCCCTCTTACCGAGGAAGGCGTTCCTCACTGTTACACAAAAATATCATCACCATGATTATTTGCAGTCAGTATGGGTCTATCATCACTTGTACTGTCCTCCTAAGCAAGTCTCAGACCTTAGCTCTTCAAGTCAAGCTTTGAAAATAAGAGAAAGACATTAAAAATCAATGAAACTCTAGTTCCGCACTTTCTCTCACTATTGCCTACGGTCCCGCACCTTCTTTTCACAAAAACTGTGGACTTGCCTGCTCTGTCCCTAAAGGTGTGGGTGCGGACCCCTGTGAAAGTCAAAAAGGCGCAAGTTTATTCTAGAAAACTCACTTTAGGTTAATTCTAGATGATTCTAGAAGGAATTTTGACATGGATTTGCCGCTCTTAGGTGGTTCATGCATCCCAAAAGAGAAGGAGCTAATCCCTTGATGAGAGGAGTTATCCCTTTGAAGGAGGGCTTTATCCCTTTGAAGGAGGACCTAGTAACTTCCCTCCATTGCACTATAAATTCAGGCATTGGGCTGGTTGCTAGGGAGGTTAGAAGCTGAAGATTTTTGAGGGTAAATGCTGGTGAAATTAAGACTTCCTAGTTGAGCTTAAGAGGAGAGATCACATACCTTTTTGGCTTCATTTGGAAGTGAGTGAAACTTGTCAAAGTAGAGGAGACTTCTTGCTGGACCTTGGGAGGAGCTTGTACAGTGTCAAGGCACAGGTTGTAAAGTTCTTCTTCTTTTGAATTAATACAATCAAACTCATTTTTCTCAACAAGTATCTCATGTTATTTGTTTCATGAACTCCTTGAATTTCATGTTAAATATGTTTTATGATATTGGATTTTCAGGTGCTATTTAATTTGTTTTCTTGTTTTTGTTTGCAGATTCGCGACAAAGGAGCTCATTTGGATCGAAGGAGCGAGGGCATCCACAAACTTGCGTTGGACCTAAGGTAGGCCCTAAAACACTTGTTTGCCTTTGTTTATAAAAGCATATTTAGAGAAAGATAGTGTCTGGTTGGTTTTCTTGTCATTAGGTCTTCTTTAGATTCTAGGAAGGTCTATATTGTCCGCAAGATCGACTTATTCCGTGTGACAAAATGGCGACCATACTGGGAAACTTGATTTTTTCCTTGTTTTTACTTTGACCTGAGAAACTGTGTTTTTGTTTCTGTTTTTGGCTTGTTGTGTGTAAAATTGGGTAGATTTTGTAGATCCAGGGTTATTTTTCGTTTTTCATAGCTTTGGGAGAGGACCACACCCTAGCCTCTTGACACAGTGCGTACCTATCCGCACCTTTGCTTTTAGCACAGAGCGATACCGCACCTGTGTTAACTGTGGGCCTGCGGACCCTGTCAAAATTTTGAAAAACCTAAGATTTCCTCTGTTAGTCAGCTTAGTTTTTGTTTAGAAGTTATTATCCACTGCCCAGACCTGCATATAACTTGTCAGAAGCTTTCCTTAGGTTGATTTCATTAGTGTTAGGGTTTTAGGTGAAATTCCTAGGAGTTTTGCTTGTTGGGCTTGTTTTTCATTTTGGTCTTGTAGTGGATCTGAGCTTAGAAGCTGTAGGGACCTTAGATCACCTTGGTGTCTACCAGCCTTCTTATGAGTCTGACTATTTATGAAATCTCCCCTTGTTGAGGAATCCGCCTTGTGTTTTCTCTTTACAAAACTTCGAAAAGCTTGTGTTTAAAAGTTTGGATTTTCATTTTCAAAAAGAAAACAAAATTGGTTGTTCTTGACTGATTTGTGATTCTGCATAAATTGGTCCTTAGCTTACATCTAGTTAAGTAAAACATCATTTGAAAAGACATCTTGTAGGTTTTGACTTCAAATAGGTTTTTATAGTTTATAGATCTCAAAGTTAGTTATTTCCATAGTTTTGAGTGTTTTATAAAAAATAAAAATCTCTTTTGGAAAAAGTTTGTTTTTTTGTAGTGGTTGAGTGCTTTGAAACGAAAAAGGGAAATTTTTGTGAAATAACTAGCTGTCTCGTTTTCAGTGCATTGGAAAGGACAAAAGCTCTTCTTTTAATTTGTTTGATTAAGAAAGATTTGTGTTTACAAAGTATTTGCATTCTCAAACTCTTTCTTAGTTTAGAATTTCATCGAAGAGAAAAGATTGTTTAAATCATCTTAGGTGCATTTTTAGTGATTTTGAGTCGAGTCTTCGTACCACGAGTTTCATCTCCGCACCTTTTGACTTAAACAAAAACCAATAAAAATAATGCTAAAGTAAAATTCATCTAGCAACATTTTTATTTCTAGGGCTCTGATACACCAACTTAGCTTAGGCTAGTGTCTTGGAGTAGGAGAGTAATTAACTCTCCAAGACAGTGAAAACAAACAAGTAGCTGTATCTTGTGGCAGGGAATAAATCCAATTGTTGCATTTATGCTCTGGGAAAGCTCCTCTTAAAGGAGAAGCACGAGATCGTGTCCGAACCAGTGTGGGAATAAATCCTTACTCATTGGGAACGACGCCAGATATTCACGTATTAAAAACGGTAAACCTCGGATTAACCATTGTTGAGGAGCCTGGGTTCACCTGTTGGTAAACCTTGGATTATGTCAAGGAGCCTTCAAGGGGATTGAGCTTGCTACTTTTCCCTTTTGTGCGTATCAGATCGTAGACTATTCCCCCAGGTATATTTGTTTCAGTTGGTAACCTTAGTGGCCATATTCTTTAGGATTCTTCCTGAGGTGACAGTGGTGGGAAGATCCCATTGTACCTGAAGCAGACGTCGGCTAAACTCACTTGGATTTTCTGGGGGGTTCTCTTCACTCGAGACAGTTAAGTGGATGAACTTGTGCCAGTCTATTCATTAAGCAGGTTGCCGGGGTAACTGTTCCAACCGCCATTTTTATATTGAACTCTGCGACGTTGGATTTCATCACCAACTAGTGTTTTCATTACGAAAAGTTACTGTTTGTGTGTGTTTGATCTCCTAGATTCTTTAGGCATGTGATTCAAATTTGTTTGGTTCTTTAGAGGCTTTAGGTGGTTTTCATTGAGATTTTACTTTGTTTGCGTGTGAAGTAGTTAAAAGTTTTTAACCGTGGCTGAATTACCGAGGAAGTCCCGTAGACTTCGAGGCCAACCTCCTGAGTTTTCACCGAGCCAGCTTGAAGGCTTGAAAGTCCTTGTAACTCCTAGAGATAGTAGAGTTGGGTCACCTGAAGAAGGAGAGTCTTCTTTGATAGTACATCCTGATTTTCAAGCGTTAGTAGCAGATTATAATCCACAGTCAGTGTCTGTTTCCGAAGTTACTGGTAGCTTTTCATCTACTAGTGATATAGGTGAGGAACCTGAAATATCCGAGCCTGAAAGTGAATTTGCTGCTACTCCAACGTCGGGGTTTGCTTCTCCAACTTCTAGTGGTCCTGGTTCACCTAGGGTAGAAAGAGTAATCACCCAAGATCTTCCTTCTGGACTTATAGCTATTGAAGAACTTGCTACTCCAGAAGAAGAAGTAGGCATCCCTATCCCTGAAAATCAACCTTTTATTGAACTAAGGGAGCGTGAATCAATTTTTTACAGTCAACCTAGAGGCAGTACTTGGTATTTTTCTTTGACTAATTTCTTAGAAAACCTAGGGTTAAGTTTTTCACCACCTCATGTTCCTTATCACCCAACACCTAGAGGTTATTATCCTCCGTTAAATATGTCAAGACAATCATCGATGTTTACTCAATCGCCTGAACCCTTATTTTACGGCGGTCCTTTTGTTCCCTCTGGGTATCAGTCACTTTTTGGTACTTTTTCAGGAGCATCTCCTCAACCCATTGAGCAAGGGTTATTAACTGGAAGCAATGGTACTAAGCCGTTGAGCGTAGAATACATTCTCATGATGTCAGGTTCTATTCCCAATCCTCAACCTCAAGGTGGCCAGTTATCGCCTGGGGGGCAACCTCAAGGTACCCAATTTGCATCTGGGGGGCAACTTCAAGGACAGTACATACCTACGGGACAGTACGTTCCTCAAGGTCAACCCCAGACTCAATATGAACCCCAAGGTCAACCCCAGTATCAGTACGTGCCTCAAGGGTATCAACCCCAAGGTCAGTACTTGAACCAAGGTTTCCAACCACCCTCCGGTCAACGTATGTTCAAGGAACGGGAAATGTACCTTTAAATTACCAATCCTACCCTCAACCCGGTTATGGTCCTCAATATTCTCAACTTGTTATGGGTCCGTACCCCGGAATGAATATAGTGTGGGATCCATCGCAAACTCAACAGGTGTTGCAGCCAAATGTACAGTTGTCATCTCAAACTAGACAACCCTTAGTTTCTGGTACACCCCAGCAACCAGTCCAGTCTAACATTCAAACTTTTGTACCTTCGGTAGTTTCTCAGCCTGGGCCTAGTACGCCTTGTACTCTGCCTCAAATGACTGCTACAACTGCTGCAACATCTGTTCAATCTACCCCACCTACTTCCGGAGTATTGACAGCTCTGGTTTCTACTGTTCTTGTATCTACTCCTCAGACATCTTCACCACTGTCTGGATCTACAATTCAAACTTCGGTTCAGATGCCTGTAGGACAACCAGGTTCAAGTACGGTTGTCACAAGTCAACCACAATTTACTTGTCAACCATACCAGGGAAAGTACCAATTCGGTCCTGCTGTGCAGCAGCCAGTCTATCAGTATCAACCGTACCCTGGGTACACTTATCAACAACCTCAACAACCCCAGTACGGTCTGGTTAATCCTGGTTTTCCGGGAGGATACAATATCCCAAATGCAATTCGTATTCCTAGTTATCCTAGATATCCTCCTCCTCGGGCTAGTCTCATGACCCAGATTTTTAGGGACCCTAATCGTCAGTTACCGTTTATCACAACTTTGGACTTAACTGACTTGTCGTGCCTAATGAACGATCCCATTAATTATCTTCCGTTTTGTCCACCAATGCCGAATAAGTTGCCTAGTGACATTCCTATGTTTGAAGGTAAATCAGGAGAGGACCCGTCGAACCATGTGATGACTTACCACCTCTGGTGTGCGTCTAACTCCATTTCAGATGATTCAATCCGTCTTAGACTTTTCCAGCGCACTCTAATTGGTCTCGCGGCCAATTGGTACATTGAGTTACCGCGAGGCACTTTTTAGAATTTTAGTCAGTTAGCTACCTCATTTTTAACTCATTTTCGGTTGCCAGTCCGATATGACAATGGCACGGAATTGTTAACTTCGTTAAAGCAATCGATGTCCACTTACATTTCAGATCATATTCATGAGTGGAGGCGTCGACGGCGTTTAGTGAAGGTTTTTATTCCGGATCAGATTTTGGTTGAGTGGTTTGTAAAATCTTTGTTGCCAAAGATCACTGAAGATGTAGCTAAAGTCGGAGTTGTTACTGAGGAGCAAGTAATTTCTCAAGCACTGTTATGAAACCAGCTCAAGAAAAGATAGAAAAGATAGATCAACGCCTTAGAATTCAGCCTCTTCGAGGGCGCAACCTCCTTTGCATTACATAAATGAACAATTCTTGGATGATACAAATGAAAAGACCTCCTTTCTATATATAGGAGTCTAAGGGGTCATAACATAATGAGAGCCGACATAACAATAATAATGTAAGGGCACAATAATAACAATAATGGGCTTCTATGGGGCACAATAGTAACAATATGGGCACTACATGGGTACATCAATATAATAAGTGGGTTATACTAATAACAATAAGGGGCTACACTAGTAGTATAGGGGCCTAACAAGCACAGTACCTTGACTTGGTCTATACTCAGTCAGGTACGTTACACGAGAAAATCCCCGATCTCCCCAAGCAAAATCAAATTGCTGCAGCTCCTTCGGGATCTCATGCTGCCGATGGTATGATTGGTACGGTTAACATTAAAAGTAAGAAGAAGTCTTCCAAGAATTCTTCTCCTATCATAACCTTGCCTGATTCCCCAATAGGAGATTCTTCTGCAGAGATTTCCACCGATATTCACGTTGTAGAGTCATCTGCAGCCAAATCAAAATCCGGTGGGAAGAAGAAAGGAAAGAAGAAGAATAAAACGGACAAAAATTCAAAGGAGAAACCTGAAAAATCAGAATCCAATGATGAAATGCGCAAACCTCGTTATCCTTGTCTCATTTGTGATGATGAACATTTTACAAGAGACTGCCCTCATCGTGCAGAGGTTGCGAAGATTGTTAAAGGTTCCCAAACTCCTGTTGTTTTGAAGGATCCTTTTCCAGCTCAAGACAGTAAGATGATAGGTTCTTCCTCGAGTGCCAATGAAGAACCCATTCTGATGATGTCCCATGTTAGGATTGTGACTCGATCGCAAGATTATGGTAGTAAAAGTCCTGTTGATGGTAAAGAAGCAGAATCTTCTCCAGTTCCGATCCACTACAGATCGAGAAACCTAATCCAGACTTAGTAATCAAACCACCCGCCAAGGGTATACTTCGAAAGTCAGCTTTCAATTCACATGTGAGAGCGGCTCAGAACTATAACATTGTTGAGGATTTAGCTGTTTCACCCTCAGCAATGTCGGCTTTGGAGGTGCTGCAATCATGCCCAACACAGTGTAAATTACTTTTGTCGGCTATAGGAGCTATTGATGTTCAGGACTCGAACCTAATAATTTTCGATCTAGAAAATAGTACACCACGTTTACCTCATCAAATGGCTTTCCAAATTCCAGTGATAGTCAAAAACAGGCCTATTCATCGGACTGTAATTGATGAGGGAGCCTCAACGTGTATTATGTCGATACAGTGTTGGAGATCGCTTGGTTCTCCTTCGCTAAATCAATCCCCGACGATTCTAAAGACCTTTGATGGCCGTGGGTTTCATCCTTTTGTCATTCTACAGGATTTGCCTATAGGGGTTGAAGGAAAAACCGTTAATCTAGATGTGGAGGTGGTTGATGCCCCTATAGATTACAACCTTCTCTTGGGTTGAAGTTGGTCTTACGCTATGACAGTGGTCGTTTCATCGGTCTTTCAGGTTATAAAGTTTCCTCATAATGGAAAGATCATAACAATAGACCAGCTGTCTTACTTTTCCTCCGACCCAGCCTCTTCTGAAAGTATTCAGCATGTCAGTAAAACGACTATCCCATATAAGGATGTTGGAGTAGGACTAGTTAAAGATGCCAGTTTACTGGGAACTTTTCCTTTTCCTTCGATCAACGCATCGTCTTCATTTGCAACCATTCATATGATTACGTCAGACACCATTGTTTATGATGATCCTTGGATCATTCCTTCTGAATCTGAGATAGACTCATTTGGTGATGTCATGCCTTTGAGTCCATATGAAATTGCGTATGAGGCTGTGTAATCGTTTACCGACCCATTTTCAACCGAAAATGACTTCATGAATGTGGTCCGTGAGGAATCACTTTTCACATCAAGCTCGGATTTAATCATGTTTTCTGAACTTGTTCACTCTGATGAGCAAATTCATGAAATCCTATGTGTAGATGATTTACCATGGGAAGATCTCCATCACAGATCTTCGTTTTTACCCGAGAATGATCGTTTTGAAAATGATTTTTCATCAATTTTTATGACTGAATATGTCAAGGAACCTCAGAATCTAATGAAACATCCCAATTCAGAGTTAAATTTGGGAAACATTTCTCGAAGTATTCCTATTGACATTTCGGTTAAGCCTGGAATTGTTGAGAACATTCATATAGGTGCCTCGTGTACAGATGACAAAATTCAAATATATAAGGCCCTATTTCAAGAATTTCGCGACGTGTTTGCCTGGTCCTATGAGGAAATGCCAGGAATTGATCCCGTGATTGTTGTTCATGAGATCAAGACTTACCCGGACGCTAAACCCGTCCGGCAACGGTTGCATTAGATACACCCAAGAAAAGATGTTGCAATTAAAGCAGAAGTTGAAAAATTACTCAAAGCATGTTTCATTTATCCGATCCCGTTAACGGATTGGGTATCGAATATTGTTCCGGTTAACAAAAAACAGGGAACAATAAGAATATGCATCGATTATAGGGACATTAATCGAGCCTGTCCAAAGGACAATTACCCAACTCCCTATATTGATCAAATCATTGATGATTGTGCCGGCAGCAAAATATTCTCCTTCATGGATGGTTTTTCCGGATACAATCAAATCAATATTCTACCTGCCGATCAACCAAAAACGGCTTTCATTTGTCCATGGGGGACATTTGCTTATTGCAAGTTACCTTTTGGGCTCAAGAATGCCGGAGCAACTTTTCAAAGGGCCATGTCTTATGCGTTTCATGACATCAAGCACATTGTGCAACCCTATCTCGATGACTTGCCTGCTCATTCATTACATCGAGCAGATCACCTCGTCCATTTACGAGCAATCTTTATGAGGTGTAGGAATTATCGGATTCGGTTTAACCCACACAAATGTGTCTTTTGTATAGAAATGGGTCGATTGCTGGGGTTTGTAGTTTTGAAAGCCGGCATTCGCGTTGATCCCTCGAAGGTCGAAGCTATTGTCAAATCGCCTCCTCCTTCGAGTCTTCGCCAACTCCAAAGTTGCAAGGGAAAGCAAACTTTTTACGACGATTCATTCCTAACTACGTCGAGGTTACAAAGCATTTTACCCAATTGTTGAAATAGAATACTCCATTCTATTGGGATGAGATAGCTCAAAAATATTTTGATGCACTCAAACATGCGTTGACCCATGCACCGTTATTGCATCCTCCCAACTACAACCAGGATTACTTCTTGTATCTCGCCGCCTCTCATTCCACCATTGGAATGGTCTTAGTTCAGGAAGACGAATTCGGAACTGAGCATGTGATATATTACCTTAGTCGAACCTTAAATCCAACTGAGCTAAAATACTCACATGTGGAGAAATTGGCATTGGCAGCTGTTCAAGCTATCCAACGTTTTCGTCACTACATTTTACTACATAAAACTAGAGTAATTTAGGATTGCAACCCTATGATCTACATTTTGACCAAGCAATTGCTAGGGGGCAAGTACTCTAAATGGATTGTTATCCTGCAGGAGTTCGACTTGGAATTTGAGAAATCTTTAGTCTTTGCGGAGTTAATGTGTGATTTCCCACGTACTCATACGGAAACTGTGGCGGAGGAACCCATTGCGGACGAATCCTTGTTTCTAATCAGTACTTTAGATCCATGGTATGGGGATATCACTGTCTATCTCCAGACCCAATCCTTTCGGCCAGAAATTTCAAGGTCAGAACGTCGGAAAATTCGATTCCAGTCCCAACAATTCAGGATTATTGGAGATACTCTTTATCGCCATGGGGCGGACTGTGTTTTTCGACGTTGTTTAACACATGAGGAAGCTGAAAGGGTTCTAAATGATTCTCACTTTGGAGCGTGTGGTGGTCATATGTCTAGGTATGCCACAACCCCAAAAATATTGCACGCTGGCTACTTCTGGCCGTCTTTATTTAAAGATTGTATTACTGCGGTTCGAAAATGCCACAACTGCCAAATATTTGATCGAAAGATGTGCACTCCTCCTGCTCCTCTCTACCCTATAATTTTTGTTGGTCCTTTTGCCAAATGGGGTATCGATTTTATTACATGTAACCCTCACTCGACCGGGGGGCATGCGTATATCATCCTTGCAGTAGATTATTTTACCAAGTGGGCCGAGGCGATGCCTACATTTGAGGCAGACAGCAAGACAGTTGCAATTTTCGTGTTCAATCACATAATTGCTAGGTTTGGTGTGCCACAAGCGATAATCACTGATCATGGGCGTCATTTCGAAACATTATGATGACCGAACTTACAGGCCAGCTTGGTTTGCGTCACGATAGTTCAACCCCTTATTATCCACAAGCTAATGGTCTAGTTGAATCCATCAACAAAGTTTTAGTCATCATGATCCGACGAATCATTGGGATTCATCGGTCGAATTGGCATAACATGCTATTTTCAGTGCTTTGGGCATACCGAACTTCAGTAAAAACATCAACAGGGTTCACTCCTTTCCAACTAGTCTATGGTCTGGAAGCTGTGTTACCCATTGAATGCGAAATCTCGTCACTGCAAATGGCCATCGAGTTACTTCCAGCCACTTCTGAAGAGGAAAAGTGTTTGTTATACTTGGCGCAATTAGATGAGAATCGACGTGATGTTGCATTGGCGATCGAAACTCACGCAAAACGTATGAAAGATCAGTATGATCGAAATGTGACCCCTCGAAATTTTTCGGAAGGAGATCTAGTCTTAGTTTACGATCAAACTAATGATAAATTAGGCGCTGGAAAATTCGTTCCTATGTGGCATGGTCCCTATGTTGTCAAGTGAAAGCTAGCAAAAGGGGCCTATGAATTGGTAGACTTTGACGAGGACTCGTTGGGTAAACCCAGAAATGGTCTTTACTTGAAGAGGTATTATGCTTAAAGAATATTTTTAGTTAGGATAGCTTTTCTTTCTAGCTAGTGTGTTTTAGTTTAAAAAGTGTGTTTAGATTAGAGAGTTTTTTTTTGTCATTATTCCTGCTTATCTTGGTTTTACTCTTGATATTGCAGATGTCGATGCCTCTCCAAACATACATTGGTTTCGCTAATGGTTCTTGTCGTAATACACGGAACATTTCTTCTGCAGCTTGGGTCATCTATTCGCCCTCTGACGAGTTAGTATCTATGCATGGGGTAATCCTCGGTCAAACAACGAACAACATTGCCGTGTATAGTGCAGTGATTGAGTTATTATCTGAATCTATTTCATTTGGGATTCAGAGTTTGATAGTGAGGTTAGATTCTGAACTCGTTGTATTACAGCTTAATAAAGTGTATGCCATTAGAAATCCAGTGTTATTAAGATTATTTTTGAGAGTGCGTCTCTTGGAACGTGAATTTGATTATATTGAATATCATCATATTCCAAGATCTTTAAATACATTAGCAGATGCAATTGCTTCTCGAATGTTAAGTAGATATTTGCAATAATCATACATGTAAATTTAAAACCATTCCATAACATGATTTGCAAGATAAGCCGGTAATAGTGATATATATATATAGGAGTGTGTCAAAAAATACACCATCCTTGATCATAGGTTGAAAAACACCTTATGATCGGAAAAAATGGTAAGTACAAAAAAACAAAAATGTCATATGTGCCCATAATAGGCGATCATCCTATCATTGGTGATGATCTCGATAAGAAACCACTGCACGGTCCACCTTGCAAAGGAACCTCCTAAAAGGTCCTAGGACCCCAATCACATAGCGCTGAAGTCGACGAGGAATGTCATCTATAGTGGTCTCCGGAATATCTCTTGTCAAGCGCTCGAGATGACCCTCCAACTTGGCCAAAACCTCTGCTGATTTGTCCAGTGGGGCTGGCGCGGCTGCAACTAGTTGTTTCCTCTTGTAAGGCCGGAGAGCGGTTGGTCACTGTGGACCCACATCTGCATTTGAAACTTTTGCTATCAGTTTTGGGACGATGGAAAAAAAAAAATTAAAATAGGAAAAATGTTGAAAATGATTTTACCTGAGTCATCCCACTGCTCTCCTGGTGGAAGAGCCATGTCTCGGTCGCCACAAAAATCTACCCCAGTGTAAGGGAAGTCCTGAATAGAAAAGACCTGGTTTTCCAACCATTAGAAATACTCAGGTTTGAATCAAGCAACCTATGTCCTCTCGTCCAAGTGACGGGCGATAACTGCGACCCATCGCATCAGTTTGGGCTCTCGAGGAAGCCCAGCTCCATAAGTAAGGTGCTGCGGGATCAACATGGGAACCCTCTCTGGACCAAAACTCACAACTAAAGCCGCATAACCAAAGGTTTTTAGCTGTTTGTTCTTGGCCCTGGTCAGTTGGCCTTTCACATTGGCCAACACAACATCGCACCAGTTGAAGATGGTGCCTCGAAAGAAATCAATTTCCATACGCATTTGGGATCTGGTGGAAATATGTAATGCGGCACTCCCGCAAAGTCTGATGACAGTAAACGCGATCACCATGAGTTCAGGACGGGATATGCTTTTTATGTCTATCCCTTTGTCTCTAGCCTGGCTGTTGCAGAACTCTAGCCGGAGGCTATCGACAGATTGGCCACCTGGCCTTGCCCCAAATAGAGTCAAGTCTTCGCCTCTCATAGGAAAACCAGTCAAGAAATATATGTCCGCCGGCTCGATTTCGAGCTGGTGGCCACCAATGAAGAAGCACTGGTCCTATATGTTCCATTTGTCAACCAGCCACTGTAAGAAATCCACCTGAGCCCTCATGCCAGGAATGGCCCAGAATTTGTACAAGCTGCACGCCCTCAAAGCATCAAGTGAAGGTTGATGTTTCCATGCGGCAACATCCACGTCCTCATGCTCTCGTTCACGCCAATCTAGCATGATGTACTCTCTGCATCAAGTAAAAAGATAAATTAGAATGCTAGAAATTATTTTGTTTGGTCCAATTTTGAGAAATTTCGGGTTAAAAACCCTTGCGGCGGGGACCACACCCTCCGGGTTAGACACAGTGTGTGGGACGGCACCTTGTCTACATGGAAGGTGCGGACCCCTGACTTTTTCCCAATGGAGAAAAATTCGGGGTCCGTAGGCCAGCAGTGGTACACCTGCGGGCCCCCGCGCGTGGGTTTTAATCCTAAAAAACCTCCAAAAAATGAAATGAACGCCTAAAACAAAAAATGAAACAGTTAAAAATGAAGAGTAGGATGATGCGGATTACACGGAGAAGACAACGTTCGATTCCGACGGTTGGATTTTCTGCAATATTCACGGGAAGTTTTCTGAACAAAAGCACTATTTTCTCACCCAAAACTCAAACGGTAAAAATGAATTGACGAAGGCCCTTTTTATAAGTTTTTTGAGTAAATAAATTGCAAATTTGTTTATGTTTCACTTTGGAAAGGTATTTTTGCAACATTTTTATCCATTTCAAACAGGTATGAGTAATGTTTGTGTTTTGTTCAGGATAATGGATTATTCAGGCGAAATCTATCATTTTCGACGAAAAAACATTTAGAGTCACCTTTAAGCTCTTTTCTGACTCCTAAAACATGAAAAGATCGTCGAGTTTTTCTTTTAAACTCATTAAAACAGAATTAAAAGACGGTCCACTTACAGCTCTTTTTCGACTGTAAAAACATGAAAAGATCACCGGATTTTTGTCGTTTCAAATTCGATATTGGTTATAAAAGGACGTGTCGTTGATCGCTTTTTTTACTTTTTTGGGTCAAGGGCACTAATGACGAAAAGTACTCCTTGGTCGTAAAAGATCAAGCGGTTCTCTCAAGTATTATTTTATACTTTTTCGGGCTTGGGAGACACAAATTTACAAAAAAGGTCAACCCTGGAGTTTTCTTAAGTTTTTTCAGAGTCTCTAAAATTGAAAAACACCGAGTTTCTCCTATACTGGACTCGTTAAAATTTCACAGTAAAGGACCTATTCAATTACAAACAGGAACAAACCACTCCTTCTTAGGGTTCGAATTTAAACTAAGTTGGACTCATCTGAAGGATGATCTTATAATCAAGCAAATGTTATCCTCCTCAAGCTTGTCAAAAATAAAGAGGTACTTGCTAGAAATGGTGGGGGAAAAGAGAGAAAAATGAGCCTGTTTGTCATACTTTGTAACCACTCTTGAACACGACACTTTTATTCACCTGGGTTGGGAAATCCTTTGCCTAACAGTTGATCAAATCACATTGAAAGTCTTCAGTCAGTTTCTGGGTATTAACTTTGGGTCAATTGTCACCAAGCCATCTATTGTGTTGTTATGTGTTCAAGAGGTCACTGCCAATAAGCCATTCATCTGCAAAATATCTGTCATCCATCTTGACCATCCCTGAGTCAGTTCTTGCAACTAAATTTCTTCAACTTGATCTATGATTTCGTGTTGTGGGCTTGCCTGCAACAGATCGCTTTCTATCGACTTCAGCTCATTATCTAGAAAGTTGATCTAGAAATCGTCAGTACCTTGAGATCTGCATGCCTCAATGGTAGGTTTCTCGCCTTTGACGACAGGTTGCATCATTGACCTTCGATCAAAGGATTCTGTGACATGTTCGACATCAACACATTTATTCACATTTCATGGATTGTACTGGGTACTTTGAGAGCCATTGACATCACTGGTGGTTTCTCTCACATTTGTTAACAGTTTACATAATTGACTGGTAATCAAGTGGTTTCTACCATGTTCGACATCAACACATTCATTCGCATGGATAGAATCGTACTGTTTTAGGAAGTAGAAATGAAGACCCTGGATCTAGTTTCCACAATCCAGGTTGTGAGGAATTTTGTATTCATTATATAATGGACTATTCATAAACAGATGGATGCGCCCATACTGTGTCCACATGAGTCTATACTTGTGATGTTTTACAAGATCATTCCTGTATCAGAGCAGTAGTTAGTTTTCTAAGTCAGTTTTGATCTGAGTATGGGAATGCCTACCTCAGCGATGATATTATCTCATATATATATCTTGCATTGAATGTTTTTACAGGTTCCAATTGCGCTCTCCACAATATGATCCTCGAAATGGTAAAGTACTTCACTCTTCCTAAATGATAAATGAAATCCTCATCTACTACAGACTTCGCACTTTAGGGGGCAATCCGTTACACAAAAATATCGTCACCATGATTATTTGCAGTCAGTATGGGTCTATCATCACTTGTATTGTCCTCCTAAGCAAGTCTCAGACCTTAGCTCTTCAAGTCAAGCTTTGAAAATAAGAGAAAGACATAAAAAATCAATGAAACTCTGGTTCCACACTTTCTCTCACTGTTACCTGTGGTCCCGCACCTTCTTTTTACAAAAAACTGTGAACCTGCCTGCTCTATCCCTAAAGGTGTGGGTGCGGACCCCTGTGAAAGTAAAAAAGGTGCAAGTTTATTCTAAAAAACTCACTTTGGGTTAATTCTAGATGACTGTAGAAGGAATTTTGACGTGGATTTGCCGCTCTTAGGTGGTTCATGCATCCCAAAAGAGAAGGAGCTAATCCCTTGATGAGAGGAGCTATCCCTTTGAAGGAGGGCTTTATTCCTTTGAAGGAGGACCTAGTAACTCCCCTCCATTGCACTATAAATTCAGGCATTGGGCTGGTTGCTAGGGAGGTTAGAAGCTGAAGATTTTTGAGGGTAAATGCTGGTGAAATTAAGACTTCCTAGTTGAGCTTAAGAGGAGAGATCGCATACCTTTTTGGCTTCATTTGGAAGTGAGTGAAACTTGTCAAAGTAGAGGAGACTTCTTGCTGAACCCTGGGAGGAGCTTGTACAACGTCAAGGCACAGGTTGTAAATTTCTTCTTCTTTTGAATTAATACAATCAAACTCATTTTTCTCAACAAGTATCTCATGTTATTTGTTTCATGAACTCCTTGACTTTCATGTTAAATATGTTTTATGATATTGGCTTTTCAGGTGCTATTTAATTTGTTTGCTTGTTTGTGTTTGCAGATTCGCGACAAAGGAGCTCATTTGGATCGAAGGAGCGAGGGCATCCACAAACTTGCGTTGGACCTAAGGTAGGCCCTAAAACACTTGTTTGCTTTTGTTTATAAAAGCATATTTAGAGAAAGATAGTGTCTAGTTGGTTTGCTTGTCATTAGGTCTTCTTTAGATTCTAGGAAGGTTTATCTTGTCCGCAAGATCAACATATTCCGTGTGACACTCACCACACCCATCTTGTCTCTGAAGTAGACATGCTTGCCCCATGGCAAGGCTTTGGTAAGAAGATCTGCAAGCTGCTCATCAGTGGAAATATACTCAAGCTTCACAGCTCCCTTCTGAACATAGTCTCTGATGAAATGATATCTGATCTCGATATGCTTTGACCTGTCATGAAAAACTGGATTCTCCGTGAGTTTAATGCAACTTTGATTATCACAGTAAATCACTGAAGGTCTCAACGGCTGACCAAATAAGCCAAACAACATCTTGGGAAGCCAGATAGCCTCACAACTAGCTAGACTGGCTGCCATATACTCTGCTTCCGCTGAACTCAGTGCCACTGATTGTTGCTTTCGGCTGAACCATGACACTATTGCTGAACCCAACCCAAAACAACACCCCGAAGTGCTCTTCCTATCAGAAGCACAACCTTCCCAATCAGAATCAGTGTATCTTGCCAATCTCACTCCATCTCCCTACCTATAGTTCAGACCATAATCCACTATCCCATGCAAGTATCGCAAAATGTGTTTTGCAGCCACCCAGTGAACCTTCTTAGACTCACACATAAACTTACTCATCGTGTTGACTGCAAAACAGATATCTAGTCTAGTGTTGACCAAATACATCAAGGAACCAATCAGCTGCCTGTACAATGTGGGATCCACCAACTCGGAATCCGAAGCATGAAGCTTCTTCCAGTTGGTGATTGTTAGGCCCCTATACTACTAGTGTAACCCCTTATTGTTATTAGTATAACCCACTTATTATATTTATGTACCCATGTAGTGCCCATATTGTTACTGTTGTGCCCCCATAGAAGCCCACTATTGTTATTATTGTGCCCTTACATTATTATTGTTATGTCGGCTCTGATTATGTTATGATCCCTTAGACTCCTATATATAGAAAGGAGGTCTTTTCATTTGTATCATCCAAGAATTGTTCATTTATGTAATGTAAAGGAGGTTGCCCCCTCGAAGAGGCTGAATTCTAAGGCGTTGATATATCTTTTCTATCTTTTCTTGAGCTGGTTCCATAGCATTTGGTATCAGAGCTTTGGATTCTAGGGTTTCGCTGCTCCAAACAGGTCATCGTGGAATTTTCGCTATAACTTTTTTTTTGTGACGTTTCAGAAGTGGCAAAACAAACCCATTTGAGAAGAAATAGTGCCGAACCGTGGGTCCGAATTTCAGACATTTTCGCACGATATTTGCGGAGATATAATCTGAGGAAGTTGGTCTTTTTGTAGACTCCTGAATTACATTTAAAACAGGTGACCTGGGAAAAATAGTCATAACTTTCTCTCTGGGGATCGGATTGAAATTTCGTAAGAAGGTACAGAAAGAGGACGGATTGTAGTTTTCGTTTATATCTTTTTTAGAACCAAAGGTCGAAATAGTGAAATGTGGCACGTCATACAAGTTCACCCTTTTGGAAAGATCTATAATCAAGTCATCTTGGGAGATTGTACATAACTTTTTCTTAGAGCATCCAATTTGGATTAGACTAGTGGCATTCAAAAGAGGACATGTAGGGCTACTATAGCTCACAATTATAGAACTTAAAGATCCAAAAGTATAGTTTTACAGTCGTTTCAAGGTCGAGCTCCTAAAATCAAGAAAAAGCAAGATGAGGAAGTTTGATGGCAAGGATCCGGTAAATTGGATACTTCAGATGGAGCAATATTTTGATCTACATGGTGTACAACTGTTACAAAAGGTATGTATTGCATCTTTATATTTAGAACCAGATCAATTTTTATGGTACAAAGGGCTTTGTTCTCCTAAACAACTTGTTACGTGGTCAATTTTCACGGAGGAAATGATAGCACATTATGAGGATACAAAGAGCAACACCTTCTTTAGAGCAACACCACAACAATTGGAAAGAGTAAAAGGGCTTTGTGACATAGTGGAAAGAAAAATTATGGAAACCATGAAGCGTACCCCTCACAACTATAAAGATGGAAGTGTTGTTTCTCCTAGCCTTCCACAACCTACTAGGGTTACACCACAACAATTGGAAGAAAAAAGAGAAAAAGGGCTTTGTTACAATTGTGATAGCAAATGCACTAAAGGTCATAAGTGTGCTGAGAAGAAATTATTTTACATAGAATATGAAGAGGAGGAAGAAAAGGATCAAGAAACATCAAAAGAAGAAGATATACGCCAGGACCCCACCCCAGAGAAAGAAGAAACGAATCAGACCATATCTTGTAAAGCATTGGCAAGAATTACCACTCCTCAAACTCTCAAGATAGAAGGACATATCAAGAAGAAAAAGGTGCAAGAAGTGAAAGATCACATCGAGAAAGAAGAAATGAATCCAACCATATCTTGTAATTCATTGTTCGAAATTACCACTCCTCAAACTATCAAGATAGAAGGACATATCAAGAAGAAAAATGTTCAAGAAGTGAAAGATCACATCGAGCATCAAGAAATGAATCCGACCATATCTTGTAAAGGATTGGAAGAAATTACCACTCCTCAACCTCTAGAGATAGAAGGACATATTAAGAAGAAAAAGGTTCAAGCAGTGAAAGATCACATCCAGCACCAACAACAAGTTCTCCAACTTTTAAAGGATAACACCACTTCGGTGCAAAATCAAACAAAACAACAGGTAGATCAACATCGTAGTGAAAAATGTTTTGATGCAGGTGATTGGTTATTTTTACCGCTACATCTCAAGCAAGGTATTTATGAGAAGGAAATGTTGGCAATACTACATGCACTTAAAAAATGGCAACCTTACCGAATGGGAAGACTTTTCAAGGATGAGGATGTGGAAGCATTGTTTTGTGCTATTTATATTATCCAACCAGATTGGATAAATGAAGCAAGGGATGAATGGAAGAAGGATGAAGAAGTATGGCCACTTATTCAAAAGTTGCAAAAGATCCCAATTCAAACAATATTGCCAGAAATTGAAGAGGAAGGAAAAATCATATTGGAACCTGGAGCAGTTACAGAAACAAGAACCCGACAGCTACGAAATCGATCAATTTCAGAGTATCTCATCAAGTGGAAGAACTTACCCGCTGAATATTCCACATGGGAGGACAAGAATTTTATACAGAAGCATCAAGAACTACTCAAGCGTTGAGGACAACACTTTTTGAAGGAGAGGGGCATGTTAGGCCCCTATACTACTAGTGTAACCCCTTATTGTTATTAGTATAACCCACTTATTATATTTATGTACCCATGTAGTGCCCATATTGTTACTGTTGTTGCCCCATAGAAGCCCACTATTGTTGTTATTGTGCCCTTACATTATTATTGTTATGTCGGCTCTGATTATGTTATGACCCCTTAGACTCCTATATATAGAAAGGAGGTATTTTCATTTGTATCATCCAAGAATTGTTCATTTATGTAATGTAAAGGAGGTTGCCCCCTCGAAGAGGCTGAATTCTAAGACGTTGTTCTATCTTTTCTTGAGCTGGTTTCATAACAGTGATCATCGGTGTCGACATGGGTCTACAATCCTCCATGTGGAATCTTCTAAGGATTTCCAAAATATACTTCCCCTGCCCCAGGAAGAAATGCCCCTCCTCCTGCCACACCTCCAAGCCCAAAAAGTAATGCATCAAGCCAATGTCCTTCATCTCAAACTCCATCGCAAGATCTCTCTTGCAGTGCTCTATGAGTCTCTCTGCACCTGTAATGAGCAAGTCATCCACATAAAACACCAGAATGATAGGCTCCTCACCAATCACAATAAAGTAAAGGTTCGGATCTGCCTCACTCTTTGTGAAACCCATCCCCCGCAAATATGTATCTATCCTGGAGTACCAAGCTCTGGGAGCTTGCTTCAGGACATAAAGGGCCTTCTTCAGTCTGCACACATGGGACTCCTTCCCATGCACCTCAAAGCCCTGTGGCTGCTCAATGTACACCTCCTCCTGCATGAAGCCATTGAGAAATGCGGTCTTCACATCCATCTGGTGGATCTTCCAACCCATCTCTGCTGCTATCGATATAATGGAGCGGATCGAAGTATATTGAGCCACGGGAGCGAAGGTCTCCTCATAATCAACTCCCTCTACCTGGGAGAACCCTCTAGCCACAAACCTTTCTTTGAATTTCTCAATGCTTCCATCTGCAACATGCTTTACCTTGTAAAGCCATCTCGAAGTAACCACGGATTTGCCCTCAGGCCTCGGCACCACCTCCCAAACATCATTCTTCATGATAGAAGAATACTCCTCCTGCATGGCCTCTCTCCAGACCTGCTGGCTAGCTGCCTCCTCATAGCTAGGAGGCTCAGAGTCAGGGATGCTGGTAACCATCGCCATATAGCTACAAAACCTCTTAGGTGGTCTACTCTTTCTGACCGACCTCTTCGGCTCAGCAACAGATGTGGCATCTCTCAAGGTGTCCTGAAGCCACTTGGGCTTTCTCTTCCCTGAGCATGCTTCTCCCATAGGAGAATGAAACTCCTCCTCCTCATCACCATCAGTAGCCTGAACTCCTGACTGTCTGTCTACTATCCTCCTGCTTGCACCTGAACTTGTAGAAGTTGAGGTACCGTGTGAACTGTCCATTAATGGACTCCCTAGTGAACTGCTCTGTTAACTTCTCTGCATGCTGCCCGGAGCACCACCCCTCTGGCTCGGCGAGCCACTGCTCACTGACGGACCTGACATGCTCATAGATGTACCTCCGGATCCTCCTGATCCCTGCCCATTGGATCCCTGCTACTGACTCAACTGCTGCTGAGGGTCTGGCTGATCCAGATACTCTAACTCCTGTGACCTCCTAAAGGCCCTGTCCTCCTCGAACTTCACATCCCGTCTGACAACAACTCTCCTCTGTGCAGGAATGTAAATCCGAAAGGCCTTTGAGGTCTCACTGTAACCCACAAAGATACCCTTCTCTGCGGTGG
The DNA here is from genome assembly GCA_031772625.1 of Pinus tabuliformis. Taxonomy (NCBI): domain Eukaryota; kingdom Viridiplantae; phylum Streptophyta; class Pinopsida; order Pinales; family Pinaceae; genus Pinus; species Pinus tabuliformis. Next base: position 1,564,335,819 of record CM062804.1, read on the forward strand.
GCTCTAGTTTGGTCCTCTTCTCCTTGGGTATATAGGAGTATGTAATGCATCCAAAGATATGAAGATGACCAATATCAGGCTTCTTCCCAGAGAAATCCTCCTCCGGAGTCATGTGCCCCAAGGCACGATGCGGACTCCTGTTCTGCAAGTAAACAACTGTGTTGCAGGCCTCTGCCCACAAGAACAATGGAAACCCCTGATCATGTAACATGGCTTTGGCAGCCCCTATGATGGACCTGTTCTTCCTCTCCGCAACCCCGTTCTGCTGGGGGTTGTAAGGAACAGTGAACTCCCTCCTAATGCCTGCCTCCGCACAATAGTCAAAAAACTCTCCAAGGGTGTGCTCTCCTCCATTGTCCAACCTCAGGGACTTGATCTTTCGACCTGTCTGTGTCTCCACAAGAGCTCTGAACTCCTGAAACCGCTTGAAGACCTCACTCTTGGTCTTCAAGAAATAAATCCAGGTCCTCCTGGAGTGATCATCAATGAATAAAACATAGTACTCATATCCACTCAAGGAAACATGAGACATTCGACCGCTCACATCAGAATGAATCAAATCAAGTATCCCAGTCGCTCTGCTGTCACTCCTGGGAAAAGGGGATTTGGCAAACTTGCTCATCGCACAACCTCTGCAAGTATTAAAGTGATCAGTACTGAAATCTGGCACACCTGTAGTGATCTCCCGCAATGTCCTCAAGGCTCAATGATACATATGTCCCATCCTGCGGTGCCAAATCTCACACAGCTGGGATACATCAACACTTGTCCTCCCCTGAACAGTACCTCATATCCTCTGTCCTCCAAAGCTGAGATGGATATGAGGTTCTTCCTCATCCCTGGCACATAAAGAACATCTGACACTTTCAAGGGAGGTTTGGACTCCCTCTGAAATGTCAGTGTCACCACCCCGACTACTCTAACAACTCTGTCATCACCGAGTACTACCTCAATATCAGTGCCACTCTCTGAAAGCTCTGAGAAGTACTTGCGGACTCCTGTCATGTGACGTGAAGCCCCACTGTCCACATACCAGATACCTGAAGATGCTCCGCTAATCGAGGGAAAAGCATGCTCCCTCTGAACCTGTGTGGCAGGTGATCCTGCACTAGAGGACTCACACGTAGTGAACGCAAACTCCCGGTTAAAACGATCTGCCAAGTCCTCAATCTCTACTGAAACTGCCACATCCTGGTTCTTCCCCTTCTTCTTCTTTTTCTCCGGACACACAACTGCATAGTGTCCCATCTTTTGACAATTCCAACACTTCAACTTGGAATAGTCCTTCTGTGTGTTACCCTATTTACCTTTACCTTTTCCTTTGCCCCCACCACTGCTTGTGGAAGCCTGCTTCTTCCCTTTGCCTTTCTTCCCTCCTGCCACCAGTGCTACATCCTCATCCTGCTCAACTGGCTTGGCTGCCCCAAGCTGACCTTTCCTGATCTCTGTCTGAATGCAATCATACCAGAACCTCTCCCATGTGGGAAGGGTCTCACGTGCACAAACCCCATCAGCAAAGTTCAACCATGAACGGGGGAGTCCATTCACTGCAATCCACACCAACTCAGTGGGTGGAATGGCCTCTCCAATCATTGCCAACTCATCTGTCACATTAGTAATATTTGTGAGATATCCAGCTGCACTATCATTACCCATCTTAATGTTCTTCAGCTTTTCCTTCAGGACCATCTTCCGGTTCTCATTGGTACTCTGGTAGAGATTGGACAATGTTGTCCACATCTCATGGGCGTTGCTCTTTCCTCTCACATGAGGAATGCAATGGTCTTTGATTCCGTCTAGAATCAGCCTCTTACCCTTGTTGTTCTTTTTATTATAAGCTGTCAATTGAGTAGCATTAGTAGGCACAACAACAGGGTTTTTTGTGGTATGCACCATGATATCCCAGACTTCTGCCTCCTCAAAGATACTCTGCATTCTCTCCTTCCAAACGCTATAATTTATATGCCCATCCAGCCTATCCTCCACCCTCAATCCCAATGACATCTTGTTGTCCTAAGACTGAAAAATAGCACTGCTGTGGTAAAGATAAAACTGTTGTTTATGAAAAAATCAGCTTGCTGGAATTTTCTGAGTGAAAAATCAGCAGCTGTAATTTTTCATTTTGTTGTCCCAAACTGCCCTTCAGCACTCAAGCTCTGATACCGTGTAAGAAATTTTTGTTTTCCCCCCCAGTTTTCAGTTTCACCTTATTTCTCTCATGTAGTTAAATGCCCTTTCCCATAACCATACATTTAACAAGCTGAAAAAATAAATATTGTTGAAAACACAAATTCTGGAAATTTTACAGAATGCTGGAAATTGCAGAAATAAAAATCAGCAGTAATAAACAGCCATTAAAACACATTTAAACACTGAGATTTTTGGTCAACTTGACCCTGGAAAAACCCCCTACACCTCTTGGGGAAAACCAGTTTGAGAGCTCTTCTTTATTTCTGAAAATTACCTTTTTACAGTGAGAAATTTTCAGCAAAAAAATCAGCAAGCAAATTTACAACTTATCTTTTTTCCCATGCCTCACAACAAACTGGAAATTACAGCAAATAGGACAGCAATAAATGTTGTACGACCTCCTTGATTTTCATGCCCACTTTCAACATTAAATGCTGCTGTACGACCAGCATTAAATGCGCTGTACAGACTGCAATAAATGCATTGTACGGCCTGTAATAAATGCGTTGTACTTGCCCTCGTTTTGCATGCATACAAATCAGCAAACTACTCCTCAATTTTTGTGCAAACCACTCCTCAAAAATCCTGCCAAAATCGACCTTTCACTGTGTGTTGAACCAGCTGTATAAATCTGCTCAACTGCTACCTTGGAATGTGTGCCAAGTTGTTGTCTCCTTCTCCTCCCTGTTCAGAAATCTCTCTTGCTCTCTTGCTCTCCTTCTCCCAATCTGCTCATGAAAGAATGAATGACCTTTTCCTCCTTTTCCTCCTTTTCCTCCTTTAATCTAACCCCAAGTGACTTTTGGGTGATCCAAGTGACTTTTGGGTGATCCCTAAATCCAATGGCTGAAATAGATTGAGATCTAAGGCTGAGATTAAATGCTCATTTAAATCTCACTTTTTATTTTTTAATTCACCCCACTTTAATAAAGACCCACTTAGTCATTTATTTCCAAAGTCACTTTTCCTTTCTAATTTTTTTCATTGACTTTATAAAAGTCACTTTAAAATTAGACTTAATAACTTTATCACTTAAAGTCACTTTTAAATTAGATTTAAATTTATAAAAATTATAAAGTTACTTTAGGAGAAAAATTAAATTCTTTTGGACACTTTTCCCTAGGCCAAAGATCAAAGCCTTAAGGAACCACCTGTCCTCTGGTACCAAATTTCAACAGTCCTTGCTAGGGTCCAACGACACATTTGACCAGTTAGAGACTACAGAGACTACAGAAACAATGTCCTACTCAATGACCAAGTAGGGAAACTCATACCATATGCCCTTGACATCTTTCTTCACCTATATATGTACATTGTGGAAATTTTCCTTGAAGTTCGCAAGTTCGTGGTATTGAGAAAATAACACTGGTCATCTCGATCAAGTTGATTCTTTTGTGTTGTCATGTCGCTTAGCCCACCAGAACAAGCCTATCAAGCTGTTGTTTTGGATTCAGCGGCCACTTCTGAAAGTCATGCTAGTCTTAGTATGCGTCTATATGTGTATTCACAATCCCCTTGGCTTGGTTCTTGGGATTCTCCGAATCCCTTGAATGAGACATTTCCCATTGACGAGAGTATCACCAAGGTTATGTCTCTTGAGGAAACTCCCTGGAATGATGCTCATCATCATTCCTCATTTCTCCCGAGTCTTGGAGAGATTCCATTGTGTTTAGATACCTTTGTTTCTCGTGCACCGACTCATCCACTTCAAACACCTATTTTGGTGCATTAAGTTTTGTCTAAGGGAAACATTAGCAACATCACTACTATCTTTACCATTGACATTTCAGTCCAACCTAAGATTGTCAAAATATTTCAAATGGGGGCATGTTTTTCTCCTAATGAAATTAAGATTTTCTTTCCTTCTTTTATGAGATCTTCTCACCAAGTCCTTATTGCTCACCCATTATCGCAATGGGGCATTCATTATAACTCGCCTAGGGAGTATGGGGGCATTTTCATTTATGTGCGTCATTCTGCTATTTGGCCGAGTCGATGCTACCATGTCATGCCAACAGTGAAACTCTCGTTTTACTCTCTGTTGATCGATTACCCGAGTCCATAAATGGGCTCCATATGAATTTTTTACACGTTTTTCGTGTAAATACTTGTGTACATTAATGTGTTTTCATTAGTGTGCAGTGTGGTTTTGGTGTGTTAGTTTGATTTTGCGAACATGTTTTCCTTTGCTTATATTGTGCTCTACTTATTTTGTAGATTCCATCCAATCGTTATGTCGGTTTTTCTGATGGTGCTTGTCGTAGTACACAAAATCTATCTTCTACTACATGGGTAATATATGACCCTAATGGTGAGTAAGTGAATTTTCAAGGTATATGTTTAGGTTGTATGACCAATAACATTACCGAATATAGTGTGGTCATCGAGAGTTTGTCAGAAGATATCATTCTTTGCGTTATAGAGCTAATCGTGAAACTTGATTCACAACTAATTGTACTACAACTTAATGGACAATATTCAGTTAAAAACCCTCAAATTTTTAGAATGTATTGGCGAGTTCATCTCTTGGAAAAAAACTTTAATTTTATTACTCATCATCACATTCCAAGACACATGAACACATTAAGAGATGCATTGGCTAACTATGTGTTAGATAGACATTTGCGAAACATGTAAATCATAAAACATCACATAAAAGGCATGGTGAATAGAAAAAAATGTGTGTGTATATATATATATATATATATATATACACATATATATATATATATATATATATATATATATATATATAGAGAGAGAGAGAGAGAGAGAGAGAGTGAATAGAAAAAAATGTGTATATATATATATATATATATATATATATATATATATAGAGAGAGAGAGAGAGAGAGAGAGAGAGAGTGAATAGAAAAAAATGTGTATATATATATATATATATAGAGAGAGAGAGAGAGAGAGAGTTTGCAAAAGAGTTTGCTACATCAAAATGAAGCAATTTGTGTTCTGAGACACATGGCTTTGTAAGCCTACGTTAGTGCATAAAGTAAAATAGAGTTGGCTATTCGCCTATATGGTTCTCATCATAGCATGAAATAGCCCTAATGACTCGAGCCAACAACCGACGCGGTCTGGCACCATGTGGGCGAATAGCCAACTCTAGTTTGCCTTCTGCACTGACGTAGGCTTATGAAGCCACGTGTCTCAGAACACAAATTGTTTCATTTCGATGTAGCAAACTCTTTTGCAAACACTCTATATATATATATATATATATATATATATATATATATATATATATATATATATATATATATAGAGTGTTTGCAAAAGAGTTTGCTACATCGAAATGAAACAATTTGTGTTCTGAGAAACGTGGCTTCATAAGCCTACGTCAGTGCAGAAGGCAAACAAGAGTTGGCTATTCGCCCACATGGTGCTCATCATAGCACGAAATAGCCCTAATTACTCAAGCCAACAACCGATGTAGTCTGGCAGAAACCCCTGGAGTGTGTCTCTTGTACCATAATCTCACCTCATCTATTGAGTTGTACTCTGGAATGTTACTGGTTAAATCTTCCAGGTTATGCTCTACCTCGACAATCAGATCTCCTCCCTCCTCATAAGGATCCTCCTCAATCTAACGTGCCACTCATATGGATATCAGATAAATCCATGGAGGTCTCTTTTATCCCACATATACAAATCATCACAAGTCAAATCTCAGTACACACAATATTTTTTTTATTAAAAAACTTCAAAACTTTAAAAATAGTTTTTATCTTCATCAGTCCAGGGTGGGCCTGGTGGAAGTGGAAGATCTAGATCTCCTCGGAAATATGTGCATGCATATGCCCAATCATCGACCATGATTAGCTACTCATGCAATCATCCAAAAAATGTTGGAGGGAATGACATATGATGGTCACCTCCATGTACACGCATCAACTCACCCCATATGAGTGTTGGCTTGATGGGGCTTGGACCCAGGTTCAGAGTTACCTACGCTAACTAACAAAACCCTACATGACCGACCCTTTTGGCAACAATCCACTTAGCACAGGCTACAGTCTCACCCGAGGCAGTAATGGGGGATGCTAGAACCCGGTTTCAGCATCCAGAAGGCTATGTGATTAGTAGTGAGGTGTCTCCTTAAATTATGGCTCTATCTTCCCTTCATGAACCCTTATCTTCCGAATCATAGACTTAAAGCGATTTCTGCTTAATTAGATCTATGAGCTTCACTTAATTTTTCTAACATTCATAAGTTACTAAACCAAAGTATATTTGAATCTTCGTGATGCAATTAAAGAAATATAATAGAGAATTGAATCATAACTGAGCATAAAGACACATAACATATAAATAAACACAGAACGCATAGATTGGCTTTAAAATTTCTTTATTACTTCAGATTTTCAATACATACACATCTTTTGAACCTGCGCACAGAGTTGCAGGGGCCCAAGCATTCAACTCCAGACTTACCAAGGTCTTTGTGCACTCAGCTGCAGGAGCCTTCCCCTTCACCGGAATACAAACTCAAAATCTTACTTATCAAATATCCTTAACCTTTGAACATCCCTCTTATATATTTTAAATTACATTACCATGTGTTATAGACATTTTTGTGCCTTACAGCTCCAAGCATGAAATGTCCATAAACTAAAGGCTCCTAAGTCCTTAAAAGTGTTGTTACAACTCCTAAAAGAACAAGGTCAACAAATTACAGCTTCTCCGAGAAGTTCTCCACCAGAAACTACTCAAAACTGGTCAAAACTGGATCAGTGCACCCTCAACACAGAGGTTTTGACATTCAGCGCAGGTTGTACACACGGGAATTGCGTTTCAGTGCACCTAAATACACTGTGAGGGTGCGCTGATCAGGAAAAGACAAGTGGCGGAGACAGTTTGCGAGGTGGATGATCATGGAATCTTCTAGAAACTTCTCATGGGACACTTGCCTCTCAAAATCGCCCAAGGATGAGTAAGAGATCAATGAGATCTCCAAGTGGCATCAAGAACTATCAGAGAGAAGACACTAATCAAAAACCCAGAGTTGACTCACACCTCTACAAATATCTATATATAGATCTCTCATCCCAGAGATCCAGAGGTTGGGGGGATGGAATTTTGTTATTGCAAAGAATTGTTGTTGGTTTGAGATTGGAATCATTGGGTGCTTAATGCTTTGAGGGAAGGTGAAGATAGGAATTTCATTTGTTGGGAAGGAGATTCTGGATTGGAGCCCTCTGGGTTGTATCTCTTCCTGAACCTTGTTATTCATCAATAAAGCTATCTTGGTTTCTCATATATACTGGTGTATCTTTGATGTATGATTGCATTAGTATGTTTAGTTTACTTCTAATCCTGAACTAGTTATGAATATGAATCTATGTCTTTGTGTAGTGTTCTCTTCTTGTGATCTTGCAGAAACCTCTTGAAGCTAGGCGAGCGAGAAGGCAAGTAGCTAGGAACTCCCAAAGAGAAGAGAAACTGGATCGAGGGACAAACGGAAGACACCGGTTAGTCCATCCATCTCTCTTCATTCTTAATTCATAAAGGAAGAATACTAGAATAGTTGTCTCTGTTTGTTGCTAAGGCATTGTCACACCTTAGGTGGATAGGATCGTCCTGCATAGGCATTTTTCCCCACAAAAAATTGGCGACTCCACTGGGGAGATCTGTTTAGTCATTTTATTTGTGTCTCTATCATTGTTTGTTTCATAGACTCAACAGCAACAATCGAACTTCATCTGCTATTCTCAGATACAAAGTAGACAGCTGCTGCTTTGATCCAATCACTGAATTTGTCTATGATCTGAACAATGGACTCACAAATGATTTGATGATCCTTTGTGATAGATATTAGCCCTCCCTCAAAGCATCCCTTTGATTATACCTTGCTTGTTGCTTTGATTTGGCCTGAAACTGTAGATTAAATAGAAAACTGTGACCCAGAACCCAGTGAGAAACTCTCGTTTCTCCTTCAGCGCAGACCTTGTGAAGAGGTTCTGCATTTCAACACAGGTCCCGTGAAGGCTACCTGCGCTGAATGTCAAAACCTCTGTGTTGAGGGTGCGTTGATCCAGTTAGGCCTTGTGCAGCTGGGGTTCTCTGCTCTGTTTTGCCTTGTTTTGATCTCTGATTTTTGCAGCCTGTAACCAGCATAGGTACCTGTCTAATAACTCCTTTTCTCTACTTAAATTCCGCCTCCTTTTGTACAAAAAGACTGTGAGTGTTTTTATGTGTTTGTGGCGTCATTTACAGTTTTCCTTTGCAAGAGTGAAATAGTCATCCTGTAGCCCTTGATTCAGATCTGTTGATTGTGATCTTAGGAGAGAGTTCATTGGCTGTTTACAGTTGATTATGCATTCATTTTTGCTTTTGGTTTGAGTTTGTCTCTTTTAAGTGTCGAAACAAGTGTTCATTTCGAAAATAGTTAAGTGTTGTAATCTCTTCTACCCTTTCTGATTTCGAAAAAGTAAACTTGTTTGTATTTGTCATTAAAAGCAAATTCAAAGTTGTACAAAAAGCTTTCTTTTTAGGCATCAATATTAAGAAAGCGGAAAACAAACACCTGCATTGTGCATTTGCATCTTGATAGTTTGCATGCTTGATTTAGGGAAAGTGCATTAGAGTGTGCTGATTGCTCTTTGAGAAAAGATGGTGTCTTTCTTTTCCCTTTGTAGCTAGGATTTTCATTGTTGAAAAGATATAAAAGCTTGCTTATCATCTTTAGATTGCATTTAGGAGTTGTATCTACATCTCGTGGTGAACCTCAAAATGCAAACTTCTAAGAAAGGTCAACCTAGAATAAATTGAATGAACTTAACAACGCTTTGTAACTTAACGCACAACATAGAGGTCTAGGCTAGAGACGTGTTCCGGCGTCGTAAAGCCTGGTGACTGTCGATCTCGCTGATGGTGGGTGATTCCTCCTGAGGGACGATAGCGCCAGTACAGATTGTGCTCCCACGTACTGTCGAGTATATTTTGGGAGACCCCTATAGGCATAAAACCTTTATCCTTAGGAAGCCGTGTCGGCCGCCCTACTGATCGCAATGCACTGAACACAGCATTTAGGAAGATTGACCGCCCATACCTTAAAAAGTATTCTGTGGTTTTGCGAAAAGTTTGGCACACCCTCTACCTAGAACTCCAGAGTAGTTCCTTTTGGCCTTTTTCAGACTCTATAACGGAAAAAGTCCATCCGAGCATTTGTCACTTCGGGCTCGTTAAAACATCGAAGGAGACTAGAGTCATCTTTAGCTTTTTCTCGACTCTTTAAAATTGAAAAAGCAAGTTGTGTGTAAGCGTCGTTAAAATTTATTTTAAACGGAATAATCATCACCATTCCTCGTTGGTCTTCGAAGTTAGTCTCTTTTCATCGCAAGTTCTTGTAGAATCGCTAGAAAATCTTTTGGATAGACTAAATATGTCTGAACAACCATCGACATCCAGGACTGTGTCATCCGACGTAGCGGCGGCAGAGCCTCCTGCTGCTACTCCAACGATGTTCGTTGGTATACCATCTCTCCCGGCAAATTGTCAACAACAAGCTGGAGTCCAATCAGAGACTGTTTCGACGACATGGTTAGTTCCTATTTCTTCATCCGGATTATCATCTGGTATTTCTTATGTTGAAACTCAACAAATTGACCCAATGTGTCTTCAAAGGCCAATCTACCCTTTAAGTACTGGATTGCCACCATATGGAGGGCAATATGCCTTTTCATTGTTCCCCCCCGGAGAACAACCATATGGGAGTTTACAACAAAGTTCAGGTCAAACTGGAATTACATCCAGCAGTTGGGTACCAATACTGCCTCAACAACCAAGGGTTGTATATTCAATGCAACCAGTCCACCCTGTGTCGAATATTCCCACTACACCTGCTATGGTGACCGCGTCGCAAGTACAAGCGCTACCTATTGTAGGTCAACCCCAACAGCCTCAGGTTGCAATACAACAGCCTCTTGTCTCAACGACTCAATCACAACCTCAGGTTAGTGCCTCCTTATCTGGAGCGACTTAGGATCAAACAAGTACTGTGACTCCTCATCTTGGTCAATCATCCTGTATTGGTCAACAGCAAATGGTTCAACAACCAGAGTAGGTTCAAACTCAACAACCCCCATTCCAGCAATCATATCAAGGACCTGAGCAACAAGTCTTTGTAGGTAATGGGCAATCGCATTTCCAAAGCGGTTATCAACAACCATATTATAATGGTTATGCCCATCAACCTTGTCAAAGTTGCCAGCATCAAATACATTATGCTGGTATGCAAAGACCCACTGCTAAGGCGATTCCATCTTATCCTGGGTATGCTTCGCCTAACCTAAATCAACAGTTGCCCTTTGTAGCAACTCTAGAATTACCAGATCTAAACCGGATGACGAATGATCCAATTGCTTATGCCCCTTGGTGGCCAGCGATTCTGCATAAACTTCCGTCAGATATTCTTAAATTTAATGGAAATCCGGGTGAAGATCCGTTGAATCATGTGATGACATTTCATCTGTGGTGTTCATCAAACACCCTGAATGATGATTCGATAAGACTTCGCCTTTTTTAGAGGACGTTAACAGGTCCAGCGGCAAAATGGTATATTGAATTGCCTAGAGCTTCGCTCGACAATTTCAGCACCTTAGCCACGACTTTCTTAACCCATTTTCAATTACCAATAAGGTATGAAACGGGAACGGAACTCCTAACCAACTTCAAACAGACAACGGCCACTCACATATCTGATCATATACATGAGTGGCGACGTCGTCGTAGGATGGTAAAAACGTACATTCCCGATCAGCTATTAGCTGAATGGTTTATCAAATCCTTACTTCCTTCAATCACGGAAGATGTGGCAAAGGGGGGAGTCGTAATGGAAGAGCAATTCATCGCTCGTGCACAATATCTGGACTTGGTCTATACTCAGTCTGGCACGCTCTACGACAAAATACCTGACGCCCCTAGACCGGAATTCTCAATTCCTCCTCCTCCTAAATCAAACAATGACTCTCATGCCATCGATGGCGTGATTGGCACGACAGACACAAAATCGACAAAGGCCACATCTAAAAGGGCCCGTAAGATTTCCAGTCAAAATGCAAATGAGGAACTTCTTGCCTCGGAAGTAAATGCCGCGTAGACCGACAAGGGAAAACAACTGAAGCAACCAGGGGGCAAGAAGAAAAAGAAAGGGAGAAAAAGGAAACCCCCTACGGGATGTCATATATGCGATGAGGATCATTGGACGAGAGATTGTCCACATATAGCTGAAGTTAAGAAACTCTTTAAGAGTTCAAAAACCTCAGCAGTATTGACTGATCCGTTTCCAAGCTCGGGTACCAAACTGGTTGCTAATCAAAATGCTTCCCGATCCCAAGTGCTTATGTTGTCTATCTCAAAGCAGAAAAATGATGCTTTGGCAAGGAATAAAGATTACGGGAATCCACAGGTGTCGAATAAAAAGGCTAATGAACAACCTAGTAGTTCGACAACAACTTTGACCAAAGTTGTGCCACCCACCATTCCTGAACAAATGATAAAGTCGCCAAAGGGAGTAGTGTACAAGTCAACATTTAATCCTCGTGCAAAAATAGCACAGAATTATAATATAATAGAGGACATGGCCCAATCGCCATCCGCTATGTCGACGCTTGAGGTACCGCAAAATAGCCTCTCCCACGAGCAAGATTTATTATCAGCAATAGGTGAAATTGACCCAATGGACTCCAATCTTGTGGACTTTGATCATAAAGGATATGACCCTCAGTTACCAGCTCAACTAGCTTTCCTTATTCAAGTGAAAGCCCTCAACAAAACTGTTCATCGAACAATTATTGATGAGGAGGCATCTACGTGTATTATGTCGATGAGTTGCTGGAAGAATTTAGGCTCACCACCCTTGTCGAGATTGTCAATGACGTTAAAAGCATTTGATGGACGATCATACACTCCATACGGGATTTTAAGTAACTTGCAAGTTGAACTAGGGGGCAAAACAGTAGGAATTGATGTTGAGGTAATTGATGGAAACCTCGATTACAACATCCTACGGGGAAGGCCCTGGATATATGCCATGGCCGCAGTTGTGTCGACCTACTTCAGGAAGATTGCATTTCCCTTTCAAGGAGGAATTACAGTCGTCGACCAACAAACTTTCCTCCCCAACAGTTCACAAGTTACGGGAAGCATTCCAATGATCCATGGAAGCAATCATTCGCTTCAAAATATTGGAGTAGGTCTCCTAAAAGACCCTGCCTTAATGGGTACTTTTGCCCTACCGCCTGCAAGTAATCTGGCGGAAGTGGCCACAGTGGAAACCTACAATATGAAATCTTCTATATCTAATGGATTTGAAAGATTCCTAAACATTTTGTCAGCGTGGATCATCGCCCTAATAGAAATACTGTAAATACAGTGGGCTCCGAGGACGGTTCTAATCTCGTGTCAACCTCGTTAAAAAATGAAACAAGGAGTCATGAGGATAGTTCGTTTACTGTGTCAACATCATTAAAAAATGAAACAATCTCCTTTCCAAATCTCAAAGGTAAACCTTCATTCCAACCACCAAGTTGAATGCAATGAAGCTTGGGGGGCATGCACCTCGATTTGCGTTGTTATGTTGGGGGCATGCAAGCTTATCATCGAGTAGTTTTAGCACACAGTTCATGCTCGTTGAAAAATAAACGCAAGATTCGAGCAGTTTTAGCACACAGTTCATGCTCGTTAAAAAATAAACGTAAGATCCGAGCAGTTTTAGCACATAGTTCATGCTCGTTAAAAAATAAACATAAGACTGAGCAGTGTTTTTCCGCGTTTAAGCTCGTTAAAAAATGAACTATCTTCCGGTAAATAACCACCGTGAATGTAACATTATCAGCCATTAAAGCCTTGGTCACGTTTGCACCGTCACCTCCACTTTTCCATTGGCCGATTGTTCACCTCCATATGATTGTTTACCCATTTTGAGGAACAGCTGCGAAGAGTGATTTCACTAGCCATCCATGTGACACTGCCGTGATTGGAAAATTCCAACCCGTACCTGGAATCAGCTGCTAACCCGTTTTATCACTCGTTCCTCAAAAGACGAGTCTTCTTTAAGCTCTTTTCATCTGATTCGCAAAATATGATAAGATTGCCAAGTTTTGGCCTTCCAGCTCGATAAAGTGACCGGAAGAGCTATCCCTCCTCTAGATTTTAATCTTTTTGGACCTGAGGGATTATTGCACAAAAAGATCGAGCGCTTGTTTTGTTCGGCTCGTTAAAACTATCGAAAAATCATCCCTTCTGTATTGTTTTATACTTTTTCGGACTTAAGGGATTAGATGACGAAAAAGGACTTTCGGAGTTGACTTTACGTACCTTTTCAGACTCTCTAAAAATGAAAAGGACCGAGTTATCTTTGTCGTTAGACTCGTTAAAAGCATTAAATAGCGACAAACTTTTCTTTAGACGAGAACGAGTTTCACTATCGCTAGGCTCGTTAAAACATAGCGATGGGCTTGCCTGAAGGGCAAGTTATAGAACAAGCATATGTTATCCTCCTCAAGCTTGACAAAAATAAAGAGGTACTGGTCAGCAATGACTAGGGAGAAATTGGGAGAAACTCAAGAAAACTTTGATGGTAGCAAGTCGCTCTTGAACATGACACTTTTCCTCCGTACCACAGTCGGGTTGGGTTGTTTCATTCACAGGTCACATCACCATGGTCTCGCCATACCATCCATATTTGGGGTAATGCTACCGATCCATCGCATAAGTGTCGCCATATGTTCAAGAGAAGTCGTTCAGAGAAGTCAATCGTGTCCCATCCACTGCCATACATTATCCTTCATCCTTTCATGACCGCCACCCTAAATCATATGTCATCAGATCGTTTTCACCTCCATCAAAATCATTAGCTCTGTTCCGTGTCATTGATGTGGGATTCATTAAGGCCCTCCTTTGACGGATCGCTTCTTTTCGACATCAACTCATTATCCAAGAAGTGGATCTAGGAACAACCCCTTCAGTACTTTGAAGCTTGCATGCCTCAATGGCAAGTTTCTCACTTCCGGCGACAGGTAGACGTCTATCAATGACCTTTGACCGAAAGATTTTGCGTGGTGTTCGATGCCAAGTCCTTTATTCACACCACGTGAATTGTACTGCAGTACCTTGAGGGTCATTATCATTATTGGTGATTCCTCTCGCGCTTGTTAACGGTTTACCTCATTGACCGGTAATCAAGCGATGTCTTTCCATGTTCGACTTCAGAACATTTCTCACATGGATCGACTTGTACTTAGAGTGAAGATCGAACGAGTTTGAAGACCCTGGATCTAGTTTCATCCATCCGGGCTATGATATATATTCAGGAAAGATAAAGACATTGACATGTACATCATTGCAGCAGATAATCATCCTACCAAAAGGATGATGATTTCGTCAAAATCATCAGTCTACCATCAGACGATTGTCTGTTCTATGTACAGAAAAATGAATTTATAAAGCTGAGCATGGGAATGCCCGCCTCAGCTAGATCATGAAAGCAGTATGAAAATTAATGTATTGGATTGTATCTTATTACAGGTCTCCTCCCAGCATTGGAAGAACTTCGGATCCTCCTAATAAAGCATTTCACCCGATAAATGACCTCATACTTTAGGGGGCAATTGTTATAGACATTTTTGTGCCTTACAGCTCCAAGCATGAAATGTCCATAAACTAAAGGCTCCTAAGTCCTTAAAAGTGTTGTTACAACTCCTAAAGGAACAAGGTCAACAAATTACAGCTTCTCCCAGAAGTTCTCCACCAGAAACTACTCAAAATTGGTCAAAACTGGATCAGTGCACCCTCAACACAGAGGTTTTGACATTCAGCGCAGGTTGTACACACGGGAATTGCATTTCGCTGCACCTAAATACACTGTGAGTGTGAGCTGATCAGGAAAATACAAGTGGCGGAGACAGTTTGCGAGGTGGATGATCATGGAATCTTCTAGAAACTTCTCATGGGACACTTGCCTCTCAAAATCGCCCAAGGATGAGTAAGAGATCAATGAGATCTCCAAGTGGCATCAAGAACTATCAGAGAGAAGACACTAATCAAAAACCCAGAGCTGACTCACACCTCTACAAATATCTATATATAGATCTCTCATCCTAGAGATCCAGAGGTTGGGGGGCTGGAATTTTGTTATTGCAAAGAATTGTTGTTGGTTTGAGATTGGAATCATTGGGTGCTTAATGCTTTGAGGGAAGGTGAAGATAGGAATTTCATTTGCTGGGAAGGAGAAGCTGGATTGGAGCCCTCTGGGTTGTATCTCTTCTTGAACCTTGTTATTCATCAATAAAGCTATCTTGGCTTCTCCCTGGTGTATCTTTGATGTATGATTGCATTAGTATGTTTAGTTTACTTCTAATCTTGAACTAGTTATGAATATGAATCTATGTCTTTGTGTAGTGTTCTATTCTTGTGATCTTGCAGAAACCTCTTGAAGCTAGGTGAGCGAGAAGGCAAGTAGCTAGGAACTCCCAAAGAGAAGAGAAACTGGATCGAGGGACAAACGGAAGACACCAGTTAGTCCATCCATCTCTCTTCATTCTTAATTCATAAAGGAAGAATACTAGAATAGTTGTCTCTGTTTGTTGCTAAGGCACTGTCACACCTTAGGTGGATAGGATCGTCCTGCATAGGCATTTTTCCCCACAACACCATGGTCCGCAAACCATGGGCAGAGTTCAAAAATAGCGCATCCCTTTACAAAATAAAGGGCTTTGACCCTCCTAAAATCCCCTTTGACTCTTAACGTTCTGCGTGCTCCGCTCCTCAAATTGTGGATGCTTTACAATATTACAAAAATTGACTCAAAACATAGGCAAAACATAGACCTGGGGGTCCCCATCCCAACAAGCCCCCAACACAAATATGTGACTCGTCCCAAGTCACTCTGATGGTATGTCCTCGATGCATGATTTGAGGCTACTAAATTCTGAAATTAATGCTTGAAGCTATGTTGTGCACTGTGTAGTGGCCTGTCGAACCTCTTCGACCAACTTCTAAGTAGTTGGCCTCTCGATGGCCAATCTAATGGTGTGTTGCATTTGGTGCATTCCTTTTAGTTTACTCTCAACAGACTACAAGAGTTGACTCACTTCGTCGGCCCAAGGCTATGTTCATGCTGAAATGATTGGGGATTTTCATCACAACTCGTCTATCTGACCATGAAGGGCCTTCCATTCCTAGAGTCTGGTGAATCGTTTCACAGGTGCTAAGGTCTGTGTTGTTGCTCTGATCTCATCAAACTGCAGTTGCTTATCCCTGATGTCTGCTTCAATATTTTGTACATGTGGGTCCTCATGCAATGCGACCCACACCTCCATGATGTTTTAAAAAATATGGCTGCATTCCTTAACTATAGCTTCTAGGATTTCCATATCGACCTTAATGGAAGTCTCGCATTGCTCTCAAAATTTTGAAGGTGTTGTTGGCAATAGATGTATTTGCATTTCAAATTTGACTCGTTTAACCTCTGCTTTGGATGCCTTCACCGTGACAGCTAGCTTATGGAGCTTCTCTTTGGAAGCTACTTCAATGGATTTCTGGTAGCTCAATGCAAGTCTTCTTGATTTCATCCTCCAGCTCCTCCCTACATGTAGTGGTTGCATTTGCGTCTCTGGAAGCTTCCTTAGTTAACTGCTCGTTATGGCTCTTGACGTCCTTAATCACGAAGAGCGCCCACTCTTCTCGGATTTTCAATTCAACAGATACTCCCTAGTGTAGTTCATGTAATTCCTGAATGGGAAACTCTGATAAGTTTAGATCCGAGTTCCTTCCATATGGCGCTGCTACTTAATCCGATGTGGTAGGAAAGTGTAGTCACCCTCCCAAAAGAGACATTGTGTGGATCTCTGTGGTGACCACAAAAATTGGAGGCAATGCTAGTGTCACACTTGACTTTGCCATGCTCTCTTGATTCTCACTCGTCTTAACCACACTTGCTTGAATCACACTCTCTTGCACTCGTAGCTCTTTGAGGCCCCATTGGACCTGCAACAATATTGAATGCTACTGATCCTCGATGTATACCTACATATCCTCAGTGACGTTGTGCAGAGTGTCCCTAATCGCATCGATGTCCCCCTCAATGAGGACCATCGATTCAATACTGGACGTCTTGTCAGACTTCTTCTTCCAAGGTGCACCTCCCACGATGGATTTCTTCCTTTTCTTAAGTATGAAGGGAGACTCAATGTCTTTTGTCTCCTTCAAAGGATATGCTCCACCCTACTTCGGTTCCTTTATGTCCTACTCTTTTTCGTCGACACGGTCTGGGTTCCACACCATATTCTTCCCACGGTCTATGGTGACCTTCTGAGGGACCTTTTTGGGCTCTTCCTTTAGTGTTCATGCAGTTTTTCTAGTCCCTTCCTGGTCTACTTCGACATCCTTGCTAGGGTCCAACCACACACTTGACCAGTTAGAGACTACAGAAAAAATGTCTTGCTCAATGACCAAGTAGGGAAACTCATACCATATGCCCTTGACATCTTTCTTTGCCTATATATGTACATTGTGGAAATTTTCTTTGAAGTTCACAAGTTCGCGGTATTGAGCGAATAACACCGGTCATATTCGTGGCTTATGGCTGACCACAGTGCGCAAATCCACCTCAAACATCACCCAAAATTGTTTGTTTTCTACCACCTGAGTGGGCTCCATGAATGCCCATACTGAAGCATACCTCGCAGCTTTGCACAAGTGTAGGTCTACATCGAGGAACTGCTATTCGTCAGGGATTCTCCAGGCTGTCAAAGCAATTAAAAAAAACAACCATGCATAGTGTAACAATTTCCCCTCTTCTTGGGCTTGCAACAATAATATAGAAACTCTTGAAAGAGATATCCATCTCAGTTAAATTGTTCTCCTTGATCACACTGCATAGCCAACTGAATGATTGGGGCTAGCACCTCATTGAACCCACACTTCATCATAATTTTATCGGCCAGAATGGATGCGGCAAAGGCGACAACATGATTAGAAATCGAGCTAACAACATAGCCTCGTGATTTCTTAACAACATGAAAATCCTTCTTCACTTGGTCTGCAAGCTTATTTTCTTCATACTTTCCAGCAAAAGTGTTGTGAGGGTCTTCTCCTGCACACAACAACGTAGTGATCCTTCTGATCAACATAGCATCAATTGGGATCCTCTCCCCCAGCCATAAATCTCCTTCATGTACCAAGGTCATCAATTGGTGCACACACATGGTATTGATGTTGCTACACCCAAAATGAGGCATAGACAAGATTCTCAGCAACCCGACGTGCTGAATCCCAGTTGCCGAAGTCATTTTCTCTACTCGGGTGACACTGATCTCCTCATAATATACCATTTTGAGGTATTGTTTTGGCTCTAAATGAGGGAATTTTTCCCTGTCTGCTAAATCCCAATCCTCCATGCACAGTTGAAGTACCTGCGCCAACAACGCTCCTTCAAAGGGCACATGCTCAGCCAACAAAAGGTGCACAAATGGAATTTTTCACTACATCAGGGTCCTTGGATGATCGTTGCAAGCCTCCAATAGAGAATCATCATAGCAACAAGGTTAGTGGAAAACCCATAAAATGATCAACCACTATGCTGGTT
Source organism: Pinus tabuliformis (assembly GCA_031772625.1). Classification (NCBI taxonomy): domain Eukaryota; kingdom Viridiplantae; phylum Streptophyta; class Pinopsida; order Pinales; family Pinaceae; genus Pinus; species Pinus tabuliformis. Next base: position 1,564,354,612 of record CM062804.1, read on the forward strand.
AGGGTGGAATCTCAAGGTAGCAGCAAGCTTCATGCAAAGGATCATCATGGTGTGTGTGATTTCAGTGGTCCGGAGAGTCAAGGAGAAGGGTGGAAGAGAGTTTGGAGCCATTTCAGAGGTAGCAGATGGGCTCAAAGACTACATCATACCCTCTCCATCAGAATGTGCTCTAGCAGAGCTTTCCAATGATATGTAGAAGTTTTAAATGGATTCCTGGTTCAAAAGTTATGTTATGTTGAAGTTGAGGGTTTTTAGGCGTTAGGTAGGGAAGGATATCACATATAGGAGATCATCGATCCATGCATATCGACAATCGCAATCGGAGGTCTGCACTTGGGCATATCGGTGCATCGACGATCGGAGGTCGGGAAAACTCATGTATCGGCGATCAGAGATTGAAGGCGCTGACATATCGCATATCGACAATAAGAGGTTCCAAGGTGTAGCACACGACAAATGCAATTCGCCGATTAGCAATTAGCGATATCGAAAATTGGAGGTCGGGCAGACTGGTGTATCGGTGATCGCATATCAGAAGTTCAGAGATCAGAACTTTCCGAGTGCAACCCTTTGAAATGTTGCCACAGGGTTAAAATGCTGATTGTGATGAAAGTTGCTGGGAAGGCCAAAAGAAAATTAACAAATAATTTTAGTGTAAAATCAAGGTTGGCGAGCCCCTTTTTTTCTCTCTCCTTGAGGAAGACACGTTGTGGCATATGATTGGTCCCGATGAGGACACATGGCAGCGTCTGGTGGGCTTCGATGGGGACACATGGAAACATTTGATTAGCTTTGATAAGACCAAGTGGTTACTAATGTCAGCATGACGTGGCATGATGGATGGACACGTGATGGGTGTTTTCAGCGATTTTGCATGGCATAATAGTTCATATCCAGGTGACACTTGTAACCACTCAGAAGATGCCACGTGGCGGTAATGACATCACATCGGTGATCAAAGTTTTGCGAGGGTTGGCACATTGGCAACCTTGGTAAATTGCCGATTAGAGGGCTCCGATATGAGGGCGAGCACACGGTCACAAGAGGTAAATGACTATAGGCTAGGGTTGGACAAAGGGGCCAATCGGTGATCGATGATCAAAGGTCTATGATGGATGACACATGGTCACAATGTGGAAATCCCCGATAAGGGGGCTTTGATGTGGTTGGCGCTTGGTCGTAAGAAGTCGAAGAACCAAGGGTGCATAATTGTTTACAAAGGGAAAATAGTCCCCGATAGAAGTCTAAAGGCTTAAGCACCTTAATGTTAGGAAATTGTCATGACCTTCAATCCTATGGTTAGAAGTGTGTGGTAAGGGCTAAGCAGAAGGAGTTAAAGGCCCGAGGAGTATCGAAAGTCGACGATTGAAGGATTTAGCATGTCGCCACTTTATAAGAGTTGGCAATTGAAAAGAAAACGCTAATGGAAGGGGCTCCGATATGTGATTAGCGCTTGGTCGAAGAACTTATAAAACCAAGGGCTATAAGATTTTAACAAAGGAAAAGGCCCTCGACACAGCGCTGAAAGACTTAGCGCCTTAAGGCTAAGCTTCAAGTCACAACACCCGGTCCTATGGATGAGATACATCAAATAACTAACCGAAAAGAGCTTGAATATCGAAGATCGACCATCGACAATGTGTAACATTGCATCACTGTAAAGCTGTGATGTGGAAGCTCCGATATAGCACTGCAGTGTGAATTCTCCGATAACACAATACAAGACTTTGAAGGTTGGATGGGTCGACAACTAAAGAGTAAATGCAGAGGTAGTGGAGTTGGTCACTGGAGATATCTCGTGCACACATTATAGAAATAAATGCAAAACAGAAAAGCCATGTCGAAGTATTGTAAGCCATGAAGAGGCATGGAGAGTCTCAGTGGAGTGTGCAGGTGGACTAAGATTAAATTCTTAGCATGGAGAGCCTCAGTGATGTGAGAGCTATAGACAGAAAGGACTGTGCCTGGGTTGGGTATGTAGGAGATCTAACTAGTGGCAGATGCAATAACAACATGGAGAGGCCATGCCTCAGTGCAATGCGAATGTTGAATGAGTGTTGTGTGGCAACATCAATTGTGTAAACAACATAGGAACAAAGCCCAAGAGATTGAATGCGCAGGTGGGGGAAGAGAACATTGTTGCTAGTGTGAGAGCCTTAGAGAAATATCTCTGAACGTGTGCACGACTATGAGGCTGAAAAAGAGTTTGTTTTACACAGTGAGGTTGGGAGTGCCTAAGCAGAAAACTAGTGACCCTGAGAGCAACATTATGTCAGACAAGGCTGTGAGTTGCCTGTGTGCTGTGTAAAAGGTCGAAAGAGCCTTGAGAGCTGCTGTGGAGAGGCAGAGCGTTGAGTGCATGAACATTAGGGGAATTTTTAAGTCTAAAATGGGTCTCCCAAGAAAAATGTACAACCAAAATAATTTTTATAAGAACCAATAGAATTCAATATGATGTCAACCATGGGGGATGATTCACCAGTGTAATAAAACAATAAAACAATTTTTTTCAACTCATATTTTCAATTTATCTCCCTAAGGTTTGACTCAAATTTCGAGCGAAAGTACTCGTTGAATGCAAAATTTAATCCCTCATCCAAAGAGTACCCATGTTGCATACTTTCAATAGATCCTGCTATACGAAAAATGAGAAATACATAGAAAAACGTGACTGCAATCACATTTTTCATGTATTTCTCATTTTTCGTGTAGTAGGGTCCATCAAAAGTATGCAACATGGGTACTCATTGGATGATGAATCAAATTTTGCATCCAATGAGTGTTTCCGCTCGAATTTTGAGTAAACCCACATGGACATAGATGATGTAATGTAATCTAATTTTATTATTTCCACTATTATTTTATAATTTCCTTAGGATACCCATTTTAGACCTCAAAATTCCCCTAATGAGTTCATTAGGGGAATTTTGAGGTTTAAAATGAGTCTCCTAAGAAAAATTTACAACCAAAATAAACTCTTTAAGAACCAATAAGATTCAAGATGATGATGTCAACCATCGGGGATGATTCACTATTTTTGGAGTAAAAAAGTAAAAAGATTAAAAAATAATAAAATAATAAAACTATTTTTTCAAGTCGTATTTTCAACTTATTTCCATAAGGTTTTACTCAAATTTCAAGTGGGAGTACTCGTTGGATGCAAAATTTAATTCCTCATCCAAGGAGTACCTATGTTGCATATTTTTGATGGACCTCGCTACTCGAAAAATGAGAAATACATGAAAAAACGTGATTGAAATCATGTTTTTCATGTATTTCTCATTTTTTATGTAGCAGGGTCCATCAAAAGTATGTAACGTGGGTACTTATTCGATGAGGAATCAAATTCTGCATCCATGAAGTGTTGCCCCTCGAAATTTGAGTAAACTCATAGTTGAAAATATGAGTTGAAAACATAGTTTTTTTTGTCCCTCTAAAATTGATGATGTAATCTAATCTTATTTTATTATTTCTACTATTATTTTATAATTTCATTAGGAGGCCCATTTTAGACCTCAAAACTCCCCTAATAAAAGGGGTAGAGATCAGAGGGTTGCTGAAGAATGTTGCAGAGACTTGCAAAGTGCAACAAAGTGAGCAGAAGATCAAAGTTGAAATCAGACAAAGTTACTGCCAAATTATAGTGAACATTTAGTTCCCATTTTGAATGTGGGTTGGAGCTTGCATACATGAGGTTGGTGCCTCCATCTCTAATGGAGCTTGAGAAAGCTTGGTGGTTGGTGCTTCCTGCAAGATAGTGCTTGCATAAATCCAAGGAGCTGCAAGTTGGTGCTTGCAACAAATCCACGAGGTCGATGCCTCACATGGTGCTTCTGGTAAGCTGAACAAGTGCCTACAAATAGAGGGAGTTGGTGTTTCCTGTGAGTGAGAGTTTACAAACCAGATTGATGTAATATAGTAGGTGCTCTTATTTACATCAATAATAATAACAAGCTTTGTGGTTTTTTCTCGAAAGGGTTTCCACGTGAAAAACCTTGTGTCTAATGTGTATGATGCTTATGGTTTGTATGCTTGTGTGTTGAGTTAATGTTGCTGCTATATTACATATCGTTGCTGGTTATATGAATGGATGCCAAGTTAAAATAAGAGAAACAAATTGGCATAAAGAAGTAAAAATGAGCCTTAATATTGATTCACCCCCCTCTCAGTGTTAACATTGTTTCCAACAATTGGTATCAGAGCCATGTTCCTTCAAGAATAACTTAATCGCTAGAAGGTAGATCAAAGAGAGATAATGGCTAATGAAGCTTGGCTAACAACAACATGAGTTCCATCTTTAAATGAATCAGACCGTGGGATCGATTATGAAGTCTGAGAGGTTTTAGTGATGGAATATTTATTGGCCTTGAATGTTGACATGTGGTGCTATGTCCATTATAGAGAAAAGAATGAGCAGAATGTAAAAGCCAAGGAGGTCATCATGAGAGGGCTATCTAAGCCAGATGCTGATAGAGTGAGGCATTATGGGTCAGCAACGGAAGTGTTGAACACACTACAAGGTCTGTATGGTGGAAATAGCCACGTGGCTCAAGAAGAGGTGGAGGAGCACTGTTGCTCAAGCAATAAATCAGAACTTGGAGAAGCTGCTGCTCATCACACTTCTGTGGATGAGGTAGAAGTCTCAGAAGAGAGACCATGCTGCTCAGAAGGTATGCTATTGCCTTGTGATAAATGTAAAGAAATAGGTAATTCATTATCTAGATGTTCATGTGAATCACTTGAAGATAGAGACCACCATGCATCTAGTAATTGTAATGAAGATAGACCCATTCTAGTAGCAATAGCAAATAAGGGATCTTCAAAAGAAGAAGGAATAACCCTTAGACCTATGGAAGACTCCATGGACACAGAGATGGGCTTAGATCTCTGTGATAACTCAACTAGAACCTCTGATAGAGAAGAGAAGGATCTAAATGAAAGGATCTTTTCTATAAAGAAGTTGATCTCTGCTCTAAAAGAGATCAAGGACCTATCAGAGGCAAATCTTAAGCAAGAGGAGCAACTGGAAGTTTATGAGCTTGAGAATGAGAAGTTGTGAAAAACAATAGTTGAACTAATTTCTCAACAAGAAGAGGCTAACACTCTGACTGGGAGGTTAACCCATCCGTGGAGTATAAATGAGGCTTCCTGCAAGTTACTACAAATTGAGGTAGTCTCATTGAGACATGACCTAGAAAAGTCATATAAAGAGTTGTCTCAATATCAGACGCTGAAGGGAGTACAAGGTTTCAACAACAAGGAAATAAAGGTTGTTGGAAAGCAACAACAGCAAGGAAAGCAACGACAATAGCAGAAGGATAAGAAGCAACAACCTGGATTGCAGCAGAAGCCCAAGCAGTAGCAGCAATAAGTGCAGCCGAGACGGCAAGAAAACTGCAAGGGAGAGTACATGATAAAAATGATTGCTATCATAGAAGACACAATAAGAGCTAGCATAGGACCCCTCCTCCTCAAGGGAAAAGCCTACAAAGAAAAGTTAATCTCTGTCAACATAATCCTTTTCATGGATATTGTTTTTCTTGCAATAATTTTGGACATAGAGCCATAGATTGTAGACGACATGCAAGGAAACAAGATGTGCTGGGTAGCAACAACCCAAGAATGCACTATAAGGCTAGAAGAAGGCAAGATGGCCTTGAGAGGAGTTTTGACAAAAGGATGTCAAAAAGGTTAAATCGTTTGCCCCGGTCTTAAGCCAAATTAGAGGCTACGATTGTGGCAATCTCGGGCACAAGAAAGATGGTTGCAGAAATGAGAAGAAACAAAATGCTTCTCAGCGTATGCATGCAAATGCAACAACTCAGAATTTGAAGACAAGAAAAAAGAATAGAGTTGAAACATACTCATATGTCTTCAATGCTCTATGTCAACAGAGAAAGGTGCATAGAGGAGGAAGAAGTCAAAAGAGTGATTCTCTTACTCTTGTAGCAACCCCTTTTGAAATGAAGAGAGGCTCCAAGTGGATTTGGGTGAAGAAAGAGGAGCATAATGAAAAATTTCCTCTACCCATGTGCAGCAGAGAGAAGACTCAAATAAGGGTAAAGAAGAAGCAAGATGAGAATGCTTCTGTCAGGACTCGACCTCTAAAGGCATGGGGGAAGAAAGGGGATGAGTTGCTCAGGGGAGTAGATCCTCTGTTTCTCTTCAGTGAAGGAAGAGAAGGGCCTCAAGGGAGGCCGAGTAAGTTAGATGCAGGAAGTCAAGAAGAATAATCAGAATGGTGCATCTGATTGATGAAGGAGGAGTGCAACCAACATGAGGAGTACACAACGATATCTTTTGCTGTGAGAAGAAGATAGGCTGCAGTGGAAGTGTGGAATGACAGGAAACTCACAGTGTTGTCAGGTCCATAGGATCAGTCCCCATGCATAGGCAAGATGGCTTTGCAGGAGATCAGGGAGCATTAGCTTAGGGGCGTTGCTTTGATAAGCAGTAGCAAGCAACAATGGGCAACCTCAGAAAAGGAGATCGTTGAGAAAATGAAAGGTTTGCATCCTTGGTGAAATACCCTTACTTCATTTAAGTTGGAAGTTTGATTATGCATAGCAGTGTTGTGTTCATGAAACACAATTGGTGTAAGCTTTCCATGTCCCTTAACTCTCAATTGGTATCTCTATGTCAGTTGGTTGTGTTGGGTTCATTTTGAGTAACCATGTGTGCAAATGGACGTTTCTTTTTGAGAAAAAGAAATACTAGAGCTTGCTTGATACAATGTTCTAGTTGTATCATTTCTTTTGGTGCAATTGGTATGAGCTGTGAAACAATCCCTATTGTAAGGATATGATCTCAAGGGGAGAAGTGGAGATGCTAAAAAAATGTGAGCATAGTCTTGGAAGCAGCAACAACAACAATGAAGAAGTGCGTGCCAAAATGCATTCATTATAAACTGGTATGTGCAGCAGCAACAATACCATGAGCAGTTTAATGGGTATCAATCTTTTTGATACAAAATATGCATTAGTAGAGAAAGTGCTCAACAAGTAGCCATAAGGTGTCCAAAACTAGAAGGACAAGGAAGAGACAATATATGTTTAAGAGGAGGGTATCAAATAGGTCCAGTTTATGAAGCAACAACAGTGACAGTCTTGGAAGAGATGTCCGCGAAGTAGAATGCACATCTTAGTAGCTAGACTCTAGTTTTCACAACCAATGATTGCATGGGGAGAGAAAGACAACTTGTAGCCCGTTGCCATTAATGTCAAAGGGGGAGAGAATTTGTGGAGAAGCTGTGATGGCCCGAGCAGAAGATAGCAGGTCATTAGGTGTCTCATGTGATGTGATGTGTGGAAGCAGCGTGAGGTTTGGCCATCACTTGAAGAAAGAATGGAGTGTTGCCATCAATGCCGAAGGGGAAAATTGTTGGAGAGTTGACATTGTCTGGATGGCTAGTTGATGCAGGACCATCTATGCCCCTTCTTAATCAAAGAAGAATCCAAGTGGAACGAGGAGGACGTGGACAGCAAAGCTGAGCGACGGGAGGAAAATCTGCTTAAAACATATTTAAAGTGGATTAAAGCGGATATGTCTCAAGAAGACTTACTATTATTAACAGCTGTGCATCAATTATGGAGCGTTCTATTGGAGGAAAATAGGGATCGGATCTTATCGATCCTTCCGATCTAACATTTCTTATATAAATGCAATGTAACATCAGTAGAGATATATAGATCTAGAGTGATATATAGACGTTGGGTGTGAACAGAATGTAATCGACAGCGATCTTGCTCTAACGCTGGAATGCCTTAGGGTATAACTATTTTGTAAATATATAGAATCATGTTACGTGTTATTTGTATACGCCTGCGTATCTGTCTTTTGTATCGATGGTGATCTGTATTGTTGTGTAGTTTTTAAATATGTTGGTCGATTATTGTTTAAACGCTATGTATGTTAGCAATTACTTGAAGTGGTTTTAAATCTTTGTTCCTAATGAAAATCGTGGATATTATGTGTTTAATGCTATCCTGGCAGTGCCAAAGTTTATAACCTGAAAATACAGAGAAATGGCTTCGCGGATCCATTGAACAGATCCAACTTAAGATAAATATTGACTCAGAAAAGAATCGGTCCGTTTGAAACCATCGCATCAGGCGAAGAGGATGGTCTGATTCCAACTTCCGATTGGTAATAGTTCCGATTTCGATTTCTGATTGAATTGGCTCAGACTTGGGTGGACCGGCGGATCTGCCAACGTATATAGAGACGCCATATTATATTTTAAAATCCAGTGAGGGTTTAATATTCAACATGTATATTGTATGCAAATTGTGTACATCGGGCTTTGGTATTTAAGTCGTTGTTATATGTGGCTTCCGATTTCTTGGATCGGAATGGTTAGGACTGTCGTGGATCTTAACTCCTATTTTGTAATTGTGCAGTGGTTATTTAAAAGGCACCCTACGCTATTTTTAAGAGATTAAAGTAATGCTTGATTCAAATGAAGATCCACGTTAATAAAGTTAAAAGGATTAAAGCAGAAAGTGCTTCCGTTCAGGCTTTGTGGGCCATAACCCACAGGCCCAGGTTCGAGATTTTTTTCATGAAAAGGGATTTTGGTTTACTCCGAGATTTTCTTTTCATCAAGTGGTATCAGAGCGGGGAAAGGATTTCCTGCGAGAAGGGAGAAGAGTGCAAATAGAAGGAGCAGAGGTACAGTTGTTGAAGACTGGAGAGTTTATGGTTTTACTGTCGTGCAGAAAGCGGCAGCAGAAGGTGAGAAGATTCGCAACAACCTAGAGCAAGGTGTGCTCAATTGGTTCCAGAGGAGAGAACCAGAAGGATGCCAAAAGACCGAGTGCAGAGGGCTTGGTGAGGTATCGTGTAACAGAGGAGACTGTTACTGCAGAGGTTGGTTGCAGCTCACAGAAGATCATGAAAGCAGTTCTACTAAAGAGATACAGTGGATAGAATTGCTGAGGACCAGGAGAAGTATATGACCAGGAGGTCATCAATATATATATATATTTTTTTTACCTCGGGAGTTTGATACAGGAGAATCTAAGCCCCTTCTTAATCAAAGAAGAATCCAAGTGGAACGAGGAGGACGTGGATAGCAAAGCTGAGCGACGGGAGGAAAATCTGCTTAAAACATATTTAAAGTGGATTAAAGCGGATATGTCTCAAGAAGACTTACTATTATTAACAGTCGTGCATCAATTATGGAGCGTTCTGTTGGAGGAAAATAGGGATCGGATCTTATCGATCCTTCCGATCTAACATTTCTTATATAAATTCAATGTAACAGCGGTAGAGATATATAGATCTAGAGTGATAGATAGGCGTTGTGTGTGAACAGAATGTAATCGACAGCGATCTTGCTCTAAGGCTGGAATGCCTTAGGGTATAACTGTTTTGTAAATATATAGAATTATGTTCCGTGTTATTTGTATACGCCTGTGTATCTGTCTTTTGTATCGATGGTGATCTGTATTGTTGTGTAGTTGTTAAATATGTTGGTCGATTATTTTTTAAACGCTATGTATGTTAGCAATTAATTGAAGTGGTTTTCAATCTCTGTTCCTAATGAAAATCGTGGATATTATGTGTTTAATGCTATCCTGGCAGTGCCAAAGTTTATAACCTGAAAATACAGAGAAATGGCTTCGCGAATCCATTGAACAGATTCGACTTAAGATAAGTATTGACTCAGAAAAGAATCGGTCCATTTGAAACCATCGCATCAGGTGGAGAGGATGGTCTGATTCCAACTTCCGATTGGTAATAGTTCCGATTTCGATTTCTGATTGAATTGGCTCAGACTTGGGTGGACCGGCGGATCTGCCGACGTATATAGAGACACCATATTATATTTTAAAATCCAGCGAGGGTTTAACATTCAACATGTATATTGTATGCGAATTGTGTATATCGGGCTTTGGTATTCAAGTCGTTGTTATATGTGACTTCCGATTTCTTGGATCGGAATGGTTAGGACTGTTGTGGATCTTAACTCGTATTTTGTAATTGTGCAGTGGTTATTTAAAAGGTGCCCAACGCTGTTTTTAAGAGATTAAAGTGATGCTCTATTCAAATGAAGATCCACGTAAATAAATTAAAAGGATTAAATCTGAAAACGCTTCCGTTCAGGCTTTGTGGGCCATAACCCACAGGCCCAGGTTCGAGATTTTTTTCATGAAAAGGGATTTTGGTTTACTCTGAGATTTTCTTTTCATCACTAGTGGCCTGGTGAAACCATCTACAAGTGTGTTAGCATTGATGTCAACAATCATGCTAGGGAGATGTGCTGGGCTGTTAAAATTGGCAACCAGGGCCAAACTCCATGTGGGTCACCTCATTTATGGTAGCTAATATTTTTCCTAGATTCCTCGTGTCGAAAGGTGTAGGATTGATCTAAAAATCATCTAATTCCGACAAGTATTTATGGAGATATGAATTTATTTGTATTTACTTGACAAATTGTCAAGGTCGGCCAACAGTTAAATGTGTGGCACACATGCCCAGTGAATCATATAAATACAAGAGAGGTTGATTCATTTTCTCATCATCTCATCTCACTGATTCTTCTCTCTCTGCTTAGCTTTGGGTTATACAAGGAGCAACTCACACGTGGGAAGAAGGAGGATGCATTAGGGCAAGGAGGATGCTGAAAGGAGGATGCAGAAGCTGCTGAAGGTCTCTTTGACCTGCATTGACCAAGTGTTGACTCATCAAGGGTGCGGTTTTGGTGTCGCTGCCTCTCCTAGGTAGGCCGCAGATTTTGGCACAAAAATCGAGGCAATCCGTCGACAAGGTTGACCAGTGTTGACTGCCCGAGTTTTGGGCAGCATGTTGACTTCAATCAACAACAATTTGACTGTGTTTTTGGGGTTGTTCAAGGGCTGTTTCTTCAGGCTGTTCGAGGGCTAGTTGACCGGAAATTGACCAAGCATATTGGAGGTCAATTTCAACTTGTTTGACAAAGTTTGACTTTGTTGATCTAGGGTTCGATGTTGCTGATACAAAATTACAGAATTCTGATTTTGTACTATTTCTCTCTGTTGAACTATTGAAGATAAAAGAAGATTTAATTAAAGGGTTTCCCCGCATTGAGGTTTGTCCCTAGCTAGCTGCCACATCTTGTGTCTCTTGTCTTGGCTTGTTTTCTGTTGATCGTTTAATGTTCTATCCGCACTTTACTTAATGTATATGTGATTGCGAATCTATGGCTAATAAGAAGAAAAGAGGTAAACTGCTCTAAGCATAGAACATACCATAATTTAACATGGTATCAGATCTGAGGTGAAGACAAATCCCAAGCAAGAGGAAGAGCAAGAGAAATCATCAAAGAGAAGGTTGGCAAGGCTATTCTAAAAACTTCATGGGGTCCTCAACAATCTTCGCCGTCAAAAACAAGCTCCATGAGAAGTTTGACTATCATGGATGGAAGATGTATCTCAATCTGACTTTAGAAGATCAGGAATTGTTGGACCATGTGAGAGGCAATGTTTTTGCACCTCCATCAAATGCATTCACTGCTGCCAAAAATCAAGTGGTCCAAGGGAGAAGTCAAAGAAAGGAAGATCATTTGGGACTCTATCGATAAGTCACTGGTGGCCTATGTTTTCAAGCTGACAACCTGCAAGGAAATCTACGATAGACTGGTGAGTTTATAAAAAGTTAATGATGCAAATCAAGTTCTGTTCCTTAGAAATAAGCTGAAGGAAATTAAGAAAGGCAAAGATGAGAGTATGCAAGCATATTTCTTAAGGATCATCGAGATCAAGAATGATCTCCTATATATTGGGGAAGTAGTTCCTGATAGGGAAATGGCTATCACAACTCTTAGAGGACTGCCACCTTAATGGTATATATTCGGGACTACTCTTCTCAACAATAATGTCATCCCAGGATTTGAGGAATTGATGGTTAGATGTATTCAAGAAGAGACAAGGATGGAAGAGAAAGAAATACCCGCACTTAAAGGCCATCCCTCTACCTTTCCTTCTCATGCTAAAATAAGAAACAATTATGGGGCTAAATCCAAAGGAAAGGCTAGATCGAAGGGTGGAAGAAAAAGACGATATTACAATTGCAATAAAATGGGCCACTATGCGAGGGAGTGTGCTAATAAAAGGGAGTCACTGATCAAGGTGGATGTTGGTGGCCACTCACCTATCCCACGTGGACCCCCACAACTGTCTCTTTTAGTTTTTTAGTTTCTTTAGTTGTAGCAGTGTTTACTATTTTTAGTAGTTTTTCGGGTTCTGAACTTCTGGAGCCGTTTTGAGGCCCTAAACGATGTTTTTTGGGAAATATGGGAGAAACATGGGTCCATGGACTGATGTTTCTTTTCCCAAAGTTGTAGTTCTCGGATAGATCTTTCTAACGAGCTATTGTGTGCGTCAAATGAAGATCGTATACCAAAGTTACGACCCCGGGAAGTAGATGTACCAATTTACCCGAAACGGGGCCCACAGTTTGGCATTTCATCTCCTAGGGTTAGGTTTTTGGATGTTTAGGGTTTTCCATTGTTTCTCAACATTAAATAGGCCTTGAGCCTCATTGCAACACAGTTCAAAGGCTCCTAAAGTATTATAAGTACTGATAGATCTTGTAAGAATATTTGACTTAAGGTTCATCAAATGGTACATGGATCAATTAAATTCATTGCACCTCAGGCATATTCCTAAAAGAAGATAGAACATGCCTTTTATATTGAGACCAGGAATTCCTAAGAATTCGTTTGTCATGCCACATCTCTTCTCAGAGATAAGTGACCATCGCCCTAGTTGGTTTATTTCCATTTCTGTTTGTAAGAATATTTTAATATTTTACATTAATGAAATGAAGTATTATTTCCGTTGCATCTCTGTATTTATGGTTATCTCAATAATTTGTTGCGTTCCTGTTTAAATCCATATCAGTGGTATCAGAGAGGTCTGCTTTTTCTCTATTTTTCTTTTCATGTCCCCAACGAGGTCAGGATATAAGGAGTTAGAGCTTGAACTGGTCGAACATTTGCAAGACCAGCCTCGCAAATCTTGACGGCCTTTCATGGTGGATGAAAAGAAAGACGAGGGGGAAGGAGATCCTATCAAAATCTTGCTCGAAGAAGCCCTCGAGTGACAAAGGAACGTGATGATGGACAACTTTGCCTAGATCCTTCAGCGGCTACCCAGAGACGACACATCGGCTTCTAACAGCTACTCTGGAAACGCTACACCCTTTAAGGTACAAGTTAATTTTGAAATCCCCATCTTACAGGTGTAGAGAGACTCATAGAGCACTACAAGAGAGATCTTGCGGCGGAGTTTGAGATGAAGGACATCGGCTTGATGCATTACTTTTTGGGTTTGGAGGTGTGGCAGGAGGAGGGGCATTTCTTCCTGGGGTAGGGGAAGTATATTGTGGACATCCTTGGCAGATTCCACATGGAAGATTGTAGATCCATGTCGACACCGATGATCACCAACTGGAAGAAGCTTCATGCTTCGGATTCTGAGTTGGTGGATCCCACATTGTACAGGCAGCGGATTGGTTCATTGATGTATTTGGTCAACATTAGACCAGACATTTGTTTTGCAGTCAAAACGATGAGTCAGTTTATGTGTGAGCCTAGGAAGGTTCATTGGGTGGCTGCAAAACACATTTTGCGGTACTTGCAGGGGACAGTGGATTATGGTCTGGACTAAAGGCAGGGGGAGGGAGTGAGATTGGCAGGTTACACTGATTCTGATTGGGCAGGTTGTGCTTCTGATAGGAAGAGCACTTTAGGGTGTTGTTTTGGGTTGGGTTCGGCAGTAGTTTCATGGTTCAGCCGGAAGCAGCAGTCAGTGGCATTGAGTTCAGCGGAAGTAGAGTATATGGCAGCCAGTCTAGTTAGTTGTGAGGCCATCTGGCTTCACAAGATGTTGTTTGGCTTATTTGGTCAGCCGTTGAGACCTTCAGTGATTTACTGTGATAATCAGAGTTGCATTAAACTCACGGAGAATCCAGTGTTTCATGACAAGTCAAAGCATATTGGGATCAAATATCATTTCATCAGAGACTGTGTTCAGAAGGGCGTTGTGAAGCTTGAGTATATTCCCACTGATGAGCAGGTTGCAGATATTCTTACCAAAGCCTTACCACGGGGCAAGCATGACTACTTCAGAGACAAGATGGGTGTGGTGAGGAACACCTTCCTCAGTAAGAGGGAGTGTTGAAATTTGGTACCAGAGGACAGGTGGTTCCCTAAGGCTTTGATCTTTGGCCTAGGGAAAAGTGTCCAAAAGAATTTAATTTTTTCTCCTAAAGTGACTTTATAATTTTTATAAAGTCAAATCTAATTTAAAAGTGACTTTAAGTGATAAAGTTACTAAAGTCTAATTTTAAAGTGACTTTTATAAAGTCAATGAAAAATTAGAAAGGAAAAGTGACTTTGGAAATAAATGACTAAGTGGGTCCTTATTAAAGTGGGGTGAATTAAAAAATAGAAAGTGAGATTTAAATGTGCATTTAATCTCAGCCCTAGATCTCAATCTATTTCAGCCATTGGATTTAGGGATCACCCAAAAGTCACTTAGGGTTGGATTAAGGGAGGAAAATGAGGAAAAGATCATTCATTCTTTCATGAGCAGATTGAGAGAGAGAGAGAGTAAGAGAGCAAGGGAGATTTCTAGACAGGAAGGAGAAGGAGGCAGCAACTTGGCACACATACCAAGGTAGCAGTTAAGCAAATCCATACAGCTGAATGAACAAACAGTGAAAGGCAGATTTTTACACAGAAATCGAGGCAGCTGATTTTCTGCACAAAAATTGAGGTCTGTACAGTCCGTACAGTCTGTCTGTACCATCCGTACAACCGTCAGTACAGTCCGTACAGTCTGTCTGTACCATCCGTACAACCGTCCGTACAGTCCGTACAGTAGCCGTACAACATTGTGTTTCTATTTGGAAATTTCCAGTGGGCTTTGAGGCTTAGAAATCGAGATAAGTTGTAAATTTTCTCGTTGATTTTTGCTGAATATTTCTCACTGTAAAAGGCATTTTCCAGAAATAAAGAAGAGCTCTCAAACTAGTTTTCCCTAAGAGTTGTAGGGGGCTTTTCCAGGGTCACATTGACCAAAAATCACTGTGTCTAAATGTTTTAAATGGCTGTTTGTACCTGCTGATTTTTATTTCTGCATTTTGCAGCATTCTGTAAAATTTCCAGAATTTGTGTTTTCAGCAAAAAAAAAATATTATTTTTTTAGTTATTGAATGTATGGATATGGGAAAGGGCATTTAAATACATGGGAGAAATAAGGTGAAACTGAAAACCGGGGTGGGAAAACAGAAATTTTTACACTGAAAATCTATCTAAGAAAGACATGACTCTAGCCCCTAAAACTTTTTGCAGCAAGTGTTCCATCTTAGGCAGGGGGTAGTTATCTTTTTTAGAGCATTTGTTCAGATTTCTGAAGTCAACACAAAGCCTGATTTCTCCATTTTTCTTTCTTACTATCACAAGGTTAGCTATCCACTTTGAATACCTTAGGGGAACTATGATTTTGGCATCCAACAACTTCTTGATTTCTTTCTCAATCAAAGGCAATAAGAGAGGGCTGATAGGTCTTAATTTCTGCTTAAAAGGGATGGTGTTCTTTTCCAGTGGAATCTTATGCTGAATGATGTTTGTGTCATAGGTTTTAAGATCACTGTATTCCCAGGCAAAAATGTTAGCGAATTGCTTCATGAGGGTGCAATACTCGGAATTCTGGGCAGAAGACAGATGAGTGGATAGATTTATGTATTTCGGATGGGTTGGGCTCCCTATATTATGTTTATGCATAAGAGACTCATTTTCTTTTTTGACAGGCTTATAAGGCACATCGTTATGATCAAACAACTTCTCTAAAGGCACCAATCCTTTGGGTATATGGTTACTAGGCAGTTGGACAATGCTTCCTCGGCCAATCTCGTCCTTTAGCTTGGACTGGCTGCATTCTTCCATGGTTTCATTTTCTTGGTCGATGTGCATTTCAGAAAATTCTTCAACGACTTGTAGAAACCTATTAATTTCATCATCGTCTTCAACAACTTTCCAATATTTGACATTGTCAGGCAGAGACGCTTTATATTTCACCTGAACTTCATACATCAATTTAGGAGGCAAAGGTGGAATAAACGTGCTAGCAGACACAACAAGGGAGTCGACAAGCTGGTTCTTCATTCTCGGAATGTAAGAAATGCTGAAATTATTAAAAGAATCCTTGAGCCTTCATACCTCATCTTTGTATTCTTTCAGCCTTGGATGCTTTGCTTGGAAAGTTTTATTGATCTGCTGAATGATGAGGTCTGCATCTCCAAACACTTTTAGGCCTTTAATGCTCATTTCTTTAGCAACGCTTAAGCCCAATATCAAGGCTTGGTACTCTGCTATATTATTTGTGACCTGAAAAGTTAATTTGAAAGATAAATGAATGCATTCCTGCGTGGGGGACACAAGGAATACACTTGCCCCTGCAGCTTCCTTAGAGCAAGATCCATCAAAGAACATGTCCCAAATCTATGGGCCTTCTTCCTCTGTGATCTGGCAAACTCGTTTCTTAAGCTGCGTGGAGGCTAGCTGAGATTTTTCAATCTGTAGGATACAAGCTCCAAAATCAATGTCGACAGCGTAGATGGGATGATTAGTGGGATTCCTTTCATCACTGATGATATAAGCCAGTTGAGCTTCTATGTATAATCTCCTGCTCTTACATCCAAAAATTGGGACAGTAGCATAGGACAGATCATTTTGCAATGTTTCACCTAATCTCTTGATCTAGCCTTTGGAAAGCAACATGCCAAACTTGGGGGTAATATCTGCTACCACAATATCCATCATCATGCTTTTCTTGGGCAGTTGAGACAAAGTGATGGCTAGGTCCTTGATTAATCCCAGACATTTCACCTTTCTGGAGTCAAAAGAAAATAGGTCATGATAAGGCTTGGTAATGTCAAGACCCAACTCATCCATGATAGCCTTGGGCATTAGATTATGGCTAGCTCCAATGTCCAGAAGGCAGTTGTGAAGGGTTTTATCATGAATAGTCAGAGAGACATAGAATGATGGGGAGCTGTCCTCACACTTTTCAATCACTGGGCTGAGAACAACAACTGGTTGGTTATCTTGCAGATTTACATAGTCAGTGGAGGCTTGGATGGCATTAGGCTCAAGAGCCTCAAGGATAGATTTCTTGAAGGACTCATTCTTCACTAGTTCAATAAGAGGTATAGGTATTCTTAGCTTCTAAATTTCTGATTGAAAACTGAAAGGAGAGGTATTCTTAGCCTCTTACCTCGTGAGCTGGAGCTTTGAGGATGACAGGATCAACTGCTGGTCACTTATGTTTATTAGCTTGCTATACTGCAAGGACAACAACTCTTTGAACAGGGGTTTCCTTGGCATTATTCATCTTTGAACTCAGATTATATCTGTGTTGATCTTTAGTTTGCAGAACAGCTTCCCCATCCCATTCTTGGTTAATCTGGTCATTGAATAATGACTTTTCATAGTAGCCGAGGTAAAAAAGGAGGCACTACCTTTGTCTTCAAGACAATGGATCTCATCATCTTCTTCAAACTTCTCTTCCTCCATGACTGCATTCTGAAAAGGGGCCTTTACCCTTTGGTCTTAATTTGCATCTTTGTTTCTTTTCTGGATCTGAAATTGCTCATTAGCTCTTCTATATGGATTTGGATAACTAGGAGCAAAGGTGTTAGGAACTCTTCCTTTCCCAGAGTGCTGCTCAACTTTTAATTTGGAGATTTCGGAGGCTAATGACTCTATCATCTTAGTCATTTTATCTATCTTGGGATCTGAAGATGATGAAGACTCGCCCCTCTATCTCCTTCTATCAACATTTCCTTTGAGCTTCTCTGCAGCCATGATGTTTGATTCTACTTCCAAGGCTCCATCCTACATATCTGCCAAAGTAGTGCATCTCCTCTTTCTCAACAATGGACATAAGTCAGAATCAAAAGCACTGGCATAGGTGAGTTTAGCAGACGTAGTTGTGGGTTTTACTTCAGCTGGTATCTTGTTGTACATGCGGTTAAACCTAATTAGACAACAACTCACCATTCTCCCTCTTTAAGTTCCCAAACTCAGTGTGGTAGTAAAGGAGATCCTTTTTATCCCCCCAATGCTTTAGAAAGGCATCATCTAAAGCCTCAATATCTGCTATAGATCTTGGGGTCAGTTCTCTGAACCATTTTCTAGCCTCTCCATCTAGGCTTTGGACAAAGACTCTCATTCAGACATCATCTTCACTAATGTCTAGGTTATCAACATAGCTATAGAATGACTCAATGTGTTCTTCAACCGTAACACCTTCAATCCCAGTGAACGTAGGCATATACTTCTGATATTATCTAGTAGGTATGGCATTCAAAGGAGTGGGTAGTATCAGAGGTCAATACCTAGCAACTATGATTCTTTCCATTTTGGTAGGTGCTTGTGGACCTACCATAGCTGTGGTGGCTATGATGGTACTGAAAGTCTGAATGACAGAGGGCTGAGGAGTGATTGATAGGACTAAAGGAGTATGATGGATAAGAGGTGAGGTTTCCTTTGGGCTTACAACGAAAGGATAACCTGAAGAATAAGGAGCTTTATGAATCTCTGAGAGTTTTTCTTCACTGCTAGTATTAGATGCTATACTCTCAACATGTATTTGTTCTATTACAGGCCTTTCTTGAAGAGATATAGGAGATTGTTTAGGTTTACCTAAACCTGATGCTCCTTTCTGCACTGCCTTTCTTTCTTTGATGATTTTTTCAAGGTCAAGTACTGGGTCAGCTGGTGACTTCTGAGGATTTCTCGGAGTATGCCTCACGAACTGAGCTAGAACTATGAAGTGGAGTCGCCAAGAGGTTCGGCCTCCAGTAGAGTCGCCAGATAGATGATTACAACAAAAAATGTGCCCAATATTTGTCTATTATCAAAGCTAGATCTGTGTCGTTTCCCACGGAAGCTGAGCTTTAGTTTCCTCTCCCCGACAATGGCACCAATTATGTTATCACTCCAGGAAACTCTCCTAGGTTGCAGCTTGGAGATGCCTGGTAACATATAATCTTCAATATTGTTCTCTGAACTATTAGAATAAATGATGGTTTGGATCAAGCCGGATAACTATTTCAACTATGTTTTTACTCAAGACATGTATGAACACCCTTAGCTTACAAGGCTTTAGACCACTAATGCTCAATAATTTGTAGATTTAATGAATGGATGGAGAATACTGACCATATCGGTAGATGCATATATGACCATAGATGAATGGCTAGCTACAGGCAGTACAAGAATCTTACAAATCTAATTTATCAAAGCAGAGATAAGATGACAGTTATCTGGCCTTAGACACAAAAGAAAACATGAACTAACTGTTCAAGTGCAAGCTTAGAACAGAAGAGAAAATGGAATATTGAACTTATAACAGAAAAAGAAGCTTATATTGCTAATGAACGAAGATGAGAAGCTTGAGTAGCAAAGTCTCAATATTCTCCAAAAGTTGAACCCTTGTTACATCTTTCTTTCAGCCATTTATAGGCCTTTACAATGCTCCTGAGCTCTCAAAGGCTCAGAGTGTCTTAATCTATCCTCTCTGTCCTGTTAACTGTCTGATTCCCTGAATAGGCAAGCATGGTTCGGAGGTTTTTCTTCTTCTGACAGAGGAATAACCACATTCTGGTATTTTGGCTGCGCTGGTAGGGAGCTCTCTCGTGCCAGAGATGCCCCACAATCCTTTCTGTTTTTTTTTCGCCGTGTTGTGCTATGATTTTTCCTCTTCTGGCCTCTGTCTGTCGACCACTGTGTCCCGGTCGAATCCCTCTTCTGGTATGTAGACATTATTGCACAATGCCTCTAAGGATGGTAGGCTACCTGTACCTGTAATGGAGTGGCTACCAGGCCTATGAAATCCCTGCAACGAGCCCTTTCATTCCCTTTCTAGTCTTTGTTTCTCTCTCTGTCTTGAAATGGCTATTCGGGCCTTTTTTTTCCCTTTAAAGGCTTAGAATGACTGTTTTTCTGTTAAACACAGAAAAACGCTGTAATTGTGTAAAAATATCGCCTTCTTGACTTTTCAAGAATGACTTGGTGTCATTCAGAGACCCTCTTATGAGGGTCGAGTATGATGTATTGAGCTCTGGGAGCTCCAGGGGGGCGCGGGGTACTTCTTGGAGCGACATGCGACCACACGGCGACTCACCATCCCTTGGTGGTGCACTATGTACAGGGTGAAAGGTTAAACCTTCCCCTGTGACACCCTGTGGTGACTGTAGGACAGGATGATTAGTTCTTCGTGGTGACTGTGGAACAAGATTATTAGTTCTCCTGTGGGCCAGGATGATTAGTTCTTCTGTGGCGACTGTTGGACTGGATGATTCGTTCTCCTGTGGACATGATGATTAGTTCTCCTATCGAGGCATCCTACCCATGCAGTCTGGGACTCATGGGAAGTAACTCTCATTTGATCAATGAGTAGGGAAATGGGGTTAGGGACCATTAGTAGTACTATCGGTGGACGCATCGTTGTATCTACCGTACTCCCTATGCTAGGATGACCTCCATTGATCTGGGATCAATGATACTGATCTAGGATCAGCGAGAGTGGTATGACACAATCTGAGATTGACTTCGGGTCAGTGGAGGATGGTATGATACATCCTTGATCATTTCTTCTTCTTCATAGTTCGAGTAGAGCAGATCAAAGCAGGGCCAAGCAGTGCAAGGTAGTGCATTTGATGGCTGGGATAGTAGCGACGGTCAGACGGATTGCAGATGGAGTTCTCCCTAGTTGAGAGGGAGTGTTAAAATTGGAAACTAATGCCAAACTCCATGTGGGTCACCTCATTTATGGCAACTGATATTTTTCCTCGATTCCTCTTGTTGAAAGGTGTAGGATTGATCTAAAGATCATCTGATTCCGACAAGTATTTATGGAGATATGAATTTATTTGTATTTACTTGACAAATTGTCAAGGTCGGCCAACAGTTAAATGTGTGGCACACATGCCCAGTGAATCATATAAATACAAGAGAGGTTGATTCATTTTCTCATCATCTCATCTCACTCATTCTTCTCTCTCTCTCCTTAGCTTTGGGTTATACAAGGAGCAACTCACACATGGGAAGAAGGAGGATGCATTAGGGCAAGGAGGACGCTGAAAGGAGGATGCAGAAGCTACTGAAGGTCTCTTTGACCTGTGTTGACTCATCAAGGGTGCGGTTTTGGTGTGGTTGCCTCTCTTAGGTAGGTCGTAGATTTTGGCACAAAAATTGAGGCAATCCGTCCACAGGTTTGACCAGCGTTGACTGCCCTAGTTTTGGGCAGCAGGTTGACTTTAGTCAACAACAGTTTGACTGTGTTTTTAGGGCTATTCAAGGGCTATTTCTTCAGGCTATTCAAGGGCTAGTTGACCGAAAATTGACCAAGCATATTAGAGGTCAATTTCAACTTGTTTGACCAAGTTTGACTTTGCTGATCTAGGGTTTGCTACTGCTGATATAAAATTATAGAATTATGATTTTGTACTATTTCTCTCTGTTGAACTATTGAAGATAAAATAATATTTGATGAAAGGGTTTCCCTGCATTAGGGTTTGTCCCTGGCTAGCCGCCACATCTTGTGTCTCTTGTCTTGGCTTGTTTTCTGTTGATCATTTAATGTTCTATCTGCACTTTACTTAATGTATATGTGATTGCTAATCTGTGAATAATAAGAAGAAAAGGAGTAAACTGCTCTAATCATAGAACATACCATAATTTATCAAGTTGGAATTGCCTAACTATTGGCAGGAGTGTTGGCATTGATGTCAACCAGACAAGCTCGGATGCTTGTTGCAGTAGATGTTGGTAGTGATGACCCAAGAGGAATCTCAAGATAGTTGTGGGCTTCATGTAGAAAATCATCATAGTAGTAGACTTGTTGGAGAAGCCATAAAATGATTATTATAGTGAATGGATAAGGAGGAATCTCATGGTAGCTGCAGACTTCTTGTAGAGAATCATCATAGTAGCAGGCTTAATGGAGAAGCCATAAAATGATGAACTACAGTGATCCTGAGGAATCCCCTGTTTTTTCATGGCTTAGAAGGATTCCTATGATAGTCGCAAGCCTTAAGTAGAGAATCATCATCGCAGGAGGCTTAGTGAAAAATCCATAAAATGATCAACTACTACACTGGTCAGGATGTAATATCAAGGTAGCAGCAGGATTCATGCAAAGGATCACCATGGTGGGTTGTTGGCATTATGATACATATTTTGTACTTGATGGCAACCGACTCATCTCAGATAATAAATTATAGTGTAGAGAAAAGTTCACGCACTTATATGCAGAGAAAAGTTTATTTCATGTAGAGAAAAGTTCACGCACTTTTATGCAGAGAAAAGTTTATTTCATGTAGAGAAAAGTTCACGCACTTTTATGCAGAGAAAATTTTATTTCATGTAGAGAAAAAGTTCACGCACTTTCATGCAAGGAAAAGCGTGTATATGTTGGAGAACTTACCTTTGGTCCATGGTAGTTAGTCCTTGGTATTTGAACCTATGAGGAAAAGCGTGTATATGTTGGAGAACTTACCTTTGGTCCATGGTAGTTAGTCCTTGGTATTTGAACCTATGGTTTTGGACCTTGGTACGCACTTTCATGCAAGGAAAAGCGAGTATATGTTGGAGAACTTACCTTTGGTCCATGGTAGTTAGTCCTTGGTATTTGAACCTATGGTTTTGGACCATGGTACCTCGTCAAAAGTGTTGATCTCACGCAATTTCATGGTTGGTTCATGGTATTAGTCTAACAGTTTTTTGATCCTATGGTTTTGGCCCGTGGTATTGTGAAAGGCCTAAGACTATAAAAGAGGAAGGAGATCATTTGGTAAAGCATCTTCTGAATTATCGAATATCTGATAAAGTGCTAGATCTGGAATATTGTGATTGGGTTTTGGTGCAGATCTAGATCTGAATGAAGAAGGAACCTGAGCGTAAGGAGAAGGATAAGTTCTATTGATGGGTCAAAATCTTAAGGCTGGAATAGTGGTATCTCTATATGATTTTGATCTGTGATATGTGGCATACGCTTGATCTATAAATCTAATAATCTGGGTCTGAATTATTGATGCATGTTTTATTTTACACATGTTATGATCTGGGTATGTCTGATGTAACAACTGCAAAGTTATAAGGAAATATTTGCATATCTGTATGCGGGTTGGCTTTGGTGAAATCAGAGATTGATGATGCAAGTGTATTTGATGGGTTTTTGATGTTCTTGGATCCAGTTTGAAAATTTATGAAAAGTGGTCCTTTAAAGAAAAGAAGCAGGGGGTTGTAGCTCCCTTCCAGGAGAGACTGGAAAATAAGAGAGAGTTGTAGCTCTCTGCAGGTTGCAGCCTGCGTACTGGTAAAGGACTGCACCAGTACAAAACCATTGTAAAAGGAGTTTCTAATTTGAAAGAAGATAGAGACATATTGCAGCAGGTGGTTTTCACCCACATTGGGTTTCCACCTTACGTCTTGTGTTCTTTGGTGTGACTATCTGTTTTCTTTGTTCATGCTCATTATTTTATGGTACTGACATGCAAAAATAATTCAAAGAATAAATAAGGAAGATTTATTAAAAGAACTTGATAATACTGATTCACCCCCCCTCTCAGTATTATTTCCAACAATTGGTATCAGAGCAGGTCCTTCAGAGAAGCTTGATCGCTTGAAGGAAGATCATTCATCATGATCAACTACGAGAGGGAAGCATCAATCAGGCCACCAATTTTTGATGGGACAAACTTCAGTTATTGGAAGGTAAGAGTTACTGCCTATCTTCAATCTCTTGGTACAGAAGTTTGGGATATCATAGATACAGGCTACACTTTTCCTTCGACTACTCCTACAGATACGGCCGAAAAGAAGAAATATGGAACAAATGCTAAAGCAGTCAATACTCTGCTTGGATGCTTATCTCAAACAGAATTCGTGAAGGTTATGCAATATAAATCCGCAAAAGAAATATGGGACCAGATTGTCTTGAGCTACAAAGGAGATGAGCAGGTAAAGCGTGCTAAACTTCAAACCCTCAGGATTCAGTATGAGAATCTCATAATGTATAATGATGAAAGTGTGGCTAACTATTTCCTTCGGGTAGATGAGATTGTTAATTGCATGAAAAACTTGGGTGAAGAAATAAAAGAGGCTATTGTGGTTGAAAAAGTTCTAAGATCATTGTCCCCCAAGTTTGAATCTAAAGTGTCTGCAATAGAAGAAAAGGAAAATCTACGAATTCTTACTATGTCTTAGCTACACGGAATTCTAACTGCTTATGAAATGAGAAAGGGAGGTCCATCCGATAGAAGAGAAGCTGCTTTCAAGGTTTCAGGCAAAGGAGACTATTATGAAGCAAGTCACGTGCCAGAAGAAGAATCAAATTTTGTCAGAAATCTTCAAAGGGGAACTGGAAGGTTCAGAGGTAAGTTACCTTTTAAATGATTTGCTTGTGGAAGAGTAGGTCATTATGCTGCAAAATGTCCTCATAAGGATAAAGGAAAGGAACCTACTATATGGAACAAGAAACAGATTGCAAATAAGAAAAGCTACTACACTCATGAAGATAGTGATGGTCTATCAAATAGTGACGAAGATGAACGAGGTAATGACTATAAACTCTTAATGGCATTTGAAGATGATGATTACATGGATGCTATAGATGTGGATAGCTTTTGTGAAGAAATTTCTAGACTCAAGACATGTATAGAAGAAAAGAATAGGATCATTGATACTCTATAACTTCAAATTGATGAAAAAGAAAAATATCTTGAAAAGTTAGAAGGCGAAATTGTTGGTCTTAGAAAAGAGATTGAGAAAACAAAAGCTATTAATCTTAAGTTTGTCAAAGGATCTGAAACTCTAGATGAGATCATCAATGTACAACGCTCTCCTCTAAACAAGACAGGTCTGGGCTATAATGGAGAAACTTCTCAAGCATCCACCTCAAAGAGTTATCTTGATGTAGCAAGAAGGAATGAGCAAAAGCATAATGGAGATCACCAAGTAAAGCAGGGACCAATTACAAACAAAGACTATCAGGCAAATCAGAGGCAATCTGTCTTAAGGATGAACAAAAGCTACAACCAGCCACAGGTAAAATCCTCTCAATTTGCTTCAAGAATGAATGACAATAGAAATTACAATCATTTGGCCGGAAGATTTGATAATCGCAGAAATTTCTTCAATGGACAATGCTTTTCTTGCCATAACTTTGGTCACAAAGCAGCTCAATGTGTTGCATATAAAACGATCATGACTAGAGAAGCTCAAAAACAAAGAAGTATGACCGGGATTACAAAAAGGACCTATAACAACTTTTCGGTTCTTGAAAATTAAGTTGAATGTTCTATTTGCAATAACTTTGGTCATGAAGATTCTGAATGCAGGAGCAGGTTTCAGCAGACAAAGGAACAAGCCTCAAGCACCAAAACATGGAGAATAAAGGAACCACAAACAGAAAGATGTGGGATAGCATTTTATGCAGAGGGACAGGAAAATCTATGGTACATTGACAGTGGATGTTCGAAGCATATGACAGGTGATAAAGAAAAACTTGAATCATATTCTGCTCTAGAAAAAGGAAAGAAAGTTTCTTTTGGAAATGATACTCCTGCAACTATAAAAGGAAAAGGCACTGCTCAGTTAAAAGAAAAGGTCAAAGCTGGAAATGTTTTGTATGTTGATGGATTGAAACATAATCTTCTAAGTGTCAGCCAGATGTGTGATCAAAGAACCGAGGTGATATTCAGATCAAATGGATGTCTTGTTCGTGATATTGATATAGGTAAAACAGTGATCAAAGGTAAAAGAACTCCAAATAATCTATACATATTTGAAGAAGGACAACAACAATGCTATCTGAGCAAGAATGATGAGCACTGGTTATGGCACTGGAGGTTGGGGCATCTAAGATTTTCACAAATAAGGAAAGCATGCAAATATCAGGCAGTTCGTGGTCTTCCAGATATCAAAGTTCCAGACAACACCATATGCAAATCATGTCAGTTTGGAAAGCAAACTAGAACTACCTTTCCGGAAAAGGAAGGATCAGCTAGCATGCCTCTTGAGCTAGTACATACAGATACATGTGGTCCATTCAGGAAAAGGACACCTCGAGGAGAAGAATACTTGATATTATTCATTGAAGATTTCTCCAGGTTTGTCTCGTTAGGACTTATGAAGCACAAAGATGAAGCATTCGAAAAATTCAAATCCTTTAAAGCCTTGGTTGAAAATGAATCAGGATACAAAATTAAGTGTCTTAGATCCGACAGAGGTGGGGAGTTTACCTCAAATGAATTTTTCGATTTCTGTGAAGAACATGGGATAAGAAGAGAATTCTCTACAGCTAGAACTCCTCAGCGAAATGGAGTGGTGGAAAGAATGAACAAAACTGTCCAACAAATGGCTCGTGCTATGCTTGATGAATCTGGAACTCCCGCAACTTTCTGGGGTGAAGCAGCACATGCTGCAGTTATTATTCTCAACAAAACAAATGTCTGAGTGAACAACACTCAAACCCCTCATGAGCTCTGGTATGGTGAGACTCCTTCGGTAAAGCACTTCAAAATCTTTGGGAGCAAATGCTATATTAAAAATACTGATGAGCAACTTGGCAAACTTGAACCTAGAGTAGATGAAGGCATCCTTCTTGGTTATTCTCCACACAGCAAATCATACAAGTGCTATAATAAAAGACTTGGAAGAATTGTTGACAGCATTGATGTAGTGGTTGATGAGAAGGGATACATTCCTAGGCAAGTAAATCATGAAGATATCGAAGAAGATGAAGGCCATCCTCAAACACAGAATGATGAAGAAGAAGAACCAGAGGAGCAGATAAGGATAGAAGAGAAGACTCCATCCAGATATGTTCAGAAGAATCATCCAGAATCTCAAAGTTTGGGACAGAAAGAAGCAGGTGTACAAACAAGAAGAACAATTGCAGAAGCTTCAAGCTATTTGGCATTACTCTCTTCCACTGAACCACAAAATGTGAAAGAGGCATGCAAAGATGAATGTTGGGTCAAAGCAATGGATAAAGAACTTGAGCAGATCGAAAAGAACAACACTTGGGAGCTGGTTCCTAGACCAAAGGATAAGAATGTTATAGGAACAAAATGGGTCTTCAAAAATAAATTGAATGAAAATGGAGAAGTAATTAGAAACAAGGCCAAACTTGTTTGTAAGGGGTATGCGCAACAAGAAGAAATAGATTTTGAAGAAAATTTTTCCCTTGTTGCAAGACTTGAGGCCATCCGAATGTTCCTTGCTCTCTCAAGCTTTCAAAACTTCAAAGTATTTCAAATGGACGTGAAATCAGCCTTTCTGAATGGAGACTTGGAAGAAGAAGTATACATTGAGCAGCCAGATCGTTTCATTCTTGGAAATGATCCAAATCTTGTTTGCAGATTGAAAAAGGCTCTCTATGGCCTCAAACAAGCTCCAAGGGCTTGGTATTATCGTTTGGACAAATATCTTCATCAACAAGGTTTTTCAAAAGGATCAACAGACAGCAATATTTATATAAAAGTTGAAAATGACAAATTTCTAATACTTGTTGTGTATGTAGATGACATTATCTTTGGCAGCAATGAAGAAGCTATGAGTCAAAGATTTGCCTTGGTGATGCAGAAAGAATTCGAAATGTCCTTGCTGGGAGAACTGACATATTTTCTTGGTTTGCAAATCCAACAAAATGAAGGAGGGATCTTCTTGTCTCAAACCAAGTATCTCAAGCAGAGTTTGAAGAAATATGGTATGGAAGAAGCAAAACCAGTATGTACACCCATGGTCACAGGATGTAACCTCAATGCAAATGATGAATCAGCAGCAGTGCATCAACCAACTTACAGATCTATGATTGGAAGTCTACTTTATTTGACAGGTACCCGACCAGACATCATGCATGCAGTGGGAATAGTTGGAAGATTTCAGGCAAATCCAAAGGAAACTCATCTTCAGGCAGTAAAGAGAATCTTCAAATATCTTCAAGGGACTCAAAACTATGGCTTATGGTATCCTAGAGATACAGATCTCACACTTCATGCTTATACATATGCAAATTGGGCCGGAAGCGTGGATGACAGGAAAAGCACAAGTGGTGGTGCATTCTTTATGGGTTCCAGATTAGTATCTTGGTTCAGCAAGAAACAGAGTTCGATTTCCTTGTCTACAGCTGAAGCAGAATATGTTGCTGCTGCATCTTCCTGCACTCAACTCCTTTTGATGATGCAGACCTTGCAGGATTTTCAAATCACTTGTACACCACCCATCTCCATCTTATGTGATAATACAAGTGCAATCAGCATTTCAAAGAACCCAGTCATGCATTCAAAAACCAAGCACATACCAATCAAGTATCACTTTCTCCGGGAACAAGTGCTTGAACAAAAGGTCAAGTTGGAGTATGTTCCTTCTAAGGAACAGGTTGCTGATATACTCACCAAACCATTGCCTAGGGAGACCTTTGAATACCTCAGGCAAAAGCTAGGGGTTGTTGATGCATCATCTTGTTGTTGAATCTCTTCTGATTGTTGGTTGTACGCAAGGTTCATCTGAAGTATATGCGTACATGTGCTGGGTTGCGGATTGGTCAAAGATCGAATGGCACAGGTTCAGGGGGAGCATATCATGCATTGTTGGCATTATGGAGGAAGTACAGAAGGAGATCATGGATGCTGGTCTGAATATTGCTGCAATACGTCTCTATCTCTTTCATGGTCATGGATTATGGTTCTTCTTTGCAGATCTGGTTTATAGTCACGGGGAGCATGTTCTTAGGGGGAGCATAACCCTTTGCCCTTGATGTCAAAGGGGGAGAGTGATTGGTTTTTGTTGCCATCAAGTCCAAAGGGGGAGATTGTTGGCATTATGATACATATGTTGTACTTGATGGCAACCCACTCATCTCAGATAATAAATTATAGTGTAGAGAAAAGTTCACGCACTTATATGTAGAGAAAAGTTTATTTCATGTAGAGAAAAGTTCACGCACTTTTATGCAGAGAAAAGTTTATTTCATGTAGAGAAAAGTTCACGCACTTTTATGCAGAGAAAAGTTTATTTCATGTAGAGAAAAAGTTCACACACTTTCATGCAAGGAAAAGTGCGTATATGTTGGAGAACTTACCTTTGGTCCATGGTAGTTAGTCCTTGGTATTTGAACCTATGAGGAAAAGCGCGTATATGTTGGAGAACTTACCTTTGGTCCATGGTAGTTAGTCCTTGGTATTTGAACCTATGAGGAAAAGCGCGTATATGTTGGAGAACTTACCTTTGGTCCATGGTAGTTAGTCCTTGGTATTTGAACCTATGGTTTTGGACCTTGGTACGCACTTTCATGCAAGGAAAAGCGCGTATATGTTGGAGAACTTACCTTTGGTCCATGGTAGTTAGTCCTTGGTATTTGAACCTATGGTTTTGGACCATGGTACCTCGTCAAAAGTGTTGATCTCACGCAATTTCATGGTTGGTTCATGGTATTAGTCTGACAGTTTTTTGATCCTATGGTTTTGGCCCGTGGTATTGTGAAAGGCCTAAGACTATAAAAGAGGAAAAAGATCATTTGGCAAAGCATCTTCTGAATTATCGAATATCTGATAAAGTGCTAGATCTGGAATATTGTGATTGGGTTTTGGTGCAGATCTGGATCTGAATGAAGAAGGAACCTGAGCGTAAGGAGAAGGATAAGTTCTATTGATGGGTCAAAATCTTAAGGCTGGAATAGTGGTATCTCTATATGATTTTGATCTGTGATATGTGGCATACGCTTGATCTATAAATCTAATAATTTGGGTCTGAATTATTGATACATGTTTTATTTTACACATGTTATGATCTAGGTATGTCTGATGTAACAACTGCAAAGTTATAAGGAAGCATTTGCAGATCTGTATGCGGGTTGGCTTTGGTGAAATCAGAGATTGATGATGCAAGTGTAGTTGATGGGTTTTTGATGTTCTTGGATCTAGTTTGAAAATTTATGAAAAGTGGTCCTTGAAAGAAAAGAAGTAGGGGGTTGTAGCTCCCTTCCAGGAGAGACTGGAAAATGAGAGAGAGTTGTAGCTCTCTGCAAGTTGCAACCTGCGTACTGGTAAAGGACTGCACCAGTACAAAACCATTGTAAAAGGAGTTTCTAATTTGAAAGAAGATAGAGACATATTGCAGCAGGTGGTTTTCACCCACATTGGGTTTCCACCTTACATCTTGTGTTCTTTGGTGTGACTATCTGTTTTCTTTGTTCATGCTCATTATTTTATGGTACTGACATGCAAAAATAATTCAAAGAATAAATAAGGAAGATTTATTAAAAGAACTTGATAATACTGATTCACCCCCCTCTCAGTATTATTTCCAACATGGGTGTGATTAGTCAAGGAGCAGAAGGGTGGCAGAGACTTTGGATCCATCTTAGAGGAAGCAGATGGGCTCAAAGACTACATTAGACCCTCTCCATTGGAAAGTTCTCTAGAAGAGCTTTCCAACGATATGCATAAGTATAGAAATGGATTCCTGGTTCAAAAGTTATGACATACTGAAGTTCAGGGTTTTGAGGCCTTAGGTAGGGAAGAATATCACATATCAGAGATCGAAGATCTAGGCATATCGGTGATCACAATCAAAGCTCTTCACTTGGGCATATCGGCGCATCGATGATCGGAGGTCAGACATACTGATGTATTGGCTATCGGAGATTGGAGGTCTCGACATATTGCATATCAACGATCAGAGGTTCTAAGGTGCAGCACACAACGAATGCAATTCATCGATTAGTGATTACGATATTGGAAATAGGAGATCGACAGACTGGTGTATCGGCAATTGCATATCGGAAGTTCGGAGATCAAAACTTTCCAAGTGCAGCCCTTTGAAATGTTGCGACAGGGTTAAAACAAAAATTGCGATGAAAGCCACCAGGAAGGCCAAAATAAAATTAACAAATAATTTCAGTGTAAAACCAAGGTTGGCGAGCCCATTTTTTCTCTCTCCTTGAGGAAGACATGTGGTGGCATACGATTGGTCTCGATGACGACACCTGGCAGCGTTTGGTGGGCTCCGATGAAGACACATGGCAGCGTCTGATTGGTTTAGATAAGGCCAAGTGGATGCTGATGTCAGGCTGACGTGGTAGGACAGATGGACACATGACAGGTGTTTTCGGCCGTTTTGGATGGCCTAATGGGCCATATCTAGGTGACCTGTGTCACCACTAAGAAGACGCCACGTGGTGGTGATGACGTCACATTGATGATCGACGATTAGAGGTTTGCGAGGGTTGGCACATTGGCCAACTTGGGAAATTGCCGATTAGAGGGCTCTGATATGAGGGCGAGCACATGGTCACGAAGAGGTAAAGGACCAAAGGCTAGGGTTGGGCAGAGGGGCCAATCGATGATCGACGATCGAAGGTCTATGATGGACAACACATGGTCACATTGTGGAAATCCTCGATAAAGGGGCTCTGATGTGGTTGGCGCTTGGTCATAAGAAGTCGAAGAACCAAGGGCGCAGAACTATTTACAAAGGGAAAATAGCCCCCGACATAATTCTAAAGGCTTAAGCACCTTAATGTTAGGCAGTTGTCATGACCCTCGATCCTATGTTGAGAAGTGCGCGGTAAGGGCTAAGCAGAAGGAGCCAAAGGCCTGAGGAGTATCAGAAGTTGGCGATTAGAGGATTTAGCATGTCACCACTTTATAAGAGTTGGAAATTGAAAAGAAAAGGCTGATGGAAGGGGCTTCGATATGTGATTAGCGCTTGGTCAAAAAAATTATAAAACCAAGGGCTCTAAGCGTATAACAAAGGAAAAGGCCCCCGACACAATGCTAAAAGGCTTAGTGCCTTAAGGCTAAGCCTAAAGTCACAACACCTAGTCTTATGGCTGAGATACATCAAGGAGCTAACCGAAAGAGGCTTGAATATCGGAGATCGACAATCGACAATGTGTAACATTGCACCACTGTAAAGATGCGATGTGGAAGCTCCGATATAACATTGTGGTGTGAATTATCATAGCACAGTACAAGGCTTTGAATGTTGGATGGGTCCCAGCTGAGCAGTAAATGCAGAGGCAGTGGAATTGGTCGATGGAGATATCATGTGCACGCATTATAGAAATAAATGCAAAACAGAAAATCCAAGCCAAAGTATTGTAAGCCCTGAAGAGGCATGGAGAGTCTCAATGGAGTGTGCAGGTGGACTAAGATTAAATTCTCAACATGGAGAGCGTCAGTGATGTGAGAGCTACAGACAGAGAGCATTGTGCTTGGGTTGAGTATGCAGGAGAACTAACCAATGGCAGAAACAACAACAACATGGAGAGGCCATGCTTAAGTACAGTGCGCAATGTTGAATGAGTACTGTGTGGCAACATTGATTGTGTAAACAACAGAGGAACAAAACCTAGGAGCTTGAATGAGCAGGTGGGGGAAGACAACATTGTTGCTGGTGTGAGAGCCTTAGAGAAATATCGTTGAATGTGTGCATTGCTGTGAGGTTGAAAGGGAGCTTTTTCTGCATAGTGATGCTGGGAGTTCCAAAACAGAAAACTAGTCACCTAGAGAGCAACACTCTGTGAGACAAGGCTGTGAGTTGCCTGTGTGTTTTATAAAAGGCCAAGGGAGCGTGAGAGTTGTTGTGGAGAGGCAAAGAGTTGAGTGCATGAAGTTGAAGGGGAAGAGATCAGAGGGATGCTGAAGAATGCTGCAGAGAGCTGCAAAGTGCAGCAGAGTCAACAAAAGATCAAAGCTGAGATCAGGCAGAGTCGCTGCCAAATTACAGTGAACATTCAGTTCCCATTTTGAATGTGGGTTAGTGTTGGAAATGTTGAGAGGGGGGGTGAATCAGTATTCCATTTCAATTGTTATTTTTACCAGTTAATCATTTATATTTAGAACACAAAATGAACAATAGGAATAAATTCTTTTATTAATATAATCTTTACAATAAATTAGGTACAATATATATAAGGCTCCAACTTCTTGCCAAGCACCAACTTGGTCTTTTGTGAGGCTCCAACCTCTAGGGAACCAACCCTATATTCTCAAGGCACCAACCTTGTGTTTAGGAGCACCAACTCCAAGGACACCAATCCTTCCAATGATGAGGCACCAACCCCAAGGGCTCCAACCCTATCTTGTCAAGGCGCCAACCTTGGATTTAGGAGCACCAACTCCAAGGACACCAATCCTTCCAATTCTGAGGAACCAACCCCAAGGGCTCCGACCTTATCTTGTCAAGGCACCAACCTTGGATTTAGGAACACCAACTCCAAGGACACCAATCCTTCCAATTCTTAGGCACCAACCCCAAGGGCTCCAACCCTCTGCTATATATTGTCTAGATATGTTTGGTAGTAATTCTCTGCTCCCAAAATCTTCTTCACTGAATTCTATCAATCTACAGCTTCACTATAGTCTCCATGCTACATCATCATATGAAGGAGTCTTCACAACCCTTCATATTTCCCACACAGAGTTTGCAAAGTTACCTCATAATGATTTCAAATAGCCATCATGATCTCCAATAATGTTTCCAAGATTTGTTGAAGCTTTCCAACAAGATATCTATGCTAAGCCTCAATGTATGCACAGAAACAATTCTTTGTTTTCAAGCCTCTATGCTTATTGTTACAGTAACTGCTTCGGGAGTGAGGCTTCAGGAGTAACTGCTTCAAGAATGACTTCTTTAGAGGAGTGACTGTCGCAGTTTCATATTGTGCGTTCAATTAAAAACAACCCTGTTCATACTCAGATAATCTTCTTAGATCCGCAAAGCATCCTTTTGAATTGTTATCTGAATCACTATCAAACACAGGTCCGAGATTTTCAATAAATAACCCAGTCAACAGAATGTTCGACCTTCGGCTTCCTTCTTCCACTGGACCTTTCGGCTTCCTTCTTCTTCCGCTGGACCTTTTGGCTTCCTTCTTCCCTCGCTCGACCTTCGGCTTCCACTTTCGTTCGCTCGACCTTTGGCTTCCTTTTTCGCTCGCTCGACCTTTGGCTTCCACTTTTTTTTTCCACTCAACCTTTGGCTTCCTTTCTTATGTTAATTCACGTTCACAATTTGTGAACTGTCCTTCTTCCCTGTGATAAATATCAATTGCCTGAAGTGAAGCTTTTCAACTCGTATATATGTGAGTTTTTCCAATAACCAAAAGACACGTTCATTGGGAGGAGAGGCTGACTAATGAGTTTGCACATTAAAAGATTATATTGGAGAGGCCCTCTTTTAATATTCATCCAAGGCTATACCCACATGGAGGTCCCACATGGCATGTTATCACATTAATCGCAATCACAACATTCATGAAAATCAGAGTTATTCCTTTAATCCTGCAATCGCAACTTTCAGAGGTTTGCACATAACATAGCTGATTCCCCTATTGCCGACAGACCATATGTGATATGATATTAAACAGTTGTTAATAAATATGTTGGGTCCACATCGTTATCGCAATCGACAGTTTTACATCCCTTAGAAACTAGCGATACTGCATATGCGATATTTTATAAAGTCATGTTATAGTGGTGCAGTGGGTCCGCAATATTATATCGCAATTGAAGGTTTGACAAGTGTGCACATGCTCTATCTTTCGTTGGAGTGGATGCGATATTCAATGAACTGTATTTAATGAATCCATCGAGTCCACAATATTATCGCAATCGGCGGTCCGGGGCCCACCACTCTATCGCAATTGATGGTCCATAATACTATCCCAATCATCAGACATCCCGTTAAGACTTGTGATATGAAAGTTCTCGATACGCGGATGCGATATTACATTGAGTCATATTATAGTGGTGTAGTCGGGTCCGCACTAATATCGCAATTGGTGTTTTAACGTGACATCCTTTAAGACTTTACGATATGAAAATTCCGATAGGCGGATGCGATATTTCTTTAGGGCATGTTGTAATAGGAGCAGTCGGGTCCGCAACTCAAATCACAATTGGGGAATTCGAGTGGTAACAGATTATAAAGCCGCCGATAGAATTCCTCCAATAACGCTGTTAACTCCTCCGTTACGGCTCCTCTTCCGATAGCTCTACTCCTCCGATGTTTTCTTCTTTACTCCTCTGATATTGTTGTTTCTCTTTGTTCTTCCGATAACACTTACCCTTGGGCATATGCGATAACCTGCTTCGTTGATGGCTTCTGATGAACTCTTCCTCTTACTCTTTGGCTTCATGGCTTCTCCTCTTTACTATTTCTCCTCTTCCGATGGCATTTGATATCTTTCCTCCTCGGTTCCACTGTTTCTATTATGTCTGTGTTCAATCCTTGGATCCTCCATGAGTAGTGTTATGATCAATGGGCATCAATGGGCAACCACACATGTCACAAGAATTTTCCATCACAAACACTGCAATATTGACATCAATGACAACTTAGATTAATTATCTCCCCTTTTGTCATTGATGGCAATATTCTTTTCCTTTCAACATTCTCTCCCCCTTTGACATCAATGGCAAACGGGGTGCTCAAGGACTCCCCCTATCAAACTGCTTCTGTTCTTTATGAATAGTAGATCTTCATGGGTATGTTACTCCCCCTGTCGTGGTGCTCTTCTTTTTACTCAAGATAGAAGGATTGTTGCCTCATCATCAACTAGCACATTATCCCTTCTTTATGTCTCAAAAACTACTTTATCATGGCTTCAACAATGCTTAAATATGCTCCATTTCAATGCTTCCAAATAGACTCCAAATAGCCATACACCAAATGTTCAAGTCCAAGTTTTTATGCTTCTGCAATCCGAATTTTGTTGTCTTCACAGTTAGAATTAAGGAGTCTTTATAGTCTGAATCAGGAGAAGATGCCACTAAAATTGCTATCTTTCTTCATATCCAAGTTCCTTTGTATCTCTATGCTTCTCCTTAAGTTACTGAGCTATATTCGGCTGCGCAACATTCTCCTTTCTATAGTCATTTTGATGAGCCATCTTTTCTTGTGTTCTAGTAAACGTTTCTGGAAGTTATCTCTACTGATTGACAACTTTTTGCAAAGATTCAATTATTTTTTATGTTGCCAACTGCTCTTGCTTCAATCTTCATTCCTAGATGTATCTATTTGTTTGAAGTTTACCTCTATTTGTGTCCATAATTTACCTGTTCTCACATTAAATCCCTGAGTCGAGACATAAACTTTTGTAATAACAACAACATAGTTATTTTCCCTATTTCTCTAGTATTAGATGACCTTCTCTACTGCTCCAATTTCTACTTAGTGATCAAGTGGAAAACATCTTCAACAACAGTCCAAAGAATAGTTAAGAGATCATGTTCTTCAAAGGAGTGCTCCTGAGAAATGATCTTTGTCAAAGAATGATTGTTAATATAGCTCTTCAAGGATTTCATAAGGACCCTTCCATGGATAGCTTCTACAATAATGATCAAGAATCACAGGCTCCCCCTAACTATATGCATCATCTCTTTTGGCAAAGTCTTCCCATCAAATGCTTAGATTGTCGAAGATCAGGTCAATAACATGTGTTGTTGGTTGGAGAGTTCAAGGGACTTTAAAATTGTATTTGCTTCCTTCTCCATACTTGTGTAACTTTCTCATCTGCCATAGTTCTAGCTTGAGAAGGTGCCCAAATCAAGGTGCAATTACGTGCCATATGACCAACGTTATGACACTTGAAGCATTCTATGTTGTTCATGAATAAGGATTCATGATGACTTCTTGCGAAATTGCTTCTCGGAGATTGACGAGGATCATTATAATCCCTACAATATTTTGCCATGTGTCCAAAGTTTGTACAAGAATAACAATAACCAAGAAATAAACTTTGGTACCTGGGAGATGGAGATTTCCTTGATGTACTTCTGAAGCCTTTCTGCCTTGGGATTCCTTGATAATATTCATCGCCTTTTGTATTCTTGACATCATCTGCAAGTCTTCTTGAAGTAGGATTTCTTCCGTTGTTGCCTTGACTCTTCTCCTTGTCTTTGTTGGAACTAGGAACATTATTATTTCCATCAGGCTTCCTCATGTCCTTGTTGTTTGAAGTATGATCACCCTTGCTTGAGGATTCACCTTCATAGCTAAGACCTGATTTATCAAATGGAGATCTTTGATGGCTAAGCATGTCATGCAAGGTTTGAGAGCTCTTCAAGATTTTGTCCATCCCTTCAACCTTTCTCCCTAGGGAGACAATCTCTTCTTCCGATCTTTCACAATCATTATTCTTCTTAGCAAGTTGTTTCTCAGTTTCTTCCTTGATACGAGTAGCTTCATTTGCTTCTATTTTAAGGGAGATGATATCTGACTTCATTTTGAATATTTCTTCATTTTATTTTTCTAGAATTCTCTCCATTTCTTCCTTGATTCTTGTAGCTTTACATGTTTCGGCCTTCAGAAGGTTGAGGTCGGATTTTAGTTTGAATATCTCTTCATCCTTTGTTTTTAGTTGGTATATCATGGTGTTTCTCTCCTTTTCTGCTTCATCAACCTGTCCTTCTATGATTACCAATGCTTCCATTGTCTTCTCAACTCCTTGTGCTAACTTTCTTGCTTCTTGTAGTTGATATTTGAGAGAGGAGACCTCTACCTTTTACTGACCAATCTCTTCTTCTAGTTTTTTCAAGCTCTTGCGCCTTTGTTCAAACTGACTTGACAAGATATCTTCCCATTTCTTTGCCTTATCCAATTGATTTGTCATGGATATGACTTCTTCATGATGCTTTCTTTTGTTTTGATGAAATTCCTCCTTAAGCTTGGAAAGCTCTTCATCTCTTTCTTGTACTTGAAGCTTGACAAGGTCAACTTCCTTCCTTGTTTGGTCTTGGTCATCAGCTAGTGCTTTCTTCTTAAGTTCCTCATTTTACTTTTTCAAATTGATAATCTCTTCCATGGCAGCCATAAGTTTAGTGAGGAGATCTTCTTCAAAGTCTTTTTCATTCTCTTCATCTTCTAGGTCTTCTTTAGTCTTGATGTAATCAATCTTATCTTCAGCTTCCTTGATGGTCTTTGGATTTTCTTCTTGTTTTCGATCATTTTCTTGACTAGATATCATTGTGAATGCTCCTTTTGAGTGGATATCATGAAGTTTATCCCATATGCCTTTTGCTGACGAACATTTTCCTAAATTGTTCTTTATAGAATCTGGTAGCCCATTCAAGATTGCCTTCATTGCTTTTGCATTGTACTCCTTGGATTCTCCATCCATCATGCTATCAACAATCACTGATTTCCAGATTTCAATGCCTTGAGTCTTTAAGAAATTCCTTATTCTTGCTTCCCATATATCAAAGTTTCCATTGAACAATGGAGCCTTCATAAATTGATTAACTTCAATTTTGGTGGTTGAGGGAGACACATTTTTAGGAGGATTGGAGAATTTCTTCCTTGGCTTCGCCATTTGTGTTCTAATGATCAACCTTCAAGCTATTAGGATTTGAGTGAAGGTACTGGCTCTTATACCACTTGTTGGAAATACTAAGAGGGGGGGTGGGGGGTGAATCAGTATTCCTTTTCAATTGTTATTTTTACCAGATAATCATTTATATTTAGAACAAAAAATGAACAATAGGAATAAATGATTTTATTAATATAATCTTTATAATAAATCAGGTACAATATATATAAGGCTCCAACCAGTTGCCAAGCACCAACTTGGTATTTTGTGAGGCTCCAACCTCTAGGGCACCAACCCTATATTCTCAATTCACCAACCTTGTGTTTAGGAGCACCAACTCCAAGGACACCAATCCTTCCAATTTTGAGGCACCAACCCCAAGGGCTCTGACCCTATCTTGTCAAGGCACCAACCTTGGATTTAGGAGCACCAACTCTAAGGACACCAATCCTTCCAATTCTGAGGCACCAATCCCAAGGGCTCTGACCCTATCTTGTCAAGGCACTAACCTTGGATTTAGGAGCATCAACTCCAAGGACACCAATCCTTCCAATTCTGAGGCACCAACCCCAAGGGCTCCAACCCTCTGCTATATATTGTCTAGATATGTTTGGTAGTAATTCTCTGCTCCAAAAATCTTCTTTACTGAATTCTGTCAATCTACAGCTTCATTGTAGTCTCCATGCTACATCATCAATGAAAAACTGTCTTCATATGAAGGAGTCTTCAAAACCCTTCATTCTTGCCCACACAGAGTCTCCAAAGTTACCTCATGATGATTTCAAATATCCATCATGATCTCCAATAATGTTTCCAATATTTGTTGAAGATTTCCAACAAGATATCTACGCTAAGCCTCAATGTATGCACAAAAACAATTCTCTGTTTTCAAGCCTCTATTCTTATTATTGCAGTAACTGCTTCGGGAGTGAGGCTTCATGAGTAACTGCTTCAAGAATGACTTCTTCAAAGGAGTGACTGTTGCAGTTTCATATTGTGCGTTCAATTAAAAACAACCCTGTTCATACTCAGATAATATTCTTAGATCCACAGAGCGTCCTTTTGAACTGTTATTTGAATCACTGTCAAACACAGGTCCGAGCCTTTCAATAAATAACCTAGTCAACAGAATGTTCGACCTTCGCCTTCCTTCTTCCTCCGTTGGACCTTTCGGCTTCCTTCTTCTTCCGCTGGACCTTTCGACTTCCTTCTTTGCTCGCTCGAACTTCGGCTTCCACTTTTGTTCACTCGACCTTTGGCATCCTTTTTCGCTCGCTCAACATTCGGCTTCCACTTTGTTTTCCACTCAACCTTTGGCTTCCTTTCTTATGCTAATTCACGTTCACGAGTTTTGAACTGTCCTTCTTCCCTGTGATAGATGCCCGAGATCAATTGCTTGAAGTGAAGCATTTCAACTTGTATATATGTGAGTTTTTCCAATAACCAAAAGACACGTTCATTGGGAGGAAAGGCCGACTTCTGAGTTTTCACATTAAAAGATTATATCAGAGAGGCCCTTTTTTAATATTCATCCAAGGCTATACCCACATGGAGGTCCCACATGGCACATTATCACATTAATTGCAATCGCAACATTCATGAAAATCAGAGTTATTCCTTTAATCCCGCAATCGCAATTTTCGGAGGTTTGCACATAACAAAGCCGATTCCCCTACTGCCGACGGAGAGGATGCGATATGATATTAAACAGTTGTTAATAAATCCGTCGGGTCCACAGCGTTATCGTAATCGATGGTTTGACATCCCTTAGAAACTAGCGATACTGCGTATGCGATATGTAAGAATTTACAGGGTAAGTTCCTCAGACAAACACCAAAGGACATCGCTCACACACAGATCACAGATCAATACACCAGTATTTTGACGTGGTTAAAACCCTCAAAGAGAGAAACAGTCCACGGCTTGAGCCAACGCGGCCACTTCAGGCAATTTATTAATAAAATAATGGAATTTTACATAAGCTTCTCTCATGAACAGTTAACCTACAAATGACCCTCCATGCTCTTTAAATAGAGATCATGGACCAATCGGGTGTTAAGCCACGGATCAAGTGTCAGTAATACCAAGGAGAGAATGAACCGTCGGATCACTACATATCGTGACCGTCGGATTGTAATTTACAAAATGTACATAGTAAAGAAACACACTTTACCTAAC
The DNA here is from genome assembly GCA_031772625.1 of Pinus tabuliformis. Classification (NCBI taxonomy): domain Eukaryota; kingdom Viridiplantae; phylum Streptophyta; class Pinopsida; order Pinales; family Pinaceae; genus Pinus; species Pinus tabuliformis. Next base: position 1,564,395,165 of record CM062804.1, read on the forward strand.
TCTATACTAGACCAAGTTATACTTAACTATTTCCTATGTGTCAGAATATCCTAACATCCCCCCTTAAGAACAACTTGGGATAGGATTGAAGGATTTACAAATATGACACAATAGGAGAAGGAAGGAGGCACTAGAGCCTATCCCCCCTTAGTGACAACTTCCTGAACTCCAACCATAAATCGAAGTTTAGTGAACTTCGCCTCTGTGAGAGCCTTTGTAAAGATGTCTGCAACTTGATCATCTGTTGAACAATATTTCACTTCAAGAACATGGTTGTGAATGAGCTTTCTGATGAAGTGCATGTGTAGTTCAATGTGTTTGCTGCGTTGATGTTGGACTGGATCTTTGCATAGTTGAATGGCACTTTGATTATCACACCAAAGTGTAGTCAGATGTTGCTGTTGAAAGCCAAACTCTGACAGGATCTGACAAAGCCACAAGGCTTCCTTACTAGCTTCTACGGCACCATGATACTCTGCTTCTGCTGAAGAAAGAGAAATGGCACCTTGTTTCTTGCAAGCCCATGTAATAGGTCCTGAACCAAGAGTGAACATATAACCTGCAGTAGACTTCCGATCATGAGGGTAACCAGCCCAATCGGAATCAGTGAAACCAACAAACAGAGGAGCTGCTTCGGCACTGTAATGAATCCCAACCTGAACTGTACCTCGAACATAACGAAGTATTCTTTTAGCTGCTTTCCAATGACTTTCATGTGGGTTTTGCATAAACCGAGCAACAAGGCCAACAACAAAGGAAAAGTCAAGACAAGTATGGGTTAGATACAAAAGTTTTCCTACAAGTTGACAGTATAAGGTAGCATCAACTTCAGGAGAAGTACAAGTGACTGAAATTTTGACTCTAGACTGAAAGGGAGAAGGGGCTGGCTTACAGTCTTCCATGTGAAAATGGCGTAGAATATCACAGGCATACTTGGACTGGGAAAGGGAAATACCTTCCTTGGATTGCAAGACTTGAAGACCAAGAAAATAATGTAAGTGTCCTAAGTCTGTCATTTCAAACTTCCTTTTAAGGCTAGACTTCACATGGTATATAAGGTTGGGATCACTACCAGTCAGGATAAGATCATCAACATAAAGAATAAGAATGATAAGAGACTTGCCCACTTTCTTGGTGTAGATGGTATTGTCAGAATGACACCTAGAAAAGCCATTTTCTAAAAGAAAGTTATCCATTTTGGCATACCAAGCTCGAGGAGCTTGCTTGAGACCATAAAGGGATTTATTAAGCCGACATACAAGGCTAGAGTCTATTTGTATAAAGCCAATAGGTTGTTCCATATAGATTTCTTCATGCAAGTCCCCATGCAAGAAGGCAGATTTAACATCCATCTGATGGACTTCCCATTTGAAAGAGGCAACAAGGAAAAGAACAAGGCAGATAGAGTTCATTTTGTCAACAGGGGAGAAGGTTTCAGTGTAGTCAATGCCTTCAACTTGTGAAAAACCCTTAGCAACAATACAAGCTTTATGTTTATCAACTTTCCCATCTGGTCCATACTTGGTTCTGTAAACCCATTTGCATCTAACAAGTTTTCATCCCTTTGGTAGAGGAACAAGATCCCATGTATCATTCGCCAATAATGAATCATATTCTTCATTCATAGCTGCTTCCCAATCTGGATGGCCTGAAGCTTCTGCAAAGGTGTCAGGATCATAATTCACTGAAGCTTGAGCCAGTAAAGAAGAGGCTCTATCAAACTGAGAACATGTACGTCGCTGATCTGTAGGATCATTGGCAAGATCACCTGCTGCATCCCGAGTAGCACGAACCCATTTTGGAAGCTGAGGAGCTGAAGGAGGATCCTGAGAAGGTGGGGGAGGATTTTCATCCTCACTTTCATCATCTGAAGAAGAAATATTTTCAAAAGTAGAAGAGATAGGGAGATGTGGCACATCCACCGAACTAGGCTCGTAGGCCGATATATTTTCAGCAAACTTTACATCTCTTCTAATGATAACATTTTTGGACTTAAGTCGAATAAGTCTATATCCTTTGAAATCTTCAGAATATTCAACAAAAATACTTTTCTCACTCTTAGGTTCTAAAGCTTTATGTTTCTCATCTGGAATATGGGCCCATGCTTCACTTCCAAAAACACGAAAGTGACTTACATATGGTTTAATTGAGCTCCATGCTTCTTCTGGAGTGATATTCCTTAAAACCTTAGTAGGAGTGCGATTTATTATGTAATTTTCACAATTAATTGCTTCTGCCCAATAATTAAGACTAAGTCCTTTAGATTGAAGCATACAATTAGCCATTTCCTTTAAGGTGCGATTCTTCCTTTCAGCTACACCAATTTGTTGTGGAGTATATGGAACATTATGTTGCATTTGAATTCCATTCTCAGTGCAAAAGTTGATGAATTTGTTGTTAACATATTCTCCGCCATTATCAGATCTTAGCTTAAGAATTTGATGTCCAGATTTTTTTTCAACAAAGGCCTTAAAGGCCAAGAACATGTTAAATACTTCACTCTTGAGTTTTAAGAAGTATACCCAAGTGCGTCTGGAGAAATCATCAATGAAAGTTAAGAAATACTTGTAGCCAGAGAGTGAAACAATTGGAAGTGGACCACATAAATCACTATGCACAAGCTGTAAAGAGGCTTAGGCGTGCCAAGAGGCATGTTTTTCAAAACTGTCCCGATGATGTTTTCCGAGTACACATCCGGAACAAACACCATCTGTGCAAGATACCATTGGAAGACCTGTCACCATATTTTCTTTACATAGATTCTGAAGAGAGAGATAGTTTAAGTGACCAAATCGCTCATGCCAAAGTTTGCTCACTTCATCATTATGAGCAAAAAATACCGAGGGAAGATTTGATGACCCAAAGTTGTGAAACTTATACAACCTTGTAGAATCATCAGCAATGCCAATAGCTAAAATCTGTCTAGGATCTCTTAGGTCCTTAATTACAACATCGTGAGGTGAAAATTCAACGATTTTACCTTCACCTGAATGAGTTATCTGATATACAGATAGAAGGTTGCAGGATAAGGTTGGAACACATAATACATCATTAAATTGACCATTGTCTATATGAACAGTTCCAGTCCCTACAACACTAAGAGATCTATCATCACCAACATATATATTTTTGGTGTTACAATCATTTAAAGAAGAAAACATGGCTTTGTTTTTGGCCATGTGATAAGAAGCTCCAGAATCAATGAGCCACTCATGAGAATGAGAAGAAGAAGATACATTTAGTGCATATCTAGACCGAGATGCTTGACAACCACATGCAGAAAGTGCTATTCTTGAAGATGAAGTTGAAGTTGAAGAGTGTTCCAAATGGATGTTATGCTTCTTCATTGCTGCTTCCAAGGCTTCCATATTCTTAAAGCATTTGGATTATAAGTGGCCATCTCGATTACAAAAGTTGCAATGTCTATCAGTCTTCTTCCCTTTGTTTTTATTTGTCTTATCATTTTGTTGAAATGATTTTTCATTTTGAGGCTGAAATTGCTTAGGACCCTTGTTTGGTTTAGGACCATTCCTTTTAGGATACAACTTCTTAGGATTCTTTGACTTTGGTTGTTGTTGGGCGGCTAACGCTTTCTTAGAAGAGTTTCCAAGAGTAAGAAGACCAAGGTGTAAGAGTTTTTCTTGTTCTCTTATTAGAGAATCACAAAAGGAATCAAAGGAAGGGGACTTGTAGGCTTGTCCTTGAGAAATGAAGGCTTCTCTTGTAGAATGGAAGGTGGAAACAAACACAGAATAGGCTGGTCCCAACTTAGTAAGAATGGAGTAGATAAGGCTACTATCTTCTTTCTTAACCTTAACACCTTCCAAGAGAAGTCTAAGGGTCTTGACCTTGGACAAAAAATCTTCAATACAAGAAAAATTATTGGGGTCCAATGTAAGCAACTCATTTTCGAGTTGATGGGCTTTAAGTTCATTTTTAATTCCAAAAACTTTAGTGATCTGTTTCATTGCTTACTCAGGAGTATCAAATTCTGCAATATGGAATCTAAGATCGGGAGAAATAGACATCCCTATCAACCCACGTGCTTGATCTTGCCTATTTTCCCATTTAGCTGCCTTATCTTCATCTTTCGGTTTGGTTTCTTGGCCTGAGGCTATTCTGTAGAGACCTTTACTTCTAAGTAAATCCACAATGTAGGACCACCATTGAAAGTAGTTGGTGCTGTCAAGAATAACTTGGCATGGACTTTCCATTTTAATAGAAACTGAAGCTATAGATGCTAAAACTAAGTGTTCCAATGGAAAGATCTCGAAAAATTAGGCTGGTTCAAAAAAAACGGCTCTGAAAACGGCTTCCGGATGAAGAAGTTATGGCTTTTTGAAGAAAAGTTGATGAAGATGCCGACGAAGTGCGGGAATGTGCAGAAATGAAAAATCCGCCCCCACAAAAAGGAGACTTGAACTCAAGAACTCTACTCTCATAAATTAGCTTTGGACCAAGTGAGCTAAACTAAAAGTTTGAGAGAGAGAGGGGGGTGTGTGTTTTTTTTTTTTTAGTCATTGAAGCTTTGGGTTGCGTGCTTGCTTGAGAAAACTCTTTTTCCCTACAAAACAAAAAACACAAAACCCAACATGGACATACAAAAAAAAATGAACCTTACGGCTCGAAGTTAGCTTTAGCCGGAAACTAAATATTTTCCTCAATGTTTCTGATTTTCCGAGATCACACTAAGGCGCAGCGGAAAAGAGCATACGGATGAGAAAAATCCTTCCTCTCTGTTTTTTATTTGCCCAGATCGCACAGAGTCGCAGGACAAAGAGCATATGCAGAAATGAAAGGTATAGATCCGGTAATAAAGAAAAGCTAAATAAACCAAAATAATAAACAGAGAGAAAATAACTAGAAACTGCAAATAAACACTGTATACCTCCAAATCTTAAAAATGACGTAGCTAGGGCTACCAGAAACCTTTTCGCGTGAAACGAAAGGGGTTCCTCACTGAAACAGATGCTCCTAACACAACAGAGCAGTCCTCTCGGCCTGAAAGCAGTCAGAAACAGTAGATCTAGGAAACGGTAGTCGGATGCAGTTCTACTGGCTTTAGATTTGGATCACCAACGGACGCGGCCCTCAAATAGCTCCGATACCATGTAGGAATTTACAGGGTAAGTTCCTCAGACAGAACACCAAAGGACACCACTCAAACACAGATCACAGATCAATACACCAATATTTTGACGTGGTTAAAACCCTCAAATAGGGAAACAGTCCATGGCCTGAGCCAACGCGGCCACTTCAGGAAATTTATTAATAAAAGAATGAAATTTTACATAAGCTTCTCTCATGAACAGTTAACCTACAAATGACCCTCCATGCTCTTTAAATAGAGTTCATGGACCAATCGGGTGTTAAGCCACGGATCAAGTGTCAGTAATACCGAGGAGAGAATGAACCGTCAAATCACTACATATCGTGACCGTCAGATTGTAATTTACAAAATGTACATAGTAAAGAAACACACTTTACCTAACTCTATACTAGACCAAGTTATACTTAACTATTTCCTATGTGTTGGAAGATCCTAACACGATATTGTATAAAGTCATGTTATAATGGTGTAGTGGGTTCGCAATATTATATCACAATCGGAGGTTTTACAAGTGTGCACATGCTCTGTCTTCCGATGGAGCGGATGTGATATTCAATAAACTATTTTTAATGAATCCATTGGGTCCACAATATTATCGCAATCGGCGGTCTGGGGCCCACTACTCTATCGCAATTGACGGTCCATGCTACTATTGCAATCATCGCACATCCCGTTAAGACTTGTGATATGGAAGTTCCTGATACGCGGATGTGCTATTACATTGAGTCATATTATAGTGGTGTAGTCAGGTCTGCAGTAATATCGCAATTGGTGTTTTAACGTGACATCCTTTAAGACTTTGCGATATGACAATTCCGATAGGCGGATGCGATATTTATTTAGGGCGTGTTGTAATAGGAGCAGTCGGGTCCACAACTCAAATCGCAATCGGGGAACTCGAGTGGTAACAGATAATAAAGCCGCTGATATAATTCCTCCGATAACATTGTTAACTCCTCCATTATGGCTCCTCTTTCGATAGCTCTACTCCTCCGATGTTTTCTTATTTACTCCTCTGATATTGTTGTTTCTCTTTGTTCTTCTGATAATACTTACCCTTGGGCATATGCGATAACCTGCTTCCTTGATGGCTTCTGATGAACTCTTCCTCTTACTCTTTGGCTTCATGGCTTCTCCTCTTTACTCTTTCTCCTCTTTTGATGGCATCCGATATCTTTCCTCCTCAGTTCCACTGTTTCTATTATGTATGTATTCAATCCTTGGATCCTCCATGAGTAGTATTATGATCAATGGGCGTCAATGGGCAACCACACATGTCATAAGAATTTGCCATCACAAACACTGCCATATTGACATCAATGACAACCTAGATTAACATTTGGTGCCTGCATATAGGGAGTTGGTGCTTCCATCTCTAGTGGAGCTTGAGAAGGCTTTGGGGTTGGTGCCTCTTGCAAGATAGTGCTTGCATAAATCCAAGGAGCTCCAAGTTAGTGCTTGCAACAAATCCATGAGGTCGGTGCCTCACATGGTGCTTCTGGTAAGTTGAACAGGTGTCTACAAACATAGGGATTTGGTGCTTCCTATGAGTGGAAGCTCACAAAATAGATTGATGTAATAGAGTAGGTTCTCCTATTTACATCAATAACAACAACAAGCTTTGTGGTTTTTTCCCGAAATAGTTTCCACGTGAAAAACCTTGTGTCTAATGTGTATGATGCTTATGGTTTGTATGCTTGTGTGTTGAGTTAATGTTGTTGCTACATTACATATTGATGTTGGTTATATGAATGGATTCCAAGTTAAAATAAGAAAAGTAAATTGGCATAAATAAGTAAAAATTAGCCTTAATACTGATTCACCCCCCTCTCATTATTAACATTGCCTTTGTGTTTCTTTCTTGTATACTAGTGCTAGGTATATTACACCTACTTAACAAGAAACCTAAAAGCCATGGTTGCAGTAAAAGTTTCATGATCATATGGTTTGCTAGGTTCATTTATAAAATTACTTTGGAAAGAAGTAATCAAGGAGATGCAACTGACAAGGAAAATACATCCAACAATCAATGCCATTCTTGTAGGTTTAGTTTCCAAAGGGAACATCTTTGATATGATCACCTACTAGAGGTTGATTTCTCTTGGTTGTATGGGTTAGAAGATAATAGAAAAGGTATTAGCAAATATATAACTTGGAAAATATAATTCCTGCTTGTCTTGGTTTCTAAGTAAAGGAGCTTGTTCTTGTTCTTTAGGAGTTGTTTAGATGATTCCTAGTTTAGTGTTTGGTTGAGAGATTTACTCAACTAAGTGATTGTGTGGTTAAGATAGAATTTCTATCTTTAACCAATGGTTGATGTATTTATATGTGTTTTTAATCTAATGTAAGTAGTGTAGTTTTGGTGTGCAATATGTTTTTCAAATTGGTATCAGAGCCCGCATGGGCCTAGGCCTTGGCCCCTCCCGGGCTAGGGAAATGGGAGAGTATAGTATTGTGTGTGTTAGGTGTTTTCTTTGTTTAAATCTTGTGACTGTGTATCAAGCGGCCAATGTGTGGAATGACCAAGGAGCTGAGTTGAAATGATCTACATAATTTGTTTGTGAGAATTGACTCGTGTTGGAGTGGCCACCTACGTGTGTTGCATCGGACTAGTTTTTGGAGGCTGCCAATGCTCATCATGTGAAGCTGCCGATGGTGTTCTTTGCTTGGTCGCCTTGTGAAGAATGAGCTGCGTTGGATCGTCGAGTGTAGTGGCTGCTAAGTGAATAAAGTGTGGATGTAGATGGTTTGAGAGCACTACCTCGATGGTATTCCAAGATTTTATATACTATATTATCTGTATAATGTTTGGGACAAAGTATATTATCAATTCGTTTTAGAATGCTTGGAATAATCAAAGAAAGGGAGTTTGAAGAGTTCATCTTGCAGCCGCTTCGAAAATGGAGCGCCTATTATTTTTTGAGCACTGAAGTAGTTGAAGGAAGTCAAATTTTCGACATTGAGAGGTTTCTATGTTATCAGCAGCATGTGAATTGCATCAAATCGGTGGCACTGGTAACATGTTGTACTTGAATAAATTTGTGTCAAAGGAATCTGCAGCTCCAAGATTCAAACTATTCCGTGCACAACCTCCAATTGACACAGATAACACTTTCAACTTTAGTCACCTCCGTAATGGAAAGTGTTTCTGTTTCCATTTCAAATTCACCCTTTGCTTTGTTCTCTGTAGTGTCTCTGTTTACACAAAAATAGATATGGAGTGATATGTTTGATAGGCATTTTTTTATTGCATGTCTATTAAGGTAGCCAATTGTTGGAAACGAGCAACAAGCAGTGAGCTTTTGGATATGCGATTGCCATCGTGAAGGCCATGGAAGAGAAGATTTGTTGCAATATAGGTTACAAGTGTGCATCTTAGCTTTGGTTGGAAGATATATTGGATGTCAAAATCACGTGCCTATCTGAGAATTACTGCATCTGAGGACGATAGTTAGGACTTCACATTTTATTTTGCCTTAGTCATGTTGCCACATTACTTAAAGAATTCCATATTTTTAATATTACTCTGATTTGTACTATACAATGTGAAAGAGGTCAACAAAATGGTTTAATTGGTCTGAAGGGATTTATAGAAGGAATCAAGTGTAGGTAAAAGCTCAGTATGGATGGTTGTCCAAAAGTTTAGCAATTGTGGATCTAGGGAAGGATCCCTCATTTGTTGAAGATGTGAGAGTGGTCTTCTAGTGAGGTTATGCGACAACTTGGGATGTTGTTCAGTAATTGACTTTGGGAGATCCGTGATTCGGGAGTTCGAGAGTGGAACTCGGGAATCCAATTTTCCGACTACACCTTTCCGAGGGTTATGAGACAACTTGATTGAGTTAGTAGCCTATAAGATTGATGTAGAGGTATGTAGCTATAATGGTTGACAGAACCATGTATGCGAAGGACATCCTAGTAAACTAGCGGTTGCATCAGTTAGGCACCCATGTGTTTTGGTGGATGGTTGTTCCTTTATATGGACGTCGACATATTCTTTTTTCATGTTTGACCACAACTATAATTTGCTGATTGAGGTTGTGAAAAGTAGCCATTAAGGGGGGGACTTGGAAAATATAATGCCTACTTGTCTTGGTTTCTAAGGAGCTTGTTAATTTTCTTTAAGAGTTGTTTGGATGATTCCTAGTTTAGTGTTTGGTTGAGAGATTTACTCAACTAAGTGGTTGTATAGTTAAGATATAATTTCTATCTTTAATTAATGATTGATGTATTTATATGTGTGTTTAATCTAATGTAAGTAGTGCATTTTTTGTGTGCAATTTGTTTTTCAAATATATAAGCACTATACATGGAGGAAATTATCTCACAGACTGCCTTTATTAAAGGGAGGGAAATCCTGGACACCACAGTGGTGTTGTAGTTTTCCACTCATTGTAGGTTGGAAACACTGGGTAATGTTTTTGAAATTAGACATGGAGAAAGCATGCAACCAACTGGAATAGGATTTTATTTTGGGGTGGTTGGCTAGCAAAGAATTCTGATGGTATAACCATTTGTTGTTCAAATAATTTCGGGAAACATTTAATGTATTGAGTCTGATCATTGACATTTACACAACACCTTTCCAATCTACCAGAGAATTAAGATAGGGATGCTCCATTATCCCTAAAATATTCATTTTAGTGGTTGATGCTTTTCCATTATCCTTAAAATATTCATTTTAGCGGTTGATGCTTTATATACTGGCATATCAATGAGTAAACATTTGTAAAACGCTGAAGTGATACAATGATAATTCGTCAATGACACTATTTTAATGAGATACAAAGATTGTGAAAGTCCATGCTTGTGAATGGTCCTTGGACAATATTGTTCAAACACAAGTGAATTCTGAAAATTTAAAGTTCATGTGTACCAAACGATCACGCCTTGGTCATTGCAAGCAAGCTTCAAGTACAAATACATAAAGTCGGGAAGATACCAAACTACTTGGAAATTATTTTTACAACTAGGTCATCTCAGGCGTAACACTGGTTGGCCTCTTCTCAAAAGATAAAGAGAAAACTAGATGCATGGACTGCTAGGTTCTTCAATTTCGCAGGAAGATTACTGATGCTAAATCCACGTGAATGTAGCCCCGTATTGTCTCTGTTTTATTATCCATGCCCTAAAACTAGTGTCTAAAAAGACACATAACAATGGGGTGGGTAGGCTGGCGCATGGGTAGGGGTTCTGTTGGCAATAAAAGAATCCTATTGTGACTGCCTTTGCTGAATGGAGGAAGGATTCCAGTAGAGATCCTCTCCAATCCTTGCCCATGAGTAGCAGATTAAACTCTGGAAGCCAATGAAGAAGGCTTAACGAACTATAGTGCTTAATCTCTTTATAGACCCAGAAGTGTAAGAAAGAAGAGTACAATACACATTGGTATGATGCTACCATATTTTAATGGGATCTTGGATGGAACCATATTTGAATAATTTTCTCAGACATAAGCTGAAGTGTCGGAGGAAGATCTATAAGGAATGCCTACTTTCTGCAACAAGTCTCCAGACTATTCTTGAAATCAGGCTTAAGAAAAAAGCACAGGCTAATTCTGTTCACAACGAAGGAACTACATCTCAATGATTTTGAGGCAATCTAATTTAACCAGCGAAGATTTCAATATTCCGCCAAAAGGGTTTGGTGGTCTTATGCTTTGATGCAGGAAAATGTGATAATATGATGACTGAGCAAGATAGCTTCAGCCCCAACAGAAACTATGAGAACATGGAACCATAAGTTCTACCTTTATGAAGGTGAAAACTGCAAGGACAACGGACATGTTCGCGGGTGTGGCACAAAATAAGACAAGTTTTGCTAATATCTTTTATGGAGTTGCTTTTGGATACAATAATCTTGTATTATTTACTATTTAGTCTACTACGATATTTGATATTGTAGCTATTGATGTAAACAGGGAGAACGTAGGTGATGTACAAACACGGATAATAAAAACTTGGTTTAAAAAGGCCCAAGTTAGACTTCTCTTGCTATTGATGGTGAAGATATTGCTTTCAATTGTATGTGAAATGCAACAACAACACAAGGCCATGTGAGAACTAGTTGAGGGTTGCCAAAAATATCACAAACGTTCACCTAATGAAGGCCATTGAGAACTCTCTTAACAATGAAAGAACTTTTAATGTTGGCAATTCATACACTACGTCTTATCCTCACCTTGAAGTGTGGCAACAAATCAAATTAAAAGTGAACTTAGAAGCTTTTAGAAGTAGAGGTACTAATGATTACCCTTACACATGAGTAGATGGATACCTGTAGTGAATTTAATAGCATAGATGACTTGATCCCTCCAGATATTAAATTTAACATGAGAAAGTTGGAATGAGCATTAAAATAATTTGTAAGTGATGACCACTCTAGTGTTTGCATTTGCATCTCTAGCTTTAGAATTGCAAGTTTGTTTGACTATCAAATCTAGAATATGGCATTTGGCATCCACTGCCAAAGAAAAGGTTTGGGACTTCTTGAAGGTGTAAATCAAGGCCTAATTCCTACAAAACTGGGATAGGAAAACAGAGATAAAAATTCAAACTGACTGCATGTTTTAAATTTGTAAGGGGATTGGAAAATTGTTTCAGGTGGGTTGTGCTGATACGACTGGAGTGCAGTTGGTTGGGATTTGATAGAAGCCATAGTGGAAAGGCTAATGTTAACAGATTAGGATGTTCAAATGGTATCAAAAGTTTAATATTGTGAGGGTCAAAAGGTAAATCATTTTAAATTTATGGAAATGTGCATTACTTTAGAAAGAAGGTACCATGCACTTTTAAACATAAATCTCCAAAACTTCAGGACTTTGGCCTTGTCAATAGACCCTTCAGGGGATTAAGCTCACTTCATGTGGAGGGCCCATATTACTTGGATTTTTCACATAAGGCTATACATGAAACTTATTTGGGTCTTCCGATCCGCCCCCGAGTTTGTATCGAAATTCTTTGTTTGGGTTCGCTGTTAATGCTGACCTTTCAGCAGTTGTCTATCGAGGTGTCAATTCTGCCTGGACGCCCAAAAATCGTTTGAATTCGGTCATGTTTTTTTTTCAAAAAATTTACTAGTAGGAGTGGTTCAATTGTGTTTTTGATAGTGGAAATGGATTCAACACCATAAAAAAACCCTTGGGGCACCCAAAACTTGGATTTCCAAAAATCGGGCAATAAGGAGGACTCTGTGCATTCACAAAAAAGTTGTACATAAGTATGTGAAAATAACGCGACTCAAAGTTGATCCTCATCACTTATATATTCAGGCTAGATGAGATCCTTACCAACAATGGGAGAAGTTCCATTTCTAATTAACTGTTGAAGATGTTCATGCACATATTGATGCATGGATAGATGAGTGGAACAAAATATTTGAAGAGGAGCCAAGCATAGAAAATTTAGAAAGAAATGAGGACCAGGGGGAACAACAACAACAACATTAGCGAGAGACAACACAATCTACCAGACATCAAAATCCAAACCAGAGTGAGGAACCAGAATAGTCCAAGCCCCCATCGATGACACTAAATTTTGAAGATGTTGGAACTACAACAGGTATAGGAGCGAAAAAGACTAATGTAGAAAACACAAGAGAAGGTCCTTCCCACGTCTAGAAGAAATGAAAGGAGAGTCATATTCCATTCAGGTTGCATCTATTTTTGAAGATGATATAGAATAAATTGTTGAATAGGTGGATGAAAAGACAAAGGAGGCACTAGGTAAGTTAGAGGAGACAATAAAAGAGGTTATTGGAAGGGTGTTGTAGGATCAAAAGTGTAGATTGGAGCTCTTAGGAAAGTTGCTTGATATTGGTAAGTCATGTTAATTTTTTTGATTGTTCTATGTTGTATTAGTTACTTTAGCCCAATTTACTTCTTCATTAACAATGCATCCAATTAATAACAATGTAACCAATCATAAACTGTAACTGAAGATAGAACAATATATGCAATAACAAACAAGACAATAACACAACCATAAGAGACAACAGATTGGTCCAAGACCAGGGAAAACCCCCACAAGGGGGAAACCCTTTCAAATATTCTTCTTTAATAGATCATCATAAAAAGTTTTCAGCAAAGAGTACAATGAGCCCAATACATATATTTGTAGTGGAGATTTACAAAATAGATCTATAGATCTACAAATCTATATAACAACAGAGAGAAACCCAGATCTACCAGATCACTGAAGCCAACTGTCAAATCCAAGGTCAAAACCTTGGATGCTCTCAACAAAACTGACTGTGTGCATTTGAAAATATTTGGATGCTCTCTCGACCACTGTGTGAGGGCATCTGTGACTGCTCAAATGCTCTCAAGAAGACTCTGTGCATGCATCCTGGGTCAAACTTACCCAGATCTGCTCCAAACCATTGGACACTCTCTTCCAGTTAGCCCAATCTTCCTCTAAAACCCTGAACAATCCCTTGGGCTTCTGTGCCAACGTCTAGGGCTCTCTGGACGCTGTCTTGACCACTGTGTGCCAACGTCTAGGGACTAAAATGCCTAGTTTTGTGCCAACGTCCAAGAATCAGAAAACCCTAGATCAGTGCGAGCTTCACCCCTATGATTTCAGACCCTTGTGCGAACTCCTTCTGTCAGACTTGTGCAAACCAAGACAAAAGAGAAGAATAGAAGATGGCTTGATCAATGTGATGAAATGAGCTTGAGGTTGCTTCTATTTATAGGCTTTCCTGAGGGTCCACTTGGGGTTGAGGCCGAACTAACCAATTTCACATGTGCTTAGGGCCAACACATTCCATAATACATGTATGAATAAAATAATTCAAAAATCAACTTCCGATTTTTGTCCTCTCGAAAAGAGGAATTTAATGCAAGCATCATCTCGGTCATTTGAGCTGTCCAATGTGGAATTTGACCCTATTTGCAAAAATTAACGAGTCAACTACTACACAACTGACTACAATTGAACCATGTGAACAGATGGAGGCTCAGAGTGCACATGATATTTTGGAACCACAAGTAGATACATAAGCCACTTCTGAAGAGCGCCAAGCGACCTAGATCTCTTTGCAAGCCATAGCATGCCCTATTGAAGAAGTTTCCCGACCAGTAAAAGGTTTGACTCATATCAATTTAATTTTGTCTCAATTATCTTTCGATCGATTACATCAATTGCAGAACAATGTTATGATAGAAATTCAGTTGTGCACCACAACTACAATGCTCGAGTTAGTTCAAACACTCACTACGCAGGAACTATTGTAACAAGACAAGGCATAATTAGCAGAAGTGTTAAAATTGGCAACTAGGGCCAAACTCCATACGGGTCATCTTATTTATGAAAACTGTTATTTTTCTTGGATTCCTCTCGTCAAGAGGTGTAGGATTGATCTAAAGATCATCCGATTCCAACATGTATTCATAGAGATATGAATTTATTTGTGTTATGGGTCAATTCGTCAAGGTCGGCCAACAACCAAATTACCCCCATCTATCCTCAACGTTTTACTATAAAAAGAGGTGGCTTGCAAGTCATTTGTAACACACCTCTTGTGATCTCTTCCTCTCCACTTGTCTTTGGGTTTTGGTGGGAGGAGAGATCTTAAGATGATATGCTGCCCTAAGAAGAAGATGCCCTAACTCCTAACGCTGGCATGGAGATGAAGGCCTAACACAGTTATGAAGATAGGCTCTATGTTGCCCTAATATGAAAGTCCTAACGCAGTCAATGAAGTAACCGTAACGTTGTCATGGAGGACAACCCTTAACACGGTCAGGAGGAGCTTTAAGGAGAAGCCTATATATACTGCCAATGGATGCTCCAAAAGGAGTCCTAGCTGTAGTCTTCTCACACAGTTAGACACAGTCCTATACCATAGCCACAGATAAGAATGAGGGCTCTTCGCTGTCAAGGAAGGAGCTCCATATTCGCTGTCCTAAGGTGGCCCTAATACGTAGCTAAGAGGAGTTTTATACTCAGCCAATATAGGCCCTAATCCATAGCTACAGAGCTGCCCTAGCTGCTGTTTATCTAGCCCTTAATCCGTAGTCAAGATATCTTAGACACAACAGCAAGAATGGGTCTTATATTGTATGCTTTGGTCAAGTAATGAAGCCGTTGTTATATGTTGACAAATTGAATAGCATATGTAAATCAATAAGTACTGACAGCTAGTGATAATGCTGTTCGTTGTCCATATGCTTATCTTGCTGCTGAGCTAGGCCATAGGCCATAACTAACAGCAAAGGTTTTCAAGGGTTGTCTAAGGGATGCATTATCAAGTTAGACAACTAGTGTAGTAAGTAGTCCTATAATGTTGCGTTCATTGAAGGACTGTATGAAGGCCAGATGGACTGTGGGATGTATTGTAGTATGCATATAGTGATGACGTAGGTGACAACATGATGATGGATGTAGCATGATGTAAGTGCAACATGATGGGTGCAACATAATGATAAGTGCAACATAGTGTAATGAAGTGCAACATAAGTATGTTGGGTGTAGCATAATGATAAGTGAAGCATGATGGATGCAACATGGTGATAATGAATGCAACACACTGTAGGATGTAGCATGGTTGATGCAGCTCACTATTGGGTGCAACATGGTGATGATGAGTGAAACATAGTGATGATGAGTGCAACATAGTGATGATGAGGTGCAACACAGTGATGATGGATGCAGCATGGTGCAACATAATGATGATGGACACGGTACGATGGGTGCAACACAGTGATAGGTATAGCATGGTTCAGATCTGCTACCTCAAGTGTCATCTTCTTAGGGAAGATCTCTGCTCTTATTTTGACAAGTCAAAATGTTGACTTCTGATGTATATGTATTATCTCTCTCTCTGCTGAACTATTGAAGAACATAAGAAGAATTGATCAAGGGTTTCCCCACATTGGGGTTTGTCCCTGGCTGGTGCCGCATCTTGTGTCCTCTTGTCTTGGCTTGTTTTCTGCGATTTATCTTTATGTTCTATCTGCATTGTACTATCATGCTAAATGTGATTGCTAATCTTTAACTGATATTGAGCTAAGATGGAAAATTGAAGTAAATTTTCTCTAAGCATATAACATACCTAAAATTAACATGGAATTGGAGCTGAGGTGAAGACGAATCCCAAGCAAGAGTGAAAGAGCAATCACCGAAGACAGTTGGACAAGGTCAAAGGCTCAATGGGTTCCTCATCCCACTTAAAATTCACCAAGGGTGAAGTCAAATCAAAGAAGATTATTAGAGTGGTGCAACGGAAGCATTTGGTGGCCTACCTAAAGGTCAATTCAATGGGAAGTCTGGATATAAGGGTGGAAGGAAAGGCATATGCCTTTCTTGCAATAAGTTTGGCCATTATGCAAAGGAGTGTCCGAATAGAAGGGACACATCACTTGATGATGATAACAATCATTCAAGGGGCATCTTCAAAGATCGAAGGAATGACAGGTACAATGGAAAAGGAAAAAGGAATGCAAGTCAACAGGGAAACTGACGACTCTTTAAGAAAGCAAGGATCTCCAGGTATGAAGAATCAAATGTTGTTTCAAATAAGCAAGTCCTCTTCACTACCTCTCCTCTGGACACTTTGGAAAAGTGGTATATTGATAGTGGTGCTTCAAGGCACTTCACCGGACACAGGGAAGCGCTCTCTAATCTGATAGAGAAGGAAACAATCACAGAGATTATTCTTGGAGACGATGCCACCTATCCCGTAAAGGGTGTATAGAATGTTACTATTTAATTGGATTAGGGTATATGTACCCGATCTCAAGAAGAACCTGGTGTGCGTTTCAGAAATGGAATACATTCATCGATGGAAAGCTACGTATTTGAAAAAGGAGTTTTTAAAGATGCTTTTACTCTCGAAGTTTAGGGTTGACAATTTGTATCAAGCTGCAGGAAGTCCAATGGGGACCATGTCAATTGATACATCTCTTCTATAGCACCAGAGGTTTGCTCATTATGGGGCCCTACTCAATGTGAGTCAGATGGTGAAAGGGATGCTTGAATTCAAGAAGAGCATGGAGGTACATGTCCAAGATGTACCAACATAAAACTTACAAGGGGACCATTTCCCCCATGTAATATCAAGACCATGGATGTGGATCAACCTGAGGGGTTTGAGATTCATAATCAGGAATCTCATGTATGCAGGTTGAAGAAAGCTCTCTATGATTTAGAGCAAACACCCCAGGCTTGATATGAGAGGATTGATAGCTAGATGATGAAGCTGAAATTCACTAGGAGTGAAGCCGATCCAAACCATTGCTTGAAGGTTGTGGATGATAGACCTCTCATAGTGGTACCTTATGAGGACGACCTCTTTCTGATAGGTGTAGACCCTCTCATTTGCAAAAGTAAGAGGGAGTTGGATTCCGGATTTGGAATGGCAAACTGCAAGCCCGTGACTACCTTGATGGAGCTTAACTTTAAGAAGTTATGCGGTAGTGTTGCCGGACCTGATTGGGGAAATGTCTCTGAGTTTCATAAAATCATACTAGCATTGATGTTCTTGGTGAACTCCCGTCCCGATATATGTTTTCCAGTTAGCGTGTTGAGATCATATATGGTTGAGCCTCACTAGATTAGTGCCAAGAATCATTTGAGATATCTTCTGGGCATCATCTCTCATGGATTGAGATACACTGCCGGAAATGTGAAGTTGCATGGTTATTCCAATGATAATTGGGCAAACAGTGTGGAGGATCATAAGAGAACTTATGGGTGTTGGTTCTCTTTGGATTCTGCTTCGATATCCTGGATGAGCAGGAAGCAGGAGTTAGTTGCTTTGAGCACTGTTGAGGACGAATACATAGTTGGGAGTATGGACTCGTGTGAAGATGTCTGGTTGTGGAAGCTCTTTAGTAAGTTTCTTGGACATGTGCTAGATATCATCGTGATATTCTGTGACAACCAGAGGGGGATTTGATTGTTGAGGAATCCTATGTTCTATGATTTCTCCAAGCATATAGACATCACGTACCACTTTATCTAGGATATGGTATAACGAGGAGCAAGAAGGCTCCATCACTCTGGGACTGATGTGCAGGGCACCGATATTTAGATGAAGCCCCTGGGAAAGGTCAAATTATTGACATTCCGAGAACTAGGAGTTGTGGAGAGACTCTCTCTGAAGGTCCAGTATAATATGGACATTGAGCTCTGGGAGCTCCAGGGGGCTTGGGGGTACTTCTTGGAATGATGAGAAACCATAGGGTGAGTGGTTCAACCTTCCCCTAGTGTTCTGTTATGTAGGCAGGATGAGTGGTTCATCCTTCTCCTACCGAGATACAATCATAGAGTGAGTGGTTCAGCCTTCCCCTAGTGATTTGTTGTGTACAGGGTGAGTGGTTCAGCCTTCCCCTAGTGATTTTTTGTGTACAGGGTGAGTGGTTCAGCCTTCCCCTAGTGATTTACTGTGTATAGGGTGAGTGGTTCAGCCTTCCCTTGGGATACCCCGTGGCGACATGTAGGCAGGATGCGTGGTTAATCCTTCTCCTGCTGAGACATCCTACCCATGCAGTTTGGGACTCATGGGAAGTACCTCTCATTTGGCCAATGAGTAGGGAAATGGGGATAGGGACCATAGTAGTACCGATGGATGCATCATGTAACTACCATACTCCCTATGCTAGGATGATATTGCTCTGGGATCAATTGGAAATGACTTCGAGTTAGTAAGAGTGATATAAATCACTCTCTCTTTGGAACTGATTTTGGATCAGTAAGAGTGGTATGATACACTCTCTTTATTTGGAGCTGATTTTAGATCAGTAAGAGTGGTATGATACACTCTCTTTATTGGAACTGACTTCAGGTCAGTAAGCGTGGTATGAGACACACTCTTTTATATGGGACTGACTTTGGGTCAGTAGAGGATGGTATGATACATTCTCAATCACTTCTTCTTCTTCTTAGTTCAGAAGATCAGAGCAATACAGGGAACTGATGACAGAGATATTATAGTCTGGTAGATGGATTAGCTGATGGAGTTCTCCCTAGTTGAGAGGGAGTGTTAAAATTGGCAACTAGGGCCAAACTCCATGTGGGTCATCTTATTTATGGTAGCAGATATTTTTCTTGGATTCCTCTCATCGAGAGGTGTAGGATTGATCTAAAGATCATCCGATTCCAACATGTATTCATAGAGGTATGAATTTATTTGTGTTATGGGTCAATTCGTCAAGGTCAGCCAACAACCAAATTACCCCCATCTATCCTCAACTTTTTACTATAAAAAGAGGTGGCTTGCAAGTCATTTGCAACACACCTCTTGTGATCTCTTCCTCTCCACTTGTCTTTGGGTTTTGGTGGGAGGAGAGATCTTAAGATGATACGCTACCGTAAGAAGAAGATTCCCTAACTCCTAACGCTGGCATGAAGATGAAGGCCTAACACATTTATGAAGCTAGGCTCTATGCTGCCTTAATATGAAAGTCCTAACGCAGTGAATGAAGTAACCGTAATGCTGTCATGGAGTACAACCCTTAACATAATCAAGAGGAGCTTTAAGGAGAAGCCTATATACGCTGCTAATGAATGCTCCAAAAGGATCCCTAGTTGTAGTCTTCTCACACAGTTAGACGCAGTCCTATACCATAGTCGCAGACAAGAATGAGGGCTCTTCACTATCAAGGAAGGAGCTCCATATTCGTTGTCCTAAGGTGGCCCTAATACGCAGCTAAGAGGAGTTTTATACTCAGCCAATATAGGCCCTAAATGAAGGCCCTAATCCGCAGCTACAAAGCTGCCCTAGCTGCTGTTTATCTAGCCCTTAATCCACAGTCAAGAGACCTTAGACACAACAACAAGAAGGGGTCTTATATTGTATGCTTTGGTCAAGTAATGAAGCCGCTGTTATATGTTGACAAGCTGAATAGCATATGTAAATCAATAAGTACTGACAGCTAGTGATAATGTTGTTCGTTGTCCATATGCTTATCTTGCTGTTGAGCTAGGCCACAGGCCATAGCTAACAACAAAGGTTTTCAAGGGTTGTCTAAGGGCTGCATTATCAAGTCATACAGCTAGTGTAGTAAGCAGTCCTATAATGTTGCGTTCATTGAAGGACTGTATGAAGGCCATATGGACTATGGGATGTATTGCAGTATGCATATAGTGATGATGTAGGTGACAACGTGATGATGGATGCAGCATGATGTAAGTGCAACATGATGGGTGCAACATAATGATAAGTGAAACATAGTGTAATGAAGTGCAACATAAGTATGTTGGGTGCAACATAATGATAAGTGCAACATGATGGATGCAGCATGGTGATAATGAATGCAACACACTGTAGGATGCAACACACTGTTGGGTGCAGCATGGTGATGATGAGTGCAGCATATTGATGAGGTGCAACACAGTGATGATGGATGCAACATGGTGCAACACAATAATGATGGACACGGTATGATGGGTGCATCACAGTGATGGGTGCAACACAGTGATAGGTATAGCATGGTGCATATCTGCTACCTCAAGTGTCATCTTCTTAGAGAAGATCTCTGCTCTTATTTTGACAAGTCAAAATGTTGACTTCTGATGTATATGTACTATCTCTCTCTTTGCTGAATTATTGAAGAACATAAAATGAATTGATCAAGGGTTTCCCCACATTGGGGTTTGTCCCTGGATGGTGCCACATCTTGTGTCCTCTTGTCTTGGCTTGTTTTCTACGATTTATATTTATGTTCTATCTGCATTTTACTATCATGCTAAATGTGATTGCTAAACTAGAACTGATATTGAGCTAATATGGAAAATTGAAGTAAATTTGCTCTAAGCGTAGAACATACCTAAAATTAACAAGAAGAGAAGGAATATGGCATATATAGTGATATGGGATTATGTGCAATAGTTGAAGTGGTATATTAGCAAGTTGTAGTTGACCCTATGGAGGAAAATTCTAGAGCATAAATCCAAGTAATGAAAATTGGATAAATTACTCAAGCATTGAAAACGTAGATTGAGGAGCTCAAAGCATAGGAAAAGGAATATACACCATCAAAGGAGAAGAAAAACTGAGCAGAAGAAAATAAGGATTTTTCCCATTTTCTGCAGATACAAAAATAAATGGAGCAATGTCGAATTCTATATAGCGAGGGAATTAATGTATGGACCAAGATATTGCAGAATCAAGATTTATGAGATATCACACAAAGCATTCAAGTTGCAGATCAAAAGTACGATGCATTGTTTCCCACCTGGTTTAGTTACTCCAAGCTGAAGCTGATCACTATAATTGAGAAATTGTAGTTGGATAAGGAGGTTAAGAGAATGATGGCTGTCAAGCAGGAATTATCATGCAAAGTGGAAGAATTGCAAGAAGTAGCCACGCAGATTACTTTCAAGGTAACAACCATACAAAATGAGACCAATTCCATCCTTCGTGCTACTGAGCCAAAATTTGCCTCTCCCATGCCACTTGAGGCATCTATCGTTGTTATTTCATATTATGATTAGATGCATCCAGAGGTTGATAGTTTTCATAACACAATTGGGGTTTTAGAACAAATTACTAGGGAGAAAATTTCCTCATTGAAGTCGGGTTGAGTGGCTCGGGACAAACCACGGGTGAGTGTTGGGGGCCTGTTGGGTCTAGTATTGGGAAAGAAGAGATGTTGGAAGAAAAAGGCAGAATTTTGAAGCAGTTTTGGGTGTGCGCACAAGAGAAGAAAAGCATTAATAGTGAATTGGATCATCACACAATTTTGGTTAGAAGTGCGCAGAATCAACGCAAATTGGAGAATTGTGCAAAAATAAGCAACACGAAGAGCAAAAAGGTGGGAATGACTAAATTTTATTGTATCACCTTTCTTGTGTTTTATTCGGTCTAGTTTAGAAATTGTGTCATGTTTTCCCATGGTAGTAGTATTCCTGGGTATTTCCCATGTTTTCAAATGTATGCATTTTGGTATCAAAAGGAAAAAGATGTTGGAAGAATAATTTGTTATTGATGTCAAGGGACAAATTTATAAAGATAATAATGATATATGCTTAAAGAGGACTCAAGCCCTTTCCAACGAGTAATTGCATGTCTCCTAACTCCTCTTCATTTAGGATAAATGAATTTTCTAAGTAATATAACCACATATGGCACCCTTTGCCAAGTAATCCTGCTTAAAATCAAGTTGGTTGTATCTTGAAGATGCTAGCCCTATTTGGGGCATCCTGAACAGTATAAATAAGACACAATTTGACCTCATTTGACATCCACTCTTAAAAGCACAAGCAAGACAAGGAGCTGAGGCAATTCAACCTAAGAATGATAGGTTCATATCTCATGAACCTTGTGTTGTGAAGAAGAATCACTGGTTTTGGTTTCTAGATTCTTTGGACTATGGGTTATGTTTTTTGGTGACACATTTGATTAGATTTTGGAGTTTCCTTTTGGGCTATTTTTGGAACTTTTTTTTGTTGAGAATTGGGCTTAGAGTAGCATATATTTTGGGATTTTAGTGGCTCAAACTTAATTTGGCCCTCTAAAAGAAGACCTCGACCCTGTAAAGGAGAAAACTTCGAACTTGTGATAAGACTCATATCTGTGGAGAATTTAAGACTAAAATTTTGGCCCTCTGTGGAAAGATTCAACCTTCTAAGGTCATATTCAGGTCTGTAATTCGGTCGTCTATGATAACTTTCAGACCTGAGTCAAGAGTGAAATTCAACCTAAGGAAGGGACAATATTCGACCTCCTTTGGAATAAAACTTGGCTTGTGTTTTTGACCATACTTGGGGCCAACCATGGATAAATTGTTGAGTAGACCTTATATCAATTTATGAGTGGAATTTGGATCGGTTTTAGGATTAGGCCTTAAGTAGAACTTGGATCAAATTCTTGAGAAAAATTTGACTAGATTTTGGATCATAATTTGAGTAGACTCGGGGAAACTTTGGAGCAAGCTTGTTGAATTAAACTTGGAGACACTTCTTGAGTTGACCTAAAGAAGAATTTTGGAGCACCTGTTGAAGAATTCTTATGGTCATCTTTGAGGTAGACCTTGAAGAGCAGTTTGGATCAGATTATTAAACACTTCTCGAGCAACTTTTGAAATATATTTGGAATACACTTTGGAGAGATTTTTTTTTTTTGGATGAAATCTTGAAGCAGTGTTGGGATAAAGTTCAGAAGTATAAGTATTTTTTTTTATGGTTGAGAAGCCTAATAGGATTGGTGTCCTCATTGAGACCAAGTTGATGCCTGGATTTATTTTTGAGGATTGGAGTCCTCATTCAAGGTTGGTGCCTTGAAGAAGTTAGAGATTTTGTTGTATGTGTTGGAGCCTGAATTTTTGTAAAAGAGGATTGGATACCTCACTATATTCATCAATACAATTATCTTCTTATTCTACTTCTTCTGTTCTGGTTTAACTTGTGATAAAATATTAACTGACATAATATAACAATTGAAATAAATACTCATTCAACCCCCCCAGTATTTCCAACAATTGGTATCAGAGCCAACTTCTTCAAGATCAACCTAACAAATAGAAGAAGGAGTTTTGAGTTAACAATGGCCAGTAAGGAAGCACTTAAGGGTGGAGGCAAAGAAGGATTCTAAAATGAAACAAATAATCCACAAGAAGAAGTAAGTCAAGAAGAAGTATAAGGAAATATGGATGAACTATTGATTAGTGCCATTGAAGAAAATGAGAGACTTAGGAAAAAGAATGGAAATTTATCTTAGGAAATCATCTCTCTCAAAATCGAGAAGGAAGAAGTGAAAATAATAGAAGAAGAGTTGAGAAATTAACTAAAGGAAAAGGAAGAAACTTGTGAAAAATTGGCAGAAAAAGTCATATCTTGAAAAGGGAGTTGGATAAAGCCAACAAGAATTTGAAAAGTTCCCAAACCTTGGAAAACATACTCAACTTCCAAAGGCAACCATATGATAAATTTGGACTTGTCTATACAGGAAAACCTTCCAATTCTTAAGGAGACACCAATGGTCTTCATGAAGACAATCCAATAAGTTTCGTTGATTTCGTTAAAGGAACTTATCTCAAAAAATCTTCATAAAGAAAATTTCATTGAAGAAATAAGAAGCATCCCCTTTTTGAAATGAATATCCCATCAAGGCAAGACTACACCGACAAGTATCAAACTATTTTTCTTGGAAAATGTTTCTATTGTAAAATTTTGGTCATCAGGAAAAAAAATGCAAGGTGTTATAGGCCATTTTGTCACATTTGGTAAATAGGTCTACAAACCGGATCAATCAACATCTGTGAACATGTTGTCATCATCCATTTACAAAGCCCTAAGCATGACCTTTCAAAAATGTTTGAGTTTCTGGGATTAGTTGCTCAAAATCAATGGTTTTATCCCCAACACACCTTGCACATTTATCCCCCTGCTTTCAACTCTAGTTGCTCCATTTTTCACTTGCGTTGACCAACACTTGTTGCTCCCTTTTGCAGGTGCGATGATTCTATAAATTTAGAAAAATTAAAAAGAATTCTGAAGCTTGCTCTTCTAGAAGCTTCCAAGGGTTGTTTTAACTCTTTACCATGGATAAGAAGCTTGAATCCTATCTGATGCTATCTTGGATACTTCACCTCTTATCCCTTGAGCTCATCCTCCCATCATATGTGGATCTCAAGCCCATAATGGTAAATCCTAAACTACCACTCTTATCCTATAAATTTACTGCCATCCATAGCATCAAGGTTGGATTTTGGAGATTGATAGTGCCCTTATGCTGCTGCCTTGAACCTAAAGGAGTCATCATATTCATGCATTAGGGTTGATATTGAGGTGTGCTTTGTGACAAGGAAGGACAAGTCAACTTGGGGAGACATCTACAAGATCAACTACTATTTATGGTTGTAAACTCTCTCCTATTTCTATTAATACAAAGAGTATATTGTTTTCCTATATTTTTCATGTTATGTTTGCACTCATATATTTCAATGCCTTGCTGATTCATTGAATAGGGATGTTAGATTATGCTACTTGGTTGTTGTGGATCCTTTGCTTGTTTTAGTCATGTGTGTAGGTTCTAATTATAACACTTGGAGTTACAATTGGAGCTTACAAGCGAGGATGAAGGTAATCTTGTTACATATTCAAGGTAGGCTTCTTTCCCATTCTCTAACTCCTCTAAGGAAAACTCTATGTTCTTTGTCTTATGTTTTTCTAGATCAGTCCACTAGGTCTAGGGAATTCACCTTTATCCGTAATCATAAATTCCGCATAACAAATTGGCAACTCTACTAGGGATCAATTTCTTCCCTTAGTGGTTTCCTTGACCTTAGCACATTTTTCATCTCTTAAACCGACCTTGATTGATTCACTCAGACCGTGATTGACCCTAGGAAACCCCTTCTCTAAGCTGAGTTTGTTTTTTTGTCGTATTTTGGTTGAATTCGCCTCAATGCACCCCTTGGTCTGGAGACAGAGTGCTTCAATGCACTCTCTCTTTCTCTTCACTTGCATTTCAGAGAAATGGTGCATGTTTTGCACTTGTGCTGATCCTTATAATATGCAAATAATTTGTTTTCTTTCCTTGCTCTCTAATTTGCTTTGGTCCAACTTGTTTTCCTTCTGTCCCTGAGTGTGTCTTTGTCTTTGAAAATCCTTCACTTAGTTTTATTTTGGTTTCAATAGCCTTTGATAATAATCTATTTGGATTTTGCTTTGTTCTTGTCATTTAGGTCATTTGCAAACTTTTTCTTGATCATTGATTGCCTGAAGAAATTGATATTACAATCATCATTTTATGTGGTTTCTCTTATCAGCGATTTAGCAAGAATATTAGTTTTCATTTCATTTGAAGATTAAGAGGATTGAAAAGAAAAATCTTATCATTTTGCATTTTGCATTGCATTGATGGTTTTGTGTCTGTAATTGGAAATTGGAACAGTTGTGTTAGGGAAATTTTCTTAACTAATTTTGTTTTGCTGCATTACTCTTTGTTTCTTCCCTCCCATACATAGAGTTTCATTGAAGATGAGATATTTCCTTTTATCATGATAATTGCATTTTTAGGATATTTAGGTGAAATTCGCGATGAACCTTGAAAATTGAAACTTAATTCAAAAAAAACTTTAAAATTTATTGAATCAATATTAAGGATCATTTGAAACATTAACACAAACATCTAGAGGTCTAGGCTAGAGACGTGTTCTAGTGTCTATAAACATAGGAGTTGTCATTTTTTTCGAGCGTTACATTCCGGGGGTGATATCCCATTCCATGTACGTAGGTGTATAAGACAGTTCTCCACGTAACTCCGTGTATATTGGATGGTGCTACACACATGAAAAGTATATGGGAATTCTCTCATCGTACAATTATGCATTAGACAACACTAACACAGACTGCACTTCCACGTACCTTTAGGTATATTTTGGAAGTCCACACTAGGTTTCCATCCTCACCTTAGGTAACTGAGTCGACCGCCTTGTACAATGTGATACACCAAACACAACATTCGGGGATATTTCCTTCATGTACGTAAATCCTTGATTCTCCAAGGTGGTATATTGCATTTCACAGTTCCTTGGTAAACCCTTTTGCCTAGTTACCCCTTTTTGATTTATTTTTGTTGTTAATTTTTAAAATTTATTAAACCAACGTGGAAGAACAACCTCCTCAACCCCGTTGTTTGCATAGGATGCAAATATTGCCTCCTCTTCCACCTGAGGCAACTCCTGGACATCGTTAGAAGAATAAAAAGATGCAACTACCTAATCTGGTGCCTCAAAAGCTACTCCTTTTGGACCTACATCTGAAATTGACCAACCAAAATCATCTCTTCCTGTGAGTACTGAACTCGAGATTACTTCCCATTTAGATGGTGAGTTCGACATAGTCGAAACAGAAGCACCTGAGATTTTATTAGTTGAGTTTATTGAACCTAAGCATCCTAAATTAGAAACATTACAACCTGAGGTTATACAACTTAAGGCACCTTAGTTAACTACACCTGTTACTTTAACACCTTCCTCTTCTATTCCTCTGTCTTTGACTCAACCACAACCTATACACCTCAGTCCCGACAGTGAATAAATTCCACCTTGTCTGTTTAGTATCGAGGAGATTCCTCAAGAAGAGTATCGACCCTCCTCTCTGTTTAAAATACAACAAGACAATCTATTTTTGACCTTGCCTTGGTCAAACTAGTTTAAAACTCGAATTTCTATTTCAGCAGAAATCTTGGAGGTAGTTAACCAAGGTGACATGGCTCTTGTCACTCAGTTAAATCAATTAATTCAAGTAGGGGAAGCTTGAGTTCAATTCATTATGTTTGATTTCTAATTTATATCAATCTATTTCAGTTATTGTTATTTTAACTAGTTTTAACTGTCAGAAGAACTAATGGAGGTCAAGTTGTGGAAGTAGAAATTCAACCACACTCAGTGATCAACTAGTTAACTGATCAATCAACCCAAAATAATTGTTGCATGCAGAGAATTTCAGTTACCTAGTTGATATGGAGATTCCAAGGCAATGTACTATTAGCTGTAGAATATTCCAATGTGTACAGGTGGTGCATTCAGTCAGAGAAAGACCTAAGGCAATTGTGCAATTCCAGAGTGTGAAATTCCTAAAAAATGGGGGCATTTTACCAAGGGAATAGCCCAAGGAAATAGGAGCTTGGAGGGGTTGAAAATTAGCTAAGTGTTGGCTAGAGTCAGCCAGTTAAGAAGAATGATAAAATATACACTTGCAGGGTGTGCTCAGGCTCAAGCAAGCATATGTATTTCTTCTCTATTCTCCGATTAATGAAATATAGATAGTAAGGGGTTTTGAGCAGTTTCTTTCGCCTAGATAAATATTTGTGCATGTGTGATGTTTCCTTTTGCATGTCCATGATTCTTGTTTTAGATAGTGAATTAACTTCCATATATCAGTAGATTAGCTTCAAGTCTTGTGATTTAGTAAATTTCATGAGTAATATTTAATCTACACATTAATTTCTACATGGTATCAACGTTGGAATCACTGTAGAGCAGAGATTTCAAAGTTGTCATTGCAGAAGTTTCAAATTTGCAGATAAATGTTGCAGGTTTTCTTCGGGACTGCAAATATGGATTTCAATGGACTAAGGCTCAAGTATTCCCTTGAGGGAAGCTTTAATTATGTTGCATGGAAGAACTGCATTGAGGCAATACTAGAGGATAATGGGTTGAAAGAATTTATTGATAATGATATTCTGAAACTAGCATCATCTGATGCTAAGTATCTAGCAAAGTGGAAGAAGTGTGTAGCCAAGGCGAGGAGGATCATATTGGAGGGAGTACAAGACCATATTGTCTCAAATATCCATGGGAAAGAGACTTCGTATGTAATGTGGAAAGCACTGATAGATTTTTTCTAGAATAATAGTGACCACAACAAATTGGCACTCAAGGACAAAATTTGAAATATCAAGATGCAGAGGAACAAGACCATTCCACAGTACCTAAGCAGGTTCATACAATGTCATGATGAACTTGGTCAAGTTGGTGTTAATGTAGAATAGGATGATTTGGTGAGCCTAGACCTTCTAGGCCTTCTAAAGAGTTGGCACAACTACCAAGGTTTGGTAAATGGGAGGGCTAAACTACCAAATTGGGAATGCCTATGGTTCGATTTGTTATAGGAGAAAATAAAGCGGAATACTAGAGACAAGACCTCATGCAAGGGCAAGAATGAGGAGAAATTTTCCTTGGATGGAAAGGAAAAGAAAGGGAAAGGGAAGAAATCCCAATCCAAAGCAGAATCTAGTCAAGGGGGCAAGAAGAAAGACTTGTCCAGAATCAAGTGCTTTCAGTGTAATGAATTCGGGCACTATGCCACGAAGTGTCCTATTGTGGTAAAAAACACCACCCCCATTTTGAATTTATTATTATCATAATAATAATCGGGACCCTTTTGTATTTGCATTTGGCCTTTGAATCATTGGTTATTTCATTTTTGCTTATTTTGTCTTGTTTTATTTTCAGTTTAGTTTAATCTTATTTTAATAAAACTTTGTTTTATTATTCATTAATTAGAATAATTGAATCAAATAGCCCCCAAGTCCAAGAATTATATTATCATGTGACTTTAATCCTTTTACATCGAACCAAAGTTGAATCAGGCCTTTTAATTAATTACACATTATCGGAGTGATAAATTAATATTTTGGAAACCCTTTGTAAATAACGCACAATTCATATAACAAAACCCTTTCAGCATTTTGGTTATATGCCACCACTCCTAACCTCTGATTGTCGATGTAGTGTCACCTTCGATTTGTTTAGATTTCCGATATGCGATATCACAACACTTCCAACCTTCAATTTTCTCCAATCGCCGATATGCAATCTCTGCCTACATCATCACCTTTAGCCCTGATATGGTTATACAATTGATTTAATATAATATTGCATCCGATTTACGAATCTGATAAAGTTATTAAAGGAAGTTCAATATAATATCACTTCCACTCTCATATTAGAGCTTTTTTTTGTGTCACAACTTAAAATCGTTGATCGCCGATTTGGTCATGGACCTGATTTAGTTACTAAAATAAGTTGATTATGATATCGCATCCACCCATATCAGAGTTTTTCAATGGCACCTCTAATTAGACCAAACTTTCGATCACCGATACGATATGCATATGCGATTAGTTTTATTATAATGTTTTAATGTGATTTTGCGTCCGTTGTATCAGAGCTTTGCAATATCACAAATTTGTAAAGTGTGTCATATGAAGACCTCTGATGCCTATCCATGTTTGCCACTTGTCACACTATGGTTTGATCGTTGTTATAAAGTTTTTATTGACATTGTTTTAAGGTTTTGGGCTGTTATTATGGTTTTCGTTGTGATTTGTTAAGATTTTTGTGATTTATAATAAAACACTCACTGCTTTGTTTTATTCTAATTACAGGGATAATCTAGGTATACTTCCGATTTTTATCAGACAATTGAACTACTTCAACGCTAAAGAAAGACAAAGGCTGTTAAAAATGCTATTAAGAGAATTTGTTGAAAACAACCCTTCGACTTATTCAAAGTTTGTTAGAATCATATTCAGAGTTAGTTTCTGATATTTGCTAAGATTAGGCTAGAATTATCCATTCGATATTAAAGTATTGTTTGTCTTTCATTTTATGTAATTTTTGGTTGAGAGATTGGGATAAATTGTTATGATTTCAAATATATAAATACCCATCTCTCATTGTCAGAATGAGATTCAAATCTAAGAGGAAAGAGGCAGAGTAATACTTGGACTTATAACCTGTTTGTAAGGAGGGAGTTTAGGATTCATTTACACTATTGTAGTGAGAGACGATCCATATTTGTAGGTAGGGAATCGAGTTTAGAGGCAACAAAGGACTTGCACTATTGTAACTTGATTCATCTTGATAATAATATTTATTTCTGTAATTGGTTGCATAGAACTATTGCTTGCTCTATTATTGGAAGTAAATGCTTCATTTTTCAGATATCATTTCTGGTGTATGAGTATGCATGTAGCTTTTCAATATTATTGTTGACTGTTTACTAAAATGCTCATTTAGAATCTGATCAAGCTATCTTGCAGGTTTAATCATAAATGAGATTTGAAAGTGGAACTTGCATAAGGACAGACCTTTATCTCCTTGTGATGCTAGCTATCTAACATTTTAATCTCATAGATGTCCTGCTTTCCACATGTGACGTGTTTGAACTATTTCAGTATTGTGACATGCATATTTTTGATATTATGTATTTGTTGTACTAGGAATTGGAGTTATTTACAATTAAGTGTCTAGTAAGTACTTATTAGGAATTTAGTTCTTCATAATTGTTTTAACAAGGATTAGATCTTGTGAACTACTTCCCTAATCTATTTCCTTTATCTTGTTCCAATTTCAACATACTTTTGTTTCTTTTCCTTACCTTTTAGCTTGTTCTTGATTGAGAGAAGGACTAATTCTTCCTTCAATCAACATAGGTTTAGTATTATATTCATCTTAGATTATATTTTGCATTTAGTTCTACTTCTACATCTTAGAAGTCCCCTCATACTGGGGCAACCTTTAGAGTGGTTTGGTTGGGCCATAAAGTCATCTTAAGGATCACTTTTTTGCCTGATCAACAAGAAGAGTCGATTTGATATATCTTCTCTATTGGTAGGTGAAAGTCATACTTTAATCTAGTAGAGATAGAGAGAGGGTATCTGGACCCAATTGAACCAGTCGGAACCACCATTTCAATGGAAAAGGAACTGTTTTAAGTTCCTGATCGGGTGGTCTGCCTTAAAATTTTGAAAGGTCATTTTTTCTGATCAATATGTCCACATAAGAAGACAAGAAAGAAGAACTTAGGAGGAGCAACAGGTGAAGCTTTGGCTTGACAATTTGATCTTGATTTTACTGTCATTGCATGCATGGCCAACATGGTGATGGGAAGCGTGTGGTATCTTGATGGCAGTGCCTCATTCCATGTGACGGGGAATAAAGGTTTTTTTTTCAGTGATTTGGAGAAGAATGATCTCCAGATGCACATCAAGATGGGAGATTATGGAAGGTATATTGCGACTGGGATTGGTACAATCACCTTTTAGAGGAAGTCAAGCTCCCCTGTCAGGCTCAAGGATGTGATGTTTGTTCCAGCTCTAAAGAAGAATATTGTCTCCGTTGCAATTTTGGAAGATTGTGGCTATGATGTGGTCTTTAGAAAAGGAAAGGAATTCCTTATACACATTGCCACGAGACAAGTGAAGCAGACCAAGGTCCGTGTGAAGAACCTCTACAAACTAGATGTGGAGGATTGTGCTGCATTGATCACAAATGTGGAGAAGGTGCAAAGTTGCGATGTTGGCGAACTTTGAAATCAAAGACTTGGACATTTGCATCATGGAACTTTGAAGATCATGCAACAAATTACCACAGGCCTCCCCAAAGGAGCACTAGAGCAGCAAGACACATGCAAAGGGTGTACCTTGGGGAAGTACACAAAATCCACTTTCCATGATTGGGACAACAAAGAACATACAATCTTTGAAAGGATCCACTATGATGTTTTTGGACCTTTTTCAGCAACCTCCACTACCAGGCACAAGTATTTTGTCATCTTTATGGATGACTGTTTGAGGAAGTGATGGATCTTCTTCATGCGGAAGAAGGATGGGACTTTCTCCAAGTTCTTAGAGTTTAAGGCATTGGTGGAGAAAGAAACAGGCAATAAGTTGAAGGCTCTCAGGAGCGATAACGAAGGTGAGTATGTGTCAAATGAGTTTAAAATTTTTTGTGAAAAAGAATGCATTCAATAAGAGTTGACATCACCTCACTACCCATAACATAATGGGTTGGGTGAGAGGAAGGACCGAAGCATTGTGGGAGGATTGCGGGCGATTTTTCATGAACAAAGCCTACCTCTGCACTTGTGGGATGAATCATGTAGCACAACAATCTATTTGCAGAACAAGAGTCCTCATCGGATTCTTGGCATGATCACACTAGAGGAGGCTTTCTCTGGGAGGAAGTCGGATGTGTCGCACTTCAGGATATTTGGAGCCTCTATCTATTGCCATGTCTCCAAGGAATCAAGGAAGAAGTTAGAGTCGATGGTAGAGTTGGGGGTATTTTTGAGTTACACAGAAACTCCCCACAACTATCGTGTGTATTTTCCATCCCTTTGAATGACAGTTATGTGAAGAGATTTCAAATTTGATGAAGACAAATCCATGCAATGGTCTCTTGAGAGGGAGCTTTAGATCCCACTATAGGAGGAGATTTTAGCTCCAAAGGAGGAGCCTCAGGATGTCTTGGTGTAGCCACAAGTTGAGGAGCAGAGAGTGGAGACAACCACTCAAGAAAAAACATCTAGAGAAGGTAGGAAGAGAACCTGAGAACCTGAGAGACTTGTGCAGGATGCGAGGGAGAATGTGGGTGCTCCTTCAAATGAGTGCAGACAGAGAAGGTCACCAGATCAATACAATGAATACATGGATCTTATGTTTGAGCTAGTAGAGACTGATCCATCCTGTTTTGAGGAAGCATTAGAGCAACCTGTATGGGTTTATTCAATGGTGGGGGAGCATGAATCCATTTTGAAGAATAGTGTTTGGGAAGTGGTCCCAAAACTAGTAGACAAATCAATTGTGGGTTTGAGATGGATCTTCAAGGTGAAGCATGCATCAGACGGAAGCATAGAAAAGTACAAGGCTAGATTTGTGGCCTAGGGGTACTCTCAGGTGGAGGGGATCGAATATGAGGATACCTTTGCTCCTTTAGAAAGGTACTCATCCACCATATCGATCCTTGCTTTGGCTGCACAAATGGTGTGGAAGATCCACCAGATGGATTTGAAAACAACATTCCTCAATGGAGTTATTGAGGAGGAGGTGTATATCGATCATCCAGAAGGCTTCGAGAATTTTGATCAAGAGTCTCATGTATGCAGACTCAAGCAAGTGTTGTATGGTCTCAAACAAGCACGCCATTTTTGGTACACTAGGATCGATAGCTATCTCACCGGTTTGGGCTTCACCAAAAGTGAAGCGGATGTAAACCTATGTCATATTTTGGTAGAATTTAAATTGTTGATTATTATTTTATATATTGATGACTTGATCTTGATTGGTGATGAGCATCTAGTCAGATTTTGCAAGGAGGACCTTGCAAGAGAGTTCGAGATGAAGGACATGGGCCTCATGCACTACTTCCTTGGATTGGAAGTATGGAAAGGTAATGGGGAACTGTTTTTTCTCTCAGGGAAAGCATGCCAACAAGATACTTCATAGGTTTCACATGGACATGTACAAACCCATAAAGACTACTCTAGTGAACAACTGGAGGAAAGAGGATGCCATTTAAGGTGATGAAGTGGATGCAACTGTTTACCGACAGTTGGTGGGTTCACCCATGTATCTTGTGAACACATGACCAGATATGTGTTATGCAGTCAACCAACCGATTCAAGCTATGGTTAGGCCAACCAAACTGTTTTG
Organism: Pinus tabuliformis; assembly: GCA_031772625.1. Lineage (NCBI taxonomy): Eukaryota > Viridiplantae > Streptophyta > Pinopsida > Pinales > Pinaceae > Pinus > Pinus tabuliformis. The sequence goes on from CM062804.1 coordinate 1,564,429,168, forward strand.
GAGGGAAACAAAGCATCTTCTACGATACCTCAAAGGCACTACCCTATTTGGACTTTGGTATAGATTAACAAAGGGAGTGAATATGTGTGGCTTCACAGATGCAGATTAGTCGAGAATTCCATCACACTAGAAGAGTACATCAGGTGGAATTTTTCAGTGTTGGGTCCGCAACAGTTTCTTGGTATAGCAAGAGTCAGATATCATTGGCACTCATCTTAGCAGAAGCATAATACATGGCTACAAGTCAAGCAACATGTAAGGAAATTTGGATGAGAAAGATAATTGTTGGATTGTTTGTTCATATGATGGATCCTACTGTGAGTTACTGTGATAATCATAGTTGTATCAAACTCTCTGAGAATCTTGTTTTTCACAATCGAACCAAGCATATCGATATTCGGTATCACCATTTGTGGGATTTTGTGCAGAGGTGGATTATGTTGTTGCAGAACATTCCGACAAAGGAACAAAATGCAGATATTTTGACAAAGGCCTTATAAATATGGAAGTTCGAGTTTCATAAGTGCAAGATAGGGGTGGTTGATAATCCATTTATTTCTGAGAGGGAGTGTTGAAAATGTAGCAATAAAATCTAGTTTTTACTTTGCCTTGGTCAAACTAGATTAAAATTCAAATTTCTATTTCAGCAGAAATCTTGGAGGTAGTTAAATGAGGTGACATGGAATTTTTCACTCAGTTAACTCAGCTAATTTGAGTTGGAGAAGATTGAGTTTAGTTCAGTATGTTTGACTGCTAATTTGTAGCAATCTATTTCAATTAGTTTGAGTTATTATAAGTTTAACTAGTTCTAACTATCAGAAGAACTAGTGGAAGTCAAGTTGTGGAAGTGCAACTTCAACCACACATAGTGATCAACTAGTTAACTGATCAATCAACCCAAAATAATTTTTGCATGCAGAGAATTCGAGTTTCCCATTTGAGATGGAGATTCCAAGGAAATGTACTATTAGTTGTAGCATATTCCAATGTGTACAGGTGGTGCATGCAGTCAGAGAAAAACCTAAGGTGATTGCACAATTCTAGAGTGTGAAATTCCTAAAAAAAAGGGACAATTTCAAAAGGGAACAATGTAAGGAAATAATAGCTTGGAGGGATTGAAAATTGGCCAAGTGTTGACCAAAGTTAGTCAATCAGGTAGAGTGATAAACTATACACTTGCAGGGTGTGCTGAGGCTTGAGCAAGCATATGTATTTCTTCTCTATTCTCTGATTAATGGCAAGGGGTTTTGAGAAGTTTCTTCCCCCTACATAAATATCTATTCTTGTGTGATGTTTCCTTTTTCATGTCTATGATTGTATTTTTATATGGTTAATTAACTTTCTCAGATCAATAAAGTAGCTTCAAGTCTTGTGATTTAGTAAATTTCATGAGTAGTATTGAATCTACATATTAATTTCTACACTCTCCTATCAATTTGGGAGGGACTCATATTTATCATTCCCATCCTTTTCCTCCTCCTCATACTCCGTCACAAGCTCCTTTGTCTGATTCATATCCTTTCAACTCACCCTTAAGTTTCCCTCGACAATTCTCTTTGGGAAATTTAACCACGACTAAGTTTGCTATGGTTTCTCAACCCGCATTCGCTACTATGAACAAGACAACCAATGTTGTAGCCTCTTCTATGTTTGCAACATCACCAGAGACACATTTATATGGTGGCTTGTCCATCCTGCCTAGTTACCAATCATTATCTGGTACCTTTTCTAGTGCAACATCTAGTCCATGGACTTCTCCCATGTCATCCTCTTCTAGAATCCAATTTGACACTTCTTTGATGAGCACTACATAGTCTTCTCTTCCTCCTCCATCTCAACCTTCATTAGAGCATCAATCTAGTCCTTATGTTAGTGGGTATGGACACCTACAACAACAAAATCCACCTTATACTAGGTACCCTCCTCCTCGGGGGTAGTTGCCTCCATATTGTCCTCCTCTTTCAGTAGGGGGAATCTTGTTGTCGGTACGTTCCCATATCCTAATAAATACTGCAAGCTAGTGTTCAACCTCATTCGAGTCCTCCATATCCAAGAATGGATGCTAGTCCTTGGAAACCTACATTTCTTATATAACCTGGCTCGGTTGTGAATCAAGTTCAAACCTCTCAACCTGTTCCACATACATCTCAGATTCCTATTTTTCAGCCCATTCAAGCTCAAATTCATGTAAGTCAACCTTTGCAAGTTGCACCTCAAACTCAACCTCTTCCACCGGTATCTGGGATCTCCCAAGTCCCACTTACCCAACCTCTTCAAGGTGCCTTACAACCTCCACCACTTGGTCAAGCTATTCCTCAAATCCAAATGGGTCAACCTGTATATGGCATGGCATAGATACAACCTATCTAACCTTATGTAGGGGTGATGAAAAATCCCACAGGGAAACCATATCAAGGTATTTCTCAAATACCTTATCAAGGTCAGCAAATGAAAACCCAACGATTTCAACCTTTGAAAGGTTATTATGGAACTTGACAACAAGGTTATCCTAGAACTGGGCAACAAGGTTATGCTTATCTAGGTTATCAGAATCATCCCTATCCAGGAGTGCATATACCTGTTTCTCAAGCCATCCTATCTTACCCATGATACCCTCCATCGAAATTTAATTGACAGTTTCCATTTGTGGTGACCTTTGAGTATCCAGATTTGCCACGACTTACAAATGATCCCATTTTTCACTCTCTCTGGTGGCGGGTTATTCCTACAAAATTGCCCAGTGATATCCCAAATTTTAATGGAAACCCTAGAGAAGACTCATCTACACATGTCATGACATATCATTTATGGTGTTCTTCAAACTCTTTAAATGATGACTCTATGATCCGACAGTTAATGGTACAACAACAAAGTGGTATATTGAATTTCCACGACCTTTGTTTGTCAATTTCAGTGCCTTAGCGACCATGTTCTTAAATCATTTTCAGTCGCCCATCTGCTATGGGACCAAAACTGAACTTTTGGCTTCCTTCAAACAATGTGATTCCACTCATATTTATTATTATATTCATGAGTGGCAACGTCACCATCGTTTAGTCAAAACCTTTGTTCGTGACCAATTATTAGTTGAATAGTTTATATTATCTCCATTACCATCCATAACAAAAGACGTCGCTAAAGGCAGAGTTGTGGCAGAAGAAAAAATACTTGTTTGTGCCCAATATATTGATCTTATTTATACCCAATCTAGCACGCTCTATGATAAAATACCAAATTCTCTGTGACCTTACAATATTGTTCCACAACCTCCCGGTAAAGAGTCACATGCCTCCGATGGCATGATGGGTTATGATAGCCAACAGTCAGTGAGTAAACCATTTGGTTCAACTCCTGTTGTGGCTACCCAAAACCCATCTTCTACCACTCCTGTGACTTCTACTTCTGAGATCAATGCTGTCCAATCCACAAAAGGAAAATATCAAAAACCAGGAAGTAAGAAGAAAGGAAAAGGAAAAAAGAAGAAAGATAATCCTTCATAGGACAAACAAAATAACCAGTATTATGAAGAAAAAAGGAAACCTCGTTATCCTTGCTTAATCTGTAATGATGAGAATTTCACTCACAATTGTCCACATCAGGTAGAAGTCAATTAGTTCCTTAAATCATCCACCGCACCTGCTGTGTTGACAGATCCCTCTCCTAATCAAGAGACTAACATGGTTTCTCGGTATCCTGCTTTCTCTTCCTCATTTATGATGCTTTCCCCCACCAAGATGAAAAATGATGCTATGGTGGAAACGAGAAATAAGGACTACAGTAACTCGAATCCCTTGACTGGTCAGGCTACTGATCAACCTGCTAGTTCTACCTCATATACTTCAAATCCTACTCCAAATGTGATTCCTACCGAATTAACAATTAAACCTCCTAAGGGAATTATTCATAAATCCACGTTCAACCCTCGAGCAAAAGCTGCACAAAATTATAACATAGTTGAGGATCTCGCTCAAGCTCCTTCAACTATGTCAACTCTTGAGGTGCTACAAAACTTTCCTACCCAGAAGAGGGTTTTACTTATCGCAATTGGGTTTGTTAATCCTTCAAATTCTAACCTTGTAGTCTTTAATCATGAGACTCAAAAGCCCAAACTTCCATCACAATTGGCTTTCGTGATTCAGGTTGTTGTTCGAAGTAAGACCATCCATCGAAACATTGTGGATGAAGGAGCTTCAACCTATATCATTTCACTTTCTTTCCGGAAGGCCATCGGTTCTCCTCAATTAAATAAATCATCGACTAGTCTAAAGGCCTTTGGTGGAAGAGGCTTCAAGCCTTATGGAATTTTGAGTTCATTACAAATTGAATTAGGTGGAAAGACGTGTTAAAATATGCAATTGCAGTCAAATTCCACCTTGGACAACTTATATGATGAGGATGATGATGGCATTGAATTCCTATTTTCGAGAGGACCAAAATTGACCTAAATGTAGGTTTTAACCCTGTACAGAAATTACCTGCAAACGAATTCTAAAAAACAGAAAATAAAAAATGACGAGAATATAAAATAAATACACAGATTTTCACTAGATCCCAAAACCGGGACTACTAGATTGATTTTTCATTGTGTTCCTTTTAATGTTACAATAAATATATACATGCTGAAGAATTCATAAACCCCAATCCATTAACCCTAGATTAGAACATAACCGTAGTAACTTTTACCATATCTACTAAATACCATTGGCAAAAAACCATCATGCCCAGAACCATGTGCAAAACCAGTGCACAAAACCATAGGTAGGTTAGTCCACCTAATATAGGGTCCAATCTTTTTTTCCCGGGTCGTTGCCCTGGACCCTGTGCAGGGGCCTACCACCCCCCCTGAAACCCCCCAATGGGGGGTTGCGCCTGATGCAATGAACAGGGGCACCATCGCCCCCCTGCTACGCCCAGTGCAATGAACAACAAGTGCTATCGCCCCCCCCCCCCCCCCCACACGTGTGACTAGTCATGGAAGGAATATAACACACACAGTACACTAAAGATCACCTCATTTGGACAAGAAAATGTTGTATTTTGAATTTATGTACCCACACATGCACATTTGGATAGGTCAGCCTCAACATCAAATGGACATTTTTGGACACCCATGGAAACCTATAAATATAAGAGACTTAGAGCTCATTTTGACATCACCAACCAAGAATATTATTCTCTTCTCATTTATTGGTTCGCACAGGTCTGAGGCAAGGTCGACAAAGGAAGTTTGCAAAGGTCCAAGATTTCATGGTCCGAGGTTCACAGTTGATCTAGAGTTTCTACGTTATAGTCACGGGCTTGTCACAAAGTAGTTTCAGCTATATTGGCTACCACACAGGCATCAAGGCAGCGACTGGGATCCTATAGTCACTCTCACAACCCCTCATGCATGTTACTGGGGGTTTGAATGAAGTTAATTATTGATCGAAGCTATCTAAATTGACCAAAGGCTAGAGAAGTTGTCTATGATATAATCTAACACTAGAAATTTGTTTCTGAATGTTATTGGGTTGTATTGTTGATGATATTGTATTGGACTCATTGTACTCTCTACTGAACATTTTATGACAATCTAATAGAAGAAGAATTTCAAAGGGTTTTCCCCCTAGTGGGGTTTTTCCTTAGTCTTTGACCAAATATGGTGTCTCTTGTTGATGTGTTGATTGTCTCCTTTGTCATTGCATTTATTGTTCTATCTTCAATTACTGTTGATGAATGGAAAGATTAATTGTAATTGGAAACATTTCTAATTGAAGTGTGGAATTGGGCTAAAGTAATTGATACAACATAGAACAATATGAAAATTAACATGGGATCAAGCTAAGGTGAGGGACAAGCCCAAAAGGAGACAAGATTTGAAGCAATCATCTTTGGAAAGTTGAAAGAGCTGATTTAGTCAAAGTCAAGATGACTTCCTTCTTCAAGAGTGATGAGAAGTTGGGTGACTCATCCAATTTTGCTGCATGGAAAGTCAGGTTGGAGATCATAACTGATAACAATGATGTTTTGGACTACATTCAAGGAAAAGTACCCGATCCTCTGGAGAATTCTTCCACTGCTGTAAAAAACAAGCATAAGAAAGGTGAGTTAAAAGAAAATCAAATTATAGCTGATGGTTTACAAGATAAATTACTTGCATATGTTGGAAACTTGAGAAGGCCTAAAGACATGTATGATAAGATGGTATGTATGAATTCAACAATTTGAATGAAATCATCTCCTTGAAATATCAACTCAAAGACACCAAGATGAATAAAGGACAATCCATGCAATCCTACATAATGAGGATATCTCATCTTAAAGATCAATTGCAAAGAGTTGGAGAATCTTTGTCTAACATGGAATTAGTGATCGTGACTCTAAGATGTCTCCCTTCTATTTGGGAAACCTTCATCACTGGCATAAGAAACAACAATGTCCTCTCGTCTTTTGATTGGAAATATCACTCAAGAAGAGTCAAGGATGATATCAAGAGGAATAATTCAAAAATACAAGTAGAAGAGAGGAATATGTGAACATCGAATGCTACAATTGTCATAAGAAAGGCCACTATGATCGAGATTGCCCCGATAAGAAAAATGGACCATGTTATAATACTAGAAACATCAACAATAGGTTCAATGATCAAATAAGAAGAGATGATCAAAGAAATGATTGCAATGGAAGAGATGAAAGAAAAAGAACATGTGCTCCAAGTGACCACGAAGAAGATCATCGTCCTCAAAAGAAGTCAAAATTCTCCAGGTATGAAAGTAATGTTGCGAATCAATATAAATATATTCTTATTTCTGCCCTTACTAGTTCATCTCCTTTGGATTTGTGGGATAGTTGGTTGGTTGATAGTGGGGCCACTAATCACTTCTCTGGTTATAAGGAAGTTCTCTTTAATTTGGTAGAGAGAGAGTCAAATTTGAAAATCATTCTTGGAGACAATTCCACTCATCCTGTTAAAGGTTTTGGGTTTGTCAAATTTCATTTGAATTCTAGGGAATCTATTTTTCTACATGATGTGATGTATGTGCCTAGGTTGAAGAAGAATTGGGTATCAATATCCGCTTTGGAATACAAAGGGATGAGGGTTGCATTCATCATTGGAAAAGTTATTTCTTGGTCTATTGGATCCCCTATGAGAAGTGAATTAACATTGGGATTGAGATATGAATGATTCTGTTGTAGCTCCTAGAGACAGCCTCTGGGTTGAAAGGAGACCAGTGCCTAGGACATCTTGATGAGTGCTTCAAATATCTATTGATATTTTCTATTACACTCAATATTTATCATATTTGAGATGGAATTGATTTAGAACCTTCCTTAAGAGGAGAAATACAAGATTGAATGCCAAACATAACTCACAGAAGCATTAATATCCAGCTCTAGTGGCCAACATCATATACACATGCAATTTCATAGGTCATTTGTAGTATATCAGATGGAAGAAATAAAGAGGAGAGAAAACCAACACACAAGGCTTAAACCTAAGAATCTTGTTCATTGAAGTTCAACATGAAACGTATGAGAAGGAGATTTTAATGAAGTGTTGAGATACATGGAGCACATTTTAAGGATAACAATTCATATTAGTTATAGGCATCTTTAATCAACATTAGACCTAGATGAATCCATAATTCCATGAAAAACATATCCAACAATTGATATTACATGTATTATGAGAAGAAGAGTGAAACATATGGAACAAAACACAAGAAGAAATATATACTGCACATTTATATGAGCTAGAATTTCCAAAAACTTGTATTAATCTTCCACATAGCATACATTTCATGGACAACTTGCAGAGCTTCTCTCTTGGAAAACCAAAATTCTGAACCCTTAGTTCGATATCATAAACTGTTTATATAGGTCGCAGAGGGAGATCCTATTACAAAATATTCTTTCTTGATTTGGTAGTGAATCATCATAACAAAATATCAACGTGCTCAGTGACACAACTGTACAAACCGAATTCTAACTAACTGACATAATTTCTTATGAAATAAAATATTTACATAAAACATAAAATGAAAGTGTCACGATTGACATAGTAAAAAACATCCTTAGTCATGATAAGTAAGTTCTGGAGGTAGCATCGTTGGGTTGATGATCTGAAGCACAAGAGGATTGACAAACTGCTCACACCTTTTCCATAGTGCTAGAGCAGGTAGAGGAGCATGGAAGAATCACTGATATGTGATCTTGAGATTAGCGACACCTGTATAGTCCAACCTAGGGAGTAACAAGGTATTTATTAACCGTCATAGCTGGAAATCCTTCCTGAGATAGTTAACCATTGTTTTACCTTTAAGGGTGGAAATCTTCTCATGGGAGGAGTGTACCTTTCTCTTGGCCTCCACTAACATCTGGTTTTATTGTGTCCATGGGATTAACATTCTCACAAGATCCTAGCATCTAGGAAACCCTGCCCTGACTCTTTCATCAAAATCAACATGGAAAGGTAGTGTAGTGGTAGATTAATGTGGTTTCTGTGAACTGCTGGGGTTCAAAGGAGCTTAGGTAAATTAGGGCCTTTTGAATTAGATCTGGTTCCACCTCAAGGATTTTGACCTCGGTTGAGGAGACATAATATTTTTGTTCATCTTTGTAAGCTACTGCTAGCCAGGAGACAAATTTAGGAAAATGGTTTACTGAGGGTGAAATCTAGTAGTACAAACCTGAGTCGACCACTCGAAATGGGTCTTCCCCTCAGATGTGGCTACCATATAGGTTGAATCGCAGGTCCGTGACATGGTAAGCACTAGATGGGTCAACAATTTACACTTCAGTGTCCATGAGATGCTCAACACTAGAGGAGGGTTTAGCCTCACGGGTTTTGGAGGGCTTAGGGGCCTTCTTCTTCATTTTCCAATGAATAATCAAATGAATTGCGGGTGAAATGGACTGACCGGTTAATTGTTTTCCCTGGAGAAGATGAAAACTTCATTAAAGGGGGTGTTCCAGATCGACTGAATGGCTGGATGACATTCGTAGAACTGATGAAATGTGGGAGGAATTTGTAGAACAGATGGAAGGCGAGAGGCGTTTGTGCTGAGAATCAATTTGAAACTTTGAAATATTCTAGGCAGGAAGGGTTTTTATAGGTGGAGGGGGGCCAACGTTCAATTGACATCATGGGAGGATGCGTGCTAGAAGGGGATTGGGTGGTGACAGGTGGCAGGGGGTATGGGAGCGGAAGGAGGACGAATGTGTTACCATTTTTATTTGAATTCCCGGCTTGCTTGAATTGGTGCCAGCGGACCAAACATTGTGGCGGATGGTCGCCATCATCCTCCGATGGGTAGGAGGGCGGGACACTAGATCCATCAGTCACCCCCCAAAATTAATCTGGGCCATTGGATCGACGGGTCCGCCATTTTGACTTGTTAACTCCGGGGGGTAGCACCTGCTTATCACCAGCGCAAGTTACCCCCCCCCCCCCCCCCCCCCCGAAATGCTTTTGGCGGTGGGTCGGGTGTAGATGGGCAGTGATATACCTATAAAGTTGCTTGAATTTTAACTAAAAGGGTGCATATGCTCCGATTTATCATTTTTTACAGCTGTGCTTATTGGTGAGTGGTCCATGAGCGCGAATATGAACCTTGGAGCTTCTGCCATGGCTCTAGGGCCTGATAATTTCCCCCATCACTGATTTAGTTGATTTTTTTAGCCAGGGATCTTGAATTTGAAATCTCATCTCTCTCTCTCTAAAAAAATGCTAGAGGGAAACAAAATTGGCTCTAACTGGGGACAATGCATTGATAACCAGAAGATTAGTGCCTTACTCCCTGGGTATGGAGTCATTTTATTTAAATCTCTATAAAACAAAAAGAAGTAATAAAAACCACAAAATAGTGTTGGTATTTACAATGGCTCACCGATATTTACAGTGGATGAGAGTTGACTTATTTAGTGCTAGAAGTAAGGCTTCAGAAATTGCCCATTCACTGGCAGCTCAATCACTTCACCATCTACACTGGACACTACAAAAGGAATTTTCCAAAACTTAAGAAGGAAAACAACAACAACAAAAGAAAAAGGGAAGAAGCTCACATGACTCAAGAGGTGAAAGAAGAAGAAAAGAAGCAAAAGAAGGAATATCCTTTGGATCTCTACTATGATTAAGTCTACCTCTTTACTTAAAGTCTTCTTTCAAAGTTTTGAGTAGTATAGGATCATGTAGGAATAGAATAAAATTGCATGGATGAAAACATCTTCTAGAATCTAGAAGCATGAAGTACATAGAGTTCAAAATACTCATGTAGAAGGATAATTTATAATAGAACAAAATGCATGGTTAGAAATATCTTCTAGAATATAGGAGCATGATAGATGTAGCTCAATATATTCATGTAGAAGGAGCATACCTAGTATATGACCTCATCCACAATGAAAGAAAATTGATCATGATTAAGAATCTTAGAAGACCTCTATCATAAAAAAGAAAGAAACATTTGCAGGGAAAGGGTCTTCAAGATCCTATGATGGAATATTCAAAAGAAGATTCATAAACAAAAACAAATGTCTCATTGGGAGTCCCATTCACAAGATTCAAGAAAAAGGATGACATGTAGGCAAACAAAGATGAAGCGAGAAGGGCCACACCATGGACAATCAATTGAAGATAAGATGATCAAAGGAGAATCAAGATGAGGTATGTATTCATCAAAGTTTAGTCATGTTATCATATGTATATTATTGAGTCATGGGAACATTTCTATGACATGATCAAGTATGAAAGAATCTCTTTCACCAATGACATGCTCGAAGGCATGTACTATAATGCAATGAAGGTCAACAAAAGGAAATACTCACATAAGGAGTATAAGATTGCTGACAAAGAAGAAAGTGAAGAAGAAATGCTGACTAGTACTATAAGCAAGCAATGAAGAAGTACTCCCACAAGGAGAATAAGGTGGTTGAACAATCTATCCAAGAAGAAACAAATGAAGAAAGAGATCCATCATGTGAAGAACACCATGATCACAAAGAATCACTATCTGACAAGATACTTTGAAGAAATCTATCGAAAGAAGGCATGAAAACTCTAACAAAGGAATACAAAGATAAAAGGAAACTTGAAACTTGTGAAGGCCTTGGAGATATGAAAGGTGCATCTGATTGATTCTACTCTACAAAGATGTCATGATGAAGAAGCCATCTAGAAAAAGCGCCATTTAATGTTGAAGCAATATGAGGACGAAGTCATGAAGGGTTACTAGATCAAAGCATGGGATCAAGCAAGTACAACAAAGCATCCATGAGAAGAGTATTCCGAAGCATGGACATATGACAAAGGTGTAGCCAGAAGACAAGATAACCTGATATATGACAAGAAGGCCACTTTCCACAAAGGAAGCAATGACATGAAAAATCGGGAACGAAAGTGATTAATGGATGGTTCCCTACCAGGAAGAAGATTTGAACAAAAACTTCATGACATCGAAGGAAGGAAGTAGATAAAGCAACTAGAGGACCCACAAATAAGAAGTTGCTGATGAATGGACAAATCCCTAGCTAAGAGGGAGTTATAACAAGTTCCCAATTACAAAGGAGCTTGGACAAGTACCTTGTCAGAGGATACTTGGGCATGTCTTCCTCAATTGAGAGGAAGAGATAGACACAACATTCTTGTCTTCACTTGGGAAGAAAGAATGGGAGGATTGGGTAATCATATGGCATCCGATACTCTTTGAGGATGTGTAGGGCATCGAAGACAAGAGTAGGTAAGAGGACCGATATTATTTGAGGGTTGGGAACCCAAGATAAGAATAGTCCTAGAAGGTCATACTCAGTGAACACCTGGGTGGGTATGTACCTTGAGAGACAATTACTAAGGTGTCTATAAGTCATTGGTATCGCCAACATTGTGCTCTGATATATTGAGAGATAGATATGTCAGTCAAGGCCTTGTTGTGGAAACAATGTTGGTTACTATGATGCTATAACATATGGATTGCCAATCTGATTTCTCTTATGTGAATTCTTCAAGATTAAAAATAGCCAAACACCTTGTAGTGTTGTATGAATACCTCCCTAGTTAAGAGGGACTGTTTAAGGAAATGTAACTAGGTTCGGTCTTCATAAATGTACTTTTGATATTTGTATTTTTTCAAGAAAATATATATTATTTTTATAATATATTTCAATGAGTTTCTTGCTCATTGAAATAGGTCTAGCACATGTTAAAGTGCTATAGGTGAGTCAAAGAGTCAAAAGAAATTATGGAAGACCTTAAGGGCATGTTACACCATGTATATTTATGTATTAGAGTCAAAAGAATACCTCCAAGCAAAGTCAACAAGTCTCCTCCATGCAACGACACCACCAAAGAAGCAATTCGAATTATATATGTCAAGTCGGCCTCATGTCTGCAAGTCGGCCTCAAGTCGGCCTAAAGGAGGGACAATCCTCTATATATAGAGGCTGTCCACTCCTCTAAAGATAACGCAATCTACCTCTGAAATCAACGAAGTGAAGGAACGAGTAAAGGGTGAAAAAGAGACGAGAAAGGGAGCCTCTAGTGCAGCGAAGAAGGAAGGAAGAACACCGAACTTTAGAGGACTGTTTCTAGGGAAAGTTGCAGTCACACGTGCGAGGAAAAGGAATGCCGCCTGTGGTCATAACAACAAAAACCCACAATTGAAATATATCTCTATTTGGGCTAGTAAAGTAGGTCTATAAGGCCTCCCACTCAAGTGAAGAAGAAGGTCACTCAAGCGAAGGAGAAAAGAACCTACAACACTAAGTAAAACACCACACGTGCCAGAATTTAGGGTTGTAGGACAGTCACATCAAGTCTGCACCTACACCTTGAAGAAGGAGCTCATTTGGTCAAGAAGAAGGAAGGGATTATCACAAAGGGTCTCATCAAAGGTGTCTCTTCTAGAGCAAGTGTAACAAGGTCTATCAACATTTGAAAGAAGAATGAAGTGTCAGAAGAAGGAGGATGAAGTGTCAGGGAACAAAGTGCAAAAAGGAGGAAGGACTTGACTTGTGATTGGAGGATATTCTAGTCAGGAGTCTAGGGTTTGGCATTGATCAATAAGAAGCTTCATTTATATAAATTTACCAAAAGTTTTTCCTCTCAAGCGAAGAGAGGCTTTGGCCTTGGCAGAGAGCCAACATCTTGTGTTCTTGTTCTTATGTTTTTGGTCGCAGTTTGATGAAGTACACACACATGCATTAATAATAATAAGAAGAATATTACGCTAACAAGAAAAAGTAAAAGTACTCCAAAATTTTTTATCAAGTCAAGAATAATCACACTACTCCTAATTTCCCTTGATTCTTCAACACCTTTTGGGCTTGTCCTTAACCTTAGCTTTGATACCATGTTAATTTTCAGGTTGTTCTATGCTGTATCAATTACTTTAGCCCAATTACACACTTCAATTAGAAATGCTTCCAATTAAAATTAGTCTCTCCATTCATCAACATTAATTGAACATAGAACAATAAATGTAATGACAAAGGAGACAATCAACACATCAACAAGAGATTCCAGATTTGGTCAAAGGCCAGGGAAAAACCCCATTAGGGGGAAAACCCTTTGAAATTATTCTTCTATTAGATTGTCATAAAATGTTCAGAAAAGAGTACAATGAGCCCAATACAATATCATCAACAATAAAACCCAATAACATTCATAAACAAGTTTCCAGTGTCAGATTATATCAGAGACAACTTCTCCAGTCTTCAGTCAACTGTAGATAACTTCAATCAATGGTCAACTTCAGTCAAACCCCCAGTCGCGTGCATGAGGGGCTATGAGAGTGACTATAGGATTATAGTCACTCCCTTGATGCCTATGTGCCAACGAATATAGTTTAAACTTATCTATGAAAAAACTTCGATATAGCCCATAAACCCTAGATCATCTGTGAGCCTCAGACCCTGAAATCTTAAACCTTGGCATAATTCCTTTGCCGACCTTGCCTCAGACCTATGAAAACTAATCAATAAGAAGAGAATAAGATGTTATGTTAGTCATTTCCAAATGATATCTAGGTATCTTGTATTTATATGCTTCCTTGGGTGTCCAACAATGTTCATTTGATGTTGAGGCTAACCTGTCCAAATGTGCATGTGTGGGTACATAAATTGAAAATCCAACTTCTTCTTGTCCAAATGAGGTGATATTTAGGTTTATTTTGGTCCTTTCGAAAAGAGGAATTCAATTCCATCATCATGCTCATCATATGGGCTGTCTAAGGTGGAATTTTACTGTAGTTGCATATTTTACCAGTATAGAGACATCATCATATATCTCCAAGCCCAAAATTTCCAACCCGATACCTCTCGCTCTGACTAGTGGTGTATCTGATATCAGGCTAAAAACTATATTATAATTGGTGACACCCTTTATCGTCATGGTATCGATACGATTTTTCGACGGTGCCTCACTCATGAGGAGGCTGAGAAAGCTCTAAATGAATGCCATGCTGGGGCATCTAGTGGACACATGTCTGGTTATGCTAACGCATAGAAGAATTTGCATGCTGGCTACTTTTGACCTACTATGTTTTGCATTTGTATCCTCACGGTCCAAAGTTTTCATGACTGCCAGATATATGATCGTAAAACCCGTGCTCCACCAGCTCCTTTACACTCTGTTATCGTCGTTGGAACTTTCGCGAAATGGGGCATTGACTTTATGACATGTAATACTCACTTGGACGGGGGACATTGCTACATCAATGTGGTGGTAGACTATTTTACCAAGAGGGCTAAGGTGATGCCTACATATAATAACACCAGCGAAATAATTGCTCTGTTTCTATTCAATCACATCATTGCAAGGTTTGGTGTACCACAGGATATAGTTACAGACCATGGGAAGCATTTCCATAATCACATGATGTCTGAGCTCATTGCCAAGTTGGGAATTCACCATGAAATCTCAACTCCCTACTACCCATAGGTGAATGGGCAAGTCAAAGCAATAAAAAAGGTCTTGAAAATGATGCTTATGTGCATGATAGGGATCCACAAATTGGATTGGCATCTTATCCTTTATGAAACCTCATGGGCATATCGAGCCTCTATTTGGATTGCTACTAGATTCACGCCGTTTCAATTGGTGTATGGCCTAGAAGAAATACTTCCTATCGAGTGCAAAATTCCATCTATGAAACTTGCTATCAAATTCCTGCTTGCCACTTCTGCAAAAGAAGAGTGTCTCCTGCATCTGACATGCTTAGATGAAACCTAACAGGATTTTGCGATGACCAAGGAGGCCCAAAAGAAATGCATTAAGGTGAAATACAATAAGAATTTTAAGCCTCGTGTCTTCTTGGAAGGTGACCTTGTCCTGTTGTATGATCATGAGTTTGATAAGTTAGGGTCTGGGAAGTTCGAGTCAATGTGGCTAGGTCCACACATTTTCAAATGTTTTCTTTATAAAGTGGCCTATGAGCTTATTGATTTCAATGGAGTTCCATTTACGCAACCAAAAAATGGGTTGTACCTCAAAAAATATTATGCTTAAGTCATTTTTGCATAGTTCACTGTGTACATACTATCTATAGGTGTGTTAAGTGTGTTTACAGTGTGTTCCCTTTGGAGTTTCCTACTGTCTCTATTAATATTGCTTTACATTTGGTTTTCAGATGTCAACATCCCTTCAACCATATGTTGGTTATGCTGATGGTGCTAGTCGTAGTACTCATAACCTTTCCTCCACAACGTGGGCTATATATGCTCCAAGTGGCGAGTTAGTGAGTTTACAAGGGATTTGTATCGGTTGCTATAACATTGCTAAGTATAACACATTAATCAAGCTATTGTTTGATGCTATTTCTCATGGTATCCACCATATAGTTGTCAGACTTGACTCACAACTTGTAGTACTACACTTGACTAATGTCTATTCAGTTAGAAGTCCAACTATGCTTTGTATGTTTTTAAGGGTTCACCTTTTGGAAAGACATTTTGATTATATCCAATATCAACACATTCCTAGAAGTCTAAACACATTGACATATGCATTAGAAAATCATGTTTTAGACAAACATTTGCGACATATGTAAATTAAATTAAATTCACATCACATACATTGAACAAGATAATAGAACACATAAGAAACACAGATAGGTAGACAGTTGTATATATATAAAAGTTTGGTTTTACAAAAGATGTGCCTGAGACACATATTGCCACATGACCTATCATATAAAAATATACATGCAGTCAAAATATGGCTCTATAGCCTCCTAGTAGACTAATCCTGATGGTGCTCATGGCAAAAAACAACCGCGTGACCTACTTTGCAGAAAAATTGGCTAATATGGTCAAGTGCTCCAATAGTATGGCGTTGTAGTCTCATAGGGATCTGATTGACCCTAGTATTTGGTATGCTCTAAGTCAATCCTTCAATGTATCGCTCAAAATATGTGAGAGTCTCAGCCACATTGAGATTCTGTAATACCTCCCGTGCCCCTATAGCAACCAGTACTCCAACTTATTCTTGTTGTGGGTCTCCAGCATGTTGAAGATAGGATGAACACACTGGTTGAACGGGTCTAATGTCTATTAGGGTCCAACCCTAACCCCTTTATTTATGTAATAGGGTCGAGTCATAGTTATAGTTAGTTAAAGAGTCAATAAAGCCCATATTAATAATTGTAAGTGGTTGACCCGCATTTAAAGAAGGTACCACAGTTAGTTGCAAATGGGCCATGGTATTAGATAGATGGTATTAATAAGAACCATGGTACTAACCCATGGTATTGCATGTACGAATCCTATATAAAGGATAGAGACTCCCCTTGAGGAGCGTCATGTCTTATTTTGTAATTGAGCCCAGCTCTCCCCTCGAAGAGGCAAGTGAACATTGCTTTCCTTTCTGAATAATAAAATACATGCTATTATTTCTTATTGTTCTGTGTTCTGGGTATATTTCTTCGCATACTTGGTATTCTGGTATCTTCTCATAGGTCAAGAGCATAACAAGTGGTATCAGAGCACTTTCCAGGGCCGGTGGGATCTCCATTTTTAGCAGAATTTTTTTTTGGCTAGAGACGTGTTCTGGCGTCTTTAAACCACGGGATCTGTCGTTGAGCGCATAAACCTACGGATTTGGGGAGGCATGCATGCAGGAAATACAAGAGGTGGTCATGCTTGTTGGACTCCCTTGTAACCCCTGTGGGTACCCCTTTGAGTAGTAGCGCATTAGACAGAACCGCGCACGGACTATCTTCCAAGTACCCTTTGGGTATATCGGAAGCCCCCTAGGCTCTCTTGAAACCTCGCCATAGATAAACCGTCGGCCGTCTTGCTGCTACAGTACACCGAGAACAACACTCGGGGAGATTACTCGTGTGTATGATAGGGTAGTCAGGTTGTACGGCTAAGGGTATAGTTGATCCTCCTTGGTTAGTGCCCTGAAAGATTGGGCCGAGTACTACTGTCGGACCCTTATGTATATTGCGATCTGTAGCACTTGACACTCCTTGAGACCATAGTTCCCTTGTCTCTCTCTAGATCACGCATCATCTTTTCCAGATCAGATCTAGCAGGTTGGGTTCTTTCCTAGCTGCAACAATCAGATCTGCCATTCAGATCTAGCAGTTTGGGTTCTGTAGCAGTCGCAACAATCAGATCTGCCATTCAGATCTAGAAACAGGGGTTCAATCACTGCCACATACCTACTCTTACTCTGCAGTTGAGGGTTTCACTGACAGATCTGACTATTTATGTGGCTCCTATACCTGGATGTGATTCTCATAGGACATTGGGCATAATTAACTTTTCTAGGAATCGGCTACTGCAGTATTCCTAAGCGAGGACTAAAACTCCTTTCGGAGTAAGGTGGTACCATTCACTTGTCAGCGTCAAAATTTTGGGTGGTCCCATTTTTTTTTTTTCACAGTAATGACAAGTGCACCGGATCAGTGCATGGTACAAACCAGAGCTCAAGCTATGGCCAATGAGAAGATCGACACCCTTGAACAAAAGTTGGAGGCATTAACGAAGCAGATCCAGATCTTAACTGACATAATCACAAAGGGCAAGTCAGGGGCATAATTGGAGGCATATGATTTTAATGAAAACCTTGAGGGCAAGTCTAGCCATTCTCTTCACTTCTATGGAAACCACCAATAGTCGCAGCTTCGACCACCTAAGCTGGACATGTATAAATTTGATGGATCTCATCTGGCCATATGGCTAGCACAACTGGAGAAATATTTCACATTGAATCACATCAGAGATGATGCGACTAAGCTAAGTGTGGGAAGCCTATACTTGGACCAAGAAAGATGGCAATGGTGGTAGTGGCATCAATGCTGCTATGCAATGCCACTGACTTGGAAGATATTCTCAAAAGCCCTTTTTGATCACTTTGACCATGAATCTAACTTTTTGGGTCGTCTTACTAAGCTTTGACAGACAGGCACAATGCAAGAATATATTAAAGCCTTTGAAGCATTAGCCTTCCACACAGGAGGTCTAGCAGATGAATTCTACTTGGAATGTTTTATCAATGGTCTTAAAGACACCATACAAGCCCATGTTTGACTACAAAACCCAGTCTCATGGCTGGCAGCTTGCAAGATAGCTCGTGAAGTAGAACGTGCGTTAGCAGTCCAGTCGACTGGTCCAAATTTCATAGCCAAGGGACGCCCCACCCAGGCTCCGAGCACTACCCAAACACTTAAGGTTCAAAAGGTGTCACCAACAGAAATGGCGGAAAGAAGAAAGCAAGGATTTTGTTACTACTGTGATGAGAAATATTCCCCGTGGCATAAATGCAAGGAACCCAAATTCTTTCAAATTTATGCTACTGATCACAGTTCATCTGAGGAAGCCCCACCATTTGAGGGACCAGAGGAGGAAGATGAGGACAACCAACCAGACAATGAGCTCCCAGCTACACCTGAAGAACCAGTTATCTCGCTTCATGCTTTGGCAGGAATTTCTTCTCCCCAAACTCTCAAAATCAAAGGTTTTATTAAGCATCGCCCTGTAGTAGTCTTGATTGATAGTGGCAGTACGCATAACTTTATCCATCAAAGAGTTGCTAAAGCAGTGCATTATTTTGTCAGAGTGGTCTCTAATTTCCAGGTCTAGATTTTTGATGGGGGGACAATGAAATGTGAAGGCTGCTGTGAAAATGTCAAACTTCAAATGGGGGATTATCACCTAAAGACCCACATGTTTGCCATCAACATGGGTGGGTGTGACATTGTCTTGGGTGTTGAATGGCTCCGCACACTTGGCCCAATCATAATGGATTTCCAGGAGTTATATATGAGCTTCAAGAAGAATAACCACACACATACCCTCCACGGACTCCAGGCAGGTGCTCCTTCTATCATTAGCTCGCATAGGATGGAAAAATTGTTAAAAAAGGGCCACCATGGAGTTATAGCCCAATTTAATGTCATCCAGGCCTTCGAACCCACTTCTCTTCATATTCATCCGGAGATGCAACAGGTCTTAAACAACCATTTGTAGGTCTTTGAAAAGCATCATGAGCTTCCACCCTCAAGAGGGGAACATGATCATAGCATTACTTTGGTCCCAGGGGCACAACCACCAAATGTGCACCCATATAGATATCCTTTTGCCCAAAAGAATGAAATTGAAAAAATCATCAAGGAACTTCTGGAAGCCAGTGTCATTCGTCCTAGCATTAGTCCTTATTCATCTCCTATGGTCATGGTGCTCAAGAAAGATGGGGAATGGCATATGTGTCCAGACTTCAGGGCCTTTAACAAGTTGATGGTCAAAGATAAATTTCCCATCCCGGTTGTTAATGATTTGTTGGATGAACTAAATGGGGCTCAATTCTTTACCAAGCTCGACCTTCGCTCAGGCTATCACCAAATTCGCATGAAAGAAGTAGACATTCCAAAGACTGCTTTCCAAACTCATGAAGGCCATTATGAATTCCTGGTCATGCCATTTGGTCTCTGTAATGCCCCATCCACTTTTCAGAGCCTCATGAATAATGTGCTCAAACCATATCTCAGAAAATTTGTCCTTGTTTTCTTTGATGACATCCTCATCTACAGAATCACCTGGGAAAAACATCTTCAGCATGTAGATCTGCTCTTGCAATTGCCGGAAGCATAAATTATTTGTGAAATTGTCCTAGTGCTCTTTTGGCATGGAAGAAGTTGAGTATTTGGGCCACATTGTGGGGCGTGAAGGTGTCAGGGTGGATCCCAAAACATCTAGGCAATGCAGGATTGGCCTCACCCAAATACCTTGAAGAGCTTGAGAGGATTTTTGGGTCTCACCAGCTAATATCGCAAATTTGTCTGCAATTATGGTCGCATTGCTAGACCCCTCACTCACCTTCTCAAGAAAAAGTCATTCCTCTAGAATGATGAAGCGCAACAGGAATTTATATCTCTCATACATGCCATGTGTTCCACTCTCGTATTGGAACTACCCTACTTCACCAAATCTTTTGTGATTGAATGTGATGCTTCAGGTACGGGTATTGGAGCTGTCTTAATGCAGGAAGGTTAAACCTTGGCCTTCACTAGCCAAGAACTTAGTGGGAAAAATCTGGGACAATCTACCTATGAGAAAGAGATGATGGCCATCTTACATGCAGTGGATACCTGGCGACCATACTTATTGGGATGGCGTTTCCAAATCTGCACAGACCATTAATATTTTTTGGAGAAATGCCTATCCTCACCACAACAAAATAAATGGCTAGCCAAAATGTTGGGATATGATTATGAGATAATTTACAAGAAAGGGAGAGAAAATGTCGTAGCGGATGCTTTATCACGCCAATTTGAGGAGGAAAGCACCCTGCTAGCAATCTCTCTTCCCATTCCAGAGTGATTTAAGAGGCTCAGAAGGAATGGTTTTCACATCCTTTGCTCTCCCAACTCATTAATAAATTGCGGGAAGATCCAAATTCCATAGCAGGCTACTCTTGGCATGATGAGATTCTTCGCTACAAGGACAAAGTAGTGATATCACCAACATCCACCCTCAAAAGTTTCATTTTGGTAGAGTTGCATTCATCTCCCACTGCAAGCCATTCAGGCTTTCAGAAGACTTATGCTCGCACTCGACGTTCATTCTTTTGGACAGGCATGAAAAAGAACATTTTTACTTTTGTAGCTGAGTGTGATGTGTGTCAGTGCCACAAAGGAGAAACGGTCAAATCCCTAGGCACATTAAATCCATTATCCATCCCTGCCTCAATCTGGACGGAGGTTTCTATCGATTTCATTACGGGTCTTCCGAAGTCAGGAAACAAGTCAGTCATCATGGTGGTTATGGACAGACTTTCTAAGTATGCTCATTTTTGCGCCCTACCCCACCCTTTAACACCAACTTTGGTGGCTCAATATTTCATGGAATAGATCTTCAAATTGCATGGCATGCCCACTTCCATTGTGTCTGATCGTGACCTGATCTTCACCAGTAACTTTTGGCAGGAACTTTTCAGGCTACAAGGTACCCAACTACAACTCAATACTTCCTATCATCCCCAAACTAATGGTCAAACTGAAGCAGTCAACAAATGTCTGGAGACCTACCTCAGGTGTTTCACTTCAGAAAAGCAACATCTATGGGTACAGTGGTTACCTCTATCCAAATGGTGGTATAATACTAACTATCATGCCACCACCAAAATGACTCCATATGAAGCAGTTTATGGTCAACTCCCTCCTTCACCTACTTCTTATATCTAGGGATGCTCAAAGGTACAAGCAGTGGATCAACTCCTACAGAACCGTGCAACCATGCTGGCCCACCTCAAAGAGAATCTCCATCAAGCTCAAAATCGCATGAAGCAACAGGCAGACCAACATCGTTTAGAGCGCAAATTTCAAGAAGGAGATCAGGTATTCTTGAGGCTGCAACCATATAAGCAAACATCACTCAAAGACAAGGGTTGTCAGAAATTATCTCCAAAATTTTATGGACCGTATCAAATACTTCAACGCATCGAAGAAGTAGCCGACAAGCTAGCCTTGCCACCCACTGCAAAAAATCCATCTTGTTTTCCATGTCTCATGCCTCAAGAAAGTGGTTGGGAACCATTGCAGAATTCAAACCAGTCTACCGGAATTGGATGAAGAAGCTTCAATCTGGCTCCAACCTGAACAGGTTCTTGACACGCGAGAACGACACTTGCGCGACCGCACGATCAAGGAAGTCCTCATCAAGTGAAAAGACACCTCTCCAGAAGATGCGACCTAGGAACCAACCATTGTTCTTCAATAGTTTCCGCAGCTTCAGCCTTGAGGACAACATTATTTTTATGGGGGAGGGCATGTTAGGGTCCAACCCTAACCCCCTTATTTATGTAATAGGGTCGAGTCATAGTTATAGTTAGTTAAAGAGTCAATAAAGCCCATATTAATAATTGTAAGTGGTTGACCTGCATTTAAATAAGGGACCACAGTTAGTTGCAAATGGGCCATGGTATTAGATAGATGGTATTAATAAGAACCATGGTACTGACCCATGGTATTGCATGTATGAATCCTATATAAAGGATAAAGACTTCCCTTGAGGAGCGTCATGTCTTATTTTGTAATTGAGCCCAACTCTATTGGAGTTTGCCCCCTTGAAGAGGCAAGTGAACATTGCTTTCCTTTCTGAATAATAAAATACATGCTGTTATTTCTTATTGTTCTGTGTTCTGGGTATATTTCTTCGCATACTTGGTATTCTGGTATCTTCTCGCAGGTCAAGAGCATAACAATGTCAACATGTAAAAATCAATAATTAGTCTTGGATACATGGAAAATACCAAAAAAATTGTAAAACTCAAAAATAAAGAAAACAATCAAAATGATTTTGTTTTACCAATGGCACTCCATTGCTCAACTTCAGGTAGCACGAGCTCTTGATCTCTGTGGTAATCCATCTTGACATATGGATAGTCTTCAATCGCCGCATACGTAGCCATCGAAAGAATACAAGTGTGAAACTCATGGAAGATGAAATTTCATGTATATACATGAGGTCTACCCATCGCCTCATCCATGGATATCTAGGATCCAGAAGCTCGAGTGGGATATGCTGTAGACAAAGTAATGGAATCCTCTCCAAGGCAAATGGGATCAATATATCATCATACCCAAAGTTTTTCGCTCGCCCATATTTTGCCTTGGTAAGATATTTTTCATGTTTGCTAACACCCCCTCACTAAAGTTGAACAATGTCGGCTCTGTGCACTCTAATGTGTATTGCATTTGGGACCTGTTAGACAAATGAAAGGTAGCATTTCCAGCCAATCTAGTAATGATGAAAAGGATTTTCTTTAGAGGCAAATGTACCACATCCTTAATCTTGATTTTCCCATACTTTTTGGCTGGGATCGAGGTCTATAATGTGCAACAATATAGTCCTTGACAGTCTCTCTACCCCTTCTTGAACCAAATAATGAGGTAGGAGCACCTCTCCTTGATAAACCTATCAAGAAATAAATGTCTTCCACCTGTATGCTAAGCATATGTTCTCCAAGCCTAAAGGATTGTGCCTGCACATCCCATGCATTGACAAGATATTCCAATAGTTCCATCTGTGCTCTCATCCCAGGAATCCAAAATAACTTAAGAAGCTTACAATTTCTCAATGCCTGGATGGTTGCTGGATCATTGGTAGGATCCATGTCTTGGCATTCATAATCTATTTCTCGCTAAATCAAATCCATTTCATTCCAATGGATGCTTGAAACATGACAAGAAAAATGATTAGAATAAACCCCATGCAAAAATATGAGAGAAATTTGAGAGAAAGGAGAAAAATAAAATTTTCAAATTCACCCAGCGCACCCTACTAAAGGGAGATAGTGCACTGCAGTGCTCTCCGTAGTTATATCTTTACTGGCCCAACACACTTTTCAACATTTTTGGGGTTTGTTGGAGCTAGGGCGCAAAATTAAAGCCCTAAATCACTCAAAGCTTGAAACAATTTGCATCAAATGAAAAACAAGAACCGTGAAAATAAAGAGGAAGGTAAGATCTCTTATGTGCAAGTGACAACACCGAAATGATCCACCGGATTGGCCGCAATTTATTGCTAAATATCGGGGGGAAAATGCACTGAGAGCTCACTCACCAAGATGTAAAATGTGAAATGGTAAAAATAAAATTACTTTTCTCCTATTTATGGTCATTTTTTATGATTATTTAACTATATTGTATTATTTTTAGTTAAATTTAACCTAATTTAACCATTTATCATATCTTTTTAATATTTTGGTGATGTTTTGAGCAGTTTAACAGCTATTTGAAGGAACTAATAACGTTTTTGAGTTGAAACAGATCATTTTGATGAAGGAGCGTACTTTATCACTTTTTCGAGCTCTGTAAACTCACGAAAAGGGAACCCCTTGGAGTCATCTTTCAACGCTTTTCAGACTCCCTAAACATGCAAAAGACGTCTACTCAATATAAGTTTAACCCTTTTCCCGACTAGGATAGACTATTTATGAAAAAGTAATACCTTAGTCAAACATGGCTAAGAGGTTATCCTAAGTATTGTTTTCTACCTTTTCAGACACAAGAGACTATTTATGAAAAGGAACCTTTGAAGTTTTCTTTTTTGCCTCTTTTTCAAACTCTCTAAACATGAAACATAAGTCGAGTTTCACCTTCGCTGGACTTGTAAAAGCATCAAACAACAATGGACTCGTTAAACATGACGAGACTGAACCACTCCTTCTCAAGGTTCGTTAAATATACTCAGAGGGATTCATCTGAAGGATGAAATTACAAAGCAAGCATATGTTATCCTCCTTGAGCTTGTAAAAAAAAAATAGGTATTAACCAAAACTGGTTGGGGAAATTGGGAAAACAGGGTACTTAACTTATTAATGTTAGTGAGTCACCCTTGAACATGACACTCTTTCACTTCATCTTTGTGGCTGTTTGGTTGGGAAATTTGCTCGTCTTTTTGGTTCATCACACCATATTAAATCATCAATATTCAGTTTTGGGTCAATGCCGCCAACTCCATTCAGATTTTTCAATATTTTCAAGACAATTCCTTTAGTTGATATCTGCTACAATAAGCCTTCATTCATGTTTTCCGTTCCTGAACCAGTTTCACATCAACATGATTCTGTCTCAAATCTTGATACCTATTTTGTTTCATTGATGGGGGATACATCAAGGCCCTCCTATGATAGGTCACTTCTTATCGACATAAATTCATTATCTAAGATGTTGGCTTAGAAACTCCCTTCAGTACCTTGGGGCTTGCATACATCAATGGAAAGTTTCCTTACTCTTGGCGAAAATTTTTCATCGTTGGCCTTTGACCGAAAGATTCAGTGTGGTGTTAGACTTCAACTCATTCATTCACACCATACAGATTGTACTAGGGTACCTTCAGAGCCATTAACATCATCGATGGTTTCTCTCTTGTCTATTAATGGCTTATGTTATTGGCTAGATTTCAGATGGTGTCTACCATGTTTGACTCTAGCTCATTTATTCACATGGCTATACTTGTACGTTGGATGATCAAGTGAATAAGATAGAATACCCTAGATCTAGTTTCATCCATCCAGGCTGCGATTTCAGGATTGATGCATGATTACAAAGAATGATGGCCATGATCATTCAGACAATCATTCAAGCATCGGTGTACTTTCTATCATCAATGCATGAGACTTCTTGATCATTGTACATGTAATGTTATCTTATGTGCTGAGCATGGGTATGCCTCCCTCAACAAAGATATAATGAAGAAAATGTATTGTAACCGATGATGATCTCAACTAGTTGTTCTTTATCCAGATTTGCCACAAGGTAAAGCACTACAATCATCAACTGCCACTTCAAACTTTGTACTTTAAGGAGCAATCTATTATATGCCATTTTGTCACATCTGTTCAATAGTCCTACAAACTTGATCAATCAACATCCATGAACATGTTCTCATCATCCCTTCACAAAGCCATAAGCATGAACTTTCCAAAAAGTATGAGCTTCTAGGATTAATTGCTTAAAGCTAATGTTTTCAGCCCCAATGCACCCTATCCCTTTATCCACCTGTATTCAGCGCTAGTTTATCCCTACTGCACCTGCGTTGACCAACACTTGTTGCTCCCTTCTATAGGTGTTCTAACTCTAGAAAATTGGGAAAATTAAAAAGAATTCAGAAACTTCCTCTTCTAAAATATTACAAGGGTTGTTTTAACTATTTACAATGGATAAGAAGCTCGAATCCTATTTGATCCTTTCTTGGAGACTTCACCTCTTATCCCTTGAGCTCATCCTCCCGTCATATGTGTATCTCAATCCCATAGCATCAGGGTTAGCTTTTGGAGATTGATATTGCCCTTATGCCGTTGACTTGAACCTAAATGAGTCATCATATTCATGCATTAGGGTCGATATTAACGTTTTCTTTGTGACAAGTAAGGAAAAGTAAACTTGTGGAGACATATACAAGATTAGCTACTATTTATAGTTGTAAACTCTCTCCTATTTCTATAAATACAAATAATATCTTGTTTTCCTATATTTTTCATGTTATTTTTACACTCATATATCTCAATGCCTTGTTGATTCATTGAATAGAGATGTTAGGTTATGCTACTTGGTTGTTCTGGATCCTTTGCTTGTTTTATTCATGCGTGCATGTTCTAATTATAGCAGTTGGAGTTACAATTGGAGCTTACAAGCGAGGAGGAAGAGAAAGCTTGTTACAGATTCGAGGTAGTCTTCTTTCCCATTATTTAACTTCTTTAAGGAAACTCTATGTTCTTTTCCTTCTGTTGTTCTATACTACTCCACTAGGTCTAGAGAATTCACCTTTGTCAACAATCATAAATTTCGCAAAACACAAGGCATATAGGGCTAATCACCAAAACAAGACTGTTGACATCAAGAGAAAAAATCAAGTCAAGACTTATAATTCTTTTTCCGCTCTTTCAAAGTATAGTATAAATTGTAGAAAATGCAACAATCCAGGTCATGAAGCACACAATTTCCCATTAAAGCCAAAATAAACAATATGGATAAAGAATACTGAAGAATCTACTTTTGAGAAGTGCGGCCTAGCCTAGAAAGCCCAAAAAAATGAAAATATATAGTTTCTAGATAGTGGATATTCTTGGCACATGGAAGGTGACCAAAAAAATTTCAACTCACTAAGCATAAAAAGATGATGGAAATGTAACATTTGGAGATAATGGATCTACTAAAATTATTAGAAAAGGCATAGTGACTCATCAATGGCGGGGAAAAAGCACAAAATACACTATATGTTGAAGGGATCAAGCATAATATTTTGAGTGTCAGCCAAATATTTTATCAAGGACATGATCTCATTTTTCGTGCCAAGGACTGTGAGATAAGGAGGCCATTTACAGGAAAATTGGTTGGAAAAGGAGTAAGAATAACAAACAATGTATACATTTTTAGTGAAGTTCTAAAAGAAAGATGTCACATGAGTCATTCAATTGAAATTTGGTTGTGGCACAAGTGTTTGGGACACCTAAGATATGATAACTTGCAGAATATTAGCAAAACTAAGGGAATAAGAGATATATCAAAAATATTAAAGCCAAAAAATTCTATTAGTGTACCATGTGAACATGGAAAGCAAACAAAGAACAACTTAAAAAAAAATGAATGCTTGACATCGATGCCTCTTGAAATAATTCATGTGGATCTATGGGGCCTAGCCATAAATCCAACTCTACAAGGAAAAAGGTACTATTTATAGATGATCATACTAGGACGATGTGGTTATTTTCCATAAGATATAAGTCAGAAGAAATAGATTGTTTTAAAACTTTCAAAGCAACAGTTGAAAATAAAAGCGAGTTGAAGATCAAATGCTTAAGAACAAATAAAGGTGGAGAATTTACCTCAGGAGAATTCAACGAATTTTATGAAAAATATGGAATCAAGAGGCAACTTTCTATTTGTAGGAATTGACAACAACATGGGCTGGTAAAAATAAATAACATATTTGTATAGGAGACTGCAAGAACAATGTTATTAGAAGTTGATTTACAGGATAAAGTTTGGAGGGAGGAAATTGGGGCAGAAATATACATCATGAACATGGCACAACTCTGGGTAAGTAGTGATAAAAATCCATACAAACTATGGAAAGGAAGGATTTCTTCTGTGAAACACTTCAAAATATTTGGAAGCAAATGCTTTATGAGGATTAATGACAATTCACTAGGCAAGTTTGACTCTCGTGTTTATGAAAAAAAATTCTTGGATACTTTTTAAGAAGAAAGGCCTACAAATGCTACAAGAATAATATATAGAAGGTGGTAGAAAGTATTAATGTAAATATAGATGAGAATCTTCCTGAAAGAGAAGTAGAACTGTCAAAAGAAGAAGATCCTAGCTTTGTAGATCAAGAGGAAGGTGTTGCAAAATAAGAGTAGGAACTAGAAGTTTTTCCAAAAGCACCATCCCGAAGAACATGTTATTAGAGATATGGACACAGGTATACAAACAAGACGAAGGATGACAAACACACCAAAAAGTTATGATATTTTCTTGCTATCCATAATAGAACGAAATAATTTCAGTCAAGCAAGTGTGGATCATCATTGGATAAAGCAATGGAAGAAGAGATGAACCAAATTGAAAAGAATGGAACATCGGAAGTAGTACCTTGTACAAAGGATAAGAATGGCATAAGAACCAAGTGAGTTTTTAAGAAAAAAATGAATAAAGAAGCACAAATGATCAGAAACAAGGAAAGATTGGTGTGCAAGGCATATACTCAAATTGAAGGAATTTTTGCTTTTGTTGCCATGTTAGAGACTATAATGAATTTTTTAGAATTTTCTTGTTCAAAAGGATTCAAATACTATTATATGTATGTGAAATCAATTTTTCTAAATTGAGATATAAAAGAAGAAGTATGCTTGTGATCCAGGGGATAAAAAATAAGCTCAAAAATCAAAATGCTCAAAATCGCTCAAGATTAGTGCCAAATCATAGATCTTGTAGTTATGATTCCAACGACACTTGAATTGTCTCAATCCAACACCATATGTGAAAGTTAACGCGTTCTGAAGATTTTGGAAAACAACTAAAAAGTCAACTTGTAGGGTTGAATGGGAAGGCTGTACAGGTGACGTGGCATTGGCATCATCAAGTGACTGTGCATGTACAATGGAATCATGGACCAATCACGTGCTAACATGTGGCAGGTTATCTAAGCTGTGTTGGTGACATTTTATTGGTTGTTGGTTTTGTGGTAGACTAATCATGAGGCACCACATGGCCCAATGGGAGAGCACCACATGGCCCTTAGTTTTTGTGCAAAATTTTTTTGGGTCAACCAACTGACCTCGCCGGATTTGAATCAACAACCTGCCAATTACCAACTAACCGTCGAACCATCCGATCAACCTTGTTCCTTTTTCAATATGGATGGAAAATTTATATTTAAAAAGTAGTTGATTTGGAGTTGGCGGGAGGGGCAGGGCACATGGCCCCAAACCCTGGTTATACGACACCACACGATCTTGGCGTGAAGGCGGAGGGTGTGGGTAGTTAGTCCGACCCCTAGTCCCATTATACCACTCGTGACCACTGATAGAGTATGGTGGAGGGGGTAGGTGGATAATCCTCAACCCCTAGTCCCAATGGTCTCCATGAAACCAACGACGGGAGTGATGGAAGGACCAGCCCTGACCACATGTCTACCATTAACGATGAAATTTTCACCAAAAACATCCCAAACTGTTTCCTATGGGAGCCACCAAAGGGTTGAATCGTTGCCAATTTTACATTTTTGTCATTTTACAGGATATATAAAAAATAAATGGAGAAAGAGGCCTAACTTGGTCATTTTCAGTGCTTTTAGGCTAATAAGAGCTTAAACAAGGATTTTTGGGTGTTTTGGATACAATCACAAAAATTATTTTTGTGATTTGAGCATTGTATGTTGATGCAATTTACATTTTTAACATACAATAGAAAGGGCCAACATTGGAAGTTGGACCGAGAGACGTAGCCTAAGAGGGGTGAACTCTGTCATCAAATTGTTGTTTGTGTGATGCCGCATATTTTCAATTTATTTTTTTTTTAATTTTTTTTATTATTATTTTTTTATTTTTTATTTTTATTATTATTTTTTTTTTATTTTTTTTATTTATATTTATTATTATTATTATTATTATTATTATTATTATTTCAAATTTAACTAAAAACATTAAGTTTATGTTCTTCTTCAAATTGATCTATTTCCCACAAGACATAAAGTTTATGTACAACTTTTACAATGATGCTTTTACAATGACTTTGTACAATGATAATTTTACAGTGATTGTATGCAGTGCTTCCAACTTGAAGACTTCATGTGGTGAACTTCTTGCTATTGTTCTACACCTTGATTGCTGCTCTTGTCATGCTACCCTTTCTCACTCTTCAGAAAATTAGATTATGCATTGAGTCTTCTCTTGATGAATATATAATACCTGCAAAAAGTCTTCAAAGAAATACCCATGACATGATAATAGCATGCTACCCTTTCTCGCTCTTCAGAACATTAGATTATTGAGTCTTCTCTTGATGAATATATAATACCTGCAAAAAGTATTCAAAGAAATACCCATGACATGATAATAACAAAACTTACCTCATCCTGTAGAACATATGTCAGTGCTAAACAAAAACAACAAATTAGAATACAAAGAAACTAATGCAATTAAGAGATGAACATGCATATACAGAAGATACTTACCTGTAGCTTACCTCTGCTGCATCATTTTTCTGCACCTTGCTCTTTGCTGCCCTAGAAAGTCTGGTCCTTTGCACCCCTTGACAACACTTGATCTAGTTTTTCTTGCCTTCTAGGAGCATGATATTTAATATAATGTATCTCTGTAATTTTAGATCCCCAACATGTGATATTCGGTCCTGTAGAATCCCTCTGAGTCTTCTTTCCAATGCCACAGGTTTGACCCGATTTAGACTCTTCAAGGCAAAGTTATTCCCAATCTCTCACAATGACCTAATTATGGACTAGTTCAGTAGAGCGAACTTGTACGATGTACCACGTGTCACTGTTTCCTCCTTTGACTCTAAAATTGATACACAGAAAGCTACAGTCCATGCACTGTCCGCCAGTTTTTACAGAATTCTAATCCTTTTCTCTAAGAGAGAGTCATGCCGATTTTCCCAAGGTCACTTCTTTGAGATGACATTCGACAACCCGCAAAAACCCTAACTTCCACAGAGCATATCTTCAAAAATATAGCGAACCAAGATCTAAAATTAGGTCATGACGTTCATCATGTTTGCGAATGAAATGGTTTTTAATTTCAGAATGTAAGACATCTTAGAAATGAAGTTATAGCAAAAATTCCATGATCACTACATTTGGAAGATATATGAGATTTATTTTCATAGAGTTGAGAGGGCTTCTATAGAGAATGTTGGACGGATTTTAGGAGCTTAAAAAATTATTAATTATGGACTATTCAATGAGCAACACGAATTATGAGTGCCATGCCACAACCCCATAGGGTTTTAGCCCACTAACTGGGGTTACTAACTTCAAACATGAATATCTCTCAAACCGTGAAGAATTACTTGGTGTGCCATATATCAATGGAAACATCTCGACAAGTAGAATCTATCTAGAAGATCCTTGACTCAAAATAGAGTAAGTTGTCAAGTCAAAATTCCCTTGCAAGATTAGGGTAGCCCCTGGTGCTGCTTGGGTTGACATCAATGACAACCTCAGATCATCTTTAGATCAACAAAATCCCACATCTTAAAAAAAAACATATCTTGGTTTGTAATAATTTTGTTACTAAATGGGTAGAGGCTAAAGCTGTTTCTTTTGCCATTGAAAAAGTTGTTGTTGATTTTTTGTTTAATGAAATTTTTACTAGATTTGGTGTTCCTAGAGAAATTGTTTCTGACAATGGACCGCAGTTTGTTTCTAACTTGGTACAGGAAGTCATGAATCAATATAAGATTTGGCACATGAAATCTACATCATACCACCCACAAGAAAATGGCCAGGTGGAATCCACAAATAAGGTGATCGAATCCATCCTCACCAAAATAGTAAACATGCACAGGAAGGATTGGGCTAGTCGGTTTCCTGAAGCCTTATGGGCTTATCGAACCACTTGGAGGAACAACACGGGGCATACACCATATGAGTTGGTGTACGGAAACAAGTCCTTTTGCTGATTGAATTTCAGATAAAGACTTTTAGGACTACAGTTCAGTTGGGTCTAGATCTCTCGGAAGCACAACAACAACGTCTATTGCAGCTAAACGAATTGGATGAATTTCGAAGGGATGTTGTTCAACAGAATATTTTGGTGCAGCAACAATGCAAGAAGTGGCATGACAAGTTTATCAGGAAAAAGCAGTTCCAACCAGGTGATTGGGTACTTCTCTATGATTCTAGATTTAAACATTTTAAAGGGAAGTTCCATACTCGTTGGATGGGACCGTATGAGGTAATTCAAGTCTTCGACAATGGGGTTGTAGAAGTCAAAACCATCGATGGGCAAGATTCAATTTTCCTTGTGAATGGGCATAGGCTTAAGGTATATTTTCAGCCCATCACAAAGGAAGACTTCATGTAGCAAGTGCAGCAACAATCTGAACTTCAGTTCGTAGGTGGCTATGCCAGCCTATTTTGATATGATTTCTTCTCTCTTGAAATGAAATTTAAAGAAAAATAAATAAAAAAGAAAAAGAAAAAGATTTTTTCCTGTGATTGTGAAAATCAGTTCTACTGACATAATTGCAGAAGGATCAACTTGAAAACCAGCTTGCTATTAGGAAGATCAGTTCTAATAAAGTGGGAATGTTGCTTGATCTTTAAATGTGTTAACTGTCACCAAGAAGAAGCAGGTTCAAGTACAGGAACTAGACCCTTATCCAAGTTTGGGATAGCTGGCACGAAAATTTTTATTTTAGGTAACACTCAATTCCCGTTGCATTTATTTTATGGATTAGCACTATGCAGGTAGATATCAAGTGAAATTCTGCCTTTCAAAATCCCCTTATTTTCTTCTTTTTATCCCAAAAGTTTACCATCCCTTTCTTCAAAGAAATTTCCCTATCTAATTTCGTATTTCCCTCTTTTCCCTTGAAAATTTTCCCCAAAATCCCTCTTCAATTTATCCCTCTTGGTGGTTTCGCTCTTGAATTCCCTGTCG
This sequence comes from Pinus tabuliformis, assembly GCA_031772625.1. NCBI lineage: Eukaryota > Viridiplantae > Streptophyta > Pinopsida > Pinales > Pinaceae > Pinus > Pinus tabuliformis. Next base: position 1,564,462,274 of record CM062804.1, read on the forward strand.
TAATTTCCTTCCCATTCTAAAAATTTACCCTTTTCCCACTTCTTTTTTCCCTCATGGATTGATTGTAGGATCTGATGTGAACCTACAAATCAGATCAAAAGGCATATGTTAACACCAAGGAATGGAGAATAAAATCTCCTTTGTATATTCAACAAATCTTTTTTAATCCAGTCTATGAATTGTATTCTATCAAAAATCTCTTTTGGCTCCTACTATGCTAAAAATATCCCTGGTGCAGGAATGTGTGTTCAAAGTGCAATCGAATTCAGTGTAGGCATGGGTAGTGTAAGGATGTTTGAAGTGCAAGCGCGCTCGGTATGGGAATGATTGGTGCAGGCACATTCAAAGTACATGCACGATTCAGTGCAGGAATCCTCACTGCTGAGCGTGCCCAATTCAAAACACATGTTCTGGTGTAGGAATACTTGGTGCAGAAGAAATGTGTATTAAAGCTTATCTTTTGTTTCATGAACCTTTGTACAGGTAGAACAACTGTGCCACCAACAGATCATGACATTAAGTTTATGTTATGATTAATCCATTGTTTCATCATTTACTATAATAGGGATTAATCATTTAAGTGCAAGGATATTTTAGGTTATAAAATCTTATCTTTTTAATGAGTACTAAAGTACGCTTTATGTGAAATCATGGAGTAAATGCAGAGCAATATGATTCTCTCGAAATTCAATACTTACCCTCCCTTGATAAACTCATCACCTGATAGTAATAGCCTCAACCCAAGTCCGACCTTGCATGACCGTTATGTGAAATTATTGTCTAAGCCGTCACCTCTTCCAATCATTATAGCCTTCCTGTATCGGCACCAATTCACGTTCGCATCCATGTAATTATAATGATGAAGCACGACCCTTTGGGAAATGGTTGATTTAACGACGGGTGTGTAGCTCGATCACAATTTGGGTTCTTTTTTGCTGTGATATCTTTTTGAAACAGAGAGTGGGTGAATTTGAACAGACATGGCGCCTGTAAGGATCAAGCCACGATCCATAGAGATGGAACAGATAGCTGAGTACATGAATAATCTTGCAATGTTTCAGGAATCTGGGTTCTTGTTATAGAAATTTTTGGGCACTGTAACCCCAATCACAAATGTCCATAAACCAAGGGCTCCTAAGTCCCTAAAAGTGTTGTTCCGACCCATAAAAGAACAAGGTCAACTGATTACATCATCTCCCAGAAGTTCTCCATGAAAAACTACTCAGAACTGGTCAGAACTAGACCATCTCACCTGCTCCATGGTTAAAGTGCATGGCATCCCACCTAAATGCACACGGGAGGTGCGATGCATACTGAAAATCCCTTCTATGGGGTGCGATGGGCGAGAGTGGACAAATGGCAGGGTCAATTTGCGAGGTGGAAGATCATGGAATCTTCCAGAAACTTCTCCTGTGACACTTGCCTCTCTGCATTCGCCCAGGGATGAGTAAGAGATCATCAATCTCCAAGTGGAATCAAGAACTATCAGAGAGAGGACACTAATCAAATCTCAAAAGCTAACTCACCCCCCTTGCAAACATCTATATATGGATCCCTCATCCCAGAGATCCAGAGGCTGGAATTTTGTATCTTGTAAGGAAGTGCTGCTGGTTTCTTGGTATAACATCATAGTGTTGGGTGATCTAAGCTTTTCATGAGGTGAAGAAGGGATTTCTTGTTGAGAGGATGACGCTGGGTCAGAACAATTGGTTGTAATCCTCTTTGCTATTCTTGATTATTAATAAAGCTATTCAAGTTTTCCTCCACATTCTTGTACGATTGATGATATATGCATTTGTGTGGTCAATATATATCTGGCCCTATATTGTTTATGATAGTAGATCTTTGTTCTTGGATAGTGTTATGCTGCTTTGATTCACAGGTGCTCTTTGAAGCTGGGTAGACGAGGAAGCGAGTGGCAAAGATCTATCAGAAGGGAGAGGAATCAAGCAAGGAACCAAGTGCAAGATAGAGGTTGGTCTCCTTTATTCCCCTCTTATCTACTTCTCATAAAGGAAAACGAAAGTGGTTTTAGTTCGTTTGTTTCTAAGGTAGCTACCAACCTTAGTGGGACTAGCAACTCTGCATAGACACTAGATTTCCCGATAACAAAATGGCGACTCCGCTGGGGAGTGAATAGATTGTTTGTTTGTCTATATTTTTTTGCTTTATAAACTTACAGACGGAGCCTGAAGTCAAGCCAGCTAGCCTTTGAACTGCATTTGTTATGCAAGTGCAAAGTAGATCAATGCTGCTTCAGTCTATCTCCGGGTTTTGTTTATAAACTGAACAATCGATTTACAAGCTCTCTAATTGCCCTTGTGGTGGCTCTAGTAACCTCTTTAGATCTACCCTTGTGATTTATTTACTGATTACCACTTTCTCGGCCTAAATCCCTGAACTATGCTGCAAATTGTGATCAAGAACTGGATCAAAAGTCTCGCACTGTACCATCGCACCCTCTCTTCAAGGATATCAGTATGCATCGCACTTCCCGTGTGTTGTAGGTGGGATGCATACTGGAATCCCTGTGTAACAAGTGCGCTGATCAGAAAGGGCTAATTTTTCCTTCAAAATTTGGTTTTTTCACTCTTTTTAGCTCTATTCAGGAGTTTGTTGTCTGTATTCAGTATACCTCTGTTGGAAACCCCCTTCCTTGCCATTATTCTGCCTCCATTGTGCAAAGAACTGTAAATGTTTTTATGTATTGTGAGCCATTTTTAGTTCTCCTTTACAAAGAAGTAGCATAATTGAACTGTCGTTTCTTGATCTGGAAGTGTCGCAAGTGTCGTTTTCAGTCATAGAAGAGAATCTGATTGTTCTTGATAGTCGATTACACTGTTACTCTTGTATTTGATTTGAATTAGTAGTTTTTTAAGTGTCGAAAGCAAGCTTTCAATTCCAAATCACAAAGTGTCGTCATTGTCTTCATTTTGTCTCGAAAAGAAGCTTGTTAGTATTGTCGCTTTAAAAAAATAATTCAGATTTGCGCTTAGCTTTATTTTTATCATTCACACATTAAGAAGGCTGAAAACAAATACATGCATGTGCATTTGCATTTAGACTATTTTTTGGTTTGATTTAGGACAGTGCATATAGTGTGTGCTCTCTGCTCTATGTTGAAAGAATATCGTCTCTCTTTCTTTAGTAGCTAGGATTTTCATTGCAAAAATGAGATTAAACGATTGTTTATCATCTTAGATTGCATTTTAGGAATTGTATATCTACATCACGCGGTGAACCTGAAAGGCAAATTTCTTAAGCAAGATCAACTGTAAAATAAATTTAATGAATCTAAAAATGCTTTGGAATCTAACGAACAACATTTAGAAGTCTAAGCTAGAGACGTATTTCGGTGTCGTAAAGCCTGGTAACTGTTGTTTTCATTGCTGGTTGGGTGATTCCTCCACTTTGAGACGACAAGTGCCAGTACAGACTTGTGCTCCCATGTACCGCCGAGTATATATTAGGAGACCACAATATGCTTTATCCTTTATCCATAGGAAGCAGTGTCTGCCGCCCTATCGATCGCAATGCACTGAACATAGCGTTCGGGAAGATTGACTTCCGTACCGTAAAAAGTATTCTGTAGTTTTGCGATTGGTTTGGTAATCCCTCTGTCTAGATTTCCAGAGTAGTCTCTTTCATTCCTTTTCAGACTCCTTAAAGGAAAAGGTCCATCTGAGCACTTGTCACTTCAAACTCATTAAAAATTGAAGGCGACTAGAGTCATCTTTTGTTTTTTCTCGACTCTTAAAAATTGAAAAAACAAGTTGTGTCAAAGCGTCTAAAATTTATTTTAATCGGAATAAACATCACCTTTCCTACATTGGTCTTAGGTTGAGAAAAATGGAGTCAACCAACCAAGGATTCCCCCTTGGAGGAAATCCTAATCCTTTCTCCTCTTGGGTAGATGTTGGTGCACCCCATATGGCCACATTGTCACTTCCAAGTTGATAATCAACTTGCCCATATGGCTATTCTCGACCTCTGTCGTTCAGAACACCGTGATTCCTGAACAATCAAGTCAACAACTAAATGATACCAGAGTTACCCCCCAACCTTCTACTTCGTCCAATTCTCCCTCTCCTCCTTCCTCTTCACTTGATGAAGCTGGTAAAGCTAAAAATCAAGTAACTGAGAAGAAAAAGGAGAAGAAGGAGAAAGAGAAGAAGAAGAAGGAGACAAAGGCGAAAAGGGGCAACCAGGCATCGTCTAGCGAAAATCCACACACTGCACCGTCCAGGCCTAAATCGCCATGTGTCATTTGCAAAGGAGACCACTATCATCGAGATTGTCCTTGCATCCCTCGGATCTTAAGGGACTGGTCTCCTCGTTTGCACAATCCGGTGTCATCAACCTCTGACGATCATGTTGAAAATACATCGTAAACTAGTGAAAGTGAAGCCCCTGGACCGAAAGGAAAATGTAAATTTCCTTGTAAACTGTGTGAAGGTGATCACGCCGTCCACCGTTTTCCCTTCTTAGACAAGGCTAAAAGATTTTTGGACGACCGTTCGGTTTCACCGTTATGGCTTCCTCCTGGATATAAGAAACTCTTGCCGAGTCCGTCACTAGTTGAAAATCTGGCTGACACGCCATTGTGGTTGGTTGAAGCGTCTATCATTGAATATGAACCCTCTGAATCCACACCAGACGAAATTAAAAAGGTCGAGGCGGCAGTTGACCCAGTCTTGCCTTCAGAAGGTCCATCTTCAGATGATACAGTCATCGGAGAGAATGACAACGACACCGTTCAAATCCTCTTCATAAGCACAGACTCCGATGAAAATGGGGGCAGTCTACCCATTCCTTTACCTCAGGAAGGAAGTTCATCAGAGTCATATCTGGCCGTCTTTTCGGTCCCACCTCCAAGCAACCTAGTTGTTTCCTTCGATTGGAATCTACTAGGCAGACCCCGTTTACTAGCTAATGTACCATTTCGAATCATTGCTCAAATATATATAATGGTCATGGCCAGTACCATCATAGATGAAGGGGCTTCTGTGAGTATCCTTTCCTCAACTGCTTGGAAAGCGCTTGGTTCGCCATCGCTTTTGCCTAAAATGAGAAATCTAACAGGCTTTGACAAAGGAACCATTCGACCGTTAGGGATCCTTCCCAATGTGCTGATAACATTGAGAAGGAAAACTGTTCACATGAACGTAATGGTAATACAAGGACCCATAGATTATAATCTACTCCTTGGACGCGACTATATTTATTGCATGGGAGCCATTGTCTCCTCACTCTTTAGAGTAATGTGTTTTCCGCATGAAGGAAGAGTGGTCAAGCTCGTAGACCAACTTTCATTTCCCGGTTCACACATAGAAAATAGTCAAATACCATCCCTGAATGGTCTTTTCACGCAAGGAATGTCTCATCAATCCCCAGTCCGTCCACCTAATGAGTGCAAGTGATTTGGGAGGACATGACTGAAACCTAGGGGGCATGCACCCTGGTCTGTTTTGACAGGAAAACCTTGGGTATAGGGTAGGTTTCCGCGAAGGATATATGACTGGTTTATGAGATTAGACTAGAATAAGATTCCTTTGTCAAAGTTATGTGAGTGGAGACAGTTGCGCCACCCACCTTTGTTTATTTCAGTAGACATCGCCGAGGAAGTGTTTTGTCTGCAGTGCGGATAGAAAAATCTTTGGTAACTTGGAAATTTTTCGCTATACCCGGGGGCATGCAAACCTTTTGGCGTGCAAGCGAAGAGCGACCATTTATATTTTAAATTTGTAGGTCCTCTAACCCTTTAAACTCGTAGGATTGGTCGTTTCCTAACTTGCATAAAGAAAGGATGCGGGGCAAAGCTTTGAAAAAATGCCATTTTAAATGAGACATCCTTATTACACGACTGGATCGAGCAGTTTTAACACGGAATTCAAGCTCGTTAAAAAATAAACATAAGCAATGAGCAAATGTTTCCCCCAGAGTTTAAGCTCATTCATTAAAAAAATGAACCAATTTCCGGTAAATAACCATCGTGAATGCATTATCATCAACCTTTGAAACCTTGGTCATGTTCTCATCATCACCTCCACTCTGTATTGGCCGATCATTCACCTCCACTTGATTGTTTACCCTTTTCAAGGAACAGCTACGAAGAGTGATCCTGTTAGCCATCCTTGTGACACTGCCGTGATTGGAAAATTCCAAACCTTACCTAGAATTAGTTGCTACCCGAATTTATCACTCGTTCCTCAAAAAACGAGTCTCCTTTAAGCTCTTTTCATCTAACTCGTAAAATATGAAAATATTGCCGAGTAATTGGCCTCTCTAGCTCGTTAAAGTGACCAGAAGGGCTATCCCTCCTTTAGATTTTAATCATTTTGGACCTGAGGGATTATTACACAAAAAGATCGAGCGCTTGTTTTGTTCGGCTCGTTAAAATTACCGAAAATTCATGCCTTTTGTATTATTTTATACTTTTTCGGACTTAAGGGATTATATGACGAAAAAGGACTGTTGGAGTTTTCTTTACGTCCCTTTCAAACTCTCTAAAATTGAAAAGGACCAAGTTGTCTTTGTTGTTAAACTCGTTAAAACCTAATAGCGACAGACTTGTCCATACAGACAAGAACGAGTTTCACTATCGCTAGGCTCATTAAAACATAGTGATGGGTTTGCCCGAAGGGAAAATTATAGAACAAGCATATGTTATCCTCCTCGAGCTTGACAAAAATAAAGAGGTACTGGTCAGCAATGACTAGGGAAAAATTGGGAAGAAAACTTAAAGAAACTTTATTGGTAGCAAGTCGCTCTTGAACATGACACTTTCGCTTTGCATCCGAGTCGAGTTGGGTTGTTCCTTTCACTGGTCATATCACCATTGGTCCGTCGCACCATCCATATTTGGGGTTAACGCTACCAATCCATCATGTCAGTGTCACTGATATGTTCAAGAGAAGTCGCTCAGAGAATTCACCTGTGTCTCATCCACTGCAATACATTTACACTCTGTTCTTTCATGACCACCACCCTGAACCTTATGTCATCAGATCGTTTTCACCTCCATTAAAATCATTTGCTCCGTTCCATGTCATTGATGTGGGATTCACTAAGGCCCTCCTATGACGGATCGCTTCTTGTCGACATCAGCTCATTATCCAGGAAGTCGATCTAGGAACAACACTTTCAGTACTTTGAAGCTTGCATGGCTCAATGGTAAGTTTCTCACTTCCGTCGACTGGTTTACATCAATGGCCTTCGACCGAAAGATTTTGCGTGGTGTTTGCTGCCAAGTCCCTTATTCACACCACGTGAATTGTACTGTAGTACCTTGAGGGTCATCATCACCATCGGTGCTTCCTCTCGCGCCTGTTAACAGCTTACATCATTGGCTGGTAATCAGGCAATGTCTTTCCATGTTCGACTCCAAAATATCTCTCACATGGATCGACTTATACTTTGAGTGAAGATCGAATGAGATTGAAGACCCTGGATCTAGTTTCATCCATCCGGGCTGCGATATGTATTCATGAAAATAAAGACATCAAATGTACATCATTGCTGCACAAATAATCATCCAATCCAAGGGATGATGGCTCTACCAGAATCATCAGTCTGCACTCAGACGATTGTCTGTATTATGTACATGAAAATGAATTTATAAAGCTGAGCATGGGAATGCCCACCTTAGCTAGATCATGAAAATATTATGAAAATAATGTATTGTATTGTATATTATTACAGGTCGCTTTCCAACTTGAAAAAACTTCGGATCCTCATGATAAAGCATTTCACCCGACATCAAAAGATTAACGACCTCATGCTTTAGGGGGCAACTGTTATATACATTTTTGGGCACTGCAACCCCAATCATAAATGTCCATAAACCAAGGGCTCCTAAGTCCCTAAAAGTGTTGTTCCGACCCCTAAAAGAACAAGGTCAGCTGATTACATCATCTCCCAGAAGTTCTCCATGAAAAACTACTAAGAACTGGTCAAAACTGGACCATCTCACCTGCTCCATGGTCAAAGTGTGCTGCATCCCACCTAAATGCACACGGGAGGTGCGATGCATACTGAAAAGCCCTTCTATGGGGTGTGATGGGCGAGAGTGGACAAATGGCACAGTCAATTTGCGAGGTGGAAGATCATGGAATCTTCCAGAAACTTCTCCTGTGACACTTGCCTCTCTGCATTCGCCCAGGGATGAGTAAGAGATCATCAATCTCCAAGTGGAATCAAGAACTATCAGAGAGAGGACACTAATCAAATCTCAAAAGCTAACTCACCCCCCTTGCAAACATCTATATATGGATCCCTCATCCCAGAGATCCAGAGGCTGGAATTTTGTATCTTGTAAGGAAGTTCCGCTGCTTTCTTGGTATAACATCATAGTATTGGGTGATCTAAGCTTTTCATGAGGTGAAGAAGGGCTTTCTTGCTGAGAGGATGACGTTGGGTCAGAATAATTGGTTGTAATCCTCTTTGCTATTCTTGATTATTAATAAATCTATTCAAGTTTTCCTCCACATTTTTGTATGATTGATGATATATGCATTTGTGTGGTCAATATATTTCTGGTCCTATATTGTTTATGATAGTAGATCTCTGTTCTTGGATAGTGTTATGCTGCTTTGATTCCACAGGTGCTCTTTGAAGCTGTGTAGACGAGGAAGCGAGTGGCAAAGATCTATCAGAAGGGAGAGGAATCAAGCAAGAACCAAGCACAAGACAGAGGTTGGTCTCCTTTATTCCCCTCTTATCTACTTCTCATAAAGGAAAACGAAAGTGGTTTTAGTTTGTTTGTTTCTAAGGTAGCTACCAGCCTTAGTGGGACTAGCAGCTCTGCATAGACACTAGATTTCCCGATAACAGTTCCTCCCGTTCCTGTAGAAGTTCGATTGGTTTGACTCAGCTGTGGCAATAGCATTTTCTTGTACCTTTGATGGGAGCTGAGCCAAGGTTGGCTCATTAGAGTTTGTAGTAACAAAAGAGTCAATATCTCAGGTCACAAGGTTTCCAACAGTAGGGGAGAAATGGTTCAAGAAGGAGAAGTTAGAAAAGAAACTGTGGCACCGGTTCGTGGTCAACCCGAAGCAGAAGGTAGACTGGAAGAACAGCCTCCAGCGGAACGCCATGATAGGGAAGTGGAAGGATCTCCTGTATGTGCTATAGAAGTTCCTTACTTGCGAAGGCCGCTACTCATTAACGTTCCTCTACCACATACGCCTACTCTTGCACTTTGATTCTGATAAGCTCATAAATTTCCCATACTATTTCCTCAGAAGTTTAGAAAAGATGGCGAAGGGGGTTCAGAAAGGAAAATCAAATCAGGCCGCATGGAAATTATATCACCATGAGTTGATCACAATCTTAGTTAAGAAGGAACTGGAAGCTAGAAGTGAGACTTGGGAGGAGTTCTTGGAGGAGTTTCTGGGGGTGGAGCATAGAGAAGTTGACCCAGAAGAAAAGTGCAGAGAAGTCAACTCAAAAGAAGAGTGCAGAAAAATTGTAGTCAGCTCAGAAGAGGAGTGCAGGTAAAAATGAGAAAGAAAAAATGGTAACCCTGCGTCCTACTGAGACTAGGAGGTCATCCAGGCGAAGAACTGGCTCCTCAAGAGCGGCTCATGTTCAATTTACCTCTCCAATACTGTTGGATGACTTGTCACCTGCTTCGCTAGGTAAAGATAATCTTTTGGTTCTTTTCGAGGCATCAGCTCACACAATGCTTGATGGTGACTATGTGGAGAAGGAATATGACACACCCTTGTCGTTCCTCCTTGGCAGAATGAATAAAAGAAAGGTAATGTCGAGTATAAGTAAGGACCCGATAGAGGGTTAGCTGCATGACAAGGCACACGGTGCTGAAACCCCCGACGATTTTGAAGGGCAGGGTACTAAAACCCTTGATGTGATGAATGAGCAAGGTGCTGAAACCCTCAATGGTTTTGAAGAGAAGGGTACTGAAGCCCCTAGTGAGATAGATGAGCAGAGTACTGAAGCCCTTACTAACTATGAGGAGCAGGGTACTGAAATCCAGGATAAGGTAAAAATGCAAGGCACTTAGACCCTTACTAATGTTAATATTCTAAGTGTTGAGACCCTTGATGATATTACAATGTAGGAATTGAAAGATGGCCAGGATAATTTCGACCTTGATAATGATGGCACGTGTCTAGAATCAATTGATGAAAAGTCAGTGCCCGAGGAATTGAGAATGGAGAACTCCACTCTCTACTTGAACAATCGCATAGAATAACTCAAGCAACATGTTTATGGCTTGGAGGTGTTAAACTGAGCCATGAAGGAACAACATACAGAACAGAAACGAGCAAACGCAAAGTTGGAAGGGGAGGTGAAGGAATGAAAGTGACGAGTTAAGATATGGAAGTATTGGGCTTCGAAGTGTTATGAACGTCTTAAGAAGGTGACCAAGAAACTTAAAAAGGTTCGAAGCAGGAAGGCAAAGATAATGAAAGCAAGGATTAGTATACAAGTTCACAATTAAAGGGAGGCCCTTATGTTTTGGTTTTTTTGCAGCAGGTAAGGGTTGTGTGAGGACCCACAATAGCTTAAGGAGGGGAGGATGTTGGTAGGCTAAATTGCTCCATTTTTTAACCCTTTTTCCCTTCAAAACCATAACCTTATACCTCTGTTTTAACCTTGCAAACCCCCTTATTCTTGCACTAATCCAAGAATCGTATCCCTTCCCGCACTAGCTTTATGTTTCATGTTTAAGGGTTACGAATGTGCTTAATTAATCATTTTCATAGATTTTATGCCTTTAAATCTTTGCAACTAATAATTCTCTTCCTAGAAGTATTTGATGGACAATGAATTAATTATCTTGTTAGCATGGTCGAGTGCAGGTAGGATTCCTGCACTACTAGTGAATCTTCAACTACTGTGACAACTCACCACTCCATGCAGACACTGTGTTCTGGAACGATTAACTCGAGTTGGGCTCGGAGCATAGAGGAAAATCAGGGATATGGTGGAGATTAGGTTGCCGGCTGAATACCTAGAATAATGTTTTGTTATAGCCGAAAGGCTTAGCACGAGATGTTGTTATTTTGTTATAGCTGAAAGGCTCAGATTGGAACGCTCGTTGTAATTTGGTTACGAATGTAGGCCTAAATGAATGTATAAAATGTAGGACTTAGATAGAAAATGGTAGCGAGCGATAGATATAGCAAGGATACTGTGATTCTGTCCTTTTGTAATTTTTCTTATATCGCCCTCGTTTTGGGCTGGATTCGAATTCATGATGTATATTTGCTGATCATTAATAGAAATGAACTACGCCATGTTTTCTCAATCTTGCACTATAATTCTATGTTGATGCGTTGATTAAATATCTGAGTCTTTACGTTTCCTAAACAGGGAAACGAGATGGTTGGTTAGGGCCCAACCAACCCAGCTTGTTCTCCCTCGTGTTCTTCTCTTTTTCTGATTAAGGTGTGTTAATTTTTTTTTTTAATGCAAAGTGTGGAGTAAACAGATGTTTCATTTATCTTTCTTCAAAGTTTGAATCTGATTTCATTATAGCTTGACGGATCCATGGTGTGCAAGTTCAATCGAATTTTAATCTTAGCATTTCCTTCTTTGAAGTTTAATCTCGTTTTTTGCCTGGATCGTGTAAGCATGCATTCCTGCACTAGTGCGTTTGTAGCTTCACATATTGATTCTTCCGGTTCATTTCAGTAATGGTCTATTTTTTTCATTTAATATGTCTTAATGTGATCCCGAAGAGTATGATTTTTATTAAGTTTTAATGCGATTATGAAAAACGTGATTTCTATTATGAAGTTCTTTCGATATCTTGAATTGAACACACTTCTGAAACATAACACTATTGCAACACACATTGGTCTATGCCTGCACTTTATGTTATTTGGGAAATATCTGATTCATGCGTAATATTTCTTAAAGGAAATCTTTTTGAGTTCAAAAGGTTATCCATGCAGTTCAGTGGTGTGGATAGCTATTACAGGGTTGGAGCCTACTGTCGCATTTGAATGATATCTTAGATTACATGCATAAGTTCCTTAATTAAAAGTGTGATTTGACTTTGGAATTAATTCTTGTTTTAGACATTAAAATATTAGTTGAAGCATATTTTAGTTTGAGGGATTTACTTTAAAGTTCTGTTTAGATTTGCAAGCTATTTTTCTTAGTTAACACATTCTTTATTTTCTCGAAAGAAGGATTGGAAAACTTGGTGCAGGAACCTTTGTCCTGGTACATGAATCGATCTCCTGATACAGGAACAAAGTGCTCTAGCCTTGAGGCTTAGAGTTCCTGCATAAAGACATAAATCTTTAGTACAGGTGTAAAATATACTCCCAACACCTAAGCTTTGTTTTGGTACTAGTGCAAGCACATTGCAGAAGTACAGGAATAATAACTTAGTACAGGGAGGAAGATCTATAAGGATCCAGATATCTTCAAGGGTCCAATTATTAATCTGGAACACAACTATACTGAAGATAAACATAGATTTACGTTTTCAATGATTGTTGCAAGAGGTTTTGAGAATTCCTTTCATTCATTTTTTCTGCAAAAGTACTTTCTTTCATATTCCAGCACTAGAATATCTTTGGTGTAAATTGCTGGGTGATCTTTTCTTTTTGATTATTCAAGATTGCAATTAAGGAAGTAGGAATAGGGTTTGGAAAAGTTCATATCATTTCTGGCATTTCCTGTGCTTCATCTCTAAGCTTACGAAAGCCCCAGGTTGACAATTAAGTGTTGAAGGAGTCTGCTTGATAGAAATTCCTGCACCCAACAAGCTAATTAGATTAAGTTTGGAAAGAGGGGGGATTTTTTTAAAAATAAAACATTAGCATTCACTTCCACACATTGACATACTTCATCGGCATCTTCAACAATTTTTCTTGAAAAATCCATAACTTCTTCATCCAGAAGCCATTTTCAGAGCCGTTTTTTTTAATCGGCCTAATTTTTCGAGATATTTCCATTGGAACACTTAGTTTCAGCTTCTATAGCTTTAGTTTCTGTTAAAATGGAAATTCCATGCCAAGTTATTCTTGACAAAACCAACTACTTCCAATGGGTGTCCTACATGGAGGATTTACTTAGAAGTAAAGGTCTTTATAGAATAGCCTCAGGCCAAGAGTCTAAACCTAAAGATGAAGATAAGGTAGTCAAATGGGAAAATAAGCAAGATCAAGCACATGGGTTGATAGGGATGTCTATGTCTCCAGACCTTAGATGCCATATCGCAGAACTTGATACCTCTGATGAAACAATGAAACAAATCAATAAAGTTTTTGGAATTAAAAAGGAAATTAGAGCCCATCAACTCGAAAATGAGTTGCTTACGTTGGACCCCAATAATGTTTCTTCCATTGAATATTTTTTGTCCAAGTTCAAGACCCTTAGACTTCTCTTGGAAGGTTTTAAGGTTAAGAAAGAAGATGGTATCCATATCTATTCCATTCTTACTAAGTTAGGACCAGCCTATTCTGTGTTTGTTTCCACCTTCCATTCTACTAGAGAAGCCTTTATCTCTCAAGGACAAGCCCAGAAGGCCCCCTCTTTTGATGCCTTTTGTGATTCTTTAATAAGAGAACAAGAAAAACTCTTACATCTTGGTCTTCTTAATCTTGGAAACTCTTCTCAGAAATCCTTAGCTGCCTAGCAGCAGCCAAGTTCAAAGAATCCTAAGAAGCAGCATCCTAAAAATAATGGTCCTAAACCAACCAAGGGTCCTAAGAACTTTCAGTCTTAAAATGAAAAATCAATTCAACAAAATGATAAGGCAAATAAAAACAAAGGGAATAAGACTGATAGACATTGCAAATTTTGTAATCGAGATGACCACTTAGAATCCAAATGCTTTAAGAAGATGGAAGCCTTGGAAGCATCAATGAAGAAGCATAACATCCATTTGGAACACTCTTCAACTACAACTTCATCTTCAGGAATAACACTTTCTGCATGTGGTTGTCAAGCATCTCGGTCTGGTTATGCACTATATGTATCTTCTTCTTCTCATTCTCATGAGTGGCTCATTGATTCTGGAGCTTCTTATCATATGGCCAAAAACAAAGCCATGTTTTCTTCTTTAAATGATTGTAACACCAAAAATATATATGTTGGTGATGATAGATCTCTTAGTGTTGTAGGGACTGGAACTATTCATCTAGACAATGGTCAATTTAATGATGTATTATGTGTTCCAACCTTATCCCACAACCTTCTATCTGTGTGTCAGATAAATCATTCAGGTGAAGGTAAAATCGTCGAATTTTCACCTCTTGATGTTCTAATTAAGGACCTAAGAGATCCTAGATAGATTTTAGCTACTGGCATTGCTGATGATTCTACAAGGGTGTATAAGTTTAACAACTTTGGGTCATCAACTCTTCCCTCAGTATTTGTTTCTCATAATGATGAAGTGAACAAACTTTGGCATGAGCGATTTGGTCACTTAAACTATCGCTCCCTTCCAAATCTATGTAAATAAAATATGGTGACACGTCTTCCTATGGTACCTTGCAGAGATGGTGTTTATTTCGGATGTGTACTCAAAAAAAATCATTGGGGTAGTTTTGAAAAACGTGGCTCTTGGCACACCTCAGCCCCTTTACAGCTTGTGCATAGTGATTTATGTGGTCCACTTCCAGTTGTTTCATTCTCTAGCTACAAGTGTTTCTTAACTTTCATTGATGATTTGTCCAGACGCACTTGGGTATACTTCTTAAAACTCAAGAGTGAAGTATGTAACATGTTCTTGGCCTTTAAGGCCTTTGTTGAGAAACAATCTGGACATCAAATTCTTAAGCTAAGATTTGATAGTGGGGGAGAATATGTTAACAACAAATTCATCAACTTTTGGACTGACCATGGAATTCAAATGCAACATACTATTCCATAGACTCCACAACAAAATGGTGTAGCTGAAAGGAAGAATCATACCTTAAAGGAAATGGCTAATTGTATGTTTCAATCTAAAGGACCTTAGTCTTATTTTTTGGGCAGAAGCAATTAGCTGTCAAAATTACATAGTAAATCGCACTCCTACTAAGGTTTTAAAGAATATCACTCCAGAAGAATCATGGAGCTCAATTAAACCAGATGTAAGTCAATTTCATGTTTTTGGAAGTGAAGCATGGGCCCATATTCCCGGTGAGAAACATAAAGCCTTGGAAACTAAGAGTGAAAAATGTATTTTTGTTGGATATTCTGAAGATGTCAAAGGATATAGACTTCTCCCACCTAAGTTAAAAAAAATTATCATTAGAAGAGATGTAAGTTTGCTGAAAATATATCGGCATAGCAACCTAGTTCGGCGGATGTGCCACCTCTCTCTATCCCTTCTACTTCTGAAAATATTTCTTCTTCAGATGATGACACCGAGAATAACAATCCTCCCCCACCTTCATAGGATCCTCCTTCAGCTCCTCAGCTTTCTAAATGGGTACGTGCTATGATCCTACAGATCAACGACATACACATTCTCAGTTTGATAGAGCCTCTTCTTTATTGGCTCAAGCTTCAACGAATTATGATCCTGACACCTTTGCAGAAGATTTAGGCCATCCAGATTGGGACGCAGTTATGAATGAAGAATACCATTCATTGTTCGAAAATGATACATGGGATCTTGTTCATTTTCTAAAGGGACGAAAACTTGTTAGATGCAAATGGGTTTACAGAACCAAGTTTGGACGAGATGGAAAAGTTGATAAACATAAAGGTCGTCTTGTGTTGAAAATAGCAACAAGAAATGCTAAAAATAGAAATAAAAAAATAGCACTGCTATAAATAGCAGTTCAACCACTGTTGAACATAGCAACAAGGAATGAAAAATGGAAGTGCTAAAAATAGCATTTCGGGATACCTTCCTATTTTAATTAGTCCCTGAACTAAAATAGTGAAGTAAAATTTGAATTTGATCTTAGCAGTTGTTTGTAAAATAATTAATTAATTCACCTTGAGTTAATCAGTTAACGAAATCAAACATGAAGTCTATGTGGGGACATGAAACAGTTTCTCCATTAATTGAGGAATCTATCCATCAGTTAAAGAGATAAGGATGAGTTGTAATTAGTTGGCTCAGTTAACTGAGTCAAGTCCAGTTAGATTAATTCAAACAGTTTGTTGAATTAATGTGAGTTCAGTTAGTTAATGCATGCATGCATGTAACTACTGCACTTCAGATAACTGAATATTCTCTCATAAATAACTCATGCATGTCAGTTCAGACAAAGACCCAGTTGAGATCAGATGGAGGGGAAGTGTACTATTAGTTGCTAGAATATTCCATTGTGAATATTCCTTGCATGCAGAAGGAATTCTTTCCTTGAGGATTGTGCAGTTACTTCTTCAGGTTTTGTGAGTGTGATGAGGCCAATTCACACATGTGGCTTCACTAGACCCCAAGAAAAACTGCACAAGGAAATAGGAGGCTTGGAGGGCTTGAGGAGGACATATACAATGTCTATTCAGTCTGTGAGCTATATTGTTTGATTGCAGAGAGAGCAGGATAGCTTGAGAGCTGATTATTTTTGTAACTTGAACAAGATTTCCACTTGTATGATAATACAAAGATTGGGGTTTTAGGCTGAGGCTTTCCCTAGGTTATTTCTTCTGTGTTATGTGTGATTGATTTATCATTCTCAATTATATGTGTTCTCTTGATCTTGCTCAATTCGATTAAGCTTCCACAAAGTGTTGTAGAAGTAGATCTTGTATTGTGTTTTAGTATATTGCATAATCTGTTGATCTACAGTGGGAATTTCTACATGGTATCGAAGCAAAGATGATCAAGGAAAAGAACGATATACAAGAAGGAGGAGTTCGAAGGTTGTGGTTCCTGAATATAGAAATCGATTTCTTATCATATCTCAATTTCACAAATGGCATTCAACGGTTTAAGACTCGAGTATGCCCTTGATGGAAATTAGAATTATATAGCCTGGAAGGATCGCATGGAGGCAATATTAGAGGATAACGGTCTAAAGGACTTCATTGATCAAAAAGTCCCCAAGCCGACTGATGCTACTCAACTGGCAGAATGGAAGAAATGTGTGGCTAGAGCAAGGAGAATCTTCTCGGAGGGAGTTCGAGACCACATTGTCTCGAGCCTCCATGGGAAGGAGACACCATTTTTGATGTGGAAAACATTGAAAGATATATATCAGAACAACAACAATCAGAGGAAGTTGGTGCTGAAAGACAAGCTTCGTAAGATCAAGTGTGAAAAGGGCGACACAATCTCTACATATCTGAACAAGCTCACCACCTGCAAAGATGAGCTTGGAAGTGTAGGGATCACGACTGCTGATGATGACATGGTGAGTCTTGCACTCCTTGGTCTTCCTAAGAGCTGGCATAGCTACCAAGACTCGGTTAATGGAAGAGAAAAACTGCCAGATTGGTAACGACTTTGGTCGGATCTGATGCAGGAGGAAATAAGAAGAAGCACCAGAGATGGATCCTCATCGAAGCAAGATGTTGAGGAAAATCTAGCCTTAGAGAGTAAGGTGAGGAAATGGAAAGGGAAGGCGTCCAATCCGAAATCTGGTTCTTCCCATGGTGGGAAGAAGATTAACACATCGAAAGTGCGATGCTTTCATTGTCATGAAGTGGGCCATTATGCTACGAATTTTCCACAGAAGAAATCCAAGAAGGGTTCCTCGAAGGGATCTAATGGTGAGGCACTGGCCTCACAGTTTGAGCTGGATTTCTTGCTTATCGCATGCATGGTTTCATCCATGGTGGGATGTGTGTGGTACCTGGACAGTGGAGCTTCATTCCACATGTAAGGTGATAAGAATCTTTTCAGTACCTTGGAGGAGAAGGATATCCAGATGCAGATCGAGATGAGCGATGATGGAAAGTACCTTGTTTCAGGTGAAGGTACGGTTGTGTTTTAGAGGGAGCATGGAGCTCCCCTCACCCTGACTGATGTAAAGTATGTACCAAGTCCGAAGAAGAATCTTGTGTCTGTCGCTATGCTAGAAGATAAAGGCTATGATGTAGTCTTTAGTAAAGGAATGGTATTCCTAAGGCATATCGGTACTGGACAGACAAAGCGAATAGGGATTCGAATCAAGAATCTCTACAAGTTGGAGGTAGACGACTGTGCTGCTTTGAGTTCCAAAGCTGAGATGGTGCAGAGCCAAGATGTTGGCGAGCTATGGCATAGAAGATTGGGCCACTTGCACCATGGAGCCCTGAAGATCATGCAGCAGATTTCTACTAGATTACCCAAGGGAAAACTTGAGCAGACGACTACATGCAAAGGCTATACCTTGGGTAAGTATACAAAATCTTCCTTTCCGAATCGAGACAGGAGAGCTGGAGCAATCCTGGAGCGAGTTCACTCAGATTTTTGTGGACCCTTCTCTACAGACTCCACCGCTAAACAAAGGTACTATGTTATTTTTATTGATGATTTTTCTCGTAAATGTTGGATCTAATTTATGCAAAAGAAGGATCAGACCTTCTTAAGGTTTTGTGAGTTTAAAGCCTTGGCAGAGAAAGAATCTGGAAAGAAAATAAAAGCCTTGCATAGCGACAATGGTGGAGAGTATGTCTCCCAACAGTTTAAAGACTTCTGCATTGCAGAAGGTATTAAACGGGAATTGATGGCACCCCATAACCCACAGCAGAATGGGGTGGCCGAAAGGAAGAACAGATCGATTGTGGGAGCAGCTCGAGCGATGTTGCATGACCAAAGCCTACCACTGCATTTGTGGGCTGAGGCATGCAATACAACAGTATACTTGCAGAACAGAAGCCTGCACCGTATACTGGGAATGAAGACACCTATGGAGGCCTATTCCGGGAAGTGACCTGATGTAAGTCACTTCCGAATCTTTGGATCATCAGTTTACTGTCATGTGACCAAAGATGCCAGGAAGAAGCTAGACCCAACAACTGAGTTGGGAATACTTGTGGGGTACACAGATACACCCCACAACTATCGGGTGTACCTGCCTTCCACTCAGAGGACTGTGGTACGCAGGGATCTGAAGTTCGATGAGCAGAAATCCATGCAAGTGTCACTTGAGAGGGAGCTCAAGTTGCATGCAGAGGAGGAAATTTTAGTTCCTAAGGAGGAGGAGCCTCAGATTGATGCGGAGCAGCCGCATGTAGAGGATTCAGGAGTGGAGACATCCACTCATGCTGATACTTCCAGAGATGGGCGAAAACGCTCAAGGGAAGCTGACAGGTTGATGTTGGATGCGCGGGAGAATGTGGGACAGCCATCTTCTCAGCGTAGATAGAGGAGGTCACCCAAGCGGTACACTGGGTACATGGCCCTGGTTGGGGAGTGTGTAGATACTAACCTTCTTCATTCGAGGAGGCAGTGCAGCAACCAGTCTGGGTTGATGCAATGGTAGAGGAGTATGACTCTATCATTCAAAACAGTGTGTGGGATGTTGTCCCAAGGTCTCAGGGAAAGTCAGTGGTGAGTTCTAGATGGCTTTACAAGGTAAAGCATACAGCTGATGGCAGTGTTGAGAAACATAAGCCAAGGTTTGTTGCCCGGCGTTTCTCACAGGTCGAGGGGATCGACTATGATGAAACTTTTGCTCCCGTAGCAAGGTACTCATTGATTAGATTGATGTTGGCACTATCAGCTCATATGGGGTGGAAGATCCACCAGATGGATGTGAAGACAACATTCCTCAATGGGAAGATTGAGGAGGAGGTGTACATTGAGTAGCCCGAGGGTTTCAAGACCTTCGATCGTGAGTCGCATGTGTGCAAACTCAAGAGGGATTTGTATGGGCTGAAGCAAGCACCCTGTCCTTGGTACACCAGGATCGACAGTTATTTCATCGGGATGGGCTTCACCAGGAGTGAAGCAGATGTGAACCTTTACCACATCATGGTAGAAGGTAAACCATTGATCATTGTTCTTTATGTCGATGATCTGATTTTGACAGGTGATGATCAGCTGATATAGTCTTGCAAGGAGGACCTTGCAAGAGAGTTCGAGATGAAGGACATGGGCCTTATGCACTACTTTCTAGGCATGGAGGTGTGGCAGAAAGATGGTGAAGTATTTGTGTCTCAAGGCAAGTATGCCAATGAGATACTTAGGCGCTTTCACATGGAGAAGTGCAAGCCCATGCAAACTCCTCTAGTTGGGAACTGGAGGAAGGAGGATGCTACTTCAAGTGAGGTAGTAGCTACTACTGTTTATCGGCAGTTGGTGGGTTCACTTATGTATCTGGTGAACACACGACTCGACTTATGCTTTGCGGTGAACCAGTTGAGTCAAGCTATGGTTCAGCCTACCAAGCTGTTTTGGAAGGCAGTGAAGCATGTGCTGAGATACCTTAGAGGCACATCTCAGTTTGGATTATGGTACAGACGGAGTGAAGCTTCAGGGCTTCACAGATGCGGATTGGGCAGGGAGTCCATCAGAACGGAAGAGCACTTCTGGAGGAATATTCAACCTTGGTTCAGCTGCAGTTTCCTGGTACAACAGGAAACAGAGATCAGTTGCACTTACCTCAACAGAGGCTGAATACATGGTTGCAAGTCAGGCTGCATGTGAGGCCATTTGGATGCAGAAGATTCTAGTGGGATTGTTTGGTGAGAGGATGGATCCTACAATGATCTACTGCAATAACCAAAGTTGTATCAAACTCTCTGAGAATCCAGTTTTTCATGACAGGTCCAAGCACATTGATATCTGGTATCACCATCTTCGAGACTGTGTGGTCAAGAGGATCATGTTGTTGCTGTATGTTTCGACTGAGGAATAGGATGCATATATTTTGACGAAGGCATTGTCAAAATCCAAGTTCGAGTTCCACAGAGACAGGATTGGGGTTACTGATAATCCCTTTCTTGTTGAGAGGGAATGTTGAAAATATCAACAAGAAATGATAAAAATAGAAATGCTAAAAATAGCACTGCTATAAATAGCAGTTCAACCAGTGTTGAACATAGCAACAAGGAATGAAAAATGGAAGTGCTAAAAATAGAATTCTATAAATAGCATTTTGGGATACCTTCCTATTTTAGTTAGTCCCTGAACTAAAATAGTGAAGTAAAATTCGAATTTGACCTTAGCAGCTATTTGTAAAATAATTAATTAATTCATCTTGAGTTAATTAGTTAAGGAAAATCAAACATGAAGTCTATGTGGGGACATGCAACAATTTCTCCATTAATTGAGGAATTTATCCATCAGTTCAAGAGATCAAGATGAGTTGTAATTAGTTGGCTCAGTTAACTGAGTCAAGTCCAGTTAAATTAATTCAAACAGTTTGTTGAATTAATGTGAGTTCAGTTAGTTAATGCATGCATGCATGTAACTACTGCACTTCAGATAACTGAATATTCTCTCATAAATAACTCATGCATGTCAGTTCAGACAGAGACCCAGTTGAGATCAGATGGAGGGGCAGTGTACTATCAATTGCTAGAATATTCCATTGTGAATATTCCTTGCATGCAGAAGGAATTCTTTCCTTGAGGATTGTGCAGTTACTTCTTCATGTTTTGTGAGTGTGATGAGGCCAATTCACACATGTGGCTTCACTGGACCCCAAGAAAAACTGCGCAAGGAAATAGGAGGCTTGGAGGGCTTGAGGAGGACATATACAGTGTCTATTCAGTCTGTGAGCTGTATTGTTTGATTGCAGAGAGAGCAGGATAGCTTGAGAGCTGATTCTTTTTGTAACTTGAACAAGATTTCCACTTGTATGATAATACAGAGATTGGGGTTTTAGGCTGAGGCTTTCCCCGGGTTATTTCTTCTGTGTTATGTGTGATTGATTTCTCATTCTTAGTTATATGTGTTTTCTTGATCTTGCTCAATTTGATTAAGCTTCCGCAAAGTGTTGTAGAAGTAGATCTTGTATTGTGTTTTAGTATATTGCATAATCTGTTGATCTACAGTGGGAATTTCTACATCTTGTTTCTTTTTTCACAATTTGAAGGCATTGACTATACTGAAACCTTCTCCCCTATTGGAAAAATGAACTCTATCCGCCTTGTTCTTTCCCTTACTGCCTCTTTCAAATGGGAAGTCCATCAAATGGATGCTAAATCTACCTTCTTGCATGGGGACTTGCATGAAGAAATCTATATGGAACAACCTCCTAGCTTTATACAAACAGACTCCAACCTTGTATGTCGACTTAAGAAATCCATTTATGGTCTCAAGCACGTCCCTCAGCCTTGGTATGCCAAAATGGATACCTTTCTTTTAGATACTGGCTTTTCTAGGTGTCATTCTGACAATACTATCTACACCAAGAAAGTGGGTAAGTCTCTTATCATTCTTTTTCTTTACGTTGATGATCTTATCCTTACTGTTAGTGATCCCAACCTTATAAACCATGTGAAGTCTAGCCTTAAAAAACAGTTTGAAATGACAGACTTAGGACACTTGCATTATTTTCTTGGCCTTCAAGTATTGCAATCCAAGGAAGGTATTTCCCTTTCCCAGTCCAAGTATGCCCGTGATCTTCTACGCCACTTTCACATGGAAGACTATTAGCCAACCCCTTCTCCCTTTCAGTCTGGAGCCAAACTTTCAGTCACTTGTACTTCCCTTGAAGTTGAGGCTACCTTATACCGTCAACTTGTAGGAAAAATTTTGTATCTAACCCATACCCATCCTGACCTTTCCTTTGTTGTTGGCCTTATTGCTCGGTTTATGCAAAACCCACATGAAAGTCATTGGAAAGCAACTAAAAGAATACTTCATTATGTTCAAGGTACAATTCAGTTTGGGATTCATTACAGGGCAGAAGCATCTCCTCTATTGGTGGGTTTCACTGATTCTGATTGGGCTGGTGACCCTGATGATCAGAAGTCTACTGAAGGTTATATCTTCACTCTTGGTTCTGGACCTATTACATGGGGTTGAAAGAAACAAAGTGCCATTTCTCTTTCTTCAATAGAAGCAAAGTATCGTGACGCCATAGAAGCTAGTAAGGAAGCCTTATGGCTTCGTCATATCCTATCAAAGTTTGGCTTTCAACAATAACATTCGACTACACTTTGGTGTGATAATCAAAGTGCCATTCGACTATGAAAAGATCCAGTCCAACATCAGCGCATCAAACACATTGAGCTACACATGCACTTCATTAGAAATCTCATTCATGACCATGTTCTTGAAGTGCAATATTGTTCAACCGATGATCAAGTTGCAGACATCTTTACAAAGGCTCTCACAAAGGCGAATTTTACTAAACTTCGATTTATGGTTGGAGTTCATGATGTTGTCACTAAGGGGGGATAGGCTCGAGTGCCTCCTTCCTTCTCCTATTGTGTCATATTTGTACATCCTTCAATCCTATCCCAAGTTGTTCTTAAGGGGGGATGTTAGGATATTCCAACACATAGGAAATAGTTAAGTATAACTTGGTCTAGTGTAGAGTTAGGTAAAGTGTGTTTCTTTACTATGTACTTTTGTAACTTACAATCTGACGGTCACGATATGTTTTAGACATGAAGTGATTTGATGGTTCATTCTCTCCTCGGTATTACCGACACTTGATCCGTGGCTTAACACCCGATTGGTCCATGATCTCTATTTAAAGAGCATGGAGGTCATTTGTAAGGTGACCGTCCATGGGAGAAGCTTATGTAAATTTTCTTTCTTTTACATTAATAAATTTCCTGAAGTGGCCGCGTTGGCTCAGGCCGTGGACTGTTTCCCTCTTTGAGGGTTTTAACCATGTCAAGAATACTGGTGTATTGATCTATGATCTTTTGTGTGTGATGTCCTTTGGTGTTCTATCTGAGGAAATTACCTTGTAAATTCCTAAAGTTGTTGTAGTAATTACAACACAACCCATTTTAACTATCTCATCAACAGAAGAAGAGTATGTAGCAACAACAACAACTTGTCATGCAATTTTGTTATGCAAAATATTGGATAATATACAACAAAACAAGAGGGACAAACTACAGTGTATTGTGACAACAAATCAAAACCATGTTTTCCATCCAAAAATAAAACATATTAATATGAAATATTGTTTCATTAAAGAACTTGTAAACAACGGAGAAATCTACTTGGAATCTTGTCGATCAAAAGAACAATTTTGGCTGAGATATTCACAAAGTCATTGACAAGGGATGTATTTAAGTTTCATAGAAAAAACTTAGGTGTTGTAAGCCTAGTTGAGACTTCGACTAGCAGGCAATAGTGGTCAATATCAATGGGGAGTATTAGAGAATAATCTCTCCCGATAGCTAAATTCATTGAGTCAAGTTAGCTATTAGTTCGATTTATTTTTAGAAATCTAAATTCAGATGTCAATTCACATTTAGCTAGGTGTCAATGATGTGTGAGAGCTAAATATTAACATATCTATTCTTAGCGGGTTCGAGTATTTATAATCATGCATCTTTGAGTAATTAAAGTAATTCATTGAGAATCAACTCACATTTTGAGCGTGTTAATTTTGTTTCCTCTTCTGTCCATCTATCATATTTCCACCTCCAACTCCGAGATTTCCTTCCTTGCACAAATGAAGAAATCCATGTTATTTGGATCAGATCCGTTGTGCCTCCTTATGAATCTATGCAGGGATTTTCCTTTGTGATTTTCTATTAGACAAAGTTTTGCGTGATGATATGGATTGATCAAAACTTTTGTAGGGAAATATGCTTCTCCTTCTTTTGAGTCTTTCATGAGAATTTTAGGAACTCTAAATATGAACACAACAGACGTCAATTTGCGTTTAGAATCGATCTTCCTTTCAATATGAATATCCCATTCCTCTTTGGTGATCCATCCTCGCTAGTCTTGACTGCTAAATAGATCAAACAATCTATATTTATTAGAGATCATAAATTATATGCGATGAAGTCCTTAAAAGGCTTGGGGATTCTCTATTGTATTGTGGTTGAGTTTAGTGGAGGTTTCACTTGGTAGGTGAGGATGTTGGCAAACTTGGGTGTTTTTAACTCAAGGTGTTTCTTCTTTTAAACCATAAGATAATAATAGATTTATTGTTGGCTAGTTTTTCTCAATTGGTGTTCAAGATAGATCCTCATGTACATGGTTTATGTGTATTATCGATCAAGAATTTATTTTTTATTTTTTAGCATTTAGCTAAATGTATCATGGATAATATAAAATAATAGTGTGTATTCATTTTAGAAAAATGAAATAGTTGCATTTATTTCACTCATTAACCAATAAAAATTAATATGAAGGATTGATTTGTATAATGATATTGTTTAAAAATGATTTAAAGTAATCTAGTCATTGCATTGATTTGAATAGCTATAACCCAAAACAATAGAAAACATTTATTTTAGACATGATATTACAATTAAAAAACCATAGAGGATATGGATCCACAAAATGAGAAATTTGATTTAGTGAATTTATTTCAATATTAAAATAGTGTAAATTATTAAGTAAAATGAATCAAAGGTCAAAAATACATATTACGATGTTGAGAAAGAAATTGTGAATGATAAAAATAAGTCCACCACTTTGTGTGATATATAATTACTTAGTATTTGCTTGCTCAATAAAAATATATATACTTTTTAAGTGATATATATATATATATAACTTTATTAATAAAAGAACACGTTTTACCCATAAAAGAACACCTTTTACCGTTCATAATTGCTTCAGCCAGGAACATGCAAATTACTTAACACAAGTCTAAGTCTGCCCCATACACTAGGCATGGTAATGAAATATTTGGAAGAGGGGCTCCTTCACACACGAAATATTTGAAAGACAGGCTCCTCGCATACCTCGTAATGAAATATTTGAGAGAGAGGTTCCCTCACAGACACATACTAGGTAAGGAAATATTTGAGAGGCTCCTCTCACACGCAGCAATGAAATGAAATATCTGAAAGACAGGCTCCCTCGCATACTTCGTAATGAAATATTTGAGAAGCTCCACCACAGACACACTAATGAAATATTTGAAAGAGAGGTTCCCTCACATACTTCGCAGTAAAAGATTCGGAAGAGAGGGTCGCCTTATATGTGAGTATAACGTAGGCGGTTTGCACGACGGTGAGCACCAGTAATGCGATAGCCGCGCATAGACCCACATTCCACGGAGATGAGAAATACTTATGCTTAAACTCAGCAAACCAGAAAGTCCATTCCTTCTTGTAGTACAAATTCACTTCTTTTACCAGTAGCCGTGTTTGATCATTCGTATTCTCGGCCATTCCCTTGCAGAGACCGTAGAAAAGCTTGGCAACCTCTTTGTCACTCCCAAGCCAGTTTGTAATGATGCGTTTTCTTGTTAGTAAAGCCACGTCTTCTTCGGAACCGATCAACATCCCCATCAGACTCAGGTAATACGCAACGGCATTTATTTCAAATTGCTTGCACATCTCAAAAGCAATTACGTTGCGGAATACTATCTCTGTGGAGTCCGTGATAATGATCGTAGGAAGAAAAAGTGTGGCGCTTTTCTTATCAAAGCAGATGCCCTTGATGCCATCTTCATCGCCTTCCTCAAATTTCTTAAATATGATCCCAGATTTTCTTAATTCTACCGCATGAGGTATTCTTTGGCTATTTGGTTTCACTTTTTTTTATACAAATACAGATTTTGAGAATATTTAGGAATTTGGTGAATATCCACATACAAATTTCGAATATCCACATACAAATTTCGAGAATATTTTGGAATATCCAATACAAACTACAATCTGAGTGTGCACCTTCTTCTTCATTCACTGAGTTGTCTTCTTCTTCTGGAGACTTGATGCAGGCATGCAATAAACCCAGAAGGTGATGAACATTTTTTACATCTGGTTTTGGCCAGGAACATATATTTTTCTTACGGTCGAAAGGGTAGAAAAAGTCCAAGAACGGCTTATAAAGCAAGTCGCAAAGCATTTTCTCGACATCATTCGATTTGACCTCCCACTGCAACAGCTTTCGGAGAACGATCAAGGGAATCTGATTTTCAAGCTTCAAAATATCGTTCAGTATATCGATTCCAGTATACTTAATCTTCCTGGACTGAAAAAGAGGTTCATAGTACCCGTTCTCTCCTGGAGAGTCGTCCCCACCCAGGGTCCTCAATATTTCTAGAATGAAGCAACCGTCCAAAATTAGAATCTCAGCGAGGATCTGTCCATCGCAATCGATTTCTTCTTCGTAGCTTTCTTTGATTTCCTTCTCAATCTGCAACATTTCCAGCTTCAGCTCCAGGACTTCCTTCCTTGCACGAACGGAGAAATCCATATTATTTGGATCAGATCCGTTCATGCGCCTCGTTATCATTCTACGCAGGGCTTTTCCTTTGTAATTCTCCATTAGAAGAAATTTTGCGTGATGATATGGACCGAACGAAACTCTTGCAGGGACATATGCTTCTCCTCCTTTTGACTCTTTCATAAGAGTTTTAGGAACTCTAAATATCGACACTAACAAACGGCGATCTGCGTTCAGAATAGTCATTCTCTTCAATATGAACTCTCCATTCCAGTGGTCCTAGCTGGTCTTGACCATTACGTAGTCCTCTCAGTTGCTGCTGCTGCGACGTCTGTGTATTATCACTCTGGGATTGTGACTCGGGCGCTAGCAATCTAGGACCAGACATTTTATTGCAACAATTCCGATGGAGATATTACTCTTCACTCTCTATTGTCTCGGGGCAAAAACCAAAAACACAATCTAATGCTTCTTGAGGCTCTATGGAACCTCTTATAAATAAGACAGGAGAGACCAACTAGCCTTACTGGTCATCCGTTCTCATGGATGAAACTAACAGAGAGTTGGAACCTCTTTTAAATAAGAA
The DNA here is from genome assembly GCA_031772625.1 of Pinus tabuliformis. NCBI lineage: Eukaryota > Viridiplantae > Streptophyta > Pinopsida > Pinales > Pinaceae > Pinus > Pinus tabuliformis. Next base: position 1,564,489,987 of record CM062804.1, read on the forward strand.
GTTGAGTTAACGACCCTTCCCAGTCAACTACGGAGTTGAGTTAACTACCCTTCCCAGTCAACTACGGTTACAGACAAGAAGTCTTCTGGTTGGAACAATACTAAGAAGTCTAGAACCAACTACTACTCCAAAGTGTCTAAGTGGTAAGATTATCATACACACATCCACATGGTTGTATTTGTGTCTAAATTCTAATTTTTTTTTTCCTTCTTCTTCAATGCAAGTTAGTTAGTTGTATTAATAAACCGAACATATACCAAATATATTTTGGTTGCGTTTATTGGTTTCCGAGTAGGGTTGCATAGTTGTATTAATAATAAAGAATTATATTTGGTTGTGTTTATTGGTTTGTCATATCGAAAATTATATTAACAATATAGTATAGTTTTTTAAGCCATTCAAAATAATTATAATTATAACGAAACTTACTAAATACTAAAAATTTACGAGCATATAGATGATGCTTACTACTTAAGGTCGAAAGGGTTTTTACTTTTAAGTGGATAACACATATTATACATGATTGAAAGTAGACAAACAACATAAATGGACCATCATTTTAAGTAGTCCGATGGATGGTAATTGGCCCCTCAAGATCTTCCACAAGATCATAGAACTTGATATTGGCCAACTTTTTCACCATCAAGGTAATCTTATGGTCCAATTTTCCTAATATGCCTCTACACTTCATCCACCGCTAATAAGATCTCTTGCTACTCCTTATGCTTCTCAGTTAGGAACTTATCCATGATTATCTTGATCTGACAATACACATCAACTACCGACAAATATCTAGTTTGTGCAGCCCTTTCATAACCAGAGTTTGGAACCTAACAACCAACTTGTTCTAGCACATCTAAACTAGAGATAAAACAATGTTCTACCCTAGCAGCCTCAATTTCCCCGTGAGTAGGAGGGGAGATGTTCAGGTGATACATTGCAATAGAGTGCTCTGCAACCTATTGAGAATGAGGGGTGGGAGGAGCTATGGAGTTATGCATGCTCCTGCGGGCACCCACACCTAGTGCTCCATGCATAATTGACTAGGTCTACCTCTAACAAGGGTTTTTAATTCTCAAGCTATCAAGGTGGCCCCATTTTCCCAAAGAGGTTGATAGGAAGACCCAAAACCCAATGAAAGTCAATCCCCACCGTGAGAACAAGAATAGGACAACAATTACAACTATTCAAAACTAACTCAAACTTCCACCCAATGGGGAGAAGAAGGGACTTAAAGGATGCCCCCAACTCTAGAAAAAGCTTACTCACCCGATAAAACTTCATCAGAGGAGAAAAACCAACAAAGAGATAGACCAAACCTCTAGCGCTGGACCTAACAAGATTAACCCTACTAATTAAAAACCTTGAACATGCCCCAACTAAAACCAAAATCAAGAGCAAAAGAAAATGCATCTTTCTATGTTGACATATATAGATCAACAAAACATAAGCATATAAAAAGTTAGAGTAGTCTAAAGAGGTCACATATTAGCCGGAAAATAGTGGAAATTCTGGTATATTTTTTTTGCCAAAATCAAGTAGAAATTTCAAACTTCAAGATTTTGAGTGCTCATGAAGTTTTTAATGGTGATAAATCCATTATTCAAACACTCCTCTGATCAAATTTTAAAAAAAATCATTAAACTACAACAAAAAAAACAACTTTTCAAAAAAATTTATAGTCTTAATAGACAACTCCTAAAAAAAAATTACCCCAAAACCTAACCAAAGAATGGTTAGAACACAATCTATCCATAAATAACAATTTCTTCACTTAAAAAACCCTAGGAAATCGAACCACCTGAAGAAATAATCTCTAACAATGCTTGTGAAGCGATCCTAACAACAACTCGAAAAAACATCATTTTCCTACCATCCCATACCTGGATTTGAAGTCACCTCGTTAACCACTCGAGTGAGTGTACGAAAGAAATGTTCAAGACTCGAAGTCACAAACCCATTACGTATATCGCTGGTCAAGCGTGTACACCAAGTGGACGAATCATTGATCCACTCCGAAGGTGCAAATGCTTTCCACTCCATTAGCATGTATGCCGACTTAATGAACACACGAAGTGGGGGTGTGTCTCACTTATAATTTACTTTGTTACTTTATAAATTTTGGTGGCGGTAAAATTTTCCTGATAAAATTAGAAATTGCTTTATAAGGTGCGCTAATAAATTTTCTTAATAAACAATTTCAACCGATTATTTCCTATTATATTTTAATGGATATTTTGGAGATGTGAAATAGGTGTTATGAACTTTGTTGATCCAACATTTATTTTGATGTCCCTTAAATGTTGTGATTTGATTGGCTTAATTTCTGGTATATGTTCAACTTTCTGTTAAAAGAAACAGAAATATTTAAAAGATGGTGAGTAAAATAGAGAATTCAAAAAAGCATGAGTAAAGAGCGTTGAGCTAACAATGTTGTCATTTCATACCCGGTAAGGTTGTTCTTTTTTATATTGTTTGTTACACATATTTTCATTTCATTAGTTCTTGAAAAAAGATTGGGTTTTAAACCATTTCATACCTTTTAAAGTTGTTCTTTTTTATATGGTTTGTTACACATATTTTCATTTCATTAGTTCTTGAAAAAAGATTGGGTTTTAAACCAAGCAAAATCGGTTCACTTATCAATCAATTATACATATGTGTGCTTTGAACAGAGAAAGGGTTGTCTTTTTTTATGCTTTCATTTTTTATGATACGACTCTAGTAAAGATGATATGATTCTGGTAATTTTTCTCGAGGAAAGGTGAATAGTTTAGGGAATTGATCGACTCCATTTAAATTTTGAATGATTATTTTATTATATATATATATATATATATATATATATATATATATATTTTGAATTTTATTTAATATTATTTATATTAGCACTTCGTAGTTTTTGTAGGGTGAGAGGAAAATTGCAGAGGTAACCATAAATATATTTTGGACCATAATCTAGCTTTTCTAGCCTGGACAGAGCTCTCTTTATGTGAATTTACAATCAATTAGATGATTGCGTGTTTCATATTTGAGGCTAGTTATAAAAATCAAAAGACAATTTTTAAAGTTGTGGTTACAGCATAAAGGAGAGGTCCACTAGGCATGGAGTCATAATAATGTTCAGCAATCAATCACAATAAACAGAACAACTTGAAACAGGGTGAGGTAGGAAAACTCTTGGATCTTACGAAGTTGTTGTAGTATGGGTGAGATGAATGAGAATGAGGGTCCTTTAAATATAAAGCATACAAAGATGGATTTTATATTTAATTTCAGAAGAAAAACACAGAAATTGCTTGACAAGGCAGCGCAGAGTACTGTGAGTAAATTCCACTAATAATATTCTTGTAAACAACTAATAAGGAATATCCATATAAAAACTGAAAGAAAAGACAAAATCACCATTTGTCTGACACAAGAGTCTTGAAACAAAATTGTCTCTGTATTGCTGAATTGATTACTTGTATCGAAACTCCACAACTTACAATCTCAAAGATCTTCTTTTTACTCCACTATCAACCCTTTTTACATTCAAAATCATAAACTATATAAAAGATATTGTTTCTAAGTCTAAGTGGGTCAAAATCCACCCATTCCACTAATATATGCAACTAATTACATAAAAATAGCAAAAGGAAAACCACTTTTCTGGAAACTAGAAAACTATCTTTGACTCATTAATTACAATCTTTCCTACACATCTAATACATCGAACTTGTACAAAAAGATCATGATTGAAGTCCTCACATGCAAAATCATAACTGTTGAACTCATAAAACTTCTCCTTTGCCAACGCTGGGGTGAAAAAATTGTTCAAAAAGGTGATCGTGTATGTGCACAGCGAGGTTGCTGCGCACAACAAGAAAATAATACTCTGGCTTTACTTGAAACCAACTGTCACTCTGATCGGCATGAACAAGTCCATCAACATCCTCAGGTCTTTAGATGACTGTTACAAGAAAACTGACCTTGAATAAGTTCTGAAAAAGGCTCAAATTGTTCATGCAATTTGTGTGCAGCGACAGAGGGAAAAACTCCAACTAGCCAAAGAAAAAGCTCAAAATGCATCCAACCTCTCCTAGACCCTTGATAATTTTGAATTAATACATATAAGGCTGATAAACTTAAATTTCCAAGATTTGGAGGTGGGTGAGAGGGTGAAAAATGGTTGTGTTTCTGTGCGCATCGTTTGTGCGCAATGCCTGTATTTCTTCAATATCTCCTAAAGGGTAAGCCAAATGGAGCTAAATTTTTTATAGCAAGTTATTATCATCATACCTCATCTCCACAACAATTTTTAACCAAATACGGCTCCCAGCTCTTGAGAAAATCTAAAAATGGTTGTATATGATGGTGACTCGTTTCTCGAAAACCATGAAGCATTTAACCTGAAATTAAGTGGTTTTATTCATCTTATCTATATGCATCTACTATAAAAATTTGATGGTAAACTGGTACAAGGTTGAATAGATATGGTGAAAATATAGCCCCAAGGGTTAGCTCAATCGGTCAAGTCGGGGCCTCGCCAATGGGAGGTCACAGGGTCGAAACCCGAAAGCTCTTGGGGTTAGGTCAGTAAATAGGCCGAGGGGTGTGACCCCCTTCGGGTGGGATCCACCCTAGCGTTGTTCGATCCTGGACGTAGCGGACCCACTGACCATGGGTATCCGTGAACTAGTAGTGAAAAAAAGGATATGGTGAAAATATGTTGACTGTGTGCATGCGCAACGCCATCTATTTTTCATGGTTTAAGCAATAGTGGGGTCTCTGAACAAGATGCAAATGTGGGTGATGATGCTGACACTATATTAGTGATAACACACACCCCTTTCAAGCCTCCTTTCACTAAAAATGCAAAACATTCATCTCTAGACCAAAAACCCTAACCCTAATGCTTTGTCAATAGTGCAACAAACTTCTGGTTGATGTCTGGAGCATCTGAAAAGGTGAAGAATGAACTTGGTGGATGTTTATGAAATCCAACAATGTCATTTTAATCCGCCACATGGTCTAAAGTATTATTTAGTTACAACGATGCCCCACTTTAAAAACCTAGCACCACTTGCGATGATGAGGTATGATCTTGTAAATAACATGATAACTGACACATGACACCTCATGACAAGACATTCTTGACCAAACACCACTTATTTCTCCAAATGATGTTTTAGACTTGATCTTTATAAAATCATGACTAAACTTCACAAATTGACCTAAATACATAGAAAAACCAAACTGATAGTGATTACTATGACTATAGGATACCAACATTGGCTCCAATGGGGATGACAACCTCCCAGTGAGGTGCCAAGAACACCGTAGACTAGTAGCGTGAACCATTGGGATGATCCCAAACTTGCAACATGCTATGGCTTGAAATCACTACAACTGAAACCAAACTGGTAATCTATTCCAATCCTCAAACTGAACCAAATCCCTTCTTCAAATTGAAAACTGAAAACTCTGCTGCAAACTAAAACTAAAAATAATGCTCAAGGTGTTGAGCTTATTCATAACACCTACTCACTCTAACTTGCCGAAATGATTGCAATATCAATTAATAACAAATTTCCAATGCAACCAGTCAAGAAAATGGCTACTTAACTGAAGCTTGCATTCAACTTCTCCAGGCAGAAAAATAAACTCATAAAATGGCAACTCAAACTTCCCACTGAAAACCTCTTCATAATCCATAAATACAACAACGTTCTTCTATTCTAATGATTGCAACAACCTGCCAAAAGGGTCATAGAAATCATGAAAGGATTGCTTATTTGTTTGCTAATCATCAAGTATGGATTGCTTTTCATGATTTACTACTAGCTGCTTTGTTTCTTATTCAACAGTATTTAGACCATTCTTGAATGAGAAAGGAGCCAATTACTCATCTCTCTTATCATGAATCTCAAGGAGAAGCTCTGGGCATTCTTGAATAATAGCCATAACATGTGTTTGAGGATCATCTAAACACAATCTTTTATGTACTTCAACAAGAGTATCACCCTGATCTTCAAAGGAATAAAAAAGAACAAATACTTCCTTGTTTTCTTCTTTTATTTAAGAATGAAAAGTATCATATACAACATCAAAAAATTTCCTTTGATAAACCTCTTCTTGATGAGCTAAAAGATCAAAACATTCTTTCTTCAACTCAAAAATAATCTCATTTTGGCTGTCTAAAGGACCTAGATATCATTTTCTTTTTCATATCTTCTTTTAAGCTCTAAATCACAATTGTCATATGCAGGTATCGATTCTTCATTGAATCTAATTTGACTATGTTATTGGAGTAAATTGTTAGGATATTCTGACAAATAGGAAATAGTTAAGTATAACTTGGTCTACTGTATAGTTAGGTAAAGTGTGTTTCTTTATTATGTACTTTTTGTAACTTACAATCTGACGGTCACGATATGTTCTAGACATAAAGTGATTCGACAGTTCATTCTCTCCTCAATATTACTGACACTTTATCTGTGGCTTGACACCCGATTGGTCCATGATATCTATTTAAAGAGCATGGAGGGTCATTTGTAAGGTGACCATTCATGAGAGAAGATTATGTAAATTTTCATTCTTTTACATTAATAACTTGCCTGAAGTGGCCGCATTGGCTAAGGTCATAGGCTGTTTCCCTCTTTGAGGGTTTTAACCACGTCAAGAATACTGGTGTATTGATCTGTGATCTATTTGTGAGTGGTGTCCTTTGGTGTTTTATCTAAGAAACTTACCCTGTAAATTCCTACATGGTATCAGAGCTATTTGAGGGCTGCATTCGTTGGTGATCCATATCCGAAGTCGGTACAACTGCATCCGACTATCGTTTCCTAGATCTACTGTTTCTGACCACTTTCGAGCCGAGAGGACTGCTCTATTGTGTTAGGAGCATCTGTTCCAATTAAGAACACCTTTTGTTTCACGCGAAAATGTTTCCGGTAGCCCTAGCTACGTCAATTTTAAGATCTGGATGTATACAATCGTTTTTACAATTAGAGTTGTTTATCTCTCTGTTTATTTCGGTTTATAGTCCTCTATAATTTTTTTATTATTATCGGATCTATACCTTTCATTCTTGCATATGCTCTTTGCCCCGCGACTTTGTGCTATCTGGGCAAAACAAAAACATAAAGAAAGGATTTTTCTCATGCATATTCTCTTTTCCGCTGCGCCTTAGTGTGATCTTGGAAAATCAAAAACATTGAGGAAAATATTTAGTTTCCAGCCAAATCTAACTTTAAGTCGTAAGACTTGGATTTCTTTTGCATGTTCGTTTTGGGTTGTGTGGTTTTTTTTGTTTTGTAGGGAAAAATAGGTTTTTCAAGTAAGCACGCACTCCAAAGCTTCAGTGAGCAAAAAAACAAAAAAAACAAACCCCTTCCTCCTTTCCAAAAATTACTAACCTTTTAAACTAGCTCACTTGGTCCAAAGTTACTTTATGAGAATAGAGGTCTTGGGTTCAAGTCTTTCTTTTTGTTGAGTTACTTTTTCAAAAAGCATGTGTAACTTAGGTTTAAAAGTTACTTTATGTAAAACTGTTCTCACCCATTATGAAAAGTGAGTCACTTATAATTCTGAAGTCACTTTATTTTTTATTTAAGTTACAATTTAGTGGGTAGTTCATAAAGTACCATTGTAAAAGTGACTTTCACTTATTTATAAAAGTGGGTCACATAAAGTAATCTTTTTTAAAAAATGAGCTAATTAGATTAAGTTTGTAAAGTGAGGGGGGCGGGGGAGTGGTTTAAATATAACATTATCATTCACTTCCGAACATTCACGTAGTTCGTCAGCATCTTCAACAACTTTTCTTCAAAAGCCATAACTTCTTCATCCAGAAACCGTTTTTTTTAATCGACCTAATTTTTTGAGATCTTTCCATTGGAACACTTAGTTTTAGCATATTTAGCTTCATTTTCTTTTAAAATAGAAAGTCCATGCCTAGTTATTCTTGACAACACCAACTACTTCCAATGGTTATCCTACATTGTGGATTTACTTAGAAGTAAAGGTCTTTATAGAATAGCCTCAGGCCAAGAATCTAAACCTAAAGATGAAGATAAGCCAGCCAAATGAGAAAATAAGCAAGAACAAGCACGTGGGTTGATAGGGATGTCTATTTCTACATACCTTAGATTCCATATCGCAGAACTTGATACCCTTGATGAAGCAATGAAACAACTCAATAAAGTTTTTGGAATTAAAAAAGAAATTAGAGCCCATCAACTCGAAAATGAGTTGCTTACATTGGACCCCAATTATTTTTCTTCCATTGAAGATTTTTTGTCCAAGTTCAATAACCTTAGACTTCTCTTGGAAGGTATTAAGGTCAAGAATGAATATGGTAGCCTTATCTATTCCATTCTTACTAGGTTAGGACCCGCCTACTCTATGTTTGTTTCCACCTTCCATTCTACTAGAGAATCCTTTATTTATCAAGGACAAGCCTACAAGTCCCCCTCTTTTGATGCCTTTTGTGATTCTTTAATAAGAGAACAAGAAAAACTCTTACATCTTGGTCTTCTTAATACTAGAATCTCTTCTAACAAAGCCTTAGCAGCCCAATAGCAACCAAATTCAAAGAATTCTAAGAAGCAACATCCTAAAAAGAATGGTCCTAAACCAAACAGGGATCCTAAGCAATTTCAGTCTCAAAATGAAAAATCAATTCAACAAAACGATAAGGAAACTAAAAACAAAGGGCAGAAGACTGACAGACATTGCAACTTTTGTGATTGTGATGACCACTTAGAATCCAAATGCTTTAAGAAGATGGAAGCCTTGGAAGCGGCAATGAATACGCATAACATCCATTTGGAGCACTCTTCAACTTCAACTTCATCTTTAGGAATAACACTTTTTGCATGTGGTTGTCAAGCATCTCGGTCTGGTTATGCACTAAATGTATCTTCTTCTTCTCATTCTCACGAGTGGCTCATTGATTCTGGAGCTTCTTATCATATGGAAAAAAACAAAGCCATGTTTTCTTATTTAAATGATTGTAACACCAAAAATATATATGTTGGTGATGATAGATCTCTTAGTGTAGTAGGGACTGTAACTATTCATCTAAACAATGGTCAATTTAATGATGTATTATGTGTTCCTATCTTATCCTGCAACCTTCTATCTGTATATCAGATAACTCATTCAGGTGGAGGTAAAATAATTGAATTTTCACCTCATGATGTTGTAATTAAGGACCTAAGAGATCCTAGATAGATTTTAGCTACTAGGATTGTTGATGATTCTCTAAGGTTGTATAAGTTTAACAACTTTGGATCATCAACTCTTCCCTTAGTATTCGTTGCTCATAATGATGAAGTCAGCAAACTTTGGCATGAGCAATTTGGTCACTTAAACTATCGCTACCTTCAAAACCTATGTAAAGAAAATATGGTGACAAGTATTCATATGGTATCTTGCATAGATGGTGTTTGTTCCGGATGTGTACTCGGAAAACATCATCGGGATAGTTTTGAAAAATGTGCCTCTTGGCATGCCTCAACCCCTTTACAGCTTGTGCATAGTGATTTATGTGGTCCACTTCGAGTTGTTTCATTCTATGGCTACAAGTATTTCTTAACGTTCATTGATGATTTCTCCAGACACACTTGGGTATACTTCTTAAAACTCAAGAGTGAAGTCTTTAACATGTTCTTGGCATTTAAGGCCTTTGTTGAGAAACAATATGGAAATCAAATTCTTAAGCTAAGACCTGATAATGGTGGAGAATATGTTAACAACAAATTCATCAACTTTTGCACTGAGCATGGAATTCAATTGCAACATACTGTTCCATATACTCCACAGCAAAATGGTGTAGCTGAAAGAAGAATCACACCTTAAAAGAAATGGATAATTGTGTGCTTCAATCTAAAGGAATTAGTCTTAAATTTTGGGAAGAAGTAATTAACTGTGAAAATTAAATAGTAAATCACACTCCTACTAAGGTTTTAAAGAATATCACTCCACAAGAAGAATGAAGCTCAATTAAACCAGATGTAAGTCACTTTCGTGTTTTTGGAAGTGAAGCATGGGCCCATATTCCAGATGAGAAACATAAAGCCTTAGAACCTAAGAGTGAAAAATGTATTTTTGTTGGATATTCTGAAGATGTCAAAGGATATAGACTTCTTCAACCTAAATCCAAAAATGTTATCATTAGAAGAGATGTAAAGTTTGCTGAAAATATATCGGCCTACGAGCCTAGTTCGGTGGATGTGCCACCTCTCTCTATCCTTTCTACTTCTGAAAATATTTCTTCTTTAGATGATGACAATGAGGATGACAATCCTCCCCCACCTTCTCGGGATCCTCCTTTAGCTCCTCAACTTCCAAAATGGGTCCATGCTATTCGGAATGCAACAAGTGCTCTTGCAGGTGATCCTACAAATCAACGTCGTACACGTTCTCAGTTCGATAGAGCCTCTTCTTTACTGGCTCAAGCTTCAACGAATTATGATCATGAAACCTTTGGAGAAGCTTCAAGCCATCCAAATTTGGATGCAGCTATGAATGAAGAATATTGTTCACTATTGGCAAATGATACATGGGACCTTGTTCCTCTTCCAAAGGGACGAAAACTTGTTAGATGCAAATTGGTTTCTAGAACCAAGTTTGGACCAGATGGAAAAGTTGATAAACATAAAGCTCGTCTTGTTGATAAGGGTTTTTCACATGTTGAAGGCATTGACTATACCGAAACCTTCTCCCTTGTTTCCAAAATGAACTCTATCTACCTTGTTCTTTCCCTTGTTGCCTCTTTCAAATGGGAAGTCCACCAGATGGATGTTAAATCTGCCTTCTTGCATGGGGACTTTCATGAATAAATCTATATGGAACAACCTCCTGGCTTTATACAAACAGACTCCAGCCTTGTATGTCGGCTTAAGAAATCCCTTTATGGTCTCAAGCAAGCCCCTCGGGCTTGGTATGCCAAAATGGATAGCTTTCTTTTAGATATTGGCTTTTCTAGGTGTCATTCTGATAATACTGTCTACACCAAGAAAGTAGGTAAGTCTCTTATCATTCTTGTTCTTCATGTTGATGATCTTATCCTTACTGGTAGTGATTCCAACCTTATAAACCATGTGAATTCTAGCCTTAAAAAGCAGTTTAAAATGATAGAATTAGGACACTTGCATTATTTTCTTGGTCTTCAAGTCTTGCAATCCAAAGAAGGTATTTCCCTTTCCCAGTCCAAGTATGCTTGTAATCTTCTACGCCACTTTCACATGGAAGACTATAAGCCAACCCCTTCTCCCTTTCAGTCTGGAGCTAAAATTTCAGTCACTTGTACTTCCCCTGAAGTTGATGCTACCTTATACCGTCAGCTTTTTGGAAAACTTTTGTATCTGACCCATACCCGTCCTGACCTTTCATTTTTTGTTGGCCTTATTGATCGGTTTATGCAAAACCCACATGAAAGTCATTGGAAAGTAGCTAAAATAATACTTCGTTATGTTCAAGGTACAATTCAGTTTGGGATTCATTACAATGCAGAAGCATCTCCTCTATTGGTTGGTTTCACTGATTCCGATTGGGCTGGTGACCCTGATGATCAGAAGTCTACTGCAAGTTATGTCTTCACTCTTGGTTCTGGACCTATTACACGGGCTTGCAAGAAAAAAAGTGCCATTTCTCTTTCTTCAGCAGAAACAAAGTATCGTGGCGCCATAGAAGCTAGTAAGGAAGCCCTATGGCTTTTTCGATCCTGTCAGGGTTTGGTTTTTAGTAGTAGCCTCCGACTACACTTTGGTGTGATAATCAAAGTGCCATTCAAATATGCAAAGATCCAGTCCAACATTAGCGCAACAAACACATTGAAATACACATGCACTTAATCAGAAAGCTCATTCATGACCATGTTTTTGAAGTGAAATATTTTTCAACCAATTATCAAGTTGCAAACATCTTTACAAACGCTCTCACAGAGGTGAAGTTTACTAAACTTCGATTTATAGTTTGAGTTCAGGAAGTTGTCACTAAGGGGGGATAGGCTCTAATGCCTCCTTCCTTCTACTACTGTGTCATCTTTGTACATCCTTCAATCCTATCCCAAGTTGTTCTTAAGGGGGGATGTTAGGATATTTTGAGACATAGGAAATAGTTAAGTATAACTTGGTCTAGTGTATATTTAGGTAAAGTGTGTTTATTTACTATGTACTTTTGTAACTTAGAATCTGACGATCATGATATGTTCTGGACATGAACTAATCTGGCGGTTCATTCTTTCCTTGGTATTACCGACACTTGATCTGTGGCTTAATACCTTATTGGTCCATGATCTCTATTTAAATAACATGGAGGGTCATTTGTAAGGTGATCGTTCATGAGAGAAGCTTATGTAAATTTTCTTTCTTTTACATTAATAAATTGCCTGAAGTGGCCATGTTGGCTCAAGCCATGGACTATTTCCCACTTTGAGGGTTTTAACCATGTCAAGAATATTGGTGTATCGATCTTTGATCTGTTTGTGAGTGGTGTCCTTTGGTGTTCTATCTGAGGAACTTACCCTATAAATCCTACATAAATGACTTAGGAAAAGATTGGAGAATTCCAAAATCTGATGACTTATCCAAATCATTGTTTTCATTCTTTAAATCTTCTGAGGACTATAGAGTTTCATCATCATTCTCAAGGACAAAAGTATGAATTTGAACATCAAAATTTTGATCTATAATAAAAGGAGAAACTGTATTCTGTTGAATATTGTCTTGAATGTCATGGCAGCTAGCTCCTACTATTATGATTTCTTGATGAGAAGATAGTTCAGACAGGGTTTCCTTGATTTCATTATCCATAAAATCCTCATCATCAATATCAATTCCCAAATGTTGCATAAGACTGTCAAAATCTCCACAGAAGGTTTCAACCAACACTATAGAAGAGTAACTGTCTTTATAGTTCTTACAAAACATTGTGTAGAAGTCTTTAAGGGAATAAATGCTAGCAAGAGACAATCCTTCATACCAAGACCGTGCTTTTTCTTCTAAAGTTACCATAAACATCCTCATTAAATAGTCCTCATGAAAATCAACTCCTAATCTATGTATGTGCATATGAAATTTGATCAAATGAAAGGCAACATCATCTCCTTTTTCATCTTTGAATTTTGGCAAATATGATTGCCAATCTATGCAAGGCATTCGATTTGGAAAACCTGGAATGTGATCTCGATTCATGGGAGCATACCTTCTGGATTGAGAATTCATCTTGAAAACGAGGAGACACCAGTGGGACTTGAAAATCTGGATTCTGCTTGATTGGAGTCACCAAGTGAAAGATACAACCTTCTTGTATCTGGCTACTGTCCAATTCAACAATCAGATTTGAAACTTGATAGTATTTCGCGGGGAAGATGCACTACAAGAAAAAAGGTCATTGGTGAGGGTCATGGTTGTGACAGACCTTTAAGGTATGTCACCAATGTGGCATATGGTGACGGTCTTTAAAAAAGCGTTGTTGTAAGTGTATATAGTGATGGTCCTTTAAGGTTTGTATACCAAAGCCATTTTCAATGACACTTTTGGTGAGGTTCATTAAAGGCTCGTCACTAATTCTCTCTTTGGTGACACTTTTGGTGAGGGTCGTTAAATGCCCATCACTAATTCTCTCTTTGGTGACACTTCTAGTGACAATATTTTATTGACCGTCACCAATGATCTTTTTGGTTACTTTTGGTGACGGTCAATAAATGTTCGTCATCATTGATCATTCCAATGAGTTTTTTTATGATGCGTCATGCCTGTGACGGACCTTTAATGTCCATCACCAATGTCACATATGGTGACAGTATTTAAAAAATCATTGTTGTAAGTGTATATAGTGATGGTCCCTTAAGGTTTGTCACCAAATCCATTTTCAATGACACTTTTGGTGAGGGTCGTTAAAGGCCCGTCACTAATTTTCTCTTTGGTGACACTTTTGGTGAGGGTCGTTAAAGGCTCATCACTAATTCTCTTTTTGGTGACACTTCTAGTGACGATATTTTATTGACCCTCACCAATGCTCTTTTTGGTTACTTTTGGTGACTGTCAAAAAATGTTCGTCATCATTGATCATTCCAATGAGTTTTCGATGAAGCTATGTACTTATTACTATATTTTTTGTCAAAAGATAACGATTTAAGACCATTGTTGTGGAGTCTTTTTTATTATGTGTCCAAGGTCATAGTGGTTATAATAGTCAGTCAATTTGTTAAGAATTAATTAGTATGTATCATTTCCCTCAAGTCATAAGAATATAGTTTTCCTATGAGTCAACACATGATTCATCTCTATTAGGATTATTATCTAGCAAATTTCCTTTAAATAAAGTTCCACTAGTGTGTGTAGGAACTAGATTATTTAATACATAATCAAGCTCTATCAATTCTATTAATGAGAGAGACCTAGCACTCCTCAACACGCATGACACACCTTAACATGCTTTGGAACAGTACATTAACATTCCTTGGCACCTCACATGTCTTGGAACATCTTTGTACCTAGAACATCTTGCCATGAGTAGGATGCCCAAGCACATGTTGGCATGCCCTAACATAGCATAGCACTCCCCTATCATGTGTTGGCATGCCCTGGAACACCTTGGCAAAATATTGCATTGAAAAACATTAGAACTTGGCACACATTGGCACTTGGCATGTATTGGAACATATTATAAGTGTGCCTAGCATGCCCCTTTTGAAAAATATAAAGTCCCGACTTATTAACCCTCTTATGTGTTCATTTCCTTGCATTTTAGCTTGTTTATTCCTTTTGTTGCCTTGAAACTCCTTGACGCATATTGGCATACTATGGCACCATGCACATCCTAGCATGTCTTAGCACCTAGAATGCCTTGGCACTATTTGGCACATGCTAGCACACCTCGAAAATACCTAGCACACTCTAGCACTTCTTGACATTCCCTGATATTACCTGGCATGCCTTACCTGTGCTTAGCATACCTTGTCACTCCCTCCTTGGCATGACAACTAGCACTCATTAACACTCCCCGACGCACCCTTATATTCATTCACTTCCATGCATTTTGACCTAGTGCTCCCTTGTGTTGTCCTAGTACTCCCTAACACTCCTCAGCATGCATTGGCACTCTCTAGCACACCTTAACACTCTTTGATATGCTCTTCCACTTCATAGCATGAATCACACTCCCTGATGCACATTGGCACTTGGCAAGTATTAGCGTGTTTTGTATGCATTGAGATGACTTGGTATGATTTGGCATGGTTTAATATTAAATTTATTTGAGATCAATTATTGAAAACTAGATGAGAAGAAACGGAGGAAGATTTGGCACTTAGAATGCATTGACACTTGGCACTTGGCACCTATTGGCACCTAATGTTGGTTTTCCTAGCATGACCCTCATGGAAAAGGTAAATTGATGACTTATTAACCCTATTATGTGCTCATTTACTTGTAGTTTAACTTGTTCCTCCCTTTTGTTCCCTTGACAGTCCCTGGCATGCATTGTCACACCCTTGTACATCTTGGCATGCCTTCGCACTTGGCACGTCTTATCTTGTTTGACATGTCTTTGTACTATCTGGCACATGTTAGCATGCCCTAGCATTCCCTAACACACCTTGGCATTCATGACCTTACAACTAGCATTAGATGTATCCATGACTTGGGAACATTACATTCACTAGAACACCTTGGCACTCCCTAGTTTTCATGCCCTCTGTTATCCTCCACAATGTCCCAGGCTGATGAGGAGATCGATGGAGGTAATCACAGACCAAGCTTTTAGTTTGGTAGCTAGCCCTACCAAACCAAAGAGGGCTCTCTTTATGAAATCACAACAAAGAGATGACTGGAATGTGAAGGATTTTAGGCTAGATAGCTAGGTTCAAGTGGTTTTTGGAAAATTTAGGATTTTGTTGCTGGATAAGGGAGAAAAACCTGGTAGCTAGGTCAGAGGATCAAAGGGTTACAACAAAAAATACAAAAAGGAGAAATGTAGCATTACTTTTGTGATGGATCTTAGGGTTTTTTGGTGTAGTTCAGTGTTTAGAAGAAGCGAAAGGTATTAATGAGCATGAAACATGAATTCATTAAGCAAGAAATAAAGTAACACATAATGATTTTTCATCAAAACAGAGCTTTATGCAAAGAATTTTGTTTATAAAATGTAAGGAAAACCATTGAATAATTGATGAATGGAAAGATAAGATTAATATCTTTCATATAAAGCTATAACAAAGGAAAAATAACATCACAAAATTATTGCACATGAATTCCTAGATAATAGTTGCAAATTGTGTCCTTTGATTTCCAGAAAATGTCCAAGTACAAGCTACATAGTTCTCTCCTCTGAAACCCAACCCGTTCTATCACTGAGAAATTGATACATAAATACCAAAACAACATCTCCCCACTCTTAGGGGTTGAATCAATGACTCTAGGAACTGTTCCATGAGGTGTTCTAACCAAACCTTAATGTCCAGGGAAGTTAAAAATGACTTCTACAATTAACTTTGACTCCAACCTCTCTCATAAATGAGGTAAAATTTACATCAAAACAACTTATAAATACTAACCACCCATTATTTACATTTACTTTTACCCCTCACATTCGTCTACTTCACCCTTTTTACTTTTACCAGAGTCAAACTATGAATTACAAAATATTACACAGTGAAAATTTTACAAAAATCTCAGAAATTTCCAGGTGTACAGCGAGCTGTTGGAGGCCATTTTGAGTGCCTTTTTGAAGTACAAATCGAGATCGGAAGCCTTTTCTGGAAATTTGGGAGAGTATAGATGTATTTAGAGTATTGTTTCACTCAAAATGACCAGTTTTTGGCTGAGATATGGCCATTCTCCCAAGGTGTCTCTAGGTGCGCAACGAAATGGAAAGAGAGGGGAAGAAAGGTGATTTTTGGCCTCTTTTTTGAAAATTTCTCAAAACCTGAGCCCCAGACCAGGAAAGTGGGCAAATGGGGTTTGAGATGGGGTCATAAGCTTTCCAAAAATGTTGATTTTACATCATTTGGAGCCCTGAGGAAGAAGAAAAGCGTGAGCTTGCTGTGCTGCTAGACAAAAAATTGCCAAAAAATTGCAAGTCTACACCAAAACACAAAATTTTCTCCAAATCGTCCCAAATTTTTTCCAGAGCTACCTCCTTAGCACATCTAGAACTTTCTAACACTCCCTATCATATACTATTATTCATTCATTTCCATGCAATTGAAACTAGTCCTTCCTTGTGTTTCCCTGACACTACCTAACATACCGTGTCAATGCCTTCTTAGCACACCTAGAACTTGCTAACACTCCCTATCACACACTCTTATTCATTCATTTACATGCAATTGAAACTAGTCCTCCCTTGTGTTTCCCTGGTACTCGCTAGCATGCATTGGCGCCACACCCTAGCACCTGACACCTCTTGGCATGCCTTAGCACTTGGCATGTATTGGAATGACTAACATGCCTTGGAACTTTCTAGCATGTGTTATCACTTCCTAGCATTCCTTGCACACCTTGGCATTCCCTAGTTGTCATGCCCTCATAGATAGCCTTACCTTTTTTGTGACTTTGGAACCCAACCAAGTCATTGAAAAAATAGTGTTGTCCCTAGACAAAAGTCTCCCTTTGTCTAAAATTGCTTTTTCCATCCCCTTATCGTAATCGTAGGCTTACCTATTGCAAGTCCTATTATGAAATTATCCTAATACACTTCGCCCTTAGGACACTTTCGTTTGTTTCCATGCACTTTGACCTAGTTCTCCCTTGTGATGCCCTCACACTCCCCAACACTCCTCGACATACATTGACATTGTTTGACATGTGTTATCATGCCTTTTCATTCCTTGGCATGCCCTAGCACTCCTTAGCTATCATGCCCTCATAACTACCCTTATTGGTTTTAAGACTTAGGAACCAACCAAGTCCTACCTCGAAAACAAAATCTTAACCAAGTTACAGTTACTACAACTATACTATCCCTTGTTCACCTAAGAATGGCCTATAACAAATCTTAGGCTACTCATGCCCAATCTTAGCTCATCTCACTTAAGAAGTTACCAAGTCAAGGCTCACGTCTAACCATGGCCATAAAACAACTAAGCAACATAGTTTACATATTGACATGGCATAGTACCTAGCATGTCTAACAATCACTTGGCACTATGTGGCACATGTTGGCATTCCCTGCATGCCATGGCATGCTTTATTACTCCCTATCATACCGTACCACTCCTTGACATGTCATGGCACTCTTGCATGCCTTGGAACTACTTAACATATAAATTTGTCACTCCCTCCTGAGCGCACTTGGAATTCACTGACACTCCATATCATACACTCTTATTCGTTCATTTCCATGCATTTTGAACTAGTTTTCCTTTGTGTTTATGTCACACTCCCTAACACTCCCTGACACGCATTGGCACACCCTGACATGCATTGGCATACCCTGGCATGTCGCCCTAATACTATAGCATTTCTTGGCACCACTTAACATACCTTGTCGTCCCCTCCTTAGCACACCTAGAACTCGCTGACACTCCTTGTCACACACTCTTAGTCATTCATTTCCATGCATTTGAAACTAGTGCTCCCTTATATTTCCCTGGCACTCCAAAACACTCTGTAGCATGCATTGGCACACCCTAGCACCTGACACATCTTGGCATGTTTCCCTGGCTTCTAATATACCTTAACACCGCCTAGCATACCTTATCACTCCCTCCTTAGCACACCTGAAATTCACTAACACTTCCTGTCACAAAATATTAATCGTTCATTTGCATGCATTATTTTCACCTATTGCTCCCTTTTGTTCCCCTAGCACTCCTTAACACTTCCTAGCATGTGTTTTTGATGGACAAAACACTATATATAGGGCAACTCAAACTCCATTTGTGGACAAGAAAATTTGGTTAAGTAAGTCTGTAATAAGAAGTGCGAAGATAACCAACAAAGAGAGAAGATTTTGGTCTTGTTTATGGGTCTGTTTTAGGGCTAATAGATCCACATGTGCGAAGGAAGGAAGAACTATCTACTACAGAAAAGGTCGAAGATCTTGTTGTTGTCCAAGAAGTCGAATCAAGGAAGAAGATAAGCAAGGTTACACGCTGAATTATAATAAGAGTTCATACCATCCAAGCGAAGAAGATCAAGGTTCAAAAGGTTGGTTAACCACACGTTCTAAGGCTTATGCAAGAGGGCCAAGAACTACAAATTTGATCCATGGTACTGGAATTTGAAGGATAGTCGAGTTATTGAAGGAAGAAGCCTGATCATCGTTGACTCAAGGAAAAATAAGGAAGTTGAATCAAGGAGGCTTGTGACTTGGTCTTGGAGAGGTCATTGAGTCAAGGGTCTAGGCCATGGTCTTGGTATTCGTCAATTGAAGTCTATATAAGAAGAAGATCTCGTTTGGGTTTTCCTCTCATGTTGGAGAGGTTTTGGCCCTGGTTGATCGCATATTCTATGTGTCTCTTGTCTCCTCATTGTTTATGCATTGGTAGATGTTTGATGAATAATATTGTTTTGAGCATTGTTTGTTATTGTGGATTAGTCTTGAATGTGTTTGTGTATGAAAAATTGGTTGGGTTTGTAAACTATGAGTAGAGCAGTGTTTGATTGATGCATGCTTCCTACAATAAAACATGTCTCTTACTTAAACAATTAATTTAGTGGAAACATGGGTATTTGGACAATTATTTTGGAATTTATGCACCTTACAAGTACATCAACTCATATAATGCATAAATATAATGGAAAGTTGTAACGTGTTGCATCATAGAAAATATGTTGATAAAATATGATAGCTTAAATGTACATGATAGTTTTGAAAGGTGGGGAATAACTCTTATTTAGTCATAGGTAGCCTAATCAATTCCTTTTTTAATATTTAAATGTCCCTGATGATTTTGAAAGTAGGTGGGTAGCAATTCTTACTCATGTCATAGATAGCCTAATGAGTACTTTTCTCTATCTAGAATGATACTAGATACAAAACTTTTTTGTATTGTGAGCTTCTTCAATTTTTTTTATAATATATCATGTTATAAAAACTTTGAAATAAGCTTCTCACTTTGGTTTTTGCATTTGTGGTAAAATCTGAACCCAGCTTCTGAAAGTAGTGTTATTCTGGAGGATACCAACAATAATTTTCACTACATAAAGGTTTTAAACTATCTTTAGTCTTTGATGAGTTTTTTTGGATGGTTGTACTTTAAAAATAAAGATGCATCTGCAGTTTTCTCAATTGCTAATTTAGAATCAATGAAAAAAACCAAAATAATTACTTACATTGATTTGTAGAGTTTACCTGAAATTGATGGAACATGGCGATTACATCAAATGAGTGTGAAATTGAATTTTGAAATTTTATTAATGTCCTCAATGCTTGGAAAATGTAATGGGATCAGATGATAAGTTAACATGTAAGGTATTTAGTGAGACATTGCTTCTCTTCTAAGAAAAGTATATCTAAACCAAGTGCAATACCAGGGAGAGAGAGGATTCTGTAGTGTGCAAAGCTTAGTTGTGTGGGTTTGGGGCTAAGGCATGGTTGCTCCATTTAACTAAAGTAAAATGAGAGGAAATGAGGCAATGCATACTTTGTAAATCTTAGCTATGAGGATTTGGGGTTCAAGGCTTAGTCACTTCACAATTGAAATAAAATGAGATCAAATGAGACAAGGACTTGCAAATTATTAGTTATATGTAATGACATTAAAGTGAGTAAACACAAAGTATCAAAATTCGAAGTAGAATCAACCCTTGTGTATGAAAATTCAGTCAAGCATTTTTTTATGGCTGAATTCCCCCTCAAATATACATTTGATTAATGCAAAATCTTAGAAAACCACATCTATGTAATCGAGGTATCCCTCTTAGATGCACAAACCTTTCCCCTTGGCTTCCCATTGACTTTGAGGTTGTGTTCCCCTACACTCCTATATGCTTACTAGGGATACTACACTCCAACATGACAGATTCTAAGATATATTGTGATAGGGGGGATGAGGGTTTCGGAAATTCTTGTTGCCACAGGAAAGTCTTGCCATGTTTAGTTCAACAATACGGAAGCAAAATGTTCATGTAGAAGGATTTATGGTGCTTTTTCAATTGTGGGAAATAGAAATGCCATACATTATGGTGCTTCTTGGTACAATATTACCGATTCATGGAGAAAGATCAATGGTTCCTTGGGTGGAACTATACCAATGTGTGGGTGGGACCAAGCTCATGAGATTCATTTTTTACTACCATCACAATGAACTACAACCAAATTGACTCATGAGATTCATTTTTTACTGCCATAACAATGAACTACATCCAAATTGGTTATAAAAGATTGCATTGTTAAAAGTTAATTTTTAGCTTTAAAGTTTGACATAATAATTATAAAACCAAATCTCATTTGTTTAAATAACATGGAAACCCATAATATTAGTATTAGATAATTAAACATTAATAAAAAATATTTATAGTTTTTTTGTTCAATTATATGAAATCCAAATCTGAATTTGTTTAAAATTACAACTTACAACATGGTTAATTATTTTGTAATTTTGAAAAATAAAAAATATAATTTTTTGAAATGAGAATACAATAAGATAAGAAAATATACATTTCATACATTTTGATATATTCATAAAATATAATGTTTTTAAAATTTATAAAAAAAATAATTATAATTAAAAAATTTAACGATCATCCAAATTAAAAATTTAATTTATGCCGCGTTTTCTTTTCGCCTTAGGGTATTCGAATGAATGTTGAGTAGTTGAAAAAAAAGGAAAGACCATTTTGCCACGTTTTTTTCCACGCCTTAGTGTATTGGAATGAATATTGAGTAGTTGAAAAAAAAAAGGAAAGACCAGAACAAGTTTTCTTCCCCGCCTTAGTGTATTCGAATGAATGTTGAGTATTTGAAGAAAAAAGGAAAGACCATGGAGTAGTTGAAAAAAAAAGGAAAGACCATGGGCTGATCTGTGACTATATGGAAACAAGGTCGTTGGATCAATATTTAGGGTTTCTAGATCGATGACCATTCTTAGAATTGATTTGAAAATTTGTTTTATATTTTCACATGAAATGTATGTTGAGTAGTTGAAAAAAAAAGGAAAGACCATGGGCACAATACAATATGATATGTGGAAACAGGTAGGTACAGGTCGTTGGATCAATTTTTAGGGTTTCTAGATCGATGGCCATTCTTAGAATTGATTTGCAACTTTGTTTTAGATTTTCACATGAAATGTTGCAGTAATTCGTTGGCAGTGATTCTTTCATGGTTGAATTTGGATGCATTGAGAAATAAGACTGAGGAGGATCTCTTCAATGGCTTGCTCACAAAACATGGATCTATTTTCGCTGGACAAATTTGGACCAGGATGGAAGGATTAGAAGCCTTGGTCTTCTTTTAAGAGCCCAAGAAAATACTTTCACAGGTACCCTTGCTCTCCTTTAATTCCTTCCTCGATTTTAATTACTTCAAACAATCTACCAACTTTTTCACCTGAAATTAGGTTATTTTGGTTTTTTTTTTCAAGAATTTAGTTTCAAATGAACTAGCCCCACAATTACTATATTGGCAATGAAATTTATATTAAATATAGGCTGAACTCTTATAGTAGTTTGAGTTGAAAATAATTAATATTATTTTGTTATTAATGGAGAAAATAGTTACGTTGTTGTAACTTTCTCCCTAGTTTAGGATTAGTTCCTATAGTTATGGGGTTTGGGTGCAACTTCCTATTTCCTAGTATTGTATTTATTGATGTAATCTTTGATTGATTAACGAAGAGAGTGGACGAGAGTGATCTCTCAAGTTTGATGAGTGTAGTCTCCAGGTGCAGGCCACACCTGAGAGCTACATCTCTTTCTTTTCAATTCTGTTCACATTTTATTTTGGTATCAGAGCTCAGATTGAGTGAGCCTGATCTTTTGTCACCTATGAGGCTGAAGTGCCTGTAGTAGCTAGCTTGCCTGTGTGGCTGTAATAGCCTGTGTGGCTTGAAGCGCCATTGTGGCTATGTGTACACGAGAGCTCTGTGCTCGATTGAGCAGGTGAACTGCAGAACACCTGGCTCGGACTCGAAAGTTTTGGCGCGGATTTTTCACGGATTGGCGCGGATTTTGCGCTGACAGTCGTGCCAATAGAGGAATTAGCGCGGTTATTGAGGAATAAACTGCGCCAGAGCGCCAAAAAGCCCGATTGGCGCGGGATTTTACCAGGAAAGTCGCGCCAATTAAAATACTCTAAGCGATTTTGAATTAGCGCGGATTTTTCGCTCGGGGTAGCGCCAAGGGGATCTGTGAATAGTGTGAACTTCGTTTGGTGGTCTGCAAACGGTGCAGATCAACGGAGTTGTAGATCCGTCCAGGAGAGACAGATCGGGAAAGCGCCAGAGGAGATCTGCGGGAAACCTCGACTTCGTTTGGCGATCTACAGGGAGAGCAGGATCGGTGAAGTGGCAGATCAATCCGGGAGAGGTGGATCGGATCAATAGTGATCAGATCATTGTTGGGACTCACAATTGACCTATTTTTGACCTTATCTTTTGCCGTATTATTACCCTTTTGCAGTTATAAGTTGAAAGCTTTTATTTTATAATGACATATTAACCCCAAGGTATGAAGTAACCTTCCGCACATCTATGTTTAATTGTTTATTTCATATCCGTGAATATCTTTATACTTATCCTTGGAAACGCTGACTAAATTGTCAAATAATTGTCTTAAGCTTGCAGGAGTTATAATGTATAGTTGCTGTAACACCAAAAACAGCAACTACGCAGTTGCTGCAACACCAGAAACAGCAACTACGCAGTTGCTGCAACACCAGAAGCAGCAACTCTGCAGTTGCTACAGCCAGCAACAGCAATTACCTAAAGCAAGCTATTTTGTAACAGCCACGAACAACAGATGGTAGCTATCTAGAGAATCTTGACGTGGCATAATCAAGCGGAAGTCTAAAGAAAGAAGAACACAGTCAGCATGAACAGCATGGGGAAATGGCGAAGGAATATGAAGATCCCGAGAAGACAGTCAAAGTCAGTTACCCGCCGTGTAACAGCTAAAGCTCAAGAAAAGAATGTATTATCATACTGTTGTAACAGCACTCTGAATTGCTTATTTTTGACAAGATGGGTTAACTGAATAGGCTGTAATACTCTATTGTAATAGATGTCTCCTCTATAAAGAGGAGACATCTACATGAAAAGGGAGTTAGTCGGTGTCTATGGTCAGTCTGTAATCGAGATTCTGAGAACATCAGCAAGTCTGAACTCTATTGTATTTAATCTTTTTGGCAGATGAATATAAAACTGTTTTGAGCACTTAATCCCATCTTCGTTTCCTGGGGAATCTTGTGAGAGGGACTGGGCCCACCTTCCTCACAAGATTCACCCATTTACTTTCCTGTCAAGTGTGTAAGTGTGCAGTAATTTCTTTCTGGTACTCTGTTTGGATTTGATAGCATTACCTCTGGTATTCTTTGTTCTGCTAGTACTCTGTTTCATTGATCATTTGAGTTTGTTTCTCACCGGTGAATGAGAGTGCAGTGTGCATTAGTAATTCTGATTACAGGGGCAGGTGCTGAACGTCCCCATCTGGAGGATAGGGTCCTGATCCTCTGCCAACAGAGCATCCATTATTTTTCTTTCCAGATTCGTAATTTTAATTAATTGCTTTCATCTTAACAAGTACTGTAATGACATAGCGTAAGAATTACGTATACTACAGCTTTCGATGCTTTTAGACTTTAAGTACATACAGTACGCAGTAGCCTTTGAAATAAAAAGACTTTCCCTGGTCGACAATTAATGTGGTACTTGAATGTTTAATTCATAAACAATTCAACTAGCCAACATTTTGGCGCCGTTGCCGGGGAAGGCAACTAAAGAATTCTAAAAGCATTAATGGTTTCTTTGTGAAAATAACAGGTGTATGAGAGGACGCAAGAAACCTAATTTTACAGGCGGCAAAGGAGGAAGGAAGACTTACATCGACGAAATCATCTCTAAGGCCGAAGCATCACAGAGGACGAGTTCCCGGAGACCCCAGATCCAATACTCCTCACAAACAGACCAACAGACGGAGGAAGTGATAGGACCTGAGAGGAAGCTGGAAGCACCAGAGTACACCGAGGAACCGGAAGAGGAACCTGAAGAAACAGAAGACACAGAAGACAAAGCGAGTGATTCAGGGAAAATACCGATGGAGGATAACAGAACAGAAGGGAGAGGGGAAAACTCGCTCTCTACCCTGGAATTCCCTATTGGGGAACTTCCGAGAGGAACAACCCCCATGAAAAATATTCCACTCTCGGCATTACCCAATTTCCATGGGTTGTCCTCCGAAGATCCGGACGAATTCCTCTTCGAATTCGACATACTGTGTAGAAGCTATGATTACATAAGTCCTAATCAGAAGCTGAAATTGTTTCCAGCAACACTAAAAGGGAACGCATTGAGGTGGTTTATGAGCTTGGGAGCTCAGGCAATCACCACCTGGGACCAAATGAAAGAGGGATTTCTGGCTAAGTATCAAGACTACTGTCGGACAAGAGAAAGAAAGGAAGAATTGTTTAAAATGGTCCAGAAAGAGGACGAGAATTTGGAAGATTTCGTGGAAAGATTACAGTATAATCTGCAGCGGTCTGATCATCCTAACATGAGAAAAGATATTTTGAAGACCATACTGCTAAAAGGGGTAAGAGATGATTGCCTGGACATGCTGAACATGCTTGGAAAAGGGGACATTTCTAAAGAACCCTTTGATGAAATTATTAAGCTCTGTATGCGGTGTTCAAGGGGAGCGGCAGGCAGATCGAAAAGCAGAGATAATGTGTATTCAAGGGTTCAGAAGTCAGCCAGTGGAGGAGCAACAAGAGCTGAGATAGGTAACTTATTAGAAGAATTTAAAACTGAAATGCTAAGTTCTTTTGCTTCACAGATTGATGCTCTGCAGGTCAAGAAGAAACAGGCAGAAGTAGAAGCTGCTCTGGCAATTTTCTGTTCAAAATGCAGAGAAAAACATCCACTTAGAGAATGCCCACTGGATAGGATGCCTATATGCACAATCTGCGAGAAGGATCATGAAACACAGCAATGCCCCTCTCTGCCTGGAATCAAAGCAGCACTGCAAACAACTGAAGAAGAAGCTGAAGCGGTGTACCTAATGACTCAGAGGAGGCAATGGCCGCAAAGACAAGGTACGAGCTCTAATACAACATTCAATCGTTGGAATAATAATTCTCCTTTTTACCCACCCATGAATCAAATGCAATACCCACCCTTCAACACAATGAACTTTCCACTTATGCAGCAACCAAATATCCCTTTTCCTGACCCTACTATGTGGAATCCTTGGGCCCCCCAGCAACCATACTTTAATCAATGGAACCCAAACTGGGCAGCCCAACAGATACCTTTTCCTCAACAACAACAATCTCTTTCCTTACCATCTAATAATCCTCCGAATAATCAGGCAATGAGACCACAGCTGCCTGTACAACCTAACCCTAATCCGAATAATAATAAGGCCTTGCAAGTTATTGACATTCAGAGTCAGTCTATTCCTCCCCTGCAATGTAATGATATCCACCTTCGCTCAGGGAGAATAGTTGAACCTATTATAGATGATATCACGGACTCTGACAAAGAAGAGACTAGAAAAGAGAAACCAGCTAACCATAGTACTGAAACAGTAGAATCAACACCTAACAATAATGACCAAACGGTAGACCCACCATTCCCTGAAAGACTGACTCTCACTAAAGTACCTGAACAACCTATCTTCAATCTTTTAGGAGAGTTACAGAACTTGTATGTCAAAATCCCATTATTGCAAGCACTAAGGGATGTTCCTATATACGCTAGAACTATTAGAGACATTTGTGTAAAGAAACCTGGAAGGAAGGCTAAAGACCCCCTCACAGTTCATGTGATGGGGGAATTAACTGCCTTAATGACTGAAAAAGATTATCCTGTCAAGTATGGTGACCCTGGTCACCCTACAGTAACAGTCCAGGTCGGAAAAACCTTTATCTCTAAAGTCTTAGTAGACTTAGGAGCTGCAATAAACATCATGACTCTCGAAACAGCTCAATTGCTCCAGCTGAAAAACTTTATCAGGGAAACTCCTACTATCTTAGAATTAGCTGACCATTCTACGATCAAACCTGAAGGGGTCATTGAAGACCTTATAATCTCTATAGAATCCTGGAACTACCCGGTTGAATTTGTGGTCTTACAAACCAAAACAAAGTTCGGGGGTCATCCGTTGATTCTAGGGAGACCTTGGTTGGCTACAGCAGATGCTTTCATCAGCTGTAGATCTGGATCAATGACCATCTCTAATGGACAAGAAACTAAACAGCTGACCCTCTATCCCCATGCCACTCCCATGATTAACAGTGATAATTCTATATGGGTAGACTATGAGGATGAGGAAACCCAACCGATATTAACTATTGGGCAAGCTTTGACCTTTAAAGATTCCACCGAAGATGAACTAATTAGCAGTTTTATTTCTGAACCCTCTTCGGTTAACCCAGAAACATCTAATCACTTCGCTGCAATCCTAGAACCTGAATCCCAGCAGAATATGAATGATGAAAACTTATGCCAGACAGCACTAGGCAACTCTTCCAAGAGCACAACAGTTGAAATTGAGCCTGGTAAAACGCTGAATATAAATCCTGATTTGACTGAGGATGAAAAACAGAAATTAATAAAGTTACTCCAAGCAAACAAAGAGGCATTCGCATGGGACTACACAGACATGAAAGGAATCTCCCCTGAATTATGTACTCATCGTATATACATTAAGGAGGGATCCCGACCAGTCTGTCAACCCCAACGAAGAATGAACCCTAACCTCAGAGAAATTGTGAAGGAGGAACTCCAAAAACTTTTAAATGCAGGATTCATATATCCAATATCTGACAGCGAGTGGGTTTCTCCACTCGTAATTGTACCAAAGAAGAATGGGAAATGGCGAGTATGTGTAGACTATAGATCATTAAATAAAGCAACCCAAAAAGATCATTTCCCTTTACCTTTTATTGATCAAGTATTGAATAATTTAGCAGGTAAGAAATTCTTCTGATTCTTGGATGGGTTTAGTGGATACAACCAAATCAGGATTGCACCCCAGGATCAGGACAAAACCACATTTACCAGCCCATGGGGAACCTTTGCCTATAGAGTACTGCCATTTGGGTTGTGTAATGCTCCAGCGACATTTCAGAGAGCGGTGATAGGAATCTTTTCTGATATGTTAAACGATTCATTAGAAATATTCATGGACGACTTCACTCCCTATGGAGTGACCTTTGAAGATGCCCTGCAAAACCTTGAAAAAGTACTTAAGAGGTGTATTGAAGCACACCTCGCTTTAAGCACTGAAAAGTGCCACATGATGATGAACCAGGGCATTGTATTAGGTCATTTCATTTCATTTTTAGGAATCCAAGTCGACCCAGCTAAGATTCAGGTGATTCAGAACCTTCCTATCCCCAAAACACAAACAGAGGTGAGAAGTTTTTTAGGACATGCCGGATATTACAGAAGATTTATTAAGGATTTTTCTAAAATAGCTTCTCCTTTGTTTGTGTTATTAATGAAAAATGCTGAATTCAAGTGGACTGATGACTGTGAGACTGCATTCAATAAACTTAAGCATTAGTTGTCCACAGCTCCTATTTTGAGAGGACCCGACTGGGCATTACCCTTTCACATTTCCTCTGATGCCTCAGACACGGCAATTGGAGCTGTCCTGGGTCAGGAAGAAAACAATCTCCCCTATGCTATCTATTTCATTAGCAAAAACATGACACCAGCTGAGTTAAATTATACAGTAACTGAGAAAGAATTTTTAGCAGTTATTTATGCTATTAATAAATTTCGGCATTATATTACTGGCTATACTACCTTTGTGCATACAGACCACTCGGCCATCAAGTATTTAATGAATAAATCAATTACTAATGCTCGAGTCACCAGGTGGTTATTACTATTATAGGAATTTGATATCACAATCGTAGATAGGCCAGGAAAAGAAAATGTAGTTGCTGATTTTCTTTCTCGTTTAAAAAGCAATGAAAATGTTCCAGTAGATGATTCTTTTCCTGATGAGTATCTATTTGCAGTATCTGCTCACTCACCTTGGTATGCAGACATTGCCAATTATCTAGTTGCAGGAAAATTACCATCACACCTATCACACAGAGAAAGAAGGAAGATAATCCAGCAAAGTGCTAGGTACAGCTGGATAAGCGGGTGTCTGTTCCATACAGGGATAGATCAAGAAATCAGGAGATGCGTTGGGGAAGATGAGATTTATGACATATTGAAAGCTTGTCACGATGGTCCTTGTGGAGGACATTTTGCAGATAAAAGAACAGCTCACAAGGTACTTAGAATGGGTTATTACTGGCCATCACTTTTTAAAGATGCAAAAAAATATGTGAAGGCTTGTGACAGCTGCCAAAGAATGGGCCAGCCCAACCATAGGGATGAAATGCCACTCAACCCTCAGGTAACTCTCGAACCCTTTGAGAAATGGGCATTAGATTTTGTAGGTCCCATTAATCCTCCATCCAATCAAAGAGTTTACATTTTAGTATGCACAGATTACATGACTAAATGGGTAGAGGCCAAAGCACTCATTAAAGCTAATGAAGAAGCAGTACTAACATTCCTATTTGAAGAAATCTTTGTTAGATTTGGACTACCCAGAGAATTAGTCACTGATGGAGGACCTCCTTTTAATTCTCACGGTTTCAAAGATATGCTTCAGAAATATCATATCAAGCATAAGATGACCACACCTTACCACCCCCAAGCAAATGGGCAGGTGGAAAGCACAAACAAGATCATAGAAGCTATATTAACAAAAACAATAAAGGAGAATAGAGGGGACTGGTTTCAGCATTTGCCCGAGGCTCTTTGGGCCTACAGAACCACCTGGAGAAACACAACAGGATTTTCACCCTATGAATTGGTTTTTGGAAAGAATGCTATTTTTCCTGTAGAATTTGAAATTAAAACCTTAAGAACTGCCTTAGCTGTTAACCTTGATTTAACTGATGCACAAACAGCCAGGTTGCAGCAGTTGCAGGAACTGGACGAGAAAAGACTGGATGCCGTCCACCAAACAACTATGATACAACAACAAAGGAGAAGATGGCATGATAGAACCATTAAGCAAAAGCAGTTCCAGAAAGGTAACTGGGCTCTTCTTTACGACTCACGTTTCGAGAACTTTCAAGGGAAGCTGAGAACAAGATGGCTGGGACCGTATGAAGTGGATACTGTTTTCCCAAATGGAACAGTTAGACTATTAACAATCGATGGAAGCAGAACACCATTGTCAGTGAATGGCTACCGACTTTCGTTGTATCAGCGGCCGGTTTCCAAAGAGGACTTTAAAGCCACTTGCATGGCAATAAAACAGTATTCTTTTCCAGGGGAACTTGCCGTCCCTCAGAACACTTGAATTTCTATTATTTATGTAATTTTTAGGATTAGACATTTTTTTTAGGAACTAATAAATCCTGCCAAGGATTGCAATATTATATTTCGAGATTTTGCAGATGTAGCATGGGAAGTAGCTGAGAGCAAAGGCTTCAAAAGGAATTACTGGGCAGACTCCGAATTCTTGTTGCTGCAACACCATTTCCTGTTGCTGCAACACCATTTCCTGTTGCTGTAACACCACTTCCTGTGGCTGCAACACCATGTTGCTGCGGCATTATCCCCGTTGCTGCAACACCACTTCCCGTTGTCCCAACATTATTCCTGTTGCTGTAACACTAGTTCCATTACTCCAGCACATTCCCCGTTTTTACAAACGTTTCCCCCTAATCCCGATTGCCCCAACGGTAATTCTCTGTTGCTGCAACACCAATCCCGGTGCCACGACAGTGCTTCCTGATCCGAAATATCCTTTCCACATGAAATATACCACTTTTCGTGATGATTACAGTACCTCACCATCACTTCCCGTCATTATCATTATAAATCACCCATATTCCCGTGCTTTCAGATCCGCGGTAATGATTATAATTTGACAGCAGACGAGAAAAGACTTTTTGACGCAGCGATCCAAAAAGGTAAAGGACGAAGGTACGCACGTTTATGAATAAGCATTAAATAATATATAAGCGGAAAAAGGCTGATAGGTCCACCAAATGATTGCATTTCCCAATCATATCATTCACACGTAGGAAGGGGGGGTTACCAAAGCAATTTCCATAATGCCAAACCACGCCAACCACTGCCACCCTTAATTCTCCCGGTTGTATGTAAAAACTACAGCATGTTACCATTTGTGATGTATACTCTGAGTTGAAATCGGTAGCTCGGCCCCGAATTCTGAAGATTTACCGAGACAACAGCCATGGGAGGAACCCTTATCACTCATGAACCAGGCACGACAGCAGTTCTGGAGCTCTTTCCGGAAATTTACCAAATTTTCCTGCAAGCCGGATGGATAGAATATTTCAGGAGACTTCCGGACTTTGACGAGCAGCAAGTCCTGGAATTCACATGCAATTTGACAGAAGGATTCTCTGTCGTCCAAGGAATTCAAGTTCCGGTTACGGAAGAATTCATAGCCGAAGTCACCGGACTCCCAGCCACTGGTACAAGGTGGTTCAGCAGGAAGCACTTGATTCTGAACGCGCAGCAAGACTTTCTCCATCCGGGCGAGGAAGTAGAAACCAAGGGCAGAGGTGTAGCATTACGGTCGTTACCTCAACCATGGCCAAGAGTCGCTGAATTCGTCAAGCAGTATCTAACATGCGAAGGTCGTTACCAGGTAATCTACCAGCACGACTTCGTTCTGTTAAATCACTTAAGAAATGGTCAATTATTGAACATGCCATATTATTTGCTGGGTTGTCCTAAAAATATGGCACGATATGCTATGAAAGCGAAGAATCCAGCCCTCTCCCTAAAACACCATCGCCTAGTCCAACTGCTGATTAACAGAGCTCTTCCTCTGAACATCCCTCCACCCCCCATTAATCCCCATCCGGAGGAAAGAATTCCACAGCCTGTGCAGGGTAGTCCTCATCAAGAAGAGGAAACTCCTCGTCAAGCTGAGGATACACCTCAGAGAGACCAGGAGCCTCCTCAACAAACGGACGACACCCCTGAGCAAACCCCTTCGGAAAACCCTCAGCAGACAGAGCATATTCCCGAACAACCCCAGCAAACACCTCTGCATGTTACAGAAAATGAACAAGCAACAACGGAATTAACTGTGTCTCCCAAAAGAACCAATTCTCCCGCCCCCATACTCAGTATCTCTACTGATGATTCCGACGATAATATCCCAATTACGCAGCTTAAAAGAAAAATTCAGCAGGCAAAGAAAACCCCAGTAAAAAGAAGAAGAACGAGGGTTTCAACCAAAGCACCCACCACCCCGACTACTGTTCCGACCTCAAGAGCTAGAAGGAAGAGAAAAACACCTCAATTCCCTGCCTTTTTACCAAAACGAAAATCGGCAGTAGTTGGATCCCCTGATTCCTCCAGCCCACCATCCATTGCTTTAAAACCCCGCACTCCAGCCACTTCTCGAAACCCTTCTCCCTCACCCACAGAGGCTGAGATGCAGAGCGTTCATAGCTTCGTGGCATCATATCTTAAGACAGCTGATACACAAGAACCAGCTGCCGACACCCAGAATGATAGTGAGCAAGTGGCTGCAACACAAGAACCAGCCACTACCCCAGGTGACACACAAGAACCACCTGTGGGAAATATTGATCAAAATGACGTAGTAGAACCCCTGCCTCCACTGGAATCTACTGTCTCACAGGATCAGCCTACTATACCCGCCCTGCAAGAAGAAATTGAGTTTCTGAAAGCTCAGATTCAGGATTACCAGGAAGAGATAATAAGGATCAGGGAAGCATATCAAGAAGAATTCAGCCTGCATGTTTTAGCAAGAGCAGCCTCGGCAGCAGAGAAAAGCAAAGATATCGAATATCTGTGTACAAGTTGTGGTGAGATATATGCTCAGGCAGGGTATAGGTTAGTGCAAGAACCAATAGAGGAAGCCCCCGAGGCTGAAAATGAAACAAAGGAGTCTGTTGATGCTGAAGTAAGAATTTCACAATTCTCTGCTGAGACAGAAAGACCTGTTGCTACACAAGAACCAACAGGATCTGTAGAAAAAGCACAGTTAGCAAGCCCTGTTGACACACAAGAACCAACAGGAGCTTCAGAAAAAGTACAGTCAGAAAGCCCTATTGATACACAAGAACCAACAGGAGCTTCAGAGGATGTGCAGACAGAAGAACCTGTTTCAGAGGAAGTGCAGACCGAGAAGCCTGTTGTTACACAAGAACCAACAGGATCCTTAGAAGAAATGCAGTCAGTGAGACCTGTTGATACACAAGAACCAACAGGTCATCCAGAGAACATGCAAGACCAAGACCAGGAACTTACTGACACACAAGAACCAGTAAGTTCACCTGAAGTTGCACAAGATCAAGAACTTACTGACACACAAGAACCAGTAAGTTCCTCAGAGGCTGCACAGGAACAAACAAAGGAGCTTCCCGACGCTATGCAGGAAGAGAAGGAAGAAGAAGATACAGATTCACCCCGGCCTACCCAGACTATTATGGAAGAAGAGGAAAAAGATACAGATTCACCCCGGCCTACCCAGACTACTATGGAAGAAGAGCAAACAGTTTTAGAAGGGAATAAGGAAGAATTGAATTCACCTAGCAAGAAGCAAGGAGCAGAAGAAGAAAAAGAGACAGATTCACCCCGGACCACCAAAATCAATCTGGAGAACAATGAATTAGCCCAACAGGAGGAAGAAGCTCTAGTTAAAGATGAAGAGAAAGATGCTGGATCATCCCAGCCCACTTCAACAGAACAGATGATTCTGGTTGATGCCTGTATGCAAACAGAGCTTCCCACTGTTAGTGATGCATGTGTAGAAACAGAAAGTTTTCTGGAATTGAAACGCATATGGTGGAAAGAATATCATCAGTCTCAAGGCAAAGCATTTGAACAACAGAAAGGGACCTGGTTTGACCATGCCTATAGGAACTGGGAAGCACTAGAACAGTGCAGGGCCCAGTATAAAGAAATTAAGGAACTCAAACACAGGATGTCCCTGATGTTTGAGTTATGCCAAAGGATGCTCGCCACAAGGAAACCCTCCTTCAACTATGCCACATTCTTAAGGGAAAGGCTTGCATTTATTCAGCTGAAGGCCATCAAAGAGGGGAGGCCTTATCAAGTGGTCACAACAGATCAGTTTATGAAGACTTTTGCAGAGGCACCCAAAAGCGACCAAAACCTGCTATGTGAATTGTACCTCCATAATGAGGTTGTGTCTGAAGAAAGAAACATGAACATGACACCTGTAGTAGGTGACATACAATTGAGAGCTTTCATTTCCTTTTTGGCGAATCAGCTTACCTGGCAAAATGCCTATGTCTCAGGCCTCCAAAACGAACAGAATTGCCTTTTGTGGATTCGGTCTGAACCACAGAATGCTGCCACTTTCATTTTACAGCACTTAAAAATGATAGACAATGATGATATGAAGGATCATGTTATGAGACTGAGAACAGAGGTCCTAACAGACTGTCAGCAGTATGTAAAGACCAAAGCATCATTGGCTGTGAAAGCAAATAAACTATTTTGGGATAACTGCCCCGCAGAAAGGAAAGAATATCACCCGTATAACCCATCAAATCTGCAAGTAGCATTATCAAGGGTACCTCGGTATGTTGAATGCGTGCAACATTGTGCTGAGAACTGGATAGGTTACAAATTCAAGTTCCCACTTTTATGGTTGCCGGGTGATCAGTATAAGGGTCAGTTTGGACTTTCTAACAGAGAAGAGGCAGCAGTATGGAAACATATACGAACTGTTTGTGGTTTCAGAGACATGTTTGATGTTACTCCCTACAGCTATTGCCTTAGTAATCTGCATTGTTCGTCCCAGTTCTCCGACTCAGACTCAGAGTAGACATTGCATGGGGACATGCAATCTCTTCAGTTGGGGGGGATGTTGGGACTCACAATTGACCTATTTTTGACCTTATCTTTTGCCGTATTATTACCCTTTTGCAGTTATAAGTTCAAAGCTTTTATTTTATAATGACATATTAACCCCAAGGTATGAAGTAACCTTCCGCACATCTATGTTTAATTGTTTATTTCATATCCGTGAATATCTTTATACTTATCCTTGGAAACGCTGACTAAATTGTCAAATAATTGTCTTAAGCTTGCAGGAGTTATAATGTATAGTTGCTGTAACACCAAAAACAGCAACTACGCAGTTGCTGCAACACCAGAAACAGCAACTACGCAGTTGCTGCAACACCAGAAGTAGCAACTCCGTAGTTGCTATAGCCAGCAACAGCAATTACCTAAAGCAAGCTATTTTGTAACAGCCACGAACAACAGATGGCAGCTATCTAGAGAATCTTGACGTGGCATAATCAAGTGGAAGTCTAAAGAAAGAAGAACACAGTCAGCATGAACAGCATGGGGAAATGGCAAAGGAATATGAAGATCCCGAGAAGACAGTCAAAGTCAGTTACCCGTCGTGTAACAGCTAAAGCTTAAGAAAAGAATGTATTATCATACTGTTGTAACAGCACTCTGAATTGCTTATTTTTGACAAGATGGGTTAACTGAATAGGCTGTAATACTCTATTGTAATAGATGTCTCCTCTATAAAGAGGAGACATCTACATGAAAAGGGAGTTAGTCGGTGTCTATGGTCAGTCTGTAATCGAGATTCTGAGAACATCAGCAAGTCTGAACTCTATTGTATTTAATATTTTTGGCAGATGAATATAAAACTGTTTTGAGCACTTAATCCCGTCTTCGTTTCCTGGGGAATCTTGTGAGAGGGACTGGGCCCACCTTCCTCACAAGATTCACCCATTTACTTTCCTGTCAAGTGTGTAAGTGTGCAGTAATTTCTTTCTGGTACTCTGTTTGGATTTGATAGCATTACCTCTGGTATTCTTTGTTCTGCTAGTACTCTGTTTCATTGATCATTTGAGTTTGTTTCTCACCGGTGAATGAGAGTGCAGTGTGCATTAGTAATTCTGATTACAGGGGCAGGTGCTGAACGTCCCCATCTGGAGGATAGGGTCCTGATCCTCTGCCAACAGAGCATCCATTATTTTGCTTTCCAGATTCGTAATTTTAATTAATTGCTTTCATCTTAACAAGTACTGTAATGACATAGCGTAAGAATTACGTATACTACAGCTTTCGATGCTTTTAGACTTTAAGTACATACAGTACGCAGTAGCCTTTGAAATAAAAAGACTTTCCCTGGTTGACAATTAATGTGGTACTTGAATGTTTAATTCATAAACAATTCAACTAGCCAACAATCATTGTTTCGGCTGTGTTGAAAATGCCAAAATTTCTCATTGGAGCGGGAGTGCCAGACACTGCAGATCGGTGGCAGAGGTGACAGATCGATCTGACAAGTATTGTTTGTTGTTGTTGTTAAGTAGATTCACAATGAGTAATACGATGGAATCTTACCTTAACGAGTCTGGTAAACTCAACGGGTCTAACTTCACGAATTGGAAGTTTAAGATCCAGACCCTGCTCGAAGGTGCGAACGCTTGGACTATAGTGACAGGCGATGAGCAGAAGCCGATTGCGAGCACATAGAAGGAAGACTGGGAAAAACGAGAAAACAAGGCCAAGGTCCTGTTAAAGATGTCTGTGAAAGACAATGTCATTGCACACATCAGAGACTGTAAAACGTCCGCAGAGATTTGGACGAAAATCAAGAATCTGTATGAAACCCAGAATACAAACAGAGTTTTGGCTCTGAAAAGCAAGCTATTTTCAATGAGGATGGACGAAAGGGAGTCTGCTACTGCATTTGTCGCGCGAATTAAGGATGTTAAAGACGGATTGGTGGCCATTGGAGTGGCGGTGGTTGATGAAGATCTTGTTGCAATTACAATGAATGGGATGCGTGATGATTTCCAAACCTTCATCACTGGAGTCTCGGCAAGGGAGAAAACACCCACGTTTGATGATCTCACTGCGATCTTGCAGCAAGAGGAAGAGCGACGACAGAATCTGAATCTGAACCCCCAAAGTGACGATCTTGCGCTGGTGGCAAAACGACGACTATCTAAAGGGAAGCAGTCACAGCAGCAATCAGTCCAGAAAGGAGGAACAACACATAAAAATCATTGTCATAAAGGTATGCTTGCAAATCATTCTGAAAAGAAATGCTTTTATTGTGGAAAGAAGGGTCATATACAGAGAGATTGTTATTATAAGAAGCAGGCTGATGAGGCAAGGAGGAGACAGGTAAATCCAAAACACAGAGGATATTTTGTTGAAGAAGAAGACTTCAGTCATGAATTTCGACTGTTCACAGTCGACTGTGCCCTTTTTGCATCAAATGAAGATGACATCTGGTATGTCGATTCCGGAGCATCCTCTCACATGACAGGTAATAAAGAATTTTTCGACAGTCTTGAAGAAATTATAAATGGATCAAAAATATATCTAGGGGATGATAATGGATATCAGATTAAAGGTCATGGGGTGATTTCAGTTAAGTTACCAAATGGAAAAATTAGTCACCTTTCAAATGTTTTATATGTACCTGGAATAAAGAAAAACCTGATATCTGTATCCATGATGGCTGACCAAGATATGAATGTTGAATTCTTCAAGACTCACTGTGTGATAAAGGATTGCAGGAATGAAACTATTGCAACATGCATGCGAGTTGGAAGCCTATACAGATTGGATGCAAAAAGTATATCAAAGCAAGCCATGGTTGCAGGAGAGTCGACAGCTGAACAACTCTGGCATCAGAGGTTTGGTCATCTGAATCTGCAGGATCTCATGTTGTTACAAAAGAAAGGTATGGTCGAAGGTCTCCCCATCTTTCGTAACATTCAGTTAAACTGTGAAGGTTGTGCCTTAGGAAAGATGCACAGAGAACAGTTCCTTGTGCATGATAGGAGGAGGCAAACAGAAATCTTAGAACTAGTGCACACTGATGTATGTGGTCCCATGCAGACAAGGTCGCTAGGGGGAGCATACTATTTTTTGTTGTTTACTGATGACTGCACTAGGTATTCATGGGTTTATTTCTTAAACAAGAAAAGTCAGACTTTCCAATGTTTTATAGATTTCAAAACCCTGGTGGAAAGACAGTTTGGAAAAAGTATTAAAATTCTCCGATCTGATCAAGGAGGAGAATACAAATCAAAGGAATTCATGAAATACTACAAATCTCACGGGATTGTTCAGCAGTATACAGTGCCGCACACACCACAACAAAACGGTGTTGCAGAGCATAAAAACAGAACCCTGGTAGAGTGTGCAAGGAGCATGCTGCAAGGTAAAGGTCTATCTAATATTTTTTGGGCAGAAGCGATAAATACTGCTGTATATTTGAAAAATAGAAGTCCTACTAGGTTTCTTGGCTTCAAAACTCCTTTTGAAGCCTTGTATGGATTTAAACCAGCAGTAAACCACTTAAGAGTCTTTGGGTCAAAGGCATTTGCACATGTACCCAAAGCTGATAGAAAGAAACTAGACCCTAAGGCAGTCAAATGCATCTTTGTTGGTTATGGCACAGAGTTTAAAGCATACAAACTGTTCAATCCTGAGTCTCGTAAGACATTTGCAAGTAGAGATGTAGTCTTTCATGAACAGGTACAGGAAAGGAAAGCTGATGTTGGAGATGATTGGCACATTCCATTGCTGTTGGAGGAAAGCAGCGAGGATGAAAGGGAGCAGGAACAGGAGCAGAAAGAAGAGAATGAAGAAGAACAACAAGAAGGTGAAAGAGCAGGCCCAGTTATTGCAGAAGAAAACAAATTTGAGGTAAGTCCCCTACCAAGAAGGTCAGGTAGGAAGACTCAATTACCATTGAAGTTGAGAAACTATGCTTTGATGTCAAAAGTTTTGAACATTGTAGAACCCTCTAATTACAAAGAAGCTAGTCAATTTGAGGAATGGAGAGTTGCAATGAATGAGGAGATGGAATCAATTCTTAGAAATAATACTTGGGAATTAGTAGAGCTGCCTAAAAATAAAACACCTATAGGAAGCAAGTGGCTATTTAAACCAAAAATGAGTGCAGACGAAAGTATAGATAAGTTAACAGCTAGGCTGGTTGCAAAAGGATATTCACAGCAGGAAGGTATAGATTTTGATGATACTTTTGCACCTGTAGCAAAGCTAAATACAATTAGAATGCTTATTGCTTTAGCTACTAAATGTAATTGGGAATTACACCAGCTTGATGTTAAATCTGCATTTTTAAATGGTGATTTAAAAGAAGAAATTTACTTAGTACAGCCAGAAGGATATGTAAAGCAGGGGCAGGAACATCTTGTTTGCAGATTGAAAAAGGCTTTATATGGTTTAAAGCAAGCACCCAGGTCTTGGTATGAAAAGGTTGATTCTTTCTTTATAGAGTATGGTTTCCATAGAAGCTTAAATGACCCAAATTTGTATACCAAGTTGTTGTGGGGAAAAATGCCTATTTAGGACGATCCTATCCACCTAAGGTGTGACAGCGCCTTAGCAACAAACGAATACAGCTATTATGATTCCTTCCTTTATGAAATGTGAAAGAGGGGAGATTGGCAGACTTACCGTTGTCTTCCGGTTGTCCCTCAATCTAGATCCTCTTCTCTTTGTGTGTCCATAGCTACTTGCCTCCTCGCTTGATCAAGAGAACAACTACTTGAATCCCACGAGATCACAAGAGAATAGCTACCTGTGACAAGAGAACAGCTACTTGCAACAAGAGAAGAACACAATACAAAGGCAAATATACATATTCATAAATGATTTAGGATTAGAAATAAATCAAATATACTAATGCAATCATACAAAGTACACCAGCATATAGGGAAGAATCAAGATAGCTTTATTGAAAGTAACAGGATTTAGGAAGAGATACAACCCATAGGGCT
The DNA here is from genome assembly GCA_031772625.1 of Pinus tabuliformis. Classification (NCBI taxonomy): domain Eukaryota; kingdom Viridiplantae; phylum Streptophyta; class Pinopsida; order Pinales; family Pinaceae; genus Pinus; species Pinus tabuliformis. Next base: position 1,564,529,950 of record CM062804.1, read on the forward strand.
CCAACCCAGCATCTCCTTCCCAGCAGAATGGAATTCCTTCTTCAATTCCCTTCAAAGCATAACACACCCAATGTTTCTAACCACAAACCAACAACAATTCTTTGCAAATACCAAATTCCAGCCTCCCTTGACCTCAAGAGAGAGATCTATATATAGGAGTTTTGGAGAAAGGATGAGTCAGCTTGAGGCTGGCATGAAGCTGACTAGTGTCCTCTCCCACTTCAGTTCTTGAGTCCACTTGGAGGTTCTTGCTTCCACTTGGAGATTTGGAACCTCTTACTCATCACCAGTCGAATTCCTTGATCCAAGTGTCATTTTGGAAGCTTCCTGGGCATTGACACCTTGAGGAATGACTCTGCCACTTGTCCAAACTCGCTCAGCGCAGGTAGCCTTCTTTGCAGTTGACATTCAACGCAGGTAGACAGTGGAGCAGTTGACATTCAGCGCAAATGCTCAGTGGAGCAGTTGACATGATCCAGAATTGCCTTGTTTTTGAGTGTTTTCAGGTGGAGAACTTTTGTTAAGTGCTGTGGTTTGCTGGCCTTGTTCCTTTAGGGGTAGGAACAACATGTTTAGGGACTTTGGATCCCTTGATTATTGACATTTCATGCTCAGTGATGCAAGGCACAAAAATGTCTATAACAGTTGCCCCCTAAAGTATGAGGCCGTTTATCGGGTGAAATGCTTTATCCAGGAGGGTCTGAAGTTCATCCATCTGCTGGGAGGAGACCTGTAATAAAATACAATACAATACATTATGATTCATACTTCTTTCATGATCTAGCTGAGGCGGGCATTCCCATGCTCAGCTTTATAAATTCATTTTTGTACATAGAACAGACGATCGTCTGATGGTAGACTGATAATTTTGGTGAAATTATCATCCTTTGAATAGGATGATCATCTGCTGCAATGCTGTACATGTCAAATGTCTTTATTTTTCCTGAATATATATCGCAGCCCGGATGGATGAAACTAGATCCGGGGTCTTCAAACTCGTTCGATCTTCACTCTAAGTACAAGTCGATCCATGTGAGAATTGCGCTGAAGTCGAACATGGAAAGACGTCGCTTGATTACCGGTCAATGATGTAAACCGTTAACAAGCGCGAGAGGAATCACCGATAATGATAATGACCCTCAAGGTACTGCAGTACAATTCACGTGGTGTGAATAAAGGACTTGGCGTTGAACACCACGCAAAATCTTCTGGTCGAAGGTCATTGATGTATACCTGTCGCCGGAAGTGAGAAACTTGCCATTGAGGCATGCAAGCTTCAAAGTACTGAAAGGGGTTGTTCCTAGATCAACTCCTTGGATAATGAGCTGATGTCGACAAGGAGTGATCTGTCAAAGGAGGGCCTTAATGAATCCCACATCAGTGACACGAAACGGAGCTAATTATTTTAATGGAGATGAAAACAATCTGTGACATATGATTCAGGGTGGCGGTCATGAATGGATGAAGGATAATGTATGGCAGTGGATGGAACCCGGTTGACTCTTTCTGAATGACTTCTCTTGAACATATGGCGACACTGATGCGATGGATTGGTAGCATTACCCCAAATATGGATGGTATGGCGAGACCATGGTGATGTGACCGGTGAATGAAACAACCCAACCCGAATGTGGTACGGAGGAAAAGTGTCATGTTCAAGAGCGACCTGCTACCATCAAAGTTTTCTTGATTTTTCCCAATTTTTCCCCAGTCATTGCTGACCAGTACCTCTTTATTTTTGTCAAGCTTGAGGAGGATAACATATGCTTGTTCTATAACCTGCCCTTCGGGCAAGCCCATCGCTATGTTTTAACGAGCCTAGCGATAGGGAAACTCGTTCTCGTCTAAAGACAAGTTTGTCGCTATTTAATTATTTTAACGAGTCTAACGACAAGGATAACTCGGTCCTTTTCATTTTTAGAGAGTCTGAAAAGGTACATAAAGTTAACTCCAAAATTCCTTTTTCGTCATCTAATCCCTTAAGTCCGAAAAAGTATAAAACAATACAGAAGGGATGAGTTTTAGATAACCTTAACAAGCCGAATAAAACAAACGCTCGACCTTTTTGTGCAATAATCCCTCAGGTCCAAAAAGATTAAAATCTAGAGGAGGGATAACTCTTCCTGTCCTTTAGCGAGCTGGAAGGCCAAAACTCGGCAATCTTTTCATATTTTACGAGTCAATTGAAAAGAGCTTAAAGAAGACTCGTCTTTTGAGGAACGAGTGATAAACAGGGATAGCAACTGATTCCAGGTACAGGTTGGAATTTTCCAATCATGGCAGTGTCACAAGGATGGCTAGGTGAAATCACTCTTCGCAGCTGTTCCTCAAAATGGGTAAACAATCATATGGAGGTGAACGATCGGCCAAATGAAAAGTGGAGGTGGCAGGTGCAAACACGACCAAGGTTTTTATGGCTGATAAATTTACGATCACAGTGGTTATTTACCGGGATAGGTTCATTTTTTAGTTAAAAATGAGCTTAAACACTGGAGGAAACGCTGCTCACTGCTTATATTTATTTTTTAACGAGCATGAAGACCACGTTAAAACTGCTCGGATCTTGCGTTTATTTTTTAACGAGCATGAACTTTATGCTAAAACTGCTCGATTACCCAGTCTTTTGATAAGAGTGTCTCATGAAAGATCCCATTTTTTATAGAGCTTGCGCCTTACCAAAGCTATGCTCACTCTCCTTTCTTTATGCAAGTTTGGAAACGGCTAATCCTACGAGTTTAAAGGGTTAGACCTACAGGTTTAAAGGGAGGACCTAAAAATTTAAAAAATAAATAGTCGCCCCTTGCTTGCACTCCAAAAGGTTTGCATGCCCCCAGGTATAAGGTATGATTTCAAAGTTACCTCTACTTCAATTCCATCGAAACTTTCGTTTCACTGGGAGAGGCCTACTTCTTTCAGGTTACCCAAAGATTGTCTCATTAATCTTTCAAACAAAACACTTCCTCGGCAATGTCTACCGAAATAAACAAAGGTGAGTCACGACCCCCGCCCTCTCACATAACTTTGACAAGAGAATCTTATTCCAGAACAACCTCTCTTCCAACCACGGACAGGGTACAGACTAGTCATATTCTCCCGCGGAAACCTACCCTATACCCAAAGTTTTCCTGCCGAAGTAGGCCAGGATGCATGCCCCCTAGGTTCCAGTCATATCCTCCCGGATTACTCGCGCTAATCAGGAGGACGGACCGTGGGTTGAGACACTTCTTGCATGAATAGACCATTTAGGGATGGCACATGACTATCTGCGATGTGTGATCCGGGAAACGAAAGTTGGTCCACGAGCTTGACCATTCTTCCTTCATGCGAAAAACACATTACTCTAAAGAGTGAGGAGACTACAGCTCCCATGCAATATATATAGTCTCGTCCAAGGAGTAGGTTATAATCCAAGGGTCCTTGAACGACCATCACGTTCATTTGAACGGTCTTCCCTTTCAATGTTATAGGCACATTGGGGAGGATCCCTAAAGGTCGACTGGTTCCTTTATCAAAACCTGATAGACTTCTCATCTCAGGTAAGAGTGCTGGCAAACCAAGCGCTCTCCAAGCAATAGAGGAAAGGATACTCACAGATGCCCCCTCATCAATGATAGTGCCAGCCATTACCGTTCTATATATTTGACAAATAATTCTGAATGGTATACTGGCTCGCAACCGAGGTCTGCCTAGTTGGTTCCAATCAAAGGACACAACCAGGTTGCTTGGTGGTGGGACCGAATATACGGCTGGATAGCGCTCTGATGAACTTCCTTCCTGCGACAAAGGAATGGTGGCATTGCCCCCTTGATCATCAGAGTCAGTGCTGATGAAGAGAACTTGGATGGTGTCGTCTGTATTCTCCTCTGTGACAGTGTCATTCGAAGATGGAGCCTCTGAAGGCAAAACCGGGTCAACTGCCGTATCGACATTTTGACTTTCGTCAGGCATGGATCCAGACGGTTCTTCTTCAATGACAGGTGCTTCGGCTGACCATCTAAGTGGCTCAGCCGGATTCTCAACTAGTGAGGGACTTGGCAGGAGTCTTTGATATCCAGGAGGAAGATTTGCTCGTAAAATCGGGCGATCTTCCAGAACTCTTTTTGCCTCGTCTAAGAAGGGACAACGGTGGATGGCGTGATCGCCTTCACACAGTCTGTAGGGAAATTTAGCTTTCCCGCTCTGTCTTGGAGCTTCACTCCCACTAGTTGAAGGCGAGCAGTTGACATGACTATCAGAGGTCGATGCTCCCGAATTGTGCAAACGGGGGGACCAGTCTCTTAGTATCCGTGGGATACAGGGACAATCTCTATGGAAGTGGTCTCCCCTACATATGACGCATGGCGATTTAGGCCTTACGAGTGCGGTGTGTGGATTTTTGTTAGATGACACTTTTTTGCCCCCTGTCGCCTTAGGCTCCTTCTTCTTCTTTTCTTTCTTCTTCTTCTCCCAATTTTTTGATCGACCAGTTCCGTCAGGCGAAGAGGAAGGAGGGGAGGAAGATGAAGTGGAAGGCTGGGAGGCAACTCTTGTCTGATCTAACTGTTGACTCGACTGTTCAGGAGTGGTGGTATTCTGAACGACATTGGTCGAAAAGAGCCAAACTGGTAGGCCAATTGTCAGTCCTGGAAGCGACAATGTGGCCATGTGGGGCGCACCAACATCTCCCCAAGAGGAGAAGGGACTAGGATTTCCACCCAAGGGAACTCCTTGGTTGGTGTGCTCCATCTTTTCAACCTAAAGATCAACGCAGGATTAAAGGGTGATTGTTCCGTTTAAAATAAATTGTTAACGACGCTTTTTAGACACAACTTGCTTTTTCAGTTTTAAAGAGTCGAGAAAAAGCTAAAGATGACTCTAGTCTCCTTCGATGTTTTAACGAGCCCGAAGTGACAAATGCTTGGATGGACTTTTTCTGTTATAGAGTCTGAAAAAGGCCAAAAGAAACTGCTCTGGAGATCTAGGCAGAGGGTGTGCCAAACTTTTCGCAAAACCACAGAATACGTTTTACGGTACGGGTGGTCGATCTTCGTGAATGCTGTGTTCACTGCATTGCGATCAGTAGGGCGGCCGACACGGCTTCCTAAGGATAAAAGATATATGCCTATAGGGGTCTCCCAATATATACGCGACGGTACGTGGGAGCACAAATCCGTATGAGCGCCACCGACTCTCAGGAGGAATCACCCACCTTCTTCGAGATCGACAGTCACTATGTTTAACGACGTCGGAACACGTCTCTAGCCTAGACCTCTATGTTGTGCGTTATGTTACAAAGCGTTGTTAGGTTTATTCAATTTGTTTTAGGTTGATCTTTTTAAAGTTTGCCTTTCAAGGTTCACCACGAGATGTATGATACAAATTCCTAAATGCAGTCTAAGATGATAAGCAAGCTTTACAATCTTTCAACTTTGAAAATCCTAGCTACTAAGGGAAAAGAGAGCGACTATCTTTTCTCAAAGAGCAATCAGCACACTCTAATGCACTTTCCCTAAATCGAACATGCAAACTTATCAAATGCAAAATGCACAATGCAGGTGTTTGTTTTCACTTTCTTAGTATAAATGCCTACAAAGAAAGCTTTTTGCACAACTTTGAATTTGCTTTTACAATGATCAAAATAAACAAGTTCACTTTCTTCGAAATCAACAAGGGTAGAAGAGATTACAATCACTTTGCGATTTTCGAAATAAAGACTCATTTTTGATACTTTGAAAGGAACAAATTCAAACCAATAAGCAAAAGTAAAACTATGATCAATCTGAACAAACAACCAATGAACTCTCTTCTAAGATCAATCTTAATCAGATCTGAATCAAAGGCTACAGAAAGACTACTTTACTTATGCAAAGGAAGACTGTAAATGACGCCACAAACACATAAAAACATTCACAATATTTTTGTACAAAAATGGGGCGGAATTCAGGCAAAGAAAAGGTTTATCAGGCTAGTACCTATGCTGGTTAAAGGCTGAAAAAACAGAGATCAAAACAGGGCAACAAAGGACAAAGAACCCCAGCTGCTCAAGGCCACACTGGTTCAGCGCAGGTACAACACTGTCAGTTTGACATTCAGTGCAGGTAGCCCCTTCGGGACCTGCGTTGAAATGCAGACTGCCTTCACAGTGTCTGCGCTGAAAGGGAAAACTCTCGTTTCCCTTGGTTTCTGGGTCACAAAATGCTCAAAAATACACTGTTTCAGGCCAAATCAGAAACACAAGCAAGCTATAAATAGAGGGATGCTTTGATAGGGTACTAAAGACTATCACAAGGATCAATCAAATCGTTTGTGGATCTAGTTTAGATCATAGACAAGTCCAACATACTGGATCAAAGCAACAACGTTTACTTTGCATCCGGGAAAGATGCAGTTCAAGAATTGCTATCAAGTCTATGAGGTAAACAAATGACAGAAACACAAATGAAATGAATAAACAAGTTCTTCCCCAGCGGAGTCGCCAATTTGTTGTGGGGAAAAATGCCTATTTAGGACGATCCTATCCACCTAAGGTGTGATAGCGCCTTAGCAACAAACGAATACAACTATTATGATTCCTTCTTTTATGAAATGTGAAAGAGGGGATATTGGCAGACTTACCGTTGTCTTCCGGTTGTCCCTCGATCTAGATCCTCTTCTCTTTGTGTGTCCACAGCTACTTGCCTCCTTGCTTGATCAACAGAACAGCTACTTGAATCCCACGAGATCACAAGAGAATAGCTACCTGTGACAAGAGAACAACTACTTGCAACAAGAGAAGAACACAATACAAAGGCAAATATACATATTCATAAATGATTTAGGATTAGAAATAAATCAAATATACTAATGCAATCATACAAAGTACACCAGCATATAGGGAAGAATCAAGATAGCTTTATTGAAAGTAACACGATTCAGGAAGAGATACAACCCATAGGGCTCCAACCCAGCATCTCCTTCCCAGCAGAATGGAATTCCTTCTTCAATTCCCTTCAAAGCATAACACACCCAATGTTTCTAACCACAAACCAATAACAATTCTTTGCAAATACCAAATTCCAGCCTCCCTTGACCTCATGAGAGAGATCTATATATAGGAGTTTTGGAGAAAGGATGAGTCAGCTTGAGGCTGGCATGAAGCTGACTAGTGTCCTCTCCCACTTCAGTTCTTGAGTCCACTTGGAGGTTCTTGCTTCCACTTGGAGATTTGGAACCTCTTACTCATCACCAGTCGAATTCCTTGATCCAAGTGTCATTTTGGAAGCTTCCTGGGCATTGACACCTTGAGGAATGACTCTGCCACTTGTCCAAACTCGCTCAGCGCAGGTAGCCTTCTTTGCAGTTGACATTCAATGCAGGTAGACAGTGGAGCAGTTGACATTCAGCGCAGATGCTCAGTGGAGCAGTTGACATGATGCCTTGTTTTTGAGTGTTTTCAGGTGGAGAACTTTTGTTAAGTGCTGTGGTTTGCTGGCCTTGTTCCTTTAGGGGTAGGAACAACATGTTTAGGGACTTTGGATCCCTTGATTATTGACATTTCATGCTCATTGATGCAAGGCACAAAAATGTCTATAACACAAGTACAATAATCAGGGGCAGATTATTTTGATTTCTCTATATGTGGATGATATGATTCTAACAGGAAATGCAGATGACTTAATCAGAGGAATCAAAAGGCTAATGGCACAAGCTTTTGAGATGAAAAATCTCGGAAGCCTTAACTATTGTCCGGGATTAGAAGTATTCAGAGATACTAGGCAAACTTTTCTTACCCAAGGGAAGTATGCGAGAAATCCGTTGGAAAAGTTTGGGATGGATCGGTGTAGATCAGCAACGACAGCTTTGCAGCAAAATTTGAAATTGAGCAGTGACGATGGCACTAAGGAGGTAGATGCCACAATGTACAGATAGCTGGTTGGCAGCCTGATATATCTTACAACAACCAGACCCGACTTAGCATACTCAGTTAGTGTATTAAGCCAATTCATGTCAAAACCGTGTGAAAGTCACTGGACAGCAGCAAAAAGCATGTTGAGGTATCTTTGTGGTACTGTTCATTTTGGTATTTTATACACTGATGTATCTGATGTTACTCTAGCAGGTTTTTCAGACTCAAACTGGGCAGGTAACCTGGATGATCGGAGGTCCATCACAGGTTATGCATTTAACATAGGTTCTGGGGTAATTGCATGGAGCAGCAAGAAACAAAGTACTGTAGCTTTGTCGTCATGTGAAGCTGAATATCAAGCATTGTGTGCAGCAACATGTGAAGCAATCTGGTTGAGGAGACTTCTTAACGATGCAAGAAAAGAACAGAAGCAACCCACTTCTATCAAAAGCGACAACCAGAGCACTATCAAATTAGCATACAATCCAGTGTTTCATAAAAACACCAAACACATAGACACCCAGTTTCACTTTGTTAGAGAAAAAATACAGTCAAAAGAAATTGCTCTCGAATATTGTAAAACTTGGGACAATGTGGCTGATATTTTTACAAAGCCTCTTGCACGAGTGAAATTTGAATTGTTTAGAAAGATGCTAGGAGTTCAGGAGAACCCGTTCTCCATTAAGGGGGGGAGTTGAAAATAATTAATATTATTTTGTTATTAATGGAGAAAATAGTTACGTTGTTGTAACTTTCTCCCTAGTTTAGGATTAGTTCCTATAGTTATGGGGTTTGGGTGCAACTGCCTATTTCCTAGTATTGTATTTATTGATGTAATCTTTGATTGATTAACGAAGAGAGTGGACGAGAGTGATCTCTCAAGTTTGATGAGTGTAGTCTCCAGGTGCAGGCCACACCTGAGAGCTACATCTCTTTCTTTTCAATTCTGTTCACATTTTATCTGTTTGATAGTATACCACACCAGAAATTACAAAAATAATAGTTTGGTAGTATACCACACCAGGAAAACAACGGAAAAAACAACAACATAGACTTCTTAGGGTAACTCCCTACCCTCCCTCATTTCAATGCAACACGAAAAGATTTTCTTGCTCTCTTTCCATTTCACGGCAGTTCTTAATCAGAAATTTCAATTTCAGGCTCTGTTACCAGAAACGGAACATAAGTCTTCGTTTCTAACCATATAAAAAATGGAACGGTACGGAAAACGATGTTTTATACGACAGTTTTCGTTTTTTAATGCAAGAAGCTGGGTTTTCCAAAAACGGTTCGTTTCTTGAAACTGTTTTATGGAAAACGTTAATTTGGTTCATTTGCAATATGGATCTCTTCCCGATTGGATGTCGACATGAATCATAAAAAGCATTGGTTTTCTAGATAGTTTTTGAAGGCATTTTCATAGTCTATGGTTAGAAGTCAACCATATATAGATTAGGTGCTAACGGAACACGTTGGTTGCAAATAGGCTAGGTGTTCTCCCTAGTGACAACACCTTGCAATAGTGCTTAAGATATCTTTAACAACGTTGACTATTTAGAGATTTTATTAGTTAAAGTTATGTTATTTTTTTAATTGTAGCCATTGATGTGTAGCAGTATATGATTAAGTTTTTACCAAAAAAAATTGTTATTTTTGTGTTGCTTTTATTTAAAAGTGGATTTAGTGATTGTATCTAATATTTAAAATGTGTATTTTTATATAAAATTATAAATTTAAATGTATAAGGTTTTTTTATATATATTTTTTATAAATTAGTAATGTATATAGATATTCTATATATATTTTTATAAATTAGTAGTTAAATAATTTAGTTAATTTTTCTAGTTAATTAATTATTTTATATAAACATTAGGACACAAGATTTTTTTTTTCCAATGGTCTGGTTTATAACCTTTCAAATGATTGGAAAAGGATTTTGATAAAACCATTCTATAGAAACTTTATCAACTATTAGACTATCTATAATATTAAATATCATCAACCAAAGACATTAATTTAATATATAAAAAATAATACTTATCTATTATCCATCCCATTAATAGTTTTATCCCATAAATACTTTTTTCATCGGTGATAAGAGAGATTATGTTAGGTAATTTGCAATAACAAAGCTTAAGAGCAACAAGCTATTGATTAATATGTCTATAATACAAACATAATTTCAACTATGATAAATATGGAAAGTTTCATAATTACATAAAAATAGTGATAGAAATAATTGTAAATTTATAAAAATAAACAATTCTCAAAAATCAAAATACAAAATAGAAATCCATCATTTAATAAATTTTAAATACAAAACAAATAGGAGCACTACTACAAGAAAATACTCCTCTTCATTTATAAATATCCAACGTAGATCTATCTCTCTCGAGCAGGGTTAAAATTGACATTCGTATGCACGTTTTGACATTTTTGAAAATACTCCTCTTCATTTATAAATATCCAACGTAGATCTATCTCTCTCGAGCAGGGTTAAAATTGACGTTCGTATGCACGTTTTGACATTTTTTAACCGTCAAATATAGGCACTTTTAAAATCTACATGTTATTATGAACTTGTTAATAATTTCTAAACCTGTCATAATTACGAGCATGTAATAAAATTACTAGTTTTAATTATATATATATATAAATATATATATTTTAATAATTTGTATTCATTTAAATTTTATATTAAATTGACAGTATAAGTACCCACTATCAACTTACATGAGTTGGACTAGACGTGCTGTATCATTCTATGCTTCCAGCACTTACGCGAATTTATGTAATTATCAATACGACGGGACTAAGAGTGCAGGGTCCATATCCATCTTGTCTGGCCAACATATTTAGATTTCAATATCATTCAGGCACACAATTAAAACGGGGAGCTGGAGCTCACCAATGCATTAATTGACACAACATTGTTAACATTAGCTATTTAGCATTGGTTTGGTAAGGCATTTATTATGGAGTTCCGATATTTATGAGAATTATCATTGGGTTAACTTTTTTTTTTTCCAATCCGATGATGATCTAATCTCCATTTCCTACAAATTTCGTTCCAATTTTATCATAATCTCGATTCTCAAATGGTATGTGGGGAAGTTGGAAATTGGAATATTATGCAGTGAATGCCCAATGCCCATCACAGTGTTGGAGCCTGGAGCTTTCTCATTTTAGTAGAGATACAACGCGTAAAAGAAAAAAAATGCCGAGTGGCAAATCCACAACTACTCAACGTAAGCTCTTATCTTGTACTTTCTTGCTGCTATTTTTTTAGTTCTGCTATGTTATATCACGATGCTTTATTTCAGTTATGGGGATATTATTTTTAGTTTTGCATTATCCGATTAATATGATATAGGAGAGCTATGCAATTTTTTTAGTAAGTAAAATTTCTTTGTATTCAAGTTCTTTACATACATAAATTCCATAGGTCAATAAGATCGACTACAAACGCCAAACTGGTTTTGAAAATAGAGTGACATGGACTTGTCAACCTTCTCTGGTTCTCATGTCATGGAATCCACTCAATTAAAAACACTGGAAATTTCTGACCCAACGAAATAGGTTGTCATAATAAAACCAACATTTGTATTACACCCCAACTGTAAGTCAAGGTTTTGGTAGGTTTTGATGTTTGAGTCATACCCTATCCCCAACTTTAGATCAAGTTATCGATTGTTCGTTTCATGCCAGTGTAGTTGACATAGTTGCACACGAAATATAGAGGTGAGTCTTCTAATTGACAAAATGGATAGTTGACAAAATGGATGATCGACTATCTCTACCATTGATCCACGACAATCAGAGAACATAAATAGATTATATGTTATTTTTCTTTTGTGAAAAACGAGAACATAAATAGATTATATGTTATTTTTCTTTTGTGAAAAACCCTGATTATGTCTTAGCCTTCTTTGGACTCTTCAAGTTTTTGTGTCATAGCCTCAACCTGTTATTCCATACAAACATCTTCTTCCGTACCCTACTTTTTACGATTTCAAGTTAGTCTTAGAATTTTTACAGTTTATTCACAGACAAAGACTCCAAAACCTCCAAAACCTCTCTCGATATATATCTGATAAGTCTATATAGCCCCACATGCTCAATATCATCCTTGACAACACAGCCACCCATAAATGAATTAATTTTATCAACGCTCAGTTTACTTGCGAGCCATTCATATATTTCTCAATCCTCTTTATCTCTATCTTACACATGTAGTCAAATGGATATCTATGGAATAGTTAAACATATAAACCTTTGTAGAGATTAGATATATATGGAATAGTCAAAGTTTATAGATGAAATTGGATGCACGAATCTGTGACAACCTAGATGGCGTTACAATCAATTATCGAACACAAAGCATCATGTACGTGCCTCCGGACCCTGGACTGAATAAGATTTACAGCTAGTTGCAATTACAATTTCCATCCAATTTTAATTTAAATGAAAAACAATGAAATAATTATGGATCAGCATGACTTCTAAGATTTGCATGACTATGTTAACAAAGATCTCTCTTTTGACCACTCTCATGACTCCAAGGATCATATATCAACATTCCATTTTAAACCGTTAATTATGATACTCGTTGCCAAACATAGACTTCCTCTATTTAAAAGAAGAGAACATTGCAATGATTTGTCAATTCAATAATAAATGAATATCCATAAAAACGCTTGCCCAGTCAAGGACGTTTCTAACCTTTGGATCCTGCCAAGGGCACACCCAATCCCAGGTTGTGGTTAACTCTCGACTTTGTATGTGAATGTTGTTCATGTCTCTAATTTCCAAGCTTTCAGACTTTTCAATTGCTTTTTAATTTCTTGAATTAGAAATTTTTTTTCTTTTTTACTATTTTTAAAAAGTAAGAGGTGGATTAATTTGATATATTTTTTTTTATAGTAAGTCAATAATTTAAAGTTAGGAATATATTTAGTAAGATTGGAAGCTTTTTTATTTACCAATTAGTAAATTAGGAATATTTTTAGTAAAATTAGAAACTTTTTTATTTATCAACTAACACTAGACCCAATTGATTAGTGAATATAATTTGAAAATATCATATAAAACGGCTAAAAATAAATATTAAACGTCATAAGATGGGCGGTTTAAAAATAAAACAGTCAAACAAAATTTCAGTGATGGGCAGGGGGACCCGTCAAATTTAACCCGTCTCCACGAAAGCAAACATGTTGTACGGAAAATAAAATAAAATAAATGGTATTGCAGTGAGGATACAATTAATAATAAGTTCTGCGGACCTTATCATTGGCATTGCAGTGAACGTACAATTAATAATTAGCTAGACATCAACAGCACACCTTCTCGCATTTATGGTTATGGTAAAATTTGGCCCCTCCCTTATCATTATCAATGATATCATCAATGCATATGAATGTTACGTAGGAGAGTGTGACGTAAGACGGTTTTTATATCAATATCCGAGGCCGGTTTGATAATGATAGGGCCAAAATTTACCCAAAAGGCGAGGTGGTTTTTCCATTCGATTCGGCTGGGCAAACTTTAATGGCAAACAATAAATCCCATGCTATTGGGTATTGAATGCCCTCTAAGAGACAGTATTTAATGCACTCCAAGAGATTGACGGGACAGCCCTGGTCGATTCCTCCGCCTCCGCTTCCGCCTTGATCGCCACCGCCACCACCATTCCATAAGAACGCATGCGGAGGCATGCGTAACACAAGACGCGAGCTCCATCGATGTTAAATACTGTATACGAAATGAAGACATCAGGTGGAATCAGTATTGTACGCATTAATACCATTTATTTATATTCAAATTCAAATTCGAAATTTGAACTTTGAACTTGTAAACCCGCCCCGCCCCGCCCAAATTCAAAATTTGAACTTATAAACCAGTAGCGACGACAAACGTGGGTCAGAGGCATTCAGGCCTTTCTGGAACCTTCAATGAACCTTCAAGGCACCCCCCGGTTTCCCTTTTCTATAAGGGGGAGGAGGAGGGGCGAAAGGCTCTGTAGCTTTATCTTTTACAGAAATGGGCGTTGCACAGGTTGTGATTCTCCTTCTGGTTGTGTTTTTGGGATGTTCCTTTTGCCACTGCATTCGGTCTCACTGTCCTCAAGATCTTCTCAACGTCGAAGCCTCTCAAGATGACTTCAATTGAGTCGATTTACAGCGGGTTTGCAATTTTTGTATTGCTTTTCTGTTTCAGTATTGGTTCTCTGTTATGTTTCAGTACAGGTTGTGATTCTTCTTCTGGTTGTGTTTTTGGGATGTTCCTTTTGCCACTGCATTCGGTCTCACTGTCCTCAAGATCCTCTCAACGTCGAAGCCTCTCAAGATGACTTCAATTGAGTCGATTTACAGCGGGTTTGCAATTTTTGTATTGCTTTTCTGTTTCAGTATTGGTTCTCTGTTATTGGGCCCAATACAGTATTGATCTAAGAGCTTAACATTATTGGGTTTCTTCTTAATATAAAGTTCTTTATATGTCGTGAAAGTGCCTGAGATCGAACCTCTGTCGACATGACCTGTAGGAACCTTATTTGTTAGTTAGAGGCTGCCTTCTTTCCTAGCTAGGTCTCAATACTTTTAAATAAATAAGGTTCAAACTCGATTTGTGCTCAGAGGCTTCCGTGGAGTATTAAATTGACAAGTTATGGTCCCATGAATATTCTATTTTGCAGAGAAAATGTCATGAAATCAATTACCAAGGAAATTTCTTCGTGAGACATTTCACATTCATACAATCTAATCGAATCAGCTTCGTTTGCTAGTTCGGTTACTCTTTGGTGGGAAGGAACAAACATAACCATGACTGAAACTCATGTGATTATAGGGGTAGGCTTCGGTGGGAAGCAAGAGACATAACCGTATCATCGACGGAGAGAGTTATAATTTTGTAACTTTAATTTTAACATACCAACAAGTCAAAGTGTAGAGATTCTCTTGGTGTTCAATAATGCATATTTACATTGGAATTGTAATATGTAAATAAAGAACATAGATTTTTGAATGCAACTGTGACTCATAGTGTAGAGCCTTATAGAGAAAACTAGGTTATCAAGACTGAAACATCTCACTTTGTCAAGAAAATTTTACACTAAAAAAAATTCGCAATTTCAAAATATACAAATTAAAATAAAAGACATCTATTAATAATTAAAATAATTGATTATATTTTTTATTTTTAAATTTTTTTCCTCTACAAATATATTAATGGTTAGGAATTTTAAATTAATTTTTGTTTATTAAAATTTATATGGGATATTCAATTTTAATGGTTAGGAATTTTAAATTAATTTATGTTTACTAAAATTTGTATGGTATATTCCATTTTAATGGTCAGGAATTTTAATTTAATTTATGTTTACTAAAATTTATATGGGATATTCAATTTTAATGGTTAGGAATTTTAAAATAATTTATGTTTACTAAAATTCATATAGGATATTCAATTTTAATGGTTAGGAATTTTAAATTAATTTATGTTCCCTAAAATTTATATAGGATATTCAATTTTAAGAAAGTAAGAAATTAGTTAGAATTTTTTATTTTTTATTATTTTTATATTCAATAGAAATCAGATTTTTTTTTAGATTACTAGAATGTCATTCATCAAAACCTCAACACTGTCCATAGTATGACAAATATTTTGAAAATTAGATGGAATGTGAGTTTAAGATAGACAACCTAAGAGAGTGATTTTCATCTTCAACCATTTTAGGATCACACAGGTGGCATTCATCCCATGGTGTTTGCGGAATTGACCGATGCCCACTTTCACTATAAAGCTCATGAGAATTAGATCTAATCTTTGCAACATTGATTTTCTTAACACTTATCCACACAAAGAAATTTTTGTTTTCAAGATTGGGGTTGATCACTTCCTTATAATATCTTAGTTTCCTTTTTTCGCTCTAGCTCTTTACCTCCTTACATTTTCTCTTTAAATTTGGAACTAATAATATTTTTAATCTACAAGATGATCTCTTTTATTCACCGATGGTCTAGCCATGACTGTGCCTTATGCCACCCTCGCTTTAGTCAAAGTTGGGTGTTTTGGTTAGAGTTAGAAGCATTTTTATGAAACCCCTTGGCATCCATGTTGTATAACTTCTTCTTCTTCTACATAACATATCTATTCATAACCATGCTTTCAATGTGGGGAAGACTTGCTTCAATCATGAGGATATAGTAGGGAGTATTTCGTTAAATATTGAGGTGGTAGGCTATACATTGTTTTATGATTTGTTGAATCTTCCCCCACGATTCTCTGGATAAGTTGTGATCCAAACCTCCATCCACATAAAAAAATAGGAGTGACAAGAGTCTTAAAGAGGAGCCTCCTTTTATCCCAAATCCAAAGGCTTGTCATCTTACAACTGTCTTCAACCCAATAGTAAGCTTTCCAACATCCATTTTTCCTTTTCTCAATGTTATAATTCCAGTTGAGCTAATGATGGATGTCAATTCCCAGATATTTGTATGAAGGAGTTGTTGTCATAAATTAAATCATCATAAGTGATCTTTTCAAAACTTTATATTATTTATTCTATGAAGGAATTAAAAAAATACATTTTACAACTAATAGTAAAGATTTTATAAATCTAACCCAGATGCAGGTGACAACCATGATAGTTATGACGATTAGATGGTCTGGCGGCGAGGGGACTGGACACATGGCCGCTTGCGTTCCCTCCCATGCCAGCCTGCAACAAATTCACGGCGGCCTGCAAATTGCATTAAATGGGTACTCTGGCCGAGAACTACCCATTATTCGCACAGCTATGGATGCCCCAAAATTTATTCATGCTCCCAACCCCCCCCCTGCCATATGCCCTCCTCAAGCAGTGCAACCCTGTTCTCGAACTGTTACTGGAAGCTGATGCTAGTTGCTCAGTTGTGTAGACCTTGGTAACAGGAATCATTTCTCCCAAACAAGGCTCTGCAATTTGACTCCAGCTTAGAACTCCCTCTCTCATCCTCTGCCCAACCATTCAGCCAATTTCTCCATTGATAGCTCTGCTTCGAACATTTCCATGGCTCGCATCTGTCACCAAATGCATAGCAGAAGAGGAGGTAGCCGTGGTGGTGGCGTCCGCACTCCTACAACGCCTAGCCCAGACTCTGCTTCCCCCTTAGATAGGAAAAGCCTCTCAGGATGTTATGTGCTATCATATCTAGTTATGTGTGCTATTATCTTTGGAAATGTCTGGGAACAAATCTTTCTTTCAAGCATGGATCTACAAGTTCTCCATGGTGGGTAGTTGGTCCCAAACTTGGTCTCACCAACATTATGGCTCTATAAATTATGTGTATCATTTTTGCTAACATGAAATTCTTGACTTGCTTACAAAAAATAAGAAATCTATAAAAAGATATTAACAATAAATTTAAATGAGTATCAATTTAAACAATAAACAACTAAATAAATAAAGCAAATTTATTTTTAATATTTATGGTTTTTTCTAAGGAATATTCTCAACCTATCTTGCAAGAATATATCTAGCAAGAAAAATTACCCTTTAAAATATATTTATCTATACTTTACAAGGAAAATGTAAAATCTTCTAGACAATTTTTTCAAGAAAAACATTATGAGTACAAAAAGAGATTATTATTGTGTCTAGATAGGATAAGATTCTCCACTTCCACAATGTAAAATTATAATTAACAAAATACTTCAATTTACCATACAGTAAAACCTAAAGTAACTAGATTCTAAACCTTAACACTAAC
Organism: Pinus tabuliformis; assembly: GCA_031772625.1. Taxonomy (NCBI): domain Eukaryota; kingdom Viridiplantae; phylum Streptophyta; class Pinopsida; order Pinales; family Pinaceae; genus Pinus; species Pinus tabuliformis. The sequence continues at coordinate 1,564,547,560 of CM062804.1, forward strand.
TTGAATTCAATATTTTTACTTTAATTTAACCATATTTAAACTAACCAACAAATATTAACTACTCTATAACGCTTTTATAATGGTATTAAAAAATACATGAAAATTTGAATCAACATTTTTATTATTAATTTACATATTAATGAATACGTTATTAATATTTTACTAATTAAAAGAATGTTATACATATATAATTTTCAATTATATTTGTTATTTTATTAGGATAATATTTTACGTTAATAGTTTATTCACCGTATTGAATAAAAATATATAATATAATATATTCCTATAAATATTTTTATAAAATGTTTCATATTAAGGATTATTTAAAGAAAAAATGGGTTAGGAATTAGTTTTCCTCTCAACTTGAATACAAGAGTGAAATTGTTAATAACATGCCAAGAACTTGTTATATATTTATTTAAATTAGGAATATTATATAGATTTTTTTTTTATAAATTTTTATGTATTATTTTATAAAATTTAAATTTATTTGAAAAATATAACAATTATTTCAGCTCACCACTTAAACTAAACTGAATATATATATATACTAATTATTTTTATTCATAGTAATGTTTATGATAATGGTGATGAAGGACATTTACTATAATCAATATGCTCTATTAAAAATTAGCAAGGTAAGAGATTAATTGAGATTTTTTAACATTTTTTCCTATGTTGGAAAAGACGTGACAAAAGTAGATCACCATAGTGAGTCAAGATGGTTGGCAATATGACATATATTTCGAAATTTAGAATGTATGTGAATAAAAGTTTTACCATCCAAGATAAAATTCTTTTGTAATAACCTCAGTAACTTGTAATTTCCGGTAATTGCTGTGGTAAAAACATTATGGTGACAACTTGTTTATTAAAAGACATTATTATTTTGTTAAAAGAAAATATAATGAACTATTTTGCACATGTGTTGAATGAAATGCTGGCAGCCTCCAAAAGGAGGTTTTTCTATTAAAAGAAATTAATCAGTTATGGAACTGAAAAGAAAGACAACTGCCTCTCACCCTGAAGAGGGTTTGGAAGGGAAAACCTCTGGGCTGTTTGGGAACAGGCAGAGGAGAGATTCCAAAAAGAGAGTTGCAGAGTGAAAGAAGGGGGTTAAGTCTGGTTGTGATCAGATGACCCAGCACCGTGGTGCATAAGTCTTGTTGAGGGCTGCAGGCCTGCAAGACGGCTCGGGGGGAGAATCCAGTGCAGTGGATCTCAAGGTTGGGAGGTTAAGAGCAAAAACTCTACAGGTGACTACTGAAAGTAAGAACTTCAGTGACAGAATACCAGGTACGCTTCTAACACTAGTTAGGGAAAGCTCAGGTATTGAAAGTACTCAGTTGTATCTTTTCTTTTAAAAGTTGTTGTGGTAGGATAAATAGAATAAGATTATTGTTTACTAGAAGAGATGGGATGGGAAATGTGACAGTGTCACCTGGGTGGAATACATTCACCAAGCTTACACAGTTAATCTGTGTATAGATAGTAATAGCGAGGAACTGCCTAAAGATAGTAAGCTACAGTACCTAGTAACAGTAGAAAGACTGATTGCTGAGATAACCAAGCCCATGATAGTACTCAGTGCTACAGAATAAAGACCTGAGTAGATAAGAGAAGCCGAGTTGGCTATTTAACCATAGTTTGACTCTGTAAACTGATAAAGAATTCAATATAAATATCGACCTGAAGATATAAACTCATTCTGTATGCATTCACTCAACAGAATAAATAAGAGTATGCTGAAGGACGAGATTATGAGAAAGGGGTTGATGCATGTTTAAATCCCGACTTACAAATGCTGTGCGAAAATGAAACAATACATGGAATTACCAACTTTAAACTTACGCTATCTTTCCAAGAACGTCTGTATAGTAAACATTAACAGATAACAGTGACGGAAAGCAAAGTGTTCTTTTTACATGAATAATGATATACAGCAAACCCTAGCTTCAGGGGGTGGAAACGATATCTACCTTAGGCTACAAATCGAGCTATGAAACACCATACCGAAATAAGAATAAACCTGAATTAGATAACAAGTATTGATACAGGCGAGTGACCGCCGTAAAACTGTAGGCAGCACGTGGGCAAGTCTGTACGCAAGAGGATAGTCAATCCATTCACGAGACGAATGCAAGACTACCCTCGTCGCTGCACAATAATATACAAGAACGAGAGCTGTGTCGTGGAAATCATTCGGTGAAGAAACTCATCGTTTCCATAACATTGAAACCCTGAAGTAAAAGATTGCCATAACTGTAATGCGATTGAACAATAGAAAACGGCAGCATAGTATACTGAAGATCAATTTGAACTTAAAAACTCTTTGGCATAGAAATGTTATATTCTCAGATATTAACAGAATTAGAATTAGCGACGGAGAATGCATTAAATCACAAAGGTAAACGGAGTAACCCTGGTACATAACCATTGCGGTATCTATGTATGCTACCAAACAAAACATAAGTAATAGCTGCAAACCCGGTATATTAACTGTGCATATATAAACTAGAACCAAGGATGAATGTCCATTAACCGGTGACGGCACTTACATATACAGATAAGGGAGAAAAGAAAACATTATGAACGCAGATGGTAAACCATTGACCATATAGAAATCCAGGCCGAGCCAAAACAGTAACAGTCCGAACAAGACAAATATTGCAGTGATTTATATAACAATGCAAACTTTACATAACTGCCGAAAGCAGAGGACTTTTCTAGACCAGGTAATGCTAAGAGAAGCAGAGTCCTTAGCCAAGTCCGATAGAAAATAGAAAACTAAGGCCCCGAGGCCATAACCTAGGCGTAGCTGGACAGGCCGCCAAAGTAAGGCCGCCAAGCATAAATTGCATAAGGGTTTGGTCCGGTATTTAACCTGAGACAACAGGTAAAGGACAGGCCATCTCAGCTGTAAAGCAAACCCTCAAATGCAATCAAATACAGTTAACAGAAAACGTAATGGAAACCGACTTACCAGGAACTGACATAGTAGCTAAACCCTCCGGCATTTGGTGCGAGCGAGCTATGGCCAGCATCAGAACCCTTCGAAAACTGTCAAGCCAACCCTGAGAAATGGTTAGAGTATATATAGCATAAACGGGAAATAATGAATCATAAACCAGCTGTGAGAATGGTGTAGAGGAGCGCAGCCAAACCTGAGTGAGGCAGAGGAGCGATGAACCAGAAGAGTGCAAAGAGCCCGAGAACTTGCAGATCGAACCATCGAAGGAGCTCGGTTCTGAGAAGTGAGCAAATGAACCAAAGTCGAATCCAACTAAACTTTTATATGCAGGGTCAAACCCTAAGTGAGGATGAACCGTCCGATTAAGGTAAGTAATCTCCATCGTTGATTTAGGCGGAAGGCCGAGCGTGAACCCCGGAGCTAGTCAACTCTCTCAGATCACATGGCCAGCACGTGAAGAAGGGCCACATGGCTACGGAGGTTGGTGAGCTGGCGTACTCACTCTGCCATTTGGCAGCAGACATTCAAACGGATACAACAATCAACATACATATGTCATGTCACATAATTAATCGATGGTCAATGCAATAAGGGTTAAGTAGATACGTGGTGTTATATATGTATAACCAAAGGTTCTAGTATCTAAAATCTTAAGACAGCCACATTATGTGTTAGGCTATATGTGTTTAGGGTAGTAGGTGAGTAACGTTGGATAAAAGTTGGTGATATTGAGTTCCAACTGTAAAGGTATATATATATATAAAAAATTATTTACTGTATTCTTTGGATTTTAGAAAAAGATCGTGACATCTTTCATCCTCAACCCTCTTAATATATCATAGGTGATAGACTCCTTCATCTGGTCACATTTTGGGAATTGACTGATGACCAGCTCATTGTGAAGCTCATGAGAATTAGTTCTTGTCTTAAAAATTTTAATTTTCTTATTGATACTACTAAAGAAAGATAGATAATTTTGGTTTTAAAAATTGGGATTGATCACCTCCTTATAAAATCATAGTTTCATTTTTCCTTCTAACTCTTGGTAGCTACACAACTTATCCTTAAATTTGGAAGTAATAATTTTTTAAATATTATCCTTATTCTTCAACATGATCTCCTCCTTTATCCCCCAATGGTTGAGACAATATTAGACGCACTTAAGCCTAAAGTGAGTGTTTTGATTAGGGTTAGAAGCAATTTTGGGAAACCTAGTGACGTTCATATTAAATAACTTCTTCTTCTACATGAGATACTTAATAGTATTTATTCTTTCAATAAAACAAATGATAACTTTAACTAAAAAAACAATATAAAAAATATTTCCTTAAAACTTTAAGTTATAAAAAAATTAAAATTACAAAAATTATATATCAAAAATTAAAATTTTATATAATAAAGAAAATATATATATATATATATATATGCACCTAGTCTAAATCTAATAAATTATATAAATTCTAGTTAAATATAGTATTAAATTACTTCAGCTTCTTGATTATTAAAATATAGATTAATATTTTATTTAATATTAATTTATTATAACATGAATAAATATGTAACTTCAAAATTAATTTTAATATTGAAAGTAAATATATAATAATAATTCTTTACATTAGTCTGTCATTTATAGATAATTATTACGTTTTTCCATTTTATTAATACATAATTATTATGTTTTGGTTAATTTACTTTATAATATTCAATTAGTATTAATTTAATTAATAATGAATTTAACAATTATTTACCATTAATTTCAATAAACTATTTTAATACTATATTTAAATTTATTTTTAATCGTAAATGTAATTTTTATTAAATATTTTTTAAAATTTCTATATTTAATAATTATTATAAAAGCACAAAATTGTCAACTATTATTATTAATTAAGAATTCTAAATCGTGAGATTCACCATCACTTTACCATAAAGACTTTCAACATAAAAATAGCCTTTGTTATAATATCATGACTTACTTACTAATACGGCATACCCAAAATCCTATAACTCAAGTTCATATGACTTTTTTTTAATTATAATAATTATTATAATATATATAATTTTAACCATTTATTTTGTTTCGTAAATTAATGATAATAGCAATTAATATTGAATTTAACAATTATTTACCGTTACTTACAATAAACTATTTTAATACTATAATTAAATTTATTTTTGATTGTAAATGCTATTTCTATTAAATATTTTTTTAAATTTATATATTTAATAATTATTATAAAAGCAAAAAAAATTCAATATAAAAATCCAATTTAAGGTAAATATATATATATATATTTTTTTCAACCTTTCCTTACTTTGTTTTTGTCGTACTTTAAACTTACCAAAAATATAAATATTTACGTGATTATTTATTATTATAAGTTGTTTTCGCATCGACTACTTAAATGTGTTCTTTATTTTTATTTTCTCTTTTATTTAAAATAATTAAATATATCATAAAATTAAAAGATATAATAAAAAATAAGTTTTTTTTGTTTGAGAAATATATATCTCAGATTATTGTTTATTGATTAATATTATATATTTATATTTATATATATGAATTATAATTATAGTTATATAATTGTATTATTGTAATTTTTAAAAATATTATAATTAGTATAGTTATATGAATTAAATAATTAGTAAATGTTTTATAATTCCCAAAATATTTTTTTTTATTGTTAAAATTAGAAAAATCATAAAAATTGTGATCAATTTTATTAGCCATTACCAATTTTTATTTACAACATAAATTATAACTATTTCAAATTACTATTATTATTAATTAAGAATTCTTAATCGTGAGATTCACCATCACTTCACCATAAGGACGCTTAACATGAAAATAGTCTTTGTTATAATATCATGGCTTACTTACTAATATGGCATACCCAAAATCCCATAACTCAAGTTCATATGACTTTTTTTTAAATTTTGATTGTTAAATTAAAATTTTGAAAGCCCTTCAATAGACATGCCTATGGGCTTAATTATATTAACAAAATTACATGAGGATGATACTACAAAGGTGTTTACATTATCCTTCTTGGATCAAAAAGTCAAGAGACCAAAATATATATGTACCTAGGAATGTATTCCTTTTTTTTATGGCTAAGGGGAATTAAATAACACCCTTTATACAATCATAATCTAAATAATATAAACATCGTTATTCAAACAAAATTCATAAACAAACTTCATAAACCAACATTTGTTTCCTAAAACACCCTAAAAATGTATAGGTTATCACCAAGAAGGAGTGTTTCATAAATGTTTCCTAGACATATTTTTAAAACTGAGGATCATGAAGATAAAAGGAAACATGCCCCCTTTCTGATTATGTGATGTCCCTAATTCCTTCTTGCAATTCAAGGCTATCCATGGGTAACATATCAACTTTCTTGTTATTTTTCTTATAGACATGAGAAAAAGCGATGTAAGTAATGTAAGATCGCAATATTTTGATGTGTTAATAGAGGGGTTGTAACAAAAATTTATATGATCGGCATCTCCATTCACCCATTGAGTCACAAGGAGAAAATTATGTAGGACATGAACATAAGTGACTCATCTCTCAATAGCAAGTAGTAGTTGCAATTTTAGTGTTATAATTTTAGTCTTGTTGTTTGACAATTAAGGTAAGGGTATGATTTTGAGAAAGGAAAATCACTTCCCTTACTACTCTATGGGTAAAGGAAAATTACTCTCCTTACTTCCCTGTGTGTTTACCTCCCTAAGATGCTCTATGAAAAAGGGCCTAAGGGCTTTAAGTCTAGATGAGATGTTTTTTTGGATGCATCCATGGGATAATGCATTAATATTTTGAACCGACCTAATTATGGACTACATTTTCTCTTCAAAAACATTTATTCATAAATATCATGTGCTATGTATCCCAAAGAAACATCTCACAATAACTTTAATTAGAAAATTATTAGAACTGGATCTAGGTATCAATAATCATGTTTGAATTCTGAGCACACTGAGGGACTTGTCAGAATTGACGAAATTTGCTAATCATATTCAAGAATTGGGTTACACATTTAAAGGGAAGACTATCTCCCTACATTCAAATATTTTTGGTCTTCTTGCAATCTAGACTCCCCATGATTTGTTGAGGGGAAAGGTTTTAAAAGTTTTTATTGTCCTTATGCCAATTCCTTAAGGTCTTTTTTATTGAGTCTCCTTGTAATTCATTTCAACCTTGTAATTCCTTCAATTTCGATCAACCCAGTTTTTAAAGGGACAAAAAAGGGTGTGATGTATGCTTGTTTCAATATATTATTCACGTAAGCTACATCTTCTAGGGCCCTCAAAGTTTCTCTTTTGAATATGTTAGGTTTCTATTTTTAAGCAAAAGCCACATAAATATTTTAGCTTTAATAGGGCATCCATAATTCTAAAGTTCTTTCCATCACTAACATGAGGACTCGTCAAATATTTCAAAGGCGATAGAGTTATAACCGAGTCTACATTCATATCCACACAAGGTATTTGTGAACTAGAGGAGATCATCCTCTTCTTCATTGATGAAACATTATAATTGTTAGGACATTGTGTAGGAGTTCTAGGTCACTGCATATTCCACACTAAGGTCCAGGTTTCTCCAAGTTAAGAATAATTATTGTATAGAGTTCAACTCTTTCCTTATTACAATTTGGCAAAGAGTATAAAACCCTTTATACTTTCTATTGATCTTTAATTCCAACCCAAGTGTAGAGACTAAGCTAAACATTCTATCCTTTCCCAAATGTCTTATATTTTTTTTCTTTATGATACTTATTATAGATTTATAATTTTTTTTTTTTCTAAGTAAAGCTATTCTATTAATATGAAACAAAAATATAATTACAATGAGGCTCAAGCCTCAGCAGTACTGAACATCCGTTATCAGAAAGAACCTGACTGCCCCATCGATGGGGAAACCAATCCATTAAGGAAAAAAGAACCCACACATGGGTTATCAATTTTAAACCAAAAAGCTTCAATCATGGTAGAAGATGACCAGGAAAGTTCAAACATAATAAAAAATTTTCAAAAAATAACCAAGCAGCAGAATAAACACCCAGCTCGTAGGAGGCGACACCTGGCTGCCAAGTGTCACTTCTATAAGTCATCTGGGGCCGACTCCTCCTCAATGTGACATGCGTATTGGTACCAGTCATCCTCCTCTGTTGACACGCCAGCGAGAAGTCCATGAGCAGGAGGAAGGCCAGCGGAGCTGCCAGCAGCTACATGCAGGTGGAACGTGACTCCCATTCGGCTTCCTAGAGTCTGTGTGTGTTCAATTCTACCTTCTGCAGCATGTTGACTGCCACCCATCTCCTTGCCAAGTAGGGTGGTAACCCCCTCTTCCAGCGGTTGCTTACCAAGGTCGCGAACGCTCCTAAGCTAGTGGGCCGATTCAGGGTGCTGCGAAACCGAAATTGAGTTGAGTGAGGAGCAGGGTTAGGGGGGAGGGGAAAGGAGGCTGTATGGATGGCAGTGTTTCTCTGACTAGCCCCCTGGAGCAGAGCGTGTCCTCGACCACTGCGGGTATTAGGGTACCTACCCAGGAAGGTGCGAGAAGGATTATGGATGTTAGGGGAAGGGGAGGGGGAAGCAGAGTCTGGGCTAGGCGTTGTAGGAGTGCGAACGCCACCACCACGACTACCTCCTCTTCTGCTATGCATTTGGTGACAGATGCGAGCCATGGAAATGTTCGAAGCAGCGCTATCAATGGAGAAATTGGCTGAATGGTTGGGCAGAGGATGAGAGAGGGAGTTCTAAGCTGGAGTCAAATTGCAGAGCCTTGTTTGGGAGAAATGATTCCTGTTACCAAGGTCTACACAACTGAGCAACTAGCATCATCTTCCAGTAACAGTTCGAGAACAGGGTTGCACTGCTTGAGGAGGGCATATGGCAGGGGGGGGGTTGGGAGCATGAATAAATTTTGGGGCATCCATAGCTGTGCGAATAATGGGTAGTTCTCGGCCAGAGTACCCATTTAATGCAATTTGCAGGCCGCCGTGAATTTGTTGCAGGCTGGCATGGGAGGGAACGCAAGCGGCCATGTGTCCAGTCCCCTCGCCGCCAGACCATCTAATCGTCATAACTATCATGGTTGTCACCTGCATCTGGGTTAGATTTATAAAATCTTTATTATTAGTTGTAAAATGTATTTTTTTAATTCCTTCATAGAATAAATAATATAAAGTTTTGAAAAGATCACTTATGATGATTTAATTTATGACAACAACTCCTTCATACAAATATCTGGGAATTGACATCCATCATTAGCTCAACTGGAATTATAACATTGAGAAAAGGAAAAATGGATGTTGGAAAGCTTACTATTGGGTTGAAGACAATTGTAAGATGACAAGCCTTTGGATTTGGGATAAAAGGAGGCTCCTCTTTAAGACTCTTGTCACTCCTATTTTTTTATATGGATGGAGGTTTGGATCACAACTTATCCAGAGAATCGTGGGGGAAGATTCAACAAATCATAAAACAATGTATAGCCTACCACCTCAATATTAAACGAAATACTCCCTACTATATCCTCATGATTGAAGCAAGTCTTCCCCGCATTGAAAGCATGGTTATGAATAGATATGTTATGTAGAAGAAGAAGAAGTTATACAACATGGATGCCAAGGGGTTTCATAAAAATGCTTCTAACTCTAGCCAAAACACCCAACTTTGACTAAAGCGAGGGTGGCATAAGGCACAGTCATGGCTAGACCATCGGTGAATAAAAGAGATCATCTTGTAGATTAAAAATATTATTAGTTCCAAATTTAAAGAGAAAATGTAAGGAGGTAAAGAGCTAGAGCGAAAAAAGGAAACTAAGATATTATAAGGAAGTGATCAACCCCAATCTTGAAAACAAAAATTTCTTTGTGTGGATAAGTGTTAAGAAAATCAATGTTGCAAAGATTAGATCTAATTCTCATGAGCTTTATAGTGAAAGTGGGCATCGGTCAATTCCGCAAACACCATGGGATGAATGCCACCTGTGTGATCCTAAAATGGTTGAAGATGAAAATCACTCTCTTAGGTTGTCTATCTTAAACTCACATTCCATCTAATTTTCAAAATATTTGTCATACTATGGACAGTGTTGAGGTTTTGATGAATGACATTCTAGTAATCTAAAAAAAAATCTGATTTCTATTGAATATAAAAATAATAAAAAATAAAAAATTCTAACTAATTTCTTACTTTCTTAAAATTGAATATCCTATATAAATTTTAGGGAACATAAATTAATTTAAAATTCCTAACCATTAAAATTGAATATCCTATATGAATTTTAGTAAACATAAATTATTTTAAAATTCCTAACCATTAAAATTGAATATCCCATATAAATTTTAGTAAACATAAATTAAATTAAAATTCCTGACCATTAAAATGGAATATACCATACAAATTTTAGTAAACATAAATTAATTTAAAATTCCTAACCATTAAAATTGAATATCCCATATAAATTTTAATAAACAAAAATTAATTTAAAATTCCTAACCATTAATATATTTGTAGAGGAAAAAAATTTAAAAATAAAAAATATAATCAATTATTTTAATTATTAATAGATGTCTTTTATTTTAATTTGTATATTTTGAAATTGCGAATTTTTTTTAGTGTAAAATTTTCTTGACAAAGTGAGATGTTTCAGTCTTGATAACCTAGTTTTCTCTATAAGGCTCTACACTATGAGTCACAGTTGCATTCAAAAATCTATGTTCTTTATTTACATATTACAATTCCAATGTAAATATGCATTATTGAACACCAAGAGAATCTCTACACTTTGACTTGTTGGTATGTTAAAATTAAAGTTACAAAATTATAACTCTCTCCGTCGATGATACGGTTATGTCTGTTGCTTCCCACCGAAGCCTACCCCTATAATCACATGAGTTTCAGTCATGGTTATGTTTGTTCCTTCCCACCAAAGAGTAACCGAACTAGCAAACGAAGCTGATTCGATTAGATTGTATGAATGTGAAATGTCTCACGAAGAAATTTCCTTGGTAATTGATTTCATGACATTTTCTCTGCAAAATAGAATATTCATGGGACCATAACTTGTCAATTTAATACTCCACGGAAGCCTCTGAGCACAAATCGAGTTTGAACCTTATTTATTTAAAAGTATTGAGACCTAGCTAGGAAAGAAGGCAGCCTCTAACTAACAAATAAGGTTCCTACAGGTCATGTCGACAGAGGTTCGATCTCAGGCACTTTCACGACATATAAAGAACTTTATATTAAGAAGAAACCCAATAATGTTAAGCTCTTAGATCAATACTGTATTGGGCCCAATAACAGAGAACCAATACTGAAACAGAAAAGCAATACAAAAATTGCAAACCCGCTGTAAATCGACTCAATTGAAGTCATCTTGAGAGGCTTCGACGTTGAGAGGATCTTGAGGACAGTGAGACCGAATGCAGTGGCAAAAGGAACATCCCAAAAACACAACCAGAAGAAGAATCACAACCTGTACTGAAACATAACAGAGAACCAATACTGAAACAGAAAAGCAATACAAAAATTGCAAACCCGCTGTAAATCGACTCAATTGAAGTCATCTTGAGAGGCTTCGACGTTGAGAGGATCTTGAGGACAGTGAGACCGAATGCAGTGGCAAAAGGAACATCCCAAAAACACAACCAGAAGAAGAATCACAACCTGTACTGAAACATAACAGAGAACCAATACTGAAACAGAAAAGCAATACAAAAATTGCAAACCCGCTGTAAATCGACTCAATTGAAGTCATCTTGAGAGGCTTCGACGTTGAGAAGATCTTGAGGACAGTGAGACCGAATGCAGTGGCAAAAGGAACATCCCAAAAACACAACCAGAAGGAGAATCACAACCTGTGCAACGCCCATTTCTGTAAAAGATAAAGCTACAGAGCCTTTCGCCCCTCCTCCTCCCCCTTATAGAAAAGGGAAACCGGGGGGTGCCTTGAAGGTTCATTGAAGGTTCCAGAAAGGCCTGAATGCCTCTGACCCACGTTTGTCGTCGCTACTGGTTTATAAGTTCAAATTTTGAATTTGGGCGGGGCGGGGCGGGTTTACAAGTTCAAAGTTCAAATTTCGAATTTGAATTTGAATATAAATAAATGGTATTAATGCGTACAATACTGATTCCACCTGATGTCTTCATTTCGTATACAGTATTTCATTTCGTATACAGTATTTAACATCGATGGAGCTCGCGTCTTGTGTTACGCATGCCTCCGCATGCATTCTTATGGAATGGTGGTGGCGGTGGCGATCAAGGCGGAAGCGGAGGCGGAGGAATCGACCAGGGCTGTCCCGTCAATCTCTTGGAGTGCATTAAATACTGTCTCTTAGAGGGCATTCAATACCCAATAGCATGGGATTTATTGTTTGCCAACTTTAATGTATCCACGGAAGCAAGTGTGTGGTGAACATGTTGTCCGGAAAATAAAATAAAATAAATCGTATTGCAGTGAGCGTACAATTAATAATAAGTTCCGATTGGCATTTATGTGTATAAGTTACCCTGACATAAACAGCGCACCATCTTGCGTTTATAGTTAAATTTGATAAAAAGGTTTTTACGTCAATATCCGATGCCAGTTTGATAATGATAGGGCCAAATTTTACCAGAAACGCTAGGCGGTTTGAACGCTCACTGACAACCTGCGAAGCGTTGCCGGCGATCTTGATATTCACCATACACTTGCCTTAGATACATAAAGTTTACCCGATCGATTCTAATGGAAAGGAGTCGGTAGGTGTTGAATAATTTCCTTGTCGGGATATGTTAATAGCCGTATGATATTCACATGGCTATACGTGTTGAATAATTTCCCTGCTATACGCATTAAAGCTTTCTCACCCGAGCCGAATAGAAAGGAGTGAGTAGGTGTTAGGAATAATTTCCTTGTCGGGATTTGTTACATTCACATGGCTGTAAGCATTATATTTAAGCTTTCAATTTTGGATGGTTTGCTCCCCATGCGATTTAGATTTCGATCCTGATTGATTATAGGTGTCAAACATCATGTCACTTTATTATTAATGCTGTTAACGCTCACTCCATGATCCATCCACTCTCAAACACATTATTATGATGGCCTCGGTAGGCAACGCCACACCACACACTTGCCTCCCTGCTATACACATTAAAGCTTACTCACCCGATCCGAATAGAAAGGAGTGAGTAGGTGTTAGGAATAATTTCCTTGTCGGGATCTGTTACATTCACATATTAGCTGTAAGCATTATATTTAAGCTTTCAATTTTCGATGGTGTGCTTCACATGGGATTTACATTTCGATTACGATTGTGTCAATCATCATGTTACGCTGTGAACACACTCTTCAGGGCTACCTCCATCCACTCAAAAACGCGTTATTACGAAATCACAACACAACATAATTACCATCTTCATTTTCTATTGTACTCATATGATGAGAATTGCCGTCTTAATCCGGCGGGCGGTGGGCGTCGAAACTCACCCTTGTGCCAAAGCCGGCCTCCACACCAAGCCACCTCAATGCCCTTTGCTCAACTGTCACCCGCCACGTGGATCCATCTCACAACATGGTGATGTCATCAAGACGTTAGTATCACATTAGGCCTAAAAAGTGTCAAACGATACTCTGTCACGTGTCAGGCAAAAAATTTGTTTAAAGGAGCCATTGAGCCCGTTTATTCGTCACTTTGTACAACTCAGGCTCCGACTCACACCTCTAGCACGTCCATGAACTCCGCGAGCCCAAATTCAACCTCAATAAGCTCAAATTCTCCTATTTGAACGGCCAAACATGTTGTACGGAAAATAAAATAAAATAAAATAAATGGTATTGCAGTGAGGGTACAATTAATAATAAGTTCTGGTGGGCATAGCCTGACATAAACAGCACACCATCTCGCATTTATGGTTATAGTTAAATTGGCGGGGCCCTTATCATTGACATTGCAGTGAACGTACAATTAAGGCATAGTTTCACATCAACAGCGGCGAGTCTTATTTCAGACCCTATTGAAACATAAATGCAGTTTGACATATCGAAAGTATAGCAGTTTGTTTGCATTAATATTTCTTTCAAAATTGACTTTTTAGAATTTGAGCAGCAAGAAAACTGTTATTCCCCTTGCATCTTAGAACCATTTATGTTTCAATGGGGTCTGAAATAGAACTCGCCTTGTATGAATTATTTATGTTGAGATGCGTTAAAGTCATAGTAATCGAGGAAAACATTTAGGAATTCGTGTTTAATTTTGTGGTTTCTTGTGGTCTTTGTACATGTTAATTATGAATTCACCTACTTTTGAACTTTGTCGTTTGTGCACAAAGAACATGGGGCAACCTCATCGTAATAATAATAATTATTAAGCCCATGACATTGTATAAATTATTTCCTTTTGGGATGCTTTAAAGTCATAGTAATAGAGGAAAATATTTGGGAATTTGTATTTAATTTTGTGTTCTCTTGTGGCCTTTGTACACATTAATTATGAATTCCGAGTTTTTATGTGGATAAGGAAAGATATTAAGCATTATGTAAGTTAATGTAGGTTGATAGTTTTTATTTTATTTATTAAAAATTATTTTATGTTCAATTAAAGAATGAGATGTAAAAATGCAAAAGGTGATTAGCTAATTTTTTATTTATATTTGTTTATATATAATTATCATCTTTATTAGCATGTTTGATATTTTACTTTAAGATATTTAGTATCACTCTTAATAGATTATCTTATTTTGAGATTATGTGCATACTAATTGATAAACAAATTCCATTATTCCATTAGGATGCATTCCCCAATATGGGGTGCATGCACTTTACAGTGCTCACACATTTAGATGGTGATGAGCTAATTTTTTATTTATATTTGTTTATGTATAATTATCATTTTTATTAGCACGTTTGAGTAGATTATTTTACTCTAAGATATTTAGTATCACTCTTGAATAGATTATCTTATTTTGAGATTATGTGCATACTAATTGATAAACAAATTCCATTATTCCACGAGGATACATTCTCCAATATGGGGTGCATGCACTCTACACTTCTCACACACTTAGATGAGAGGATTCACGGGGCAACGTTTCCCACGTCCCCATTTGGAGGAGACAGAGGGAGACGCAAGGAAAAACCATTATGCAATCAGATCAAAAAATAGAAGAAAAGATAGATTAATGACTTGAGAATTAGCCTCTTCGTGAGGGAAACCTCCTTTAAATCACATAAATGAACAATTCTTTGATGATACATGTTGGTGCTCCCAGAGACAGCCTTGGATTTCTTATAAGATGAGTGCCTGGGCACATCTAGATTTTGTGTCTCTCATATGATTTTCTAGAGATAGAAACATCACATATAGTATATATGTATATATAATGGGTTGGTTCAATCACCTAAAGGAGTAAGACATCAATTTCTTGGTACTTCTTCCCATATACAAATCTCAGAAATATGTATAAAACAGTGGAGGCCGAATAGTATAAGGACCTACTGTTTAATAGACTTTTGCAAAGAAATGATAGAGGATGTGGAGGAGGACTAACTCATCATATGGAGCTTACATGATTCGGATTTAAACAAGAACACAAAAAATTACAGAGATAACCATAAACACAGAGATGCCGCGAAAATAATACTTCATTTCATTACTGTAAAATACTAAAATATGCTTACAAACAAAAATTTAAATAAACCAGCTAGGGCGATGGTAGCTTATCTCTAAGAAGAGATCTGGCAGCTACATGCCTCTGAACTATGTTACAATGAGGCTCGAAGGTCTATTTATTGTTGAGAAACAATGGAAAACCCTAAACATCCAAAACTTAAACCTAGAAGATGAAATGTTATGCTCTTAACTTGCAAAATAATACCCAGATACAGAATATGCGAAGAAAAGATACCCAGAACACAGAATAGCAATGATTTTATTATTCAAAGAGCAATGTTCACATGCCTCTTCGAGGGGGCAACCTCCAATAGAGCAGAACTCGATTACAAAATAAGACACGATGCTCCTCGCATGGAGTCTCTATCCTTTATATATGACTCATACATGCAATACCACGGGTCAATACCGTGAGTTTTATTAATACCATCTATCTAATACTACGGCTACCGCCCATTTGCAACTAACTGTGGTCCCGTCATTAATTTCGGGTTAACCACTTACAAAATATATGGGCTTTATTGACTCTTTGACTATGACGTGATCCCAAGACATAAATAAGGGGGTTAGGGTGGGACCCTAACATGCCCTCCCCCTTAAGACTAGCCTTGTCCTCAAGGCTGAAGCTGCGGAAACTGTTGAAGAATAGTAGCTGGTTCCCAAGTTGCATCTTCCGGAGAGGTGTCTTTCCATTTGACGAGGACTTCCTTAATCATGTGGCCGCGCAGGTGCTTGTCTCTTGTGGCGAGGACCTGTTCGGGTTGAAGCCAGATTGACCCTTCGTCGTCCAGTTTAGGTAGACTGGTTTGAACTCAGCAATTGTTCCCAATTACTTTCTTGAGGCATGATACATGGAAAACTGGATGGATTTTTGTAGTAGGTGGCAAAGCCAACTTGTAAGCCACTTCTCCAATGCACTGAAGTACTTGGTAGGGTCCGTAGAATTTTGGAGATAGCTTCTGACAACCCTTGTCTTTGAGTGATGTTTGCTTATATGGTTGCAGCTTCAAAAAGACTTGGTCTCCTTCTTGAAACTGGCGCTCTGAGCGATGCTGGTCGACCTGTTGCTTCAGGCGGTTCTGAGCTTGATGAAGATTCTCTCTAATATGGGCGAGCATGGTGGCGTGGTGTTGTAGGAGTTGATCCACTGCTTGTAATTTGGAGTATCCCTGGAGATAAGAAATAGGGGAAGGCGGAAGTTGACCATATACTGCTTCATAAGGAGTCATTTTAGTAGTAGCATGATAGTTGGTGTTATACCACCATTCCGCCAGAGGTAACCACTGTACCCAAAGGTGTTGCTTTTCTGAAGTGAAACACCTGAGGTATGTTTCTAGACATTTGTTGACTGCTTCGGTTTGACCATCCGTTTGCGGATGATAGGAAGTGCTGAGTTTTAGTTGAGTGCCCTGTATCCTGAAGAGTTCTTGCCAAAAATTACTAGTGAAGATCGGGTCGCGATCAGACACAATAGAAGTGGGCATGCCATGTAGTTTGAATATCTGATCCATGAAAGTTTGCGCAACCAAAGTTGGTGTAAACAGGTGGGGTAGGGCAAAAAAATGAGCATACTTTGACAAGCGGTCCACCACCACCATGATGACTGACTTGTTCCCTGATTTTGGAAGACCTGTAATGAAATCCATGGAAACCTCCATCCAAATTGATGCCGGAATGGGCAATGGTTGTAATGTGCCTGGTGTGTTGACGGTTTATCCTTTGTGGTGTTGATAGACATCACATTCTGCGACAAAAGTAAGGATGTCCTTTTTCATGCCGGTCCAAAAAAATGATCTTTTGGTGTGAGCATAAGTTTTCTGAAAGCCCGAATGTCCTGCAATGGGAGATGAGTGCAATTCGGCCAATATGCGACTTTTGAGGGTTGATGTTGGTGATATTACTACTCTGTCCTGGTAGCGAAGAATATCATCCTGCCAGGAGTAGCCCTTGATGGAATTTGGATCGACCTGCAATTGAGAAATGAGTTGGGATAGCCCTGGGTGTGAAAACCATTCTCTGCGAGCTTCTTCAATCCATTCTGGAATGGGGAGGGAAATTGCTAGCAGAGTACTTTCTTCCTCAAATTGGCGAGATAATGCATCTGCTACCCTATTGTCTTTCCCTTTCTTGTAAATGATCTCATAATCATATCCCAGCATTTTAGCTAGCCATTTATTTTGTTGTGGGGAAGATAGGCGTTGCTCCAGAAAATATTTAAGACTGTGATGATCTGTGCGGATTTGGAAACGTCGCCCCAATAAGTAAGGGCGCCAGGTGTCGACTGCATGTAAGATGGCCATCATTTCTTTTTCATAGGTAGATTGGCCCAGATTCTTCCCACTTAGTTGTTGGCTTGTGAAGGCCAAGGGTCGCCCTTCCTGTATTAAGACTGCCCCAATACCTGTCCCTGAAGCATCACATTCAATGGCAAAAGATTTGTTGAAGTCAGGTAGTGCTAAGACTGGAGTGGAACACATGGCATTTTTGAGGGCTATAAATGCCTGTTGGGCTTCCTCATTCTAGAAGAAGGAATTTTTCTTTAGGAGTTGAGTGAGGGGCTTCGCTATGCGGCCATAGTTGCGGACAAATTTGCGATAATATCCGGTGAGTCCCAAAAATCCTCTCAAGCTCTTCAAGGTCTTAGGTTGATGCCATTCTTGCATTGCCTGGATCTTTTTGGGGTCCACCTTGACACCTTCCCGCCCCACAATGTGGCCGAAATACTCAACTTCTTCCATGCCAAACGAACACTTGGACAATTTGACAAATAATTTATGTTGGCGGAGCAGTTGCAAGAGTAGATCTACATGGTGAAGATGTTGTTGGCATTATGGCTAAAGTGTTGTCCTTGATGGCAACCCATTCAGGTGATAGATCACAGTACTTCAAGTCAGCAGCAGAGATTGATGATCAGCTATCAAATATTGAAGAAAATAAGGGGTACGCAGGTACACCTTGCATAAGGTGCGTACACGCAGGTCAGTGTTACATAAAGTGTGTACATACCCGCAGTTATCCCGTTCAGGAGGTGCGTACCCCCAGTGCACACATTTCAAGGCAAAGAAATTCACATGTGGGGTTTTCTTATGTTTTACTCTTGGTACTTAGCCAATGGTATTGTGTTATTATGGTGTCGGCTCGTGGTATTGATCCATGTTTTAAGGAAGAGCTTTCCTATATAAAGCAAAGGAGATCATTTGGCTTGAGCATGTTTTTGGTTGAATATCTTATGAGGGCTAGATCTGGTCTAGATCTAAAGAAGGCGAATCTACTGATGGACCGAGATCTCTTCGGCGCATGTTCAGATCTGTAGATCTGACTGTCTGGGTTATTTCTGAAGTCTTGAAATCATCTATTCCCGAAGGTACGCAGGTACAGTGAGAGAAAAGTGCGTACATACGCAGGAACGAAGCGTTTCAGGTGCGCCGGTACGCAGGCACAGAAGGGTTTCAGGTGCGCCGGTACGCAGGCACAGAAGGGTTTCAGGTGCGCCGGTATGCAGGCACAGAAGGGTTTCAGGTGCGCCGGTATGCAGGCACAGAAGGGTTTCAGGTGCGCCGGTACGCAGGCACAGAAGGGTTGCAGGTGCGCCGGTACGCAGGCACAGAAGGGTTGCAGGTGCGGAGGTCCGCAGACAGTTCAATGGACTAAGAGCGAGGTACGCAGGCTAGCAGTTGAGCAGGGTGCGTACATAAGCAGGCTAGCAGTTGAGCAGGGTGCGTACTGTAAGCAGGCAAGCAGTTGAGCAGGGTGAGTACTGTAAGCAGGCCAGCAGTTATGCAGGGTGCTTAAGTAAGCAGGCCAGCAGTTGAGCAGGGTGCTTACTTCTCTTAAAATCTTTGTTTATCATTGTTGTGTTCTGGGTTTGGTCCTATTATTGTTGATCTGGTTACTACAGTTGACTGGGTGATTCTCTTATACTTGATGATTATTTGATGCTTATGGATCCAGTTTGAAAATTTATGAAAAGTGGTCCTTGTAAGAAAAGAAGTAGGGGGTTGTAGCTCCCTTCCAGGAGAGACTGGAAAACGAGAGAGAGAGTTGTAGCTCTCTGCAGGTTGCAGCCTGCGTACTGGTAAAGGACTGCACCAGTACAAAACCATTGTAAAAGGAGTTTCTAATTTGAAAGAAGATAGAGACATATTGCAGCAGGTGGTTTTCACCCACATTGGGTTTCCACCTTACATCTTGTGTTCTTTGGTGTGACTATCTGTTTTCTTTTGTTCATGCTCATTATTTTATGGTACTGACATGAAAAAACAATTCAAAGAACAAATAAAGAAGATTTATTAAAAGAATTAGATAATACTGATTCACCCCCCCTCTCAGTATTATTTCCAACAATTGGTATCAGAGCAGGTCCTTCAGAGAAGCTTGATCGCTTGAAGGTAGATCGTTCATCATGAGCAACTACGAGAGAGAAGCATCAATCAGGCCACCGGTTTTTGATGGGACAAACTTCAATTATTGGAAGGTAAGAGTTACTGCCTATCTTCAATCTCTTGGTACAGAAGTTTGGGACATCGTAGAGACAGGCTACGCTTTTCCTTCAGCTACTCCTACAGATGCAGCCGAGAAAAAGAAGTATGAAACAAATGCGAAAGCAGTCAGTACTCTATTAGGATGTATATCTCAATCAGAATTCATGAAGGTAATGCACTATAAATCCGCAAAAGAGATATGGGACAAAATTGTCACGAGCTATGAAGGAGATGAACAGGTAAAGCGTGCTAAACTTCAAACTCTCAGAATTCAGTATGAGACTCTCAAAATGTATAATGATGAAAGTGTGGCTAACTATTTTCTTCGGGTAGATGAGGTTGTTAACTGTATGAAAAATTTGGGTGAAGAAATAAAAGAGGCTATTGTGGTTGAAAAAGTTCTAAGATCATTGTCCCCCAAGTTTGAATCTAAAGTATCTGCAATAGAAGAAAAGGAAAATCTACGAATTCTTACTATGTCTCAGCTACATGGAATTCTAACTGCTTATGAAATGAGAAAGGGAGGTCCATCAGACAGAAGAGAAGCTGCTTTCAAGGCATCAGGCAAAGGAGATTATTATGAAGCAAGCCACGTCCCAGAAGAAGAAGAAGAATCAAATTTTGTCAGAAATCTTCAAAGGGGTTCTGGAAGGTTCAGAGGTAAGTTACCTTTTAAATGCTTTGCTTGTGGAAGAGTAGGTCATTATGCTGCAAAATGTCCTTATAAGGATAAAGGAAAGGAACCTGCTAGATGGAACAAGAAACAGAATGCAAATAAGAAAAGCTACTACACTCATGAAGATAGTGATGGTCTATCAAACAGTGATGAAGATGAACAAGGTAATGAATATAAGTTGTTAATGGCATTTGAAGATGATGATTATATGGATGCTATAGATGTGGATAACCTTTATGATGAAATTACTAGACTCAAGAGATGTATAGAAGAAAAGAACATGATCATTGATACTCTACAATTTCAAATTGATGAAAAGGAAAAACATCTTGAAAAATTAGAAGGTGAAATTGTTGGTCTTAGAAAAGAGATTGAGAAAACAAAAGCTATTAATCTCAAGTTTGTCAAAGGATCTGAAACTTTGGATGAGATTATCAATGTGCAGCGGTCTCCACTAAACAAGACAGGTCTGGGCTATAATGGAGAAACTTCTCAAGCATCCACCTCAAAAAGTTATCTTGATGCAGCAAGAAGAAATGAGCAAAAGCACAATGAAGATCATCAGGTAAAGCAGGGACGAATTACAAACAGAAACTATCAGGGGCAATCCATCTTAAGGGTGAACAAAAGCTACAACCAGCCACAGGTAAAATCTTCTCAATTTGGTTCAAGAATAGATGACAATAGAAATTACAATCAATTGGCTGGTAGATTCGATAACCGCAGAAGTTTCTTCAATGGACAATGCTTTTCTTGCCATAACTTTGGTCACAAAGCAGCTCAATGTGTTGCATATAAAACGATCATGACTAGGGAAGCTCAAAAACAAAGAAGTATGACGGGGATTACAAAAAGGACCTATAACAACTTTTCGGTTCTTGAAAATGAAGTTGAATGTTCTATTTGCAATAACTTTGGTCATGAAGACTCTGAATGCAGGAGCAGGTTTCAGCAGAAAAAGGAACAAGCCTCAAGCACCAAAACATGGAGAATAAAGGAACCTCAAACAGAAAGATGTGGGATAGCATTTTATGCAGAGGGACAGGAAAATCTATGGTACATTGACAGTGGATGTTCGAAGCATATGACAGGTGATAAAGAAAAACTTGAGTCTTATTCTACTCTAGAAAAGGGAAAGAAAGTCTCTTTTGGAAATGATACTCCTGCAACTATAAAAGGAAAAGGCATTGCTCAGTTAAAAGAAAAGGTCAAGGCTGGAAATGTTTTGTATGTTGATGGATTGAAGCATAATCTTCTAAGTGTCAGCCAGATGTGTGATCAAAGAACCGAGGTTATATTCAGATCAAATGGATGTCTTGTTCGTGATCTTGATACAGGTAAAACAGTGATCAAAGGCAAAAGAACTCCAAATAATCTGTACATATTTGAAGAAGGACAACAACAATGCTATCTGAGCAAGGATGATGAGCACTGGTTATGGCATCGGAGGTTGGGACATCTAAGCTTTTCACAAATAAGGAAAGCATGCAAATATCAGGCAGTTCGCGATCTTCCAGATATCAAAATTCCTGACAACACCATATGCAAATCATGTCAGTTTGGAAAACAAACCAGAACTAACTTTCCAGAGAAAGAAGGATCAGCTAGCATGCCTCTTGAGCTAGTACATACAGATACATGCGGTCCTTTCAGGAAAAGAACACCTCGAGGAGAAGAATACTTGATATTATTCATTGACGATTTCTCCAGGTTTGTCTGGTTAGGACTTATGAAGCACAAAGATGAAGCATTCGAAAAATTCAAATCCTTCAAAGCCTTGGTTGAAAATGAATCAGGTCACAAAATTAAGTGCCTCAGATCCGACAGAGGTGGGGAATTTACTTCAAATGAATTTTTCGATTTCTGTGAAGAACATGGGATAAGAAGAGAATTCTCTACAGCAAGAACTCCTCAGCAAAATGGAGTTGTGGAAAGAATGAACAGAACAGTCCAACAAATGGCTCGTGCTATGCTTGATGAGTCAGGAACTCCCGCAACTTTCTGGGGTGAAGCTGCACATGCTGCAGTTGTTATTCTCAACAAAACAAATGTCCGGGTGAACAGCACTCAAACTCCTCATGAGCTCTGGAGTGGTAGGACTCCTTCGGTAAAGCACTTCAAAATCTTTGGGAGCAAATGCTATATCAAGAATACTGATGAGCAGCTTGGCAAACTTGAACCTAGAGCAGATGAAGGCATTCTTCTTGGTTACTCTCCACATAGCAAAGCATACAAATGCTACAATAAAAGACTTGGCAGAATTGTTGACAGCATTGATGTAGTGGTTGATGAGAAGGGATACATTCCTAGGCAAGTACATCATGAAGACATCGAAGAAGATGAAGGCTACCCCCAACGACAGAATGATGAAGAAGAAGAACCTCAAGAAGAACCAGAGGAGAAAACAAGAATAGAAGAAAAGACTCCATCCAGATATGTTCAGAAGAACCATCCAGAATCTCAGATTATGGGGCAGAAAGAAGCAGGTGTACAAACAAGAAGAACAGTTGCAGAAGCTTCAAGCTATTTGGCATTACTCTCCTCTACTGAACCACAAAATGTGAAAGAGGCATGCAAAGATGAATGTTGGGTGAAAGCAATGGATGAAGAACTTGAGCAGATCGAAAAGAACAACACTTGGGAGCTGGTTCCTAGACCAAAAGATAAGAATGTTATCGGGACAAAATGGGTCTTCAAAAACAAATTGAATGAAAATGGAGAAGTAATTAGAAACAAAGCCAGACTTGTTTGTAAAGGGTATGCGCAGCAAGAAGGAATAGACTTTGAAGAAACCTTTGCTCCTGTTGCAAGACTTGAGGCCATCCGAATGTTCCTTGCTCTCTCAAGTTTTCAAAACTTCAAAGTATTTCAAATGGACGTGAAATCAGCCTTTCTGAATGGAGACTTGGAAGAAGAAGTGTACATTGAACAGCCAGATGGGTTCATTCTTGGAAATGATCCAAATCTTGTATGCAGATTGAAAAAGGCTCTCTATGGTCTCAAACAAGCTCCAAGGGCTTGGTACTACCGTTTGGACAAATATCTTCATCAACAAGGCTTTTCAAAAGGATCGGCAGATAGCAATCTTTATATAAAAGTTGAAAATGACAAATTGCTAATACTTGTTGTGTATGTAGATGACATTATTTTTGGGAGCAATGAAGAAGCTATGAGTCAAAACTTTGCCTTGGTCATGCAGAAAGAATTTGAAATGTCCTTGCTAGGAGAACTGACATATTTCCTTGGTTTGCAAATCCAACAAAAAGAAGGAGGAATCTTTTTATCTCAAACCAAGTATCTCAAACAGATTTTGAAGAAATATGGTATGGAAGATGCAAAACCAGTATGTACACCCATGGTCACAGGATGTAGCCTCAGTGCAAATGATGAATCTGCAGCAGTACATCAACCAACCTACAGATCTATGATTGGAAGTTTACTTTATTTGACAGGTACCCGCCCAGACATCATGCATGCAGTTGGAATAGTTGGAAGATTTCAGGCAAATCCGAAGGAGACTCATCTTCAGGCAGTGAAGAGAATTTTCAAATATCTTCAAGGGACTCAAAATTATGGCTTATGGTATCCTAGAGATACAGATCTTACACTTCATGCTTATACAGATGCAGATTGGGCCGGAAGCGTGGATGACAGGAAAAGCACAAGTGGTGGTGCGTTCTTTATGGGTTCCAGACTGGTATCTTGGTTCAGCAAGAAACAGAGTTCGATTGCCTTGTCTACAGCTGAAGCGGAATATGTTGCTGCTGCATCTTGTTGCACCCAACTCCTTTGGATGATGAAGACTTTGCAGGATTTTCAAATCACTTGTACACCACCAATCCCCATCTTATGTGATAACACAAGTGCAATCAGCATCTCAAAGAATCCTGTTATGCATTCAAAAACCAAGCACATACCAATCAAGTATCATTTTCTCCGGGAACAAGTGCTTGAACAGAAGGTCAAGTTGGAGTATGTTCCTTCTAAGGAACAAGTTGCTGATATTTTCACCAAACCATTGCCCAGGGACACTTTTGAATACCTCAGGCAAAAGCTGGGGGTTGTTGATGCATCATCTTATTGCTGAACCTCTTCTGATTGATGGTACAGGTTCAGGGGGAGCATATAATGCATTGTTGGCATTATGGAGGATGTGCAGAAGGAGATCTTGGAAGTAGATGCAATATGTCTCTATCTCTTTCATGGTGGATTATGGTTCTTCGTTGCAGATCTGGTTCATATTCATGGGGAGCATGTTCTTAGGGGGAGCATAACCCTTTGCCCTTGATGTCAAAGGGGGAGAATGAAGCTGAAGCTTTGAGGTTGCCATCAAGTCCAAAGGGGGAGATTGTTGGCATTATGGCTAAAGTGTTGTCCTTGATGGCAACCCATTCAGGTGATAGATCACAGTACTTCAAGTCAGCAGCAGAGATTGATGATCAGCTATCAAATATTGAAGAAAATAAGGGGTACGCAGGTACACCTTGCATAAGGTGCGTACATGCAGGTCAGTGTTACATAAAGTGCGTACATACCCGCAGTTATCCCGTTCAGGAGGTGCGTACCCCCAGTGCACACATTTCAAGGCAAAGAAATTCACATGTGGGGTTTTCTTATGTTTTACTCTTGGTACTTAGCCAACGGTATTGTGTTATTATGGTGTCGGCTCGTGGTATTGATCCATGTTTTAAGGAAGAGCTTTCCTATATAAAGCAAAGGAGATCATTTGGCTTGAGCATGTTTTTGGTTGAATATCTTATGAGGGCTAGATCTGGTCTAGATCTAAAGAAGGCGAATCTACTGATGGACCGAGATCTCTTCGGCACATGTTCAGATCTGTAGATCTGACTGTCTGGGTTATTTCTGAAGTCTTGAAATCATCTATGCCAGAAGGTACGCAGGTACAGTGAGAGAAAAGTGCGTACATACGTAGGAACGAAGCGTTTCAGGTGCGCCGGTACGCAGGCACAGAAGGGTTTCAGGTGCGCCGGTACGCAGGCACAGAAGGGTTTCAGGTGCGCCGGTACGCAGGCACAGAAGGGTTTCAGGTGCGCCGGTACGCAGGCACAGAAGGGTTTTAGGTGCGCCGGTACGCAGGCACAGAAGGGTTGCAGGTGCACCGGTACGCAGGCACAGAAGGGTTGCAGGTGCGGAGGTCCGCAGGCAGTTCAATGGACTCAGAGCGAGGTACGCAGGCTAGCAGTTGAGCAGGGTGCGTACATAAGCAGGCTAGCAGTTGAGCAGGGTGCGTACTGTAAGCAGGCAAGCAGTTGAGCAGGGTGAGTACTGTAAGCAGGCCAGCAGTTGAGCAGGGTGCTTACGTAAGCAGGCCAGCAGTTGAGCAGGGTGCTTACTTCTCTTAAAATCTTTGTTTATCATTGTTGTGTTCTGGGTTTGGTCCTATTATTGTTGATCTGGTTACTACAGTTGACTGGGTGATTCTCTTATACTTGATGATTATTTGATGCTTATGGATCCAGTTTGAAAATTTATGAAAAGTGGTCCTTGTAAGAAAAGAAGTAGGGGGTTGTAGCTCCCTTCCAGGAGAGACTGGAAAACGAGAGAGAGAGTTGTAGCTCTCTGCAGGTTGCAGCCTGCGTACTGGTAAAGGACTGCACCAGTACAAAACCATTGTAAAAGGAGTTTCTAATTTGAAAGAAGATAGAGACATATTGCAGCAGGTGGTTTTCACCCACATTGGGTTTCCACCTTACATCTTGTGTTCTTTGGTGTGACTATCTGTTTTCTTTTGTTCATGCTCATTATTTTATGGTACTGACATGAAAAAACAATTCAAAGAACAAATAAAGAAGATTTATTAAAAGAATTAGATAATACTGATTCACCCCCCCTCTCAGTATTATTTCCAACAGATGTGCAGCCCAAGTGCCACTATAGATGAGGATGTCATCAAAGAAGACCAGGACAAATTTCCTGAGATATGGTTTAAGAAGGTGATTCATAAGGCTCTGAAAAGTAGAAGGGGCATTACAAAGAACAAATGGCATGACCAAGAACTCATAATGGCCTTCATGAGTTCGGAACGCCGTCTTGGGAATGTCGACTTCCTTCATGCGAATTTGGTGGTAGCCTGAGCGAAGATCCAACTTAGTGAAGAATTGAGCCCCATTGAGTTCGTCCAGCAAATCGTCAACCACCGGGATGGGAAATTTATCTTTGACTGTCAACTTATTGAGGGCCTTGAAGTCGGGACACATCCGCCACTCTCCGTCTTTCTTGAGCACCATGACCACTGGGGATGAATAAGGACTAACGCTGGGACGAATGACACCTACTTCCAAAAGTTCCTTGATTATCTTTTCTATTTCATTCTTTTGGGTGAATGGATATCTGTATGGCCGCACATTTGGGGGTTGGGCCCCTGGAACCAATGTGATGCTATGATCATGTTCCCCTCGCGATGGTGGAAGCTCCTTAGGCTTGTCAAAGACCTGCCGATGTTTATTTAAAATTTGTTGCATCTCAGGATGAATTTGTAGGTACTGGGTTTCAACGACCTGGATGGCATTGAATTGAGCTACCACGCCATGATTTCCCTTTTTTAACAATTTCTCCATCCTATGCGAGCTGATGATCGAGGGGACTCCCGCCTGGAGGCCACAGAGGGTATATGTGTAGTTGTTTTGCTTAAAACTCATATATAACTCCTGGAAATCCATTGTAATTGGTCCAAGAGTGCGAAGCCATTCAGCGCTGAGGACAATGTCGCATCCGCCCATGTGGATGGAAAACATGTGTGTTTTCAACTGATAATCCCCCATTTGAAGTTTGACATTTTCGCAGCGGCCTTCACATT
Organism: Pinus tabuliformis; assembly: GCA_031772625.1. NCBI lineage: Eukaryota > Viridiplantae > Streptophyta > Pinopsida > Pinales > Pinaceae > Pinus > Pinus tabuliformis. The sequence continues at coordinate 1,564,575,182 of CM062804.1, forward strand.
TCATTGTGCCCCCATCTGCGATTTGGACTTGGAAGTTAGAGACTGCGTGTACAAAACAATGCACTGCGTCGGCGACTTTTTGATGGATGAAATTATGGGTACTTCCACTATCAATCAAGACTACTACTGGTCGATGTTTAAGAAAACCCCTGATTTTGAGAGTTTGAGGTGAAGAAATTCCTGCCAACGCATTTAGCGAAATAACTGGTTCGTCAGATACCATCTCCTTCTGGTTGTCTTCTTCTATCGCCTCAGGTTCCTCAAGTGGTGGATCTTCCTCGGTTGAGCTGTAGTCAGTGGCATCTATTTGAAAAAACTTGGGCTCCTTGCATTTATGACCAGGGGAATACTTTTCATCACAGTAGTAACATAGTCCTTGCTTCCTTCTTGCGGCCATTTCCTCAGGTGACACCTTTTGGACCTTAAGTGTCTGAGTCGTGTTGTGAGCTTGTGGGGGACGACCTTTAGTGGGGAAATTGGGGCAGTTGTATTGGGCTGTTATGGCACGTTCCACCTTATGAGCTACCTGGCAAGCCTCCGTCCACGTGGGAGGGTGGTGGAGTAGAACTTGAGCTTTGATGGCTTCTTTAAGACCACTGATAAAACATTCCGTGTAGAACTCATCTGAGAGACTCTGAGTGCAGAAGGCTAAGGCTTCAAAAGTGGTGATATATTCATCCACTGTACCCGTCTGTCGGAGCTTAGTGAGACGTCCCAAAAAGGAGTCTCCCTGTTCATAGCGATCTCGAAGAGCTTTGGTAAATTGGGCCCAACTCTGAAAAGGTCCATTGCGACGTTGATGCCATTCTGCCCATTGCCATCGTTCATTGTCCAAGTACATGGTCCCCACCATAAGCTTAGTCCAATCATCTAGGAGACGATTCAATCTGAAATACTGATCCATTTGTGCTAGCCATGCGGACGTGTGAGAACCGTCAAATTTCTGCATATCCAACTTGGGAGGTCGCTGACTGGGTGGTGAATGGGTGTGCCGGACGTGAGGAGAATGGCTAGACTCACCCTCATGGTGTTCATGGCCATTATACGGTTCCTCGAGAGCTGGCTCCTTGCCCTTATCGAGTGCTTTCCGTACCTGGCTAGTTAGCCCGCTAATCATATTTTTGAGGTCGTTCATATCTGCTTCAATTTTGTCTAGCCTTTCATTGGCCATCGCTTGAGCTCTAGTTTCTACCATACACCAACTTGATGAAAAATTGGGACCGCCAAATTTTTTTTTCTAATAAATTGAATGGTACCACCGTGCTCAGTTCGTCGTCCTGATGTTGATGGGCTAGATCAAAAATAAGCGCTTCGGAAGATCTCAGACTTTTTTTTTTTTTTTTGGAAAACTCCTAACGGAGTTTTACTCCTTCTTGATCAATACTGCAGTCGCCAAATCCTCAAAATGTCAATGCCGCCAAAAGTCCTGCGAAAAGTATATCCAGGTACAGGAACCCTTCACAACTACTCCAATCTGGTGGATCTGAGAGATCTGAATGGTGGAACAACTGCTGCTGCTGATCTGATGGAGCTGCGGGACTGATGTCTGCTGCTGCTGCACTTGCTGATCTGGAATAGATGATGTGTGATCCCCCGATAGAAAGGGAACTATGGTCTTGAGGAGTGTCAGGTGCTACAGATCGCAATATACATAAGGGTCTGACAGTAGTACTCGGCCCAATGTTTCAGGGCTCTAACTAAGGAGGATCGACCGTACCCTTAGCCGTACAACCCGACTACCCTATCGTACGGGCGAGTAATCTCTCCGATTGCTGTTCTTGATGTACTGTAGCCACAAGACGGCCGAAGGTTTATCTATGGCGAGGTTTCAAGGGAGCTAGGGGGCTTCCTATATACCCAGAGGGTACGTGGAAGACAGTCCGTGCGCGGTTCTGTCTAATGCGCTACTACTCGAAGTGGTACCCACAGGGGTTACAAGGGAGTCCAATAGACGTGACTACCTCTTGTATTTCCTACGTGCATGCCTCCCCAAATCCGTAGGTTTATGCGCTTAACGACAGATCCCGTGGTTTAAAGATGCCGAAACACGTCTCTAGCCAAAAAAAAATTTTTTGCTAAAAATTGGAGATCCCACCGAGCCCTGGAAAGTGCTCTGATACCACTTGTTATGCTCTTAACCTGCAAAATAATACCCAGATACAGAATATGCGAAGAAAAGATACCCAGAACACAGAATATGCGAAGAAAAGATACCCAGAACACAGAATAGAAATGATTTTATTATTCAAAGAGCATTGTTCACATGCCTCTTCGAGGGGGCAACCTCTAATAGAGCAGAGCTCGATTACAAAATAAGACATGATGCTCCTCGCGGTGAGTCTCTATCCTTTATATATGACTCATACATGCAATACCACGGGTCAATACCATGAGTTTTATTAATACCATCTATCTAATACTACGGCTACCGCCCATTTGCAACTAACTGTGGTCCCGTCATTAATTTCGGGTTAACCACTTACAAAATATATGGGCTTTATTGACTCTTTGACTATGACGTGATCCCAAGACATAAATAAGGGGGTTAGGGTGGGACCCGAACATGAAATGCCAAACTATGGGCCCCATTTGGATAAATTGGTACATCAACTTCCCGGGGTCGTAACTTTGGCATACGATCTCCATTTGACATGCACAATATCTTGTTAGAAATATCTATCCGAGAACTACAACTTTGGGAAGAGCAACGTCAGAGCAAAAACGTCGTTTAGGGCATCAAAACAGCACCGGAAGTTCAAGACCCGAAAAAACTACTAAAAATAGTAAATTGTGCTACAAATAAGGAAACTAAAAAGTTGAAAGGAACAATGGTCGGGGTCCAAGTGGACTTGGCGGTTGGCCACCAATATCCACCTCGATCATTCGTCCCCCCTTAGGAAGCAATGGTCCCCATTGTGTTGAGTTCCTCCATGAGATGAGGAAACTTTTGTTGAACTTGGTGCTTGTTGAGCCACTTGCTCTGGTGAAGGAGTTGGCCTGCTTTGACAACTCAATACAGTTGGATATTCTATTGAAGGAGTCTTCCCTATCTGTCTTGCATGCAGAAACTGCACAGATGGGCCTTCACGGCATCATTCTGGTAGCAGCCATTGTCTGCTCAAATTATGCAGATCTACCTCTAATCCAAAATGGATCCAAAACACCCTCTAAGTCTTCAAACATTCAAAACTATCACATGAGAAGAACTTTTGGAAAAGTAAGATAACGCTATCGGGAGGCAAAAACATAGAGAAAACATTGAAAAACAGAGTATCGACGGTTTAAAACAACTTTGCAAGAGAGTCGTCGGATCTGGCCGATCAACGGTCCAGATTTGATCGGCATATCGCAAGTGGCAGAGGCTATTGGAGGCTATCGGAGGCTACCACAGACTTATTGCGATACCGATGAGCACGGGCAATGAGGACCGTTGATCAAGTGCACAGATCGATGGCCCAAGTTGAATCATGATATTGCAATCAGTGATTACAGAGGAACACTTACAAATGGCTCGGGGGTATATGCGATATGTGATTGCGATCAATCGCATCGCAATATAGCATCGGAGCTATGCAAATGATCGGGGCCGATAATAATTATGACTGTGATAGCCGGACCCGATAAAATTATAAATGATATTTGATATATTTTCATGTTTGGAAAAAGGGTTTTTCAATGTAAATCACATTTTTGTTAAATAAACGAAAAACAAAACAAAATGTGTTGATGCGATGAACCGGACCCGAAATTGTTTGTTAATAAAAATATATATTATTTCAAGTCCAATATGAGCAGGATTTTCATGTTTTAATGTATTTTTAAATATAAAAGGAAACCACAAAACAAGTGGGATTTCGGGAGGACCAAAGGCGGTAAGAGGTTTTGGCTGGGCTCCGCCCGAGACCATACATTGGCTACCACATGTCCAAGCCCTAGAGAGAGAAAACCACTCTTTTTGGGTGGTTAACTCCCATATGCATGGGCCGCCCGAAATGAACCACAGTCGTTGGATCTAGATCTTCCAGATCAACGGTGGAGATGCGATAAGTGATATGAAGGCGGACTCGAAAGGAGTTATAAGGTGGAATCTATAGTGTTTCAAATCCGATAACCACATATTGGTGAGTTTTCACATTTTTTAGTGTATTTCTCTATGTAAATAGAGAACGCTGTTTCTGGGAATTTCAAAGGCCCGATGATCCATTCTGTTACAAAACAAGTGGCCACCATCCCTGAAGGCGTTTAGCAATGATTGCTAACGCTCAGAAGGGGATTCGAGTGGAAAGAGGCTGGGAAGCCAGAGAGCCCAAGAAGGGGAAACGAATAAACATCGCCAATTGGCTTTAAAGCCACAAAAGACAGAAGACAGAGGCAAGCAATTTTGAGACAGAGAGAAAACAGAGTCAGTGAGGAGAGTCTGTGTACTTAGAAAGACTTGGGGGATCTAAGTGAAGTCTTGTTGTTTTGTATATGTTGTGTGAAACTCAAATTGAGCTCACTTTTGTAAAAGCTCTACTTCTGAAGACATAATAGAGAAGTCACCACTGAAGGCTGGACCAGGAGATGTAGCCCAAGATTGTTGGGTGAACTCCTTATTAAACTTGTTGTGTTTATGTGTGTTTTTCTATTTTGTTTTTTAATTGCTTCATTGTCTATGTATTTCGCAATCTTATCGATCCATTGCACAAAGTAACATAGGAAAGTCCATGCACATGAGTCTGTAATACCTTAATAATTGTCTAAGATCTTATTATCATATTAAGAAGTATCAGAGCTTTATGTTTGCTAAGGTTAGACAAGCTTGTGCTAGATTGTTGAATGCTAACTAGGTCAAAGCTCAAATTAGGAGAAGGAGAACTGGTTGAGGCTAACCCAGAAATTGAAAGAGTCTATCCTAAGAGGAAAATGGTAGAAGAAATTCCCTTGGAATTAGACTCTCAGTTCATGGACAGTTTCATGACCATGAGAGCCATGGTAGAAGAGATGTTTCGAGAATTTAGGAAAGGACGAGGTGAAAGTACTTCAACCTCCAAACAAGACAAAGGAACAGAGGAACCTCTTCTAGATGGCCATTCAGAAGGCCAAGGGAAAAGGGAAGAGCCTCCTATATAAACACCTCCTTCTAGCCCTTTGATTAAATTAGATGTAAAATTTTATTTTTCAATCTATCATGGAGAATTAAATGCAGAAAAGCTAGATAACTGGATTAGACAGATTGATGTATATTGCAGGAAGCAGAACATTGATTCAGAAAGGAGAAAGATTTAGATGGCCAGCCTTCGCTTTGGAGGAACTGCCCTAATGTGGTGGGAAGGCAGGACACAAGCTGATTTGAAGAAGCATGGTAAAATTCTTTCTACTTGGAGTGAATTTGTTTCTCCCGTTAAAAAACAATTCTATCCACTAGCTTATATGCAACAAGCAATGATGAGTTGGCAAACTCTTTGCTAATTAAAGGGGCAAAGTGTACAAAGCTATACCCAGGAATTTAGAAAGAGAGCTTTAATTCTAGGCATTTCTCTAGACTCACCTGAAACTTTGTTGAAGTATATAGGTGGTCTACATAGCTATTTGAGGCACACCATTCTCATGTTTAACCCTACTAGCATAGATGAGGTATCAATTCAGGCTACACATCTAGAGGCTAGGGGCAAGAATGTGAACCCAGATATTGGGGGATCATCAAAACCCACTGCAAGCAAGAACAAGGAAAAGAAGAAGCAAAAATGGAAGGAGAGGAAGACAAACACTGTACAGAAAGACAAACCTTCATGTACTCATTGCAAGAAGGATGGGCATGATGATGCACATTACTGGTCTTTGCTTCTGGAGCTGAAACCCAAGAAGTTCGATGGCAAGAAGAAGAAGACTGTTGTTGCTATTCAAAAAGATTTGGGGTCAAACTCAAGTGATGAAACAACAATCACAACCACAGGTATAAAAGGTAAAAATCTACTAGTAATTCTGCACAATCTATTGATAATGAAGAAAATGAGAGGAAAGACATGTGCTTTTTCATATTAGATTTATTTCCAAGCATCAAAAGATTGATACTTTATTTGATAGTGGATCACAAGTAAACTTGATTTCTGAAGCAATTGTAAAGAAGTTGGGACTACTAACCACACCTCACAAGAAGCCATATCCATTAGGTTGGGTATGTGATAAAGAAAAGCTACAAGTGACTAGACAATGTAAACCTAGGTTTGCTTTTGGGTCAACATTTGTAGATGAGGTTGAGTTAGATATAGTTCCCTTGGATATATGTGGTATTGTTTTAAGAAGTCCTTACTTGTATGATAGAAAAGCCATTTTCTATAGAACTGAAAATAAGTATCAACTCACAAAAGATGGAACATAATATATTGTAAGAGCTCATCAGCTCAAAAATAACTATACTCTCATAAACTCAGGGCAGATGAAAAGAATTCTAAATTCATGCAAGAAATTGTTACTAATGGTTGTAAAGGAAAAGAACCCTGATAAAACCAATGTATTTGAAGGCTGTGATGCTAAACAGAAAGCTGATTTAAAAAAAGTTGTTTCAGAATATGATATCTTATTTCAAGAACCTAAAGGTCTGCCACCCAAAAGGGAAATTGTGCATGATATTCATTTGCAGCAAGATGCTCCATTGCCTATCATTGGAATGTACAGGTTATCTGCTTTAGAGAATGAAGAGGTCAAGAAGTAGGTACAAGAGCAACTCGATAAAGGGTTCATAAGACCAAGCACATCACCATGAGGATCTCCAATCGTGTTGGTGAGAAAGAAAGATGGTTCGTGGAGGATGTGCATTGATTACAGAGCACTGAATAAAATAACGATCAAGAATTGTTATCCTCTCCCTCGCATTGATGATCTATTATATCAGCTGAAAAAACGTTGTTTACTTTTCCAAGTTAGACTTGCGTAGTGGCTATCATCAGGTCAGAGTAGCAGAACAATATGCATGGAAGACTGCTTTCAAAACAAAGCAAGGGCTGTATGAATGGCTGGTTATGCCTTTTGTCTTAACTAATGCTCCTGCCACTTTCATGAGAGTTATGAATGATTTACTCAGACCTTTTAGATGAGTTATTGTATATTTAGATGACATTGTTGTTTTCAGTAAAACATGGGAAGAACATTTGAAGCATGTAAAGCAGACTCTAGATGTTTTGAAAAAATAAAATCTCTACGTGAAGTTATCAAAATGTGAATTTGGAAAAACATCTTTAAACTATTTGGGTCATATTGTAGGGGGTGGTGAATTGAAGATAGATCCCTCTAAGGTTGAAGTCATTGTGAACTAGCCTAAACCCAAATCTGCTGCAGAAGTTAGGAGCTTCCTAGAAGCAACACAATATTGGAGAAAGTTTATTGCTAACTTTTCCTTGATTGCAGCTCCCTTACATGCTTTAATAGGATTGAACAAGGTGTTTCAGTGGGGAGGCAAACATCAGAAGGCCTTTGACACCTTGAAAGAAAAGATTAGTACAACACCAATATTAGCATTGCCAGATCTTCAAATACCATTCGAGATTGAAACAGATGCTAGTGACTATGCCATGGAAGCAGTATTGATGCAACATGGTAAACCCATATGTTATCATTCTAAGACATTTAATTCTGCAGTAGTTAATTATCCCACATATGATAAAGAATTGTATGCATTAGCGCAGAGTGTGAAAAAGTGGAAACATTACCGATTCGGCAAAGAAACAATTATACATATAGATCATCAACCACTTCAATATTTTCACTCGCAAACTAAATTGCAGCAATCAAGACACTATAGGTGGATGGGTTTTCTACAACAGTTTCATCTTGTCATCAAATATAAGAAAGGCATACACAATAAGGTTGAAGATATGTTATCCAGACCAATCATAAATTCATCTACTATACTTAAGCATAACTCAGTATTGCATGAAAGTTACATTGAACAATATGCTCAAGATGTAGATTTTAAAGATGTATATGCAACTTTAAGTCATGGCAAACAAGTAGAAGAATTGGATTATCATGTTAAGGACCAACTCTTATGTCATTTGGGAAAGTTAAGCATTCCTCAAACTGAAAGAGTTAACATAATCCGAGAAGCACATACTTCTCTAATATCAAGTCATTTTTGTTGGCATTATGATTCAGGTGTTGTCCTTGATGGCAAACCCATTCAGGTCATAAATCAAGAAGGACGCAGGAAATATGTTCAGCAAGTGCGTCCCCGCAGGTATACCATACAGAACCCGCGTCCAGGGACGCAGGCCAGCCGTTCAGGAGGTGCGTCCGCCCAGTGCACACATTTCAAGGCAGAGAAAAGCACGTGGGGGTTTCTTGTGTGGTATCTAGCCGACGGTTTTGTGTTTCTATGGTGTCGGCTCGTGGTTTTGTTCCATGTTTTGGGGAGAAGCTTGCCTATATAAAGCAAAGGAGTTCATTTGGATTATGCATCATCTTGGTTGAATATCTTTTGGTGAGATCTAGTCCAGATCTATGAAGGCGAATCTTCTAATGGACTGTGATCTCTATGGCGCATGATCAGATCTGTGGATCTGAGTGTTTGGGTTGGTTCTGAAGTCCTCATATCTTTTATATCTGAAGGGACGCAGGTTCAGTGAAGGGAAAGTGCGCCGGGACGCAGTATAGTAAAGGCTCAGGTGCGTCTCTGAGGCAAAGGACGTGGCGCGACTGTGTTATTGAGTGCGTCTCTGAAGCAAAAGACGCGGCGCGATAGTGTTTCTGGGTGCGCCGGTCGCAGCAAAGCATAGAGGAACAGTGCGTCGGCACGCAGAACAGTGGAAGGTAGACTACGTCCAGTCGCAGGTCACAGAAAGAAAATATGCGTCCCTGTCTTAAGATGATCTGTTGACTGTATATTTCTGTTCATAAGGTGTTCTGGGTTATTTCAGTAATTACTGATCTGATATCTGTAGTGGACTGTATCTGTTGTATTCTTGTTGATCATTTGATTCTTCATAAAAATAAGTAGGGGGTTGTAGCTCCCTTCCAGGAGAGACTGGAAAACGAGAGAGAGTTGTAGCTCTCTGCAGGTTGCAGCCTGCGTGCTGGTAAAGGACTGCACCAGTACAAAATCATTGTAAAAAGAATTTCTTGAAAGAAGATAGAGACATATTGCAGCAGGTGGTTTTCTCCCGCATTGGGTTTCCACCTTACATCTTGTGTTCTTTGGTGTGACTGTCTATTTTCTTTATTCATGCTCATTATTTTATGGTACTGATATGCAAGAATAATTCAAAAGATCAAATAAGGAAGATTTGGTAAATTGCTTGATAATACTGATTCACCCCCCCTCTCAGTATTATTTCCAACAATTGGTATCAGAGCAGGTCCTTCAGAAAAGCTTGATCGCTTGAAGGTAGATCGTTCATCATGAGCAACTACGAGAGAGAAGCATCAATCAGGCCACCAGTTTTTGATGGGACAAACTTCAATTATTGGAAGGTAAGAGTTACTGCATATCTTCAATCTCTTGGTACTGAAGTTTGGGACATTGTAGAAACAGGCTATGCTTTTCCTTCAGCTACTCCTACAGATCCAGCTGAGAAAAAGAAGTATGAAACAAATGCAAAAGCAGTCAGTACTCTATTAGGAAGTATATCCCAAACAGAATTCATGAAGGTAATGCACTTCAAATCAGCAAAAGAAATATGGGACAAAATGATCACAAGCTATGAAGGAGATGAACAGGTAAAACAAGCCAAACTTCAAACTCTCAGAATTCAATATGAGACTCTCAAGATGTATAATGATGAAAGTGTGGCTAATTATTTTCTTCGGGTAGATGAGATTGTAAATTGTATGAAAATTTTGGGTGAAGAAGTAAAGGAGTCTCTAGTAGTTCAAAAGATTCTAAGATCATTATCCCCCAAGTTTGAATCCAAAGTATCTGCAATAGAAGAAAAAGAAAATCTCCGTGTTCTTACTATGTCTCAGCTACATGGAATTCTAACTGCTTATGAAATGAGAAAGGGAGGACCATCAGACAGAAGGGAGGCTGCTTTTAAAGCATCAGGCAAAGAAGATTACTATGAAGCAAGCCATGATCCAGAAGAAGAGGAAGAAGAATCAAATTTTGTCAGAAATCTTCAAAGAGGTTCTGGAAGGTTCAGAGGTAAGCTACCTTTCAAATGCTTTGCTTGTGGAAGAGTAGGTCATTATGCTGCAAAATGCTCTTATAAGGATAAAGGAAAGGAACCAGTTAGATGGAACAAGAAACAAAGCGCAAATAAGAAAAGCTACTACACCCATGAAGATAGTGATGGCTTATCAAACAGTGATGAAGATGAACAAGGTAATAAATATAGGTTGTTAATGGCATTTGAAGATGATGATTATGAGGATGCTGTAGATGTGGATAACCTTTATGATGAAATTACTAGACTCAAGAGATGCATAGAAGAAAAGAACATGATTATTGATACTCTACAATTCCAAATTGATGAAAAGGAAAAACATCTTGAAAAATTAGAAGGTGAAATTGTTGGTCTTAGAAAAGAAATTGAGAAAACAAAAACTATTAATCTCAAGTTTGTCAAAGGATCTGAAACTTTGGATGAGATTATCAGTGTGCAGCGGTCTCCACTAAATAAGACAGGTTTGGGCTATAATGGAGAAACTTCTCAAGCATCCACTTCAAAAAGTTATCTTGATGCAGCAAGAAGAAATGAGCAAGAGCACAAGGAAGATCATCAGGTAAAGCAGGGACAAATGTCAAGCAGAAACTATCAGGGGCAATCCAGCTTAAGGGTGAACAAAAGCCACAACCAGCCACAGGTAAAAACTTCTCAATTTGGTTCAAGAATAGATGAAAATAGAAATTACAATCAGTTGGCTGGTAGATCCAATAATCGCAGAAGCTTCTTCAATGGACAATGCTTTTCTTGCCATAACTTTGGTCACAAAGCAGCTCAATGTGTTGCGTATAAAACAATCATGACTAGGGAAGCTCAAAAACAAAGAAGTATGACAGGGATTACAAAAAGGACCTATAACAACTTTTCAGCTCTTGAAAATGAAGTTGAATGTTCTATTTGCAATAATTTTGGACATAAAGACTTTGAATGCAGAAGCAGGTTTCCGGAAAGAAAGGTACAAGAGCAGAAAAAGGAACAAGCCTCAGGCGCCAAAACATGGAGAATAAAGGAACCTCAAACAGAAAGATGTGGGATAGCATTTTATGCAGAAGGACAAGAAAATCTATGGTACATTGACAGTGGATGTTCGAAGCATATGACAGGTGATAAAGAAAAACTTGAGTCTTATTCTAATTTAGAAAAGGGAAAGAAAGTCTCTTTTGGAAATGATACTCCTGCAACTATAAAAGGAAAAGGTATTGCTCCTTTAAAAGAAGATGTTAAGGCTGGAAATGTTTTGTTTGTTGATGGATTGAAGCATAATCTTCTAAGTGTCAGCCAGATGTGTGATCAAAGAACCGAGGTTATATTCAGATCAAATGGATGCCTTGTTCGTGATCTTGATACAGGTAAAACAGTTCTCAAAGGAAAGAGAACTCCAAATAATCTATACATATTTGATGAAGGACAACAACAATGCTATCTAAGCAAGAATGAAGAGCACTGGTTATGGCATCGAAGGTTGGGACATCTAAGCTTCTCACAAATAAGGAAAGCTTGCAAATATCAGGCAGTTCGCGATCTTCCAGATATCAAAATTCCTGACAACACCATATGCAGATCATGTCAGTTTGGAAAACAAACCAGAACTAACTTTCCAGAGAAAGAAGGATCAGCCAGCATGCCTCTTGAGCTAGTACATACAGATGTATGTGGACCATTCAGAAAAAGAACACCTAGAGGAGAGGAATACTTGATATTATTTATTGACGATTTCTCCAGGTTTGTTTGGTTAGGTCTTATGAAGCACAAAGATGAAGCATTCGAAAAATTCAAAACCTTCAAAGCCTTGGCTGAAAATGAATCAGGTCACAAAATTAAGTGCCTCAGATCTGACAGAGGTGGGGAATTTACTTCAAATGAATTTTTCGATTTCTGTGATGAACATGGGATAAGGAGAGAATTCTCTACAGCTAGAACGCCTCAGCAAAATGGAGTTGTTGAAAGAATGAACAGAACAATCCAACAAATGGCTCGTGCTATGCTTGATGAATCAGGAACCCCCGCAACCTTCTGGGGTGAGGCTGCACATACTGCGGTTATTATTCTCAACAAGACAAATGTCCGGGTGAACAGCACTCAAACCCCTCATGAGCTCTGGAGTGGTAAAACTCCTTCGGTAAAGCACTTCAAAATATTTGGGAGCAAATGCTATATCAAGAATACTGAGGAGCAGCTTGGCAAACTTGATCCTAGAGCAGATGAAGGCATTCTTCTTGGCTATTCTCCACATAGCAAAGCATACAAATGCTACAATAAAAGACTTGGCAGAATTGTTGACAGCATTGATGTAGTGGTTGATGAAAAGGGATATATTCCTAGGCAAATACATCGTGAAGACATCGAAGAAGATGAGAGCTACCCTCAAAGACAGAATGATGAAGAAGAAGAACCTCAAGAAGAATCTCAAGAAGAACCTCACGAAGAAGCAGAAGAACGGACAAGAATAGAAGAAAAGACTCCATCCAGATATGTTCAGAAGAACCATCCAGAATCTCAGATCATGGGACAAAAAGAAGCATGTATACAAACTAGAAGAACAGTTGCAGAAGCTTCAAGCTATTTGGCATTACTTTCCTCCACCGAACCACAAAATGTGAAAGAGGCATGCAAAGATGAATGTTGGGTGAAAGCAATGGATGAAGAACTTGAGCAAATCGAAAAGAACAACACTTGGGAGCTGGTTCCTAGACCAAAAGATAAGAATGTTATTGGAACAAAATGGGTCTTCAAAAATAAATTGAATGAAAATGGAGAAGTAATTAGAAACAAAGCCAGACTCGTCTGTAAAGGGTATGCGCAGCAAGAAGGAATAGACTTTGAAGAAACTTTTGCTCCTGTTGCAAGACTTGAGGCCATCCGAATGTTCCTTGCTCTCTCAAGTTTTCAGAACTTCAAAGTATTTCAAATGGATGTGAAATCAGCCTTTTTGAATGGAGACTTGGAAGAAGAAGTGTACATTGAACAGCCAGATGGGTTCATTCTTGGAAATGATCCAAATCTTGTATGCCGATTGAAAAAGGCTCTCTATGGTCTCAAACAAGCTCCAAGGGCTTGGTACTACCGGTTGGACAAATATCTTCATCAACAAGGTTTCTTAAAAGGTTCAGCAGATAGCAATCTGTATATAAAAGTTGAAAATGACAAATTGCTAATACTTGTTGTGTATGTAGATGACATTATTTTTGGCAGCAATGAAGAAGCTATGAGTCAAAGCTTTGCCTCAGTCATGCAGAAAGAATTTGAAATGTCCTTGCTAGGAGAACTGACATATTTCCTTGGTTTGCAAATCCAACAGAAGGAAGGAGGAATCTTTTTATCTCAAACCAAGTATCTCAAGCAGATTTTGAAGAAATATGGCATGGAAGATGCAAAACCAGTATGTACACCCATGGTCACAGGATGTAGTCTCAGTGCAAATGATGAATCTGCAGCAGTACATCAACCAACCTACAGATCTATGATTGGAAGTTTACTATATTTGACAGGTACCCGACCAGACATCATGCATGCAGTTGGAATAGTTGGAAGATTTCAGGCAAATCCGAAGGAGACTCATCTTCAAGCAGTGAAGAGAATTTTCAAATATCTTCAAGGGACTCAAAATTATGGCTTATGGTATCCTAGAGATACAGATCTTACTCTTCATGCCTATACAGATGCAGATTGGGCCGGAAGCGTGGATGACAGGAAAAGCACAAGTGGTGGTGCGTTCTTTATGGGTCCCAGACTGGTCTCTTGGTTCAGCAAGAAACAGAGTTCAATTGCCTTGTCTACAGCTGAAGCAGAATATGTTGCTGCTGCATCTTGTTGCACCCAACTCCTTTGGATGATGCAGAATTTGCAGGATTATCAAATCACTTGTACTCCTCCAATCCCTATCTTATGTGACAACACAAGTGCAATCAGCATCTCAAAGAATCCGGTTATGCATTCAAAAACCAAGCACATACCAATCAAGTACCAGTTTCTTCGGGAACAAGTACTTGAACAGAAGGTCAAGTTGGAGTATGTTCCTTCTAAGGAACAAGTTGCTGATATTTTCACCAAACCGTTGCCCAGGGACATTTTTGAATACCTCAGGCAAAAGCTGGGGGTTGTTGATGCATCATCTTACTGTTGATCATTTTCCTATTGGTGGTATAGGCTCAGGGGGAGCACATAATGCATTGTTGGCATTATGGAGAAGGAGATCTTGGAAATAGCTGCAATATGTCTCTATCTCCTTCATGATGGATTTCTGGTTACAGATCTGGAGATGCATGAGCATAGGGGGAGCATACCCTTTGCCCTTGATGTCAAAGGGGGAGAATGAAGCTGAAGATTATGTGGTTGCCATCAAGTCCAAAGGGGGAGATTGTTGGCATTATGATTCAGGTGTTGTCCTTGATGGCAAACCCATTCAGGTGATAAATCAAGAAGGACGCAGGAAATATGTTCAGCAAGTGCGTCCCCGCAGGTATACCATACAGAACCCGCGTCCAGGGACGCAGGCCAGCCGTTCAGGAGGTGCGTCCGCCCAGTGCACACATTTCAAGGCAGAGAAAAGCACGTGGGGGTTTCTTGTGTGGTATCTAGCCGACGGTTTTGTGTTTCTATGGTGTCGGCTCGTGGTTTTGTTCCATGTTTTGGGGAGAAGCTTGCCTATATAAAGCAAAGGAGTTCATTTGGATTATGCATCATCTTGGTTGAATATCTTTTGGTGAGATCTAGTCCAGATCTATGAAGGCGAATCTTCTAATGGACTGTGATCTCTATGGCGCATGATCAGATCTGTGGATCTGAGTGTTTGGGTTGGTTCTGAAGTCCTCATATCTTTTATATCTGAAGGGACGCAGGTTCAGTGAAGGGAAAGTGCGCCGGGACGCAGTACAGTAAAGGCTCAGGTGCATCTCTGAGGCAAAGGACGCGGCGCGACTGTGTTATTGAGTGCGTCTCTGAAGCAAAAGACGCGGCGCGATAGTGTTTCTGGGTGCGCCGGTCGCAGCAAAGCATAGAGGAACAGTGCGTCGGCACGCAGAACAGTGGAAGGTAGACTGCGTCCAGTCGCAGGTCACAGAAAGAAAATATGCGTCCCTGTCTTAAGATGATCTGTTGACTGTATATTTCTGTTCATAAGGTGTTCTGGGTTATTTCAGTAATTACTGATCTGATATCTGTAGTGGACTGTATCTGTTGTATTCTTGTTGATCATTTGATTCTTCATAAAAATAAGTAGGGGGTTGTAGCTCCCTTCCAGGAGAGACTGGAAAACGAGAGAGAGTTGTAGCTCTCTGCAGGTTGCAGCCTGCGTGCTGGTAAAGGACTGCACCAGTACAAAATCATTGTAAAAAGAATTTCTTGAAAGAAGATAGAGACATATTGCAGCAGGTGGTTTTCTCCCGCATTGGGTTTCCACCTTACATCTTGTGTTCTTTGGTGTGACTGTCTATTTTCTTTATTCATGCTCATTATTTTATGGTACTGATATGCAAGAATAATTCAAAAGATCAAATAAGGAAGATTTGGTAAATTGCTTGATAATACTGATTCACCCCCCCTCTCAGTATTATTTCCAACAATTTTGGTGTAAATAAAACAGTTGCATAGCTGGAAAGGTTCTGTTATTGGCAAAGAATGCATGAAATAGTTTCTAGATATATTAAAGGGTGTACCATGTGTGCTAAAAGCAAGCCCAGCAATAGAAAACTAGGCTTGTACACTCCACTTCCAGTTCCTTCTCATCCTTGGGAAAGTGTTTGCATGGAATTTGTTGGGGGACTGCCAAAATCTAGAAAAGGTCATGATTATTTATATGTTATTGTGGAAAGTTCAACAAAATGTGTATTTTAATACCTTGTAATAAGCAGAATATAGTTGAACAAACAACAAAGTTGTTCTTTCAGCATGTATGGGTTCATTTTGGGTTACCCACTTCTATTGTAACTGATCGAGATTCCCAATTTGTTGGGAAGTTTTGGTCAAGTCTATGGGAGTTAATGCACACCAGATTGAAGAAGTGCACAACATTTCATCCACAAACAGATGGTCAAACAGAGGTGGTCAACAGGATAGTGATCCAGTTGCTCAGAGGTTATTGCAACAAACATCCCAATCTTTGGAATGAACATTTGTGTTATGTGCAACATGCTTACAACCATGCTAAACACTCTTCTACACAAAGATCTCCTTTTGAGACTTGTTTTGGTTTTATACCAAGGTCTCCCTTGGATTTTGTCTTTAGTAAATACATAGTAGTTGATGGACATAGTGATGTGGTCAAAGCAACAAAGTTCATTG
Source organism: Pinus tabuliformis (assembly GCA_031772625.1). Taxonomy (NCBI): domain Eukaryota; kingdom Viridiplantae; phylum Streptophyta; class Pinopsida; order Pinales; family Pinaceae; genus Pinus; species Pinus tabuliformis. Next base: position 1,564,591,600 of record CM062804.1, read on the forward strand.
AATAGATCCAAGAAATTCACCAGGTAGTGCAGGAACATCTGGAAAGAAGGCAAGCCAAGTACAACATAAGGCATGATAAGCATCGAATTGAGCATAGCTTCCAAGTTGGTGATCAAGTCTGGCTGTACATCAGAAAAGACATAATGCAAGGTGAATGTAAGAAGCTGAAGCCAATAAGGTATGGGCCTTTCAAGATACTTCAGAAAATTGGTGAGAATGCTTTTCGCCTTGATTTTCCAGCTTACATGCACATCTAGTCAGTAGTTAATGCAGAGAACTTGAGACTATTTGAACCTTCATTGATTGAAGATCCTGAAGAGAAAATTCAGTTGCCTTCTATTGATGATCTGTTTCCTAAATATCTTAATGAGTTGTAGGAAGATACAGTTCTGGACAGGAAGGTGAGAACTACGCGCAGAGGCGATGTTGAGTACCTAAGAATCAGACTCAAGGGTTCAAAGCCAAATAGTGCAAGATGGATAGAGATTGGACAAGTGAGGAAGATGTATCCTCACTTGATTGATGCTTAAAAAACCAACTTTTGGTGGTCCAAAAGCCTTTTCAGTGGGAAGGTGTGATCCAAAATGGATCCAAAACACCCTCTAAGTCTTCAAACATTCAAAACTATCACATGAGAAGAACTTTTGAAAAAGTCGGATAACACTATCGAGAGGCAAAAACATAGAGAAAACATTGAAAAATAGAGTACCGATAGTTTACAACAACTTTACAAGAGAGTCGTCTGATCTGGTCAATCAAAGGTCTAGATCCGATCGGCATATCGCAATCGGCGGAGGCTATCGGAGGCTATTAGAGGCTACCAAAGACTTATTGCGATAGCAATCAATGTGGTCAACGAGGACTGTCGATCAAGCGCGTAGATCGACGGCCCAAGTTGAATCACGATATCACAATCGATGATTACAAATGAGCGCTTACAAAAGGCTCGGGGGTATAAGCGATATGTGATTGCAATCAATTGCATCACAATATCGCATCAGATCTATTCAAAGGATCGGGGCCGATAATAACTATGACTACGATAACCAGACCTGATAAAATTATAAACGATATTTGATATATTTTCAAGTCCGGAAAAAGGGATTTTTCAATGTAAATCGCATTTTCATTAAATAAATGAAAAACAAAAGAAAATGCGTCGATGCGATCAACCGAACCCGAATGGGTTTGTTAATACAAATATATATTATTTCAAGTATGATATGAGTGAGTTTTCATGTTTTAATGTATTTTTAAATATAAAAGGAAACCATGAAACAAGTGGGATTTCGGGAGGACCGAAGGCGGTAAGAGGTTTTGGCCGGGATCTGCCCTAGCCCATACATTGGTTGCCACGTGTCTAGGCCCTGGAGAGAGAAAACCACTCTTTTTGGGTGGTTAACTCCCGTATGCATGGGCCACCTGAAATGAACCACAACCGTTGGATCTAGATCTTCCAGATCAACAGTGGAGATGCGATAGCGATATAAAGGTGGACCCGAAAGGAGTTATAAGGTGGAATCTATAGTGTTTCAAATCCGAAAAATGACAGATTGGTGAACTTTCACAGTTTTTAGTGTATTTCTCTATGTAAACAGAGAACGCCGTTTATGGGAATTTCAAAGGCCCGATGAGCCCTTCCATTACAGAATAGGTGGCCACCATCCCTGAAGGAATTTAGCAATGATTCTCACAAGGGGATCTGAGCAGACTGGGAAGCCAGAGAGCCTGAGAAGGGGAAATAAACAGACAACGTCGATTGTCTTTAAAGCCATAAAAGATAGAAGACAGAGGCAAGCAGTGCTGAGACAGAGAGCAAACAGAGACATAGAGCCAGTGAGGAGAGTCTTTGTACTCAGAAATACTTGGGGGATAAAAGTGAAGCCTTGTTGTTTTTGTTGTGTGAGATGCAAATTGAGCTCACTTTTGTAAAAGCTCTGCTTCTAAAGAAATAATAGAGAGGTCACCACTGAAGGTTAGACCAGGAGATGTAGCCGAGGATTGTTGGGTGAACTCCTTATTAAACTTTTTGTGCTTATGTGTGTTTGTCTATTATGTTCTCTAACTGCTTCATTGTCTATGTATTTCTCAATCTTATCGATCCATTGCACAAAGTAACATAGGCAAATCCATGCACATGAGTCTGTAATACCTTAATAATTGTCTAAGATCTCATTATCAGATCAACCTCTCAATCACTACAGGAAAAGTTGACATGATGAAATCACTTCGAAGGAGTTGAGGAGAAGGACCAAGGAACCAAATAATGGAAAATATCAAGACCGCATGGAAACTCTGTCGGATGCATGATCATCTTGAGGGTAAGTATGGTAAGTAAAGAACACCTTTCGAAGTACACCTCTTAGTTGAGTTTGCAGGGTGTCTTGACAATGTCATATCATCTTGTCCTCAATAACATGCATCTCTGCAAACTGGAAAGGTCATTGTATGTGTTTCTTCTACATGTCTTGCTTCCTTTTCACTTGTTTGACCAACTTTCATCTTCGGCATGTTGATTGATATGTCATGCTTGCAACCTCATTTTGGTGATGTTGGAGGTTGTATTTGAGTTGTGTTTGCTATGTAAACATCTATCACAGTTGGTGGGCTCCAGTATTGTAGCAATAATGCTACAACTCCTGGAACTCCCTTCTTTAATTTTATCAACCCAGTAGTTCGTAACAAACTTGGAAGCGACGGTGCTGTATGCACAAGTACTAGCTCTTGCCGCAGCTGTCACTTGGTCAGCTGGCACAAGTCCACTAGGAGATTAAGCCAACTTCTATGAGCTCTTAGAAGAAGCTTTTTAATTGATGGATGAAAGCTAACTTGAAGGAAGCTAATCTAATTGGAAAAAGAAACTGAAAGCCAAAAAGAAATGCAAACCCTAGCAAACCCTAATTCGACCAGCTAGTCCTACTGACGCAAAGGAGAGCATGAAAACTACTGAAAGAGATTCTATTACTTCTATGAAGGTAAAATACATGTGTCTAGACTACCTCTATCTGAAGAAAACATCTTTTTGTATTTTTGATTAAGTTGTTGGAATTATCATGCATGTGCTTCTAGCTGGCTTTTTACTGTGCAGGGGTAGATCAAGGGGAGAAATGCTTGGGAAAGGTTGGGAAGGTTCAGAGAGGGTCTAAGGGGTCCCTAACACCCTTCCAGAGAGTTTCACAAAGTTTGGCTGCCAAGAAACCGCGTTTATGAGCTTCTACAGGAAGTCTGCAGGGGTTCTACAGGATGTTCTAGGATTTCTACAGGATGTTCTGTAATTTTTCTACAGGATGTTTAGTAATGGAATTTTGGAGCATGGATGGAGGGAAAAAGGTGGAGGAATGAGTAAGGAGGTGAAATAGGGGTGTAGGGGAGTTCAAGACTTGGAGGATGGAGTTGAGGAGAAGGTGTAGATGGCTGGACTTGTTCCAAGAAGGCTGGAATAATGTTGCACAAAAGGTAGGGTTATGAGGGCAATGTGGCAACGTGAGGCAAGAAACCAAGTTAGGAGATGGAGAAGATGGGTTTGAGGGATTCTGGGCAGATAGAGAAGTGTTATAGGTGCTCTGCAATTTGTGTTTCCAAATGAATCAACAAAGACATGCAAGAAAACAAAGATCTAGTTATGCTACCCTAATATGATCTAGCTAACAGTAACAAGAATGGACAACAGCTTTATTTTCAAGGAAACCATGTATATTAACTATGCAATGAAGCATTCAAAGATCTGAACATGTAACCAACTTCTGCAAATGAAAACCAAACACTAATGATTGCATGGAAAAGCAAAGTCAGTGTTTTTGTGGGCAGCAAAGTCATCCTAGTCACAGCTCTTGATCCCAGTGAGGGAGAGGTGAAACCACAGATGTTTGTTGGCCCTTTTCTTGAAGATTTTTCTGTTAACAACCTGTCAACTAAATCTGAGCATGAAAAGCTATTTTACTCATCAAAAAACAAACTAAATAACAAAACAAGATTTAGATCTAAATAACAGATTTTATTCTAAGAATGCAGCAAAAACACATAAAGATAATCAAAGGAGGTATTGGGCGCTTGAGATGGGCCCAACCGCAAGAGCTATAGCCTCCTAAGCGAGATTTAGAGCTGGTGCAAAGCTGGATTCATCTTTAATGAGCAAGAAAAGAAGAGTTACATCAAAACTGTCCACAAGGAGAACTTGAAAATGAGCTGAAAGCAAAGCTAATCTATTGCCTAAAAATCGAAATACAAACTAGCTAACTTCTGCCTACAAAATGACTAACCATTGGCTACAAAATGACTAACCACTAGCTAACCAAAATGAGGCCCTAAGCCTTCTTATTTATACAAATTGAGGACCCAACAGTCCTCCTAAACTTTAGGGACTCGGCTGCCCAAAACTTGTAGTTAACAGCAGTCCTACTTGACTTGCTTGGCTGCCCTTGTGCTAATTGATTTGGTGGCCTTTGAACTCCGAGCTGATGGTGGAGAATTCGAGATAAGGGCCCATAAATGAAGGGGACACCTTCCTACAAATCCTCCCCCTTGTTTTCCCACGAATTTGGCTGCCAAGTGCTCATTAAGACCTTCAATTTTGTCTCCAAATTGACCAAAAAGGCTACACAAAGCACCCATTAGACTTGTTGGCATAATGACTAACCAAATTCACTCTATTAGCATAAATATAATTAAAAACATGCAATAAACTAATGAGAATGGTGGATTAAGTCGAATTAGGAGGTTGAATGAGCCCAAATAATTATCCATTTTTGGGGCTCATCATCACCCCCCTACTGAAAGTGTTGCTCATCCTCTGAGCAACCAATCTATCTCCTCATTTTTGATGGCCTTGGTGGCCTCCTTGTCATGCCAAGCTTCTGAAGTGATGTCCTCTTCTCTGTCATGAAACCATGCTTTTCTCTTTGCTTCTTCCCACTGCCTACTCCTTTTCCTAGTGAATTCTCAGCCTTGGTATGAGTGTGCAAGTATATGCAATCATATGAAAGGAGATGAAACCAGTGGAGGATGGAAGAAAAGAGTGGTTGCATGCCTCCTCAACAGACTTCTAGCTTCAAATCCCTCTCCATAATTGATTCTGGCCTGCCCAAAGGCTTCTACAGGATGTTTTTGGTAAAAATATAGAACTTCTTGTAGAAAGTCCTGTAGCTTCCTGAAGAAGGTTGAACCATGACCAGATTGTGTCTGAACCTTGAAAAAATGAGTGTTCATGGAGGGAGTGGATGTGAGGATGCTTGGTAACTTGGTAGGGACCCTTCTGCTTGTGTTGGGAGGCCCCCTTTCGGCATTGTGTTCCTGCAACATCTTCAGCGTTAACTCCCACAGCAGCACATTGACATTGGTGTCTCCTGTAATGTTACCCAAAAACCTCTAAAACAACATAAAAGGAGCAAGCACCATTCCCCTAAACCAAAATTTAAACGGACCCTCTGAAAAATGGTAGCTGCATGCAGAGCCTCAGTCAATCTTCACTGATAAGTATATTGTCCGCACAAACCAAAGGCATGCATAGAAACCTATTATACTGGTCAGAACAAAAAATGAGTATGACATGATGGGCATGTAGCCAAAATATAAAATTCTAGAAACAAGCTTTGTCATCTCCAGCTTGGTGAAGAAATAGAATGTGGCATAGAGAAACAAGTAAAATGCTGAGGAGCCTGCAGTCAAATAAGATCTCCTCCACCAGTTGTAATCTTCACTGCACAATTCGAAGTAGCACAAGATAATGGTGATCTCTGCACATGTAACAATGAGGATCACAAAGACAATGAACATGAATCCAAATATACAGTAGAACTGATGCAACCATATTGAAGTTAATCTGAAGAATAGTCCAATGAATACAGCTCCAAAAGGCAAAATGCCTCTAATTGGTATTGAGAAAATGGGCTGCATATACCAAGCTTGCTCTGGAATCTGCCTGGGGATTTGATTGGTCTTCACTAGATCTTCAATTGTAGGTTCCTTGTAGCCAAAGTAACTACCCACAAAGACCAATGGCACAGAAATTCCAAACCATAAAAGGACCGAGGCAAACATAGTCTCGAAAGGAACTACACCAGCTGATTTTTTTTCCCCATAGCAGTGCATTGAGAATAAAGAAAATGCAAAAGGCAATGCCTGGAAACAAGAATGTTGTCTTCAGCGTGTTCCTCCTCTGTTCTATGCCCTTGAACATCTTATATAGACGTGATAATGCATACCCTGCAAAGAAACCCATAAACACCCATAATAGCAGCATAGTTGTCATTAAACTTCCACGGTCCAAAGGAGAAAGGAAACCAAGGACTACAAATATCACTGTCACTAGTGTCATGGAAAAAAACTAAACTCCAGTGCCCCCATAGACACAAAGTAAGCTTGCATTGGTTGGGACCCTGACCACATCTCCATGGACCGACTTCCATCCTGTTTCCAATCCACCTCTGCTTTTGAACGCTGTTTCGTACTTCCTGGAGAACGTTGATAAGCAGGAGGGTTTTTTTTTTTTAAATAAAAATGGCCAAGAAAGCTTGTTTTGCTGCTATGGAGCTTGTTGCAGCTGCAGGCACGATGATAAAATGGAAACAATGGTGGTGAGAGCATTTCAAGGATGAGTTCAATTGGTTGTTTATGGAGGCTTCCACTGATGGAGGGTGAGCTGGCTAAGTGCACGTTGGCCCCATGCAGACCGTTGGTCCCCACTGTAGTGTAATTATGAACTGTAGTTCTCTGCCTGTATTCACTTCCATCAATTACGTTGGATTTTAAACAACCACCACTACCTGTTTTCAATTTTCTTCTTGAGATGGCTGAGCACACGTGTCGATTTAACCCACCGAGCGTTGTTTGAACTAGACGAGGGTGGCCAGTTAGCTGGCCACCGATTTTTTTAATCCCAACCATCTCATTGCTCATGCTATTTACGAATTACATTCATGAAAATAGAGGAACGAGTTTAGTCACGTACCTGCAAGTCATGCATGGTTGCTGTGAAGTGCTGAGATCTTTCATTCGCTGCATGCATTTGTTTTTGTGATTGCATGTGGCTTGGCTGCTGATTTTTTTGGTTGTTTTCCTTGTGTAGGTGTCCTCTGGCCGGATGCATGCTGCAGGAGTTCATGTCCACGTTCAGATCTGCACCTTCAAGCTCCTGCTGCTGAATTTTCACAGGACCAGAATTTGCTTTCGCCATTGCTCCCAAACGATAAACTGGATTGATCTGAAACTTGCTGAGCGCATTCCTATCATCATTATGCACCTCCCATAGCAAAATCGTGATCAATGGATGCACAGATTTCGAGAAAAATGGAAAATGGCTGAATATTTCAGAGATCAATTTCTTGGAAACCGTGCATCATAATTGCCTGAAACTGCTTGGGTAGGTTACTATCACCCATATGCATATCCCCATGAAACAGGTTTTGAAACGGATGCACGGATATGGAGAAAATGCAAAAATGGTTGATGTTGATGGAGGCTGATTTCTTGGAAACCGTGCACCGGAATGGCCTGAAACTGCTCGAGCATGTTGCCATCATCCCTATACAATTCTCTGTTAACGGTTTTTCAAATGGATGCATGGCTTTCAAGTTATGGCAAAAACAAATTTTGTTCTATGTATTTTCTCTTCAAAGCATTTTGTAAGTTTTTGCATGGAAAGAAAAACTGAGCTTGGGCTGTGATGCAGGCATGGAGATGATGGAGGAGGAGTTTGAAAAGTGCAGGAGGACTTCTAAACCCTTGAGGAAGCTACCATGTTCACCAAACCACCTTTTTGAAATCCATTTCTATCTTCCTACAATTTCTACAGGAACTTCCTGTAGAAGCACAATGAAGAAGCACAATGAGGTGGAAAAGATGATGGAAAAGAGTGAGGAATGGGAACATGGATGCTTGCAGGAATAACCAATGGATTCCAAGCTTTAGATCCCCTTCCAAAATCGAATCTGGCTCGCTTGAAGGTTCTACAAGATGTTTCCTGTAGAAATATAGAACTTCCTCTAGAAGGCACAAAAAATCCTTTGTCTTTGTTTTGAGTGATCCTCCTGACCTGCAATGTCATTGCTGCAACCTGAAATTATTCAATGGAAATTAGATTTATTTTTCTTTTTCTTTTTCTCTTTTTTTTTTTGAAAACAACTAGGGCGCCTCATGGAGGTTTTCACCCTAATTGCCTGCCCTGGGCGCCTCCAAGGGAGGTTTTCACCCAAAGATCTTATTCTCTTTTCTCTTTTTTCCCCAACCCATTGACCGCCTCATGGAGGTTTTCAATCAATGAGCCAATCTAAGGCGCCTCCGAGGAGGTTTTCACCTTAGATTTCTATTTTCCTCTTTTTTCATTTTTTCTTTTTCTTTTTTCTCTTTTTTTTTTCTTTTTTTTTTCTACCCTACCCTACTTGAAAAACAAAATCGTTCTCAAGTATAAGAATACTTCCAATGGAGCCATGTGCACATCGAGATTAGTGACAAAATGATGTGAAGGCTCGAAATGCATTCTTTGATGGCTATCCAGACTTCAGAGACAAAATGATTTGACTTTGAAGGGATCAAACATAGCTGAGGAAGAGAGTACCGCTGCAACTTAGTGACCGTCTGAAACCATATCTCAATATAGCTCTGATATCCTTGGTCCTTTTGCTGATCTGGATCACTCTCCATATCTTCTTCTATCATGACCTTCACATCTTCCTCTTTTTGCTGAATTTTCTCTTGACTACATGGAGGGTCTGATGGTAACCATGAGGGAGCTTTCTCGATCTCTGATTTTGATGCCTTCTCTTCATCAAGTGCATCCCATGCTTCTCTAATCTTTTCTTTTGAATCTTCTTCTGCTGGATGTGGTCCTTCAATGCTTGCAATATAGTCTCTTTTTTGCAATACTCTTCCTGAGCTATGGTGAAGATCATTGAGCTCAAGAGGAGTTGTTCGGACATGTTGTGCCTCAGCTTTGCAATTAGGTTGAGCTATTCCAATGTGCGGGTTTGGAAATGGTGGTATGGGTAGCTGAGTGGGGGTGTATATTTGAGATGGATGTGGATGGGGTTGTGGTTGGGCAGGCATTTGGGGTTGCCTTGGTGGAGCAGGAGGCGATGGTTGTGGATGAGCAGGTGGTGGAGGAAAAGAAGCGGGAGGAGTGTTGTATTGGGGCCTCCACTCCTGATGAGGTGCATTCCACTGAGGCTGTGGCTGAGCATAAGAGTGAAATGAATGAGCAGCTGGTTGGGCATAATATGGATCTATGAAGGAACAAGGAGGAGGTGTGAACCAGGAAGGATGAGTAGGGGGACCCCAAGAAGGCATGAAAGTGGCTTGATAGGGGTCATAATAGGTCTCAGGTGTCCCTTGCAGTTCCTGCTGGTAAGATCTAGGTTCATGTGGCCTCCTTTGGTTCATATAATAGAGTGATTCAGTGGCTCCTTTGGCTCTTTGATATGCAGCTTTGATTCTGGGTAAGGAAGGGCACTGATCTGTAGGATGGTATTCTTCACATACAAAACACACTTCTATGGAGTACAATGGAAATTCGTTCCTAGGATGCTTTCTAGTGCACCTAGGACAAAAAATGGCCAAAGCCCTCTTGGCCTCTTCTTGCTTCTTTTGGATCCGCAAGGTATCCAGTTGCATGGCAAGAAACTGCCTCATATCACTCTTGAAACCTTCGATCTGATTTTCAAATTCATCTTTGGACAAGGTGCTGCTCCCAACATTCCTGCTTGTAGCCATTTGCTCCAGAGGAATGTTTTCTTCTTCTTCTCCCCTTGAGGTTCTTCAAATATGTCTTGCGGTCCACCTAAGGGTTCTTTAATCACAACCATTGAAGAAGAGAGAATGTTGGCTGTGTGAAGCAGTGGGGGTGTTGTGCAATCATTTTTCTAACTTATCTCTACTCCTACAAGGCATGAAATGAAATCTTTTTGGTTGATTTTTGATTTTTTCTACTTCTACTTGCAAAACTGAAATAGATTGAACTGCAACTAACTATCTTGCTAAAATGAAAATGCGGAATTGAAATGAAAGTAGGAAATGACTAATCTATTTTGCTCAAATTAAATTGCAGGAATGAAATGCTAGTCTACGCTTGCGGAATTGAAATGCTAATCTATGCTTGCAGAAATGAAATTGCGGAATTGAAATGCTAATCTATGAAAGTGATAAATGCTAATCTACTTTTGCAAAAACGAAATTGCATAATGGAAATGAAATAAACTACTTAGCAGAAGGTTGTAGTAGAAAATAGAAGAATAGCAGCAATCACCAATACTTTGACGCTTCCCCGGCAACGGCGCCAAAAAGATGGTGGGCTCCAGTATTGTAGCAATAATGCTACAACTCTTGGAACTCCCTTCTTTAATTTTATCAACCCGGTAGTTCGTAACAAACTTGGAAGCGACGGTGTTGTATGCACAAGTACTAGCTCTTGCCGCAGCTGTCACTTGGTCAGCTGGCACAAGTCCACTAGGAGCTTAAGCCAACTTCTATGAGCTCTTAGAAGAAGCTTTTTAATTGATGGATGAAAGCTAACTCGAAGGAAGCTAATCTAATTGGAAAAAGAAACTGAAAGCCAAAAAGAAACGCAAACCCTAGCAAACCCTAATTCTACCAGCTAGTCCTACTGACACAAAGGAGAGCATGAAAACTACTGAAAGAGATTCTATTACTTCTATGACGGTAAAATACATGTGTCTAGACTACCTCTATCTGAAGAAAACATCTTTTTGTATTTTTGATTAAGTTGTTGGAATTATCATGCATGTGCTTCTAACTGGCTTTTTACTGTGCAGGGGTAGATCAAGGGGAGAAATGCTTGGGAAAGGTTGGGAAGGTTCAGAGAGGGTCTAAGGGGTCCCTAACACCCTTCCAGAGAGTTTCACAAAGTTTGGCTGCCAAGAAACCGCGTTTATGAGCTTCTACAGGAAGTCTGCAGGGGTTCTACAGGATGTTCTGTAATTTTTCTACAGGATGTTTAGTAATGGAATTTTGGAGCATGGATGGAGGGAAAAAGGTGGAGGAATGAGTATGGAGGTGAAATAGGGGTGTAGGGGAGTTCAAGACTTGGAGGATGGAGTTGAGGAGAAGGTGTAGATGGCTGGACTTGTTCCAAGAAGGCTGGAATAATGTTGCACAAAAGGTAGGGTTATGAGGGCAATGTGGCAATGTGAGGCAAGAAACCAAGTTAGGAGATGGAGAAGATGGGTTTGAGGGGTCTGGGCAGATAGAGAAGTGGTATAGGTGCTCTGCAATTTGTGTTTCCAACTGAACAATGAAGCATTCAAACCATGTATATTAACTATGCAATGAAGCATTCAAAGATCTGAACATGTAACCAACTTCTGCAAATGAAAACCAAACACTAATGATTGCATGGCAAAGCAAAGTCAGTGTTTTTGTGGGCAGCAAAGTCATCCTAGTCACAGCTCCTGATCCCAGTGAGGGAGAGGTGAAACCACATATGTTTGTTGGCCCTTTTCTTGAAGCTTTTTCTGTTAACAACCTATCAACTAAATCTGAGCATGAAAAGCTATTTTACTCATCAAAAAACAAACTAAATAACAAAACAAGATTTAGATCTAAATAGCAGATTTTATTCTAAGAATGCAGCAAAAACACATAAAGATAATCAAAGGAGGTATTGGGCGCTTGAGATGGGCCCAACCCCAAGAGCTATAGCCTCCTAAGCGAGATTTAGAGCTGGTGCAAAGCTGGATTCATATTTATTGAGCAAGAAAAGAAGAGTTACATCAAAACTGTCCACAAGGAGAACTTGAAAATGAGCTGAAAGCAAAGCTAATCTATTGCCTAAAAATCGAAATACAAACTAGCTAACTTCTGCCTACAAAATGACTAACCATTGGCAACAAAATGACTAACCATCGGCTACAAAATGACTAACCACTAGCTAACCAAAATGAGGCCCTAAGCCTTCTTATTTATACAAATTGAGGACCCAACAGTCCTCCTAAACTTTAGGGACTCGGCTGCCCAAAACTTGCAGTTAACAGCAGTCCTACTTGACTTGCTTGGCTGCCCTTGTGCTAATTGATTTGGTGGCCTTTGAACTCCGAGCTGATGGTGGAGAATTCGAGGTAAGGGCCCATAAATGAAGGGGACACCTTCCTACAAATCCTCCCCCTTGTTTTCCCACGAATTTGGCTGCCAAGTGCTCATTAAGACCTTCAATTTTGTCTCCAAATTGACCAAAAAGGCTACACAAAGCACCCATTAGACTTGTTGGCATAATGACTAACCAAATTCACTCTATTAGCATAAATATAATAAAAAACATGCAATAAACTAATGAGAATGGTGGATTAAGTCGAATTAGGAGGTTGAATGAGCCCAAATAATTATCCATTTTTGGGGCTCATCAACAGTCACACACGATGTTGTAAGAACTTATGCACAAGTGTCGTCACAGTCGTTTGAATGTCTATCTCAAGTGTCGCACTTGTCGTTCGCACTCGTTGGTTAGTCACACTGAGTATATGTTTTCTTGATGGTTCTAGGTGTCTTATCGTTGAGTCATGTTGAGTGTGTGTTCACAAGGTCATGCATGCACCAGTTCACTAGATCACACACTTAGTCATTTTGCTGAAACTCTATCGACCAGACTTCCCTCCAATAGCCAAACCTTCGCTGAGCTACACTGTGTAGTCTTAGCTCTCAGTGAGCATCTAGTGTTGACTACAATTGCACAGAGCTTGAGGTTTCTTCTTAGGCACTCTGCACTATGCAATCTTGGAGTCAATTTGACTGAATGTCACCCAGAACAACACAGAAGTTTCTCAGCAAGCCATCTCAATCTTCACTAACTGCATGCAACACAACCAAGCATCCAGTTGGTCAAAAGGAGAGATGACTGGACAGTCACCCGATGACTCACTCCTTCATAAAATTATGCAAATGCTGCCAAGCATGCCTACTTCTACTGACTAAAGAAATTACATAGACATGCGGGACAGACACCCGCTACCTCTCACTGCACTGCCTTAAAAAATTCCACAGTTTTTCCAACCAGTCACCCTGTCAACCAGCCTGCTGCTCCTTCTGAAAACTGCACAGTTTTCATGAGCAATCTCCCAGCTTCCCAGCATCCTGCTTAGCTCAGAAACTATGCAAAGATGTCCAACATGCCAGGCTCCCAGCTCTACGTGGTTTTTTCCAATAGCCTGTCGCAGCCCGCTGCTATCACCTTCGAAAAACTATGCAATTCTTAATTTCTTACCAATAGCCTCCTACAGCCTACTACAAGCTCCTTAGAGAAATTGCGTAGTTTTTACTACCAGTCTCCCTCTACTGCCTGCATTGTCTCCCTAAAAAATTACGTATATCTTCCCTCCAACCGAGTCACTACTGATTCAAATTTCCCATCTCAGCCTCCCAGTGAGCTCTGTGCAACTTTCATGGATAGTGCCTGAAGCTTGCATCCCAGCTTGAAATGTGCTCTGCGCAATTTCAAAGCCTTGTCCTCTCTCCCGGTCACCTACATCCGAAAGTGAAAAAAATGCATCATGATAAACTAGGATATTTTTGGATTTGATGTCACCTTGTCATGAGTGATTTTAGATACATGTACATGGATGAGACATGGTGTAATGATGAATGGGATGAAGAAGGAGTGCATGTGAGGAGACTTTTTCACAAACGGACGAACACACGGAGCATGCCAAAGTACAAGTGAAGGAGAGATGTGAAAAATCAACATCAAGCGAACACCAAGATCATCGAATACTCCGCACACCTTTCCATGTGTAGGTGAAGCTATGATACACGAAGATCACATCCATCACTCACCAACATTGCAAATCAACATGCACACCACCAGTAGAATGAACATACCAACTCTGTCGTGTCGAGTCATGTCATGAGTCATCTTTCCCACATCACTACTGTGGGTCATATTGTTGTAATCAATGTAACTTAACATGGAATTCCAAGAGACCCACATGTAAATATGAAGAGCCATGTAAAGTTGAAGAGTCATGTAAGTCAAACAGTCATGAGGGAAGTCAAACAATCAAAAGGGCTAGTTTTACCCTTGTCTATAAATACCTGTCATTTGTACATGCAAAAGAACTTTCACCTTAGGTCCTCCCAGATAGCCTTGAGAGTCTGTAACATTTTCTTTGAGGAGCGAGCAATGGATCCAACGCCTCGCTATCAGGAGTAGTGATGTAATGGTGTACGAATGTGTCTTGGAACTTTTGCTTAATTCAGAAGGCTGCTAACAGGTCAACACATTTTCACACATGTATTGTATTCATTTGTAAGACTACTCTTTGGATGCTTGTAATGCATGTTTCTTTAACCTGTATTAAGACAATTGAACTATTTTAGTTGTTTTAGTACATACTCTATTGGAAATGTGTTGTATCAGTTGCTAATGTTGTCTCACCCATGTGGGCTATCCCTCCGGGCACTCAACAGATTCATTCTTGTAAACTTGTTATAATGCCCATTGCACTCATGTGGACTATTCCGTTGGGTGTTGTACGTGTTATCTACTCAGCTTGTGTTTGTGAATGTGACATCCGTGTGGACTACTCCACCGAAAGTTGCTCTTGTCCTATTGTGTTATGTGTCTCTAGCAGAGTTGGGACTAATCCCTTTCAATGTGATACTCACTTCCACCTTCTCCCTCTACAGTGAAATTACATTGACGCAAGTGACAGTAAGCACTCACTAGGCATCTGAACATTGTTGTTCGAAGGTAAAGAAAAACACTCTCATGTGCTAACAAGAAAGAGATAAGCTATATCTTTAAGATAATGGCAACCGAGCCATGGTACTGGATGGGACTCCTGCACCAAATGGTGTGAGGTCTAGTTGGGACTTCATATCAGGAAGATCCCCTGAATGTTGGCGAGTCCAACACTGTCAACATTTCTGGCACTATAAGGAAGGCTAGATGACAAGTTGAGTCCTCACAATCTGTTTTGAATCTCCAAATACTTAACATGACTAAACACATAATTTCTCTTCTGTAGTGTATGTCTTATGGAAACAACTTTAGAATCTCAGAAGAGCTCTGGCATAAATTGTCACGTAAAACTATGATAGTGGAGGCCAAGTAGCCTTGGTTAGACATGCGGCTGGCATTGTAGGCTCATGTGAAAGGCATGAAATATTTGAATATTACATGACCTACATGTTGTTCACATACACATTTCGAGGGAACCCACTGCATTGGTGTGCCACGCTACCCGAAAAATCTATTTACTCTCCTCCTCATCTGGTCATAGAGATAAACCATTCTTTCAATCATTTTGATCATAAAGCACTCAATAAAGAAATTTTGAAATTATGGAAAGCACCTAATGAATACGTTGAGAAATTTTACATGCTTTTGTAATATTGCATACCAATTTTCTGAAGATGAGATTGATTGGGAATTTCTCGATGGAAGATTTTAGTGAAACTGGCCAAGGGAAGGGCATATCGGCCCGGTGAGAGTGTGGGAAACAAGAATATTTGAGTGATAGTGCATTTTAAAGTGCATATATGACTAAGGATGGATAGATCAATGCAAAACAAGTGTGAAATATTAACATGCAAAAGGAAAAACAAACATGCAAGAAGAGTCGTCGCAATGAAGACCACTAACGAGAAAAATAAGAAAACTAGTGCAACATTTGTGAAAGTTGAATACTGCAAATGCATTGACAAAATACTGCAGATGCATTGACAAAATCTGTGAGCTCTGAGAAGTTCTCTTGGTGTAGAGAAACAATGGCATTGCAGGGCTGGATAAATGGCTAAGCTCTCCTATGGCCCCTTGTGGAAAACAAAACAACAAGTGGGGGAATGTTGGGTTGTGTTATATTCTTTCCACGACAGGCTCACATAGTTAACTGGGGGGTTAGAGGGGGGGAAAAGCCCCACCTTCGTTGTGTCGATTGTGTAGCGGGGGGTCACAAGGGGTTTAAGGTGGGTGAGTAGCCCCCGTCTATGAGGTCTGGGGCAGCTCCCCGGGGAAAATCTTTTTGGACCCTATATTAGGTAGGGCAGACCTACCTATGTTTTTGTGCATGGTTTTTGCACATGGTTTTGGACGTGATGGTTTTAGACGTGATGGTTTTTGGCCCATGGCTTTGGACGCGATGGTTTTCGGTCCATGGTATTGGATGCTTCGGCATGTATAAATATGTATTGTAACATTGAAAGGAACATAATGAAAAATCAAGTTTGTAGTCCCGGTTTTGGGATCCAGGGGAAACTCTCTGTGTATATGTGTTTTATGTGTTATGCTCTCGCATTGTTTATTTTCTATGTTTTAGAATTCATATGCAGGTAATTTTTGTATGGGGTTAAAACCTACATCACTAATTTTGTGGTTTCCCTTTAGTTTAATTTTCCTATTCATGAGGGACTTGAGCTATACAATTGCTAAATGTAATGGACTGGTGATAGGGAATCCATCTTGAAGGTTAATGATTTTTTTTGTTGAATCCTATCATAGTAATGCACAATATGTTTTATCCTCTGTATATCACTTCATGTATTTTTTTCTTCCTCTGAAATAGTGTAATGAAGCTATCGGTTTCACTCTAATTCATGGTTATATATTATTTGCTAAGTAATAACAGTACATGTGTTAAATACATACTTACTTGAGTTATTTAATAGCCTATAGTACCTGTATTATGCAAAAAAATTATTTAATGTTATTTGGTGACAATCATATTCAAAATGCATAGAGCTTGGGACCTTAATTATCGCTCCACTATTTCTGCATTTTCACCTCCTCATCCTTCCATACTTCTACTAGAACTTGTTGCTTAGGATTATGTGTTGTATCCAGCCCTTTGTATCAAATTCCCCCGTCTCTTTCCTCCTCTTCATTTTTACTACAACACCAATATTCAAGTTGCCTATTGTTGTGTATAGGCCACCAGAACCAAGACCTTTCTCTTTGAGATTAGCCATATTTACCCCCGGAGTATTTAGATTTATGTGTTTTCTTGAGTTTACCTTGTTGGAGGACTATTGAACCAAGCCCTTGAATTATCCCTTTTAAATTACGTGACATATGGAGTGTAGCAGAAATCCCTCAAATAATCTTCAAAAGCACTCCTCTCTTTAAGATTCCCTGGGCACTGGTCTTCTATGAACCTAGAGGATGTCTCTAGGAAATTCTTCTGAAGAAATTGAGCGACAGGTGATAGAGAAAGAAACAACAGTACCTGCATGCAATTCTGTGTAATCCCTACCTCTAGATATTAACATACACCTTCCAGTCTTCCATATTTTCTTTGAAGGTCCTTGTTTAGAAAATTTTATTCACCTTCTTCCATGTGAGATATGATTCCTTTTCTACAAATAATTGAGTGCCTTAGTATACTGGCAAGTAAATTGGCGTACTCTCAACTGCCTCCCCGATACTGCTCTTTGTGATATCCTTTGAAGCAACTCTCTTGGGTGCCATGGTAACAGTGATTGATGAAGAAAAATAACCAACACCTGCAATACCCGTGAGAGGAAAAAGAACTCATGGCAGACAATAAATTAGCTTCAACAAATCAACTTACAAAGCAAGATCAGGCACAACCACATGCATTGACTAGGAAAATTGTGCAATTATAGAAGTGAAGGCAGGGAGATTAGTTGTGGGAATTGCGCATTGTGCAATCTTAGTAGCCAGTGATGCAGCTTAAGGCTAGAGACTGCATAACTCATAGTCCAACCTGGGCAGATTATGGGAGAGCCTATGCATCTCAGAGTCTCAGTGTCCAAGGTGGCAGACCTGAGCCTTGGAACTGACTAATGCACAATTGGGTCAGCCTGTACTACATATTTCATAGTCTCAGAGGCCAAGCTTGCATCTTTAGCTCCAGACTTGCATAATTCCCAGCTAGACAAGGTGAAACTGGCCAAGGGAAGGGCATATCGGCCCGGTGAGAGTGTGGGAAACAAGAATATTTGAGTGATGGTGCATTTTAAAGTGCATATATGACTAAGGATGGATAGATCAATGCAAAACAAGTGTGAAATATTAACATGCAAAAGGAAAAACAAACATGCAAGAAGAGTCGCCGCAATGAAGACCACTAACGGGGAAAATAAGAAAAATAATGCAACATTTGTGAAAGTTGAATGACAGACTGAATAATCACTTGTATAAGCTAATATACATTAAAACTCCAGTAACCATGAAAATAAACAAGTAAAATGGCACTCACATAAGACAAACGACAAAAAGCGACAAAAAAACCAACAAAAGGAAAGAAAAGAAAAACTCACCAGGAAAAGCTCCGCAAACTCCATGGAAGGATCCTTAATCTCCTTGGCAATGCTAGAGCTCCAAGATCAAATGTAAAAATGAGCTCTAGGGGTGTCTATTAAATAGATCTAGACAGATGATATACATGCCTAAAAAAAGGAAAAAGTGACACTTGGCAGAAAGTTCCAAAAATAGTGAGTGTGCCACCTTCGGGAAACTAATTAGTGAATCCCTATTTTCTAGGGATGATTTTTTCTTTTCTTCATTTTTGGGAAACTTTCATTCACACTACCAAGAAGGATTGCATAATTCCCAAGGACTAGGCAACATCTTGACTCAATGGATTGCGTAGTTTCTAAGCTCAAGGGATGGTTTTCATAGTTTCCATCATCAAGGCTAGGTTTCCATCTAGAACTGTGTAGTTCTCATGCTCAAGGCTGGCCTGCCAAGAGGAATTGTTGGTGAGCACCAGTATTGCAGAAATAATGCTACAACTCCTGGGTTGCCTACTTTACTCTTATCAATCGAGTATTTCATAACAAACTTGGAAGTGACAGTGCTGTATGCACAAGTACTAGTTCTTACTGCAGGCTGCCACTTGGTCAGATGGCACAAGATCACTAGGAGCTCAAGCCAACTTCTACGAATTCCAGAACAAGCTCTATATGTGATGAAAGAAGGAAGTCTTACTCTACAGAGGCTACTCTAATTGCAGAGAGGAAAAAGATTGAAATATAAAGTAAACCTAGCAAACCCTACTTAACCAACTAATCCTACTTTTGCAGAAATCACTATGAAAACCATGAAATGAATTCCTTTACCTACTCAAGGAAGTAAACAACATCTAATCAAGCTATTCCTAGAATTAAATGAGCAAAAAACATCTTTTTGGATTTTTATGTATTTTTATGTGAAATTGACATGCATGTATTTTATTATGTGTGAAGGTGGAAGCGAATAGGAGGTGTTGAAGGGCGACTTTGGGGTTTGAGGAGATGTAGGATGGTGTAGATGGGTCCTAGGAGGTCTCGGGTGGCCTTCTAAAGGCCTTTCCCACACTCGGCCTTCAAAAGAAAGCCTACAGGAAAATCTACAGGAGGACACAGGGGATCTATAGGAGCTCTACAAGAGGATGCCAAGAGCAGTTTTGAAGGTGTGAGAGTGGATGGAAAAGGTAGATGAAGGTTGGGATGATGTGGTAGGGTGCCTAAGGTCCACCAAGGGTCACTGAAAGATTATTGGGAGAGAGGAAGAAATCCTATGGAATAATGCAGAAAACTAAGGAAGATTTGATTTGAACTACTTTTAGGGCATGGATCAAGGAGAGAATGTGATGGCTGATAGGCTAACCTGCTGTGAGAAGAGATTTGCTGCAAAAGAACAGACAGTCAACCAATTAGATCAAGCAAGCAAGGAAATGAGTACATCAAAAAACAGAGCATCAAACTAGTCTAAATTATGAGCTATGGAAGTAAATGTCGAAAAATGCTACAAGGAGAGAAAGCATGGAAGAATACTTATTGCAAAGACAGAAATGAGCATGGTGGAAGAGATTTAAAGCAAAGCATTAACCTTCTAACAACTGCAAACACTAGAAATCCTATGGAGAAGAAAATCTATGTTTCTGGGGCATCAAGAGGGTCTTTGCCTAAGTTCATGGTCCCAAAGGGAGGAAAAGAGGCCAAGGCACTGTTGCTAGCCTTTTGAATCTTCTTTCTATCACTGATTAACTTGCTATAAAAAACACAAATGGAAACAACCTTCTAAATCACTAAAAGTAACCTATTCTTAACCAAGAAAGAAACTCATCTAATAGCAACTAATCCATAAACTAAAACAAAGCGTATAAATACAAACAAGAGGAGCTTGGCTGATTGGATTAGGCCCTAACCCAAGAGCTTCAACCCTCTGAGGTAACTCAGTGCTAGCTCAAAAAGAATCTCATTTATTATCAAAATAGTAATAGGATTACATGAAACTGTCACCAAAAGTAAGCTCGAAGTTGAGCAGAGTTTTACAATACCAAAAGTACAACAAAAATTTGACCCTAGTGAGGCCCTAGGCCTCTCTACTTATACCCCTGAAGCTCCCAATAGCTTCCTTAAAATCAGGGAGGCTTGGCTCCCAAAACTCGAGATAAACATAAGTCATCCTCCACTTTCTCGGCTACCTCCTAGTGCATTGATTTGGTTGTTTGTACTCTGAGTTGCATGAAGGGGAATTCGAAATGGGGAGTAATAAATGAGGGGGATTCCCTCCTATAAATCCTCTCATTTTTCCACTTCGAATTATTGCTGCCAATTGTCCATTGAATCTTTGACTTTGTCTTCAAAATTCAACAAAAATCTTCATTAAACACATATTAGACCTCATGACATCATAACTAACTCAACTCACTTCATAAGCATAAATATAATAAAAAAACATGCAATAAGCTAAGAGAATGGTTGATTTAACTATGTTAGGAGGCAAAATGAGCCCATATAATTACCCATTTATGGGGCTCATCATCACCCCCTACTGAAGGTGTTGCTCATCCTCTGAGCAACTTAGTCCATCTCCTCATCTTTGATGGCCCTAGTGGCCTCTCTAGCATCCCAAGCTTCTGATGTTGTTTCCTCTTCCTTGTCATAGAAGCCTGCTTTTCTGTCTATCTCTTCCCACTGCCTCTGCTCTTCTTCTTCAGTTCTCCCTTCTAGCATGCCTAACAGCAGTGGTGGACTCAGTTTGAGGCCAATCCAGTTGAACTGCAGCCTCTGCATTGAGTGCTTATACATTGGCACTCTCCTTAGTGCCTCCTTCATCCTCCTTGGGGAATGATATTCCCTGATCTTCAGACTGTGTGCTAAGGTGTTCCATCTCCTCATACATGCATACACACATTCATCCCAAAGTAACCTTTCCATGTCCTCAAAATGTGCAATGGCCTGTGCTTGATCACTTATATATCTAGGGGAAATTTGAGGATTATTTGCAAGTAGCTAGTGTGTGCTGATGAGAGCCATGGGATCTGATGGCTCAGCTCTGATCATTAGTGGCTCATTCTGCTCTCTGATTATCAACCTTTTTACTTCAGTTGCCCTTAACTCCTCATGGTTCATCCATGAAGCCATGCCCATTAGTTGTAGGTCCCCTAGCCTAGCATTGGGGTCCCACACATTCATGTTTGTGAGGGCCATATTATGCAGGAAAAATTCTGTCAATTTTGCCTTATCTTCTGTTGTGCTTTGGTCACACAGGTCCATAAATTGTCTGTAATCTTGAAAATTCACTGTGCCTATTTGTGCCAAAGTCTTGATTTGAAATTGTAGCCATTGGTCCTTAAGGTATAATCCATAGGATTTTGCTGGTGTTCTACATTGCAGTGCCTCCATGGATAAGCTAGCCATGCATGCAAGCTGGGTCTCTTTCTCCTTTGGTTGCCTCCTTAGCAATTCATTTTTAGTTTAAAGTTGGTTTCTTGCACTTTCTTCTCTATGTCTGATAGCACTTAACTCTCTTCCCATATCTCTAAGTCTGTTCTCCATATGGCCACCATCCTCAACTCCCTTGGATTTGGCTATTTGCATCCACCTATGTGTTCTTATTATTTCCTTCTCTAGTTCAAAGAATAGTGGAATTGCAAATGTTTGTGGAATTATCCTCACTGCTTCAGGAAGATTGTAATAAGAGGCAAGGCTGGGTTGGGGATTAGGTTCTTATGGCTCCGTAGCTTCCTCCTCCCCTTTGGGTGCTCTTCCATTGTTTTCTTAAGATGTTGAGTCTCCTGTAGCCTTGACAGTGTCTCCTGTAGAACTGTTTACGCCTCCTGTAGGACTGTTTTTGGGTCCTGTAGTTGCACTTTTTCCTTCCAAGTGGAAGATCTAGGAGTCCCTCTTTCATATGTGATAGGGGTTTTAGAGGAATATTCTTCCCCTTTGACAGTGGGTGAATCTTCAATTGTAATGGGCACTATTGAAGATGGCTGGGGTTTCCCTGATTTGATCCTTGTTCTTTTCCTAGCCTTGAAATACATGGAGGCCTGCTTTTTTATCTTTTCTTTTGGCTTAATTGGTGTGCTCAGGGCTGTGAGGGAAGTTGCTACCTCTCTTTCCAGAGTCTCAGGGGACCCTTCTCTTTGTTTTGCCTTTGCTGCCTCTTTTTCTCCTCCTTCTGCCTCTTTTTCTATCTCTGTTTGCTCTGTTTCTTCCTTTTCTGTCTCTTCATCCTTCTCCTCTTCTATCTTAGTTTCTTCCTCCTCCTTTTCTTGTCCTACTGATTCATCAGTTGCTTCACCTTCTCCCCCTTTCTACTCTTCTTCCTCGCTGTCACAAAGACTGATATCATAGGTGAGGGCCTTTATGTCATCTTCTGTTGTCATGTTTCTAAAGACTTCCCATGCTATAGGGAGTGTGAATGTATGGAGGGCTTCTTCCACTAAAATTTTGATTAACCCATGGTGAGCCAGCTGATCTGGACTCCCTGCCTTAAACTTAATGCTGGAGTCTATGAGGGACTGTAGGAGGAAATAGGGGATGTTGAGTTTCTGGGGTGTTGGAGTGTCCATGCCATATCTCAGCTCATGAAGGATTCTAAAATGGTAGCCATAGACTATGCTATACCTCCCCTCACAGGAAATATATTTGATGATTTGATAACTAACCTCATCCCAAGGGTAGGGTATGCTTGTCCTTCTAATGCCATTTTTATCTTCTACAAGATGTTCATTGTTTTGGAAGAAGTTTTTCTTGGCAGCCTGTCCAATTGGTTTTTCATCTTTGCTCCAAGGTAATCCAAGAGGAAGGGTAGTAACCCTACTGATAAATTCTGGGGTTATTTCCATGGAAAGACCTCTAAAAGTGACAGTGGCATGGGTTCTTGAGTGAGGGACTAAAGAAAGGGAAAATTCCTGAGCAATTTCCTCATCAAACCCTCAGAATTTCTCAAAAAAGGTCATCCAATTTGCCCTTGTGAATATGGCTACTACTTGGGGATGTTCATGGAACCTGGTTGAATTAGTGGGCTCCTTCCTCATGAATCCTCTTGTCATTGTGCGTATACCCCTTTTGAACACCAAATGTAGAGATGGAGACAAGAATTTTGAAGAAAACAGGAAAACAAAAGAGAACTATGTTTTTTTTTTAAAACATACAGAAAATGTTTATGTAATTTCTCTTCTTATATGGACTCAATTCCTCCTTAAAATGATATCATTCCTTGCACATATTGATAATCAAGGTGGGTATTCATGGAACCTACCTCCTCAAGCCAGAAATGGAGCAAAAACCCATGTTTTCTTCTTAAAAACAACTCACTGCCCCTCTTGTAGAACTGCCTGTAGGTGCTCCTATAAAACCTGTAAGTGCTCCTGTAGAAAACGCCGAGAGCAGGAGGGTGGGTGAGACCGATGGAAAATGATGGTTTCGAGGCTTTGGGGTGACAAGGAGTTTGCTGTAGCGAAGTTTACAAGGAGAGAATGAGGGAAAAGGTGGTGAGAGTGCTCAAGGAGGAGTACTTATTACTTCTTTTAGATATTTCCGGTGATGGGGGTGAGCTGGAAAAAATGTACATTGGCCATATTTGGACCATTGGTCCCCACCTGCCTTGTCATCATGGTTCCTTCCCACAATCACCTCTCATTATTGCATCAAAGTTTACATACCCTCCACTCCCTGTCCTTGGTATCTTTCTCTAAGTTGACTATGTGCACGTGTAGGTGACATCTTCAGATGAGTGCAGTCAACTAGATGAAGGTGGGCAAGTTCACTAGCCACCTTTTCCTCGTTCAACCTCAACCATATCATTTTCTCATGCATATATTTCAATTACACAAATGCAAACAGAGGAGTGGGTTAGTCACTTACCTGTGAGCCGAATGTATGTGTTGTGAGGTATTTTGGCTCCTTTTACTGTTGCATGCTTGTATTTCCTTTGTTGCATGCTATCTACTTTCTGATGTGTGGCTGTTTGCCTTGTGCAGGTTTCCTTTGGATGGATCTGAGCTTCAAATGTCTCCTTCAATCCTCATGGCTACACTTTTTTTACTACTATATCTTGATTTTAATGGGATTAGCTGCTACAGGAATTCCTACAGGAGCTCCTGTAGCTACTTCTCCCTTTGAAATTTCAACTTATTTATGTGCTGGGAGCTATGAGGATGATGCCAGAGATGCTGATGGAGATGGAGAGGTAATAGGTAAGCTGCAAGTGAGATTTTAGGTGCTGCTTCCTCTCTTATTTTTGTTTTTTTTTCTTTTTACTAAAAACTGGTTTTCTGTGTTTTTCTGTGATGGGAAGGGAAAAAAATGATGATGATGATGATGTGATGCAGGTGTGGAATGGATGGCAAGGTGGGTTGATAGTTGTAGGAGGGTTTATATGTTCTTCATGAAGCTTCCCAGCCCCTCAAACTGCTTTTTGGAACCATTTCTGGCTCTTTGTAATTCCTACAGGAGCCTCCTGTAGAAAACACAGAGCCTCCTGTAGAACACATAGTTTCCGAAAAAAAACACAGTGGGGTGGAAGAAAGGTCAGAAATGATGGAGAAGAGTGTGGAGGAGATGAAATAGGTGCTGGTGTGAATGTTAGGGCTCTGTGGCATCTCCTCTTGCTCTCTGTGGTCCTCCTACAAACCTGCAATGCACATTAAAATTCAGTTTTTTTTTTTTTTTTTTTTTTTTTTTTTTCTCTTTTTTTTTTTTTGAAAACAACTAGGGTCCCTCAAGGAGGTTTTCACCCAGGGATCTTATTCTTTTTTTTCTTACATCATTGGACCGCTTCAGGATAGGTTTTCAACCCAATGATGGGACTTCAAGTGCCTCATGGAGGTTTTCACTTGAGTCCTTCTTTTTCTTTTCTCTTTCCTTCAATGAGTGGGTGAAGTGGAATCTAAGACATGCTTCACTACCATCATTGTCTTATTCAAATATTCAATGAACTCTCTCTTGGAGAGGGGCTTCTTCTAAAGTTTCAACCTATGTCCATTGACAAGCATGGGGATGGCTTCCTCATCAATGGTTTTGATCAGAACTGAACCATTGTCATTGCATTTTTCCATAGTGTAGGGTCCTAGCCATCTTGTCCTCGGCTTGCCTTTGAAGTCTTCATACCTTGAATCATAGAGTAGTGACCAATCTCCTTCTTGGAATTGTTTCTCCTTGATATTTTTGTCATGCCATATCTTCCTCTGAAGCACAACTACCTCTGTGTGGAGAAGGGCCTGCAATCTTTGTTCATCCAATCCATTTAGCTGGAGTAATATTTCCTTCTGTGCATGGCTGAGGTCTAGGTCCAGCTGAGTTGCCATCCTTAGTGTATTAAATTTAAATTCTATTGACAGCAAAACCTTCTTCCCATAGACCAGTTCATAGGTTGTGAACCCTGTGGTGGTCTTCCATGTTGTGTTGTAGGCCCATATGGCCTCAACTAATCTGTCCACCCAATATTTTCTACTACTGCTCACTACCTTGGTTAGAATTCCTTCCAAAGCTCTGTTAGTGACTTCCACCTGCCCATGGGCTTGTAGATGGTAAGGGGTGGAAATCCTGTGCTTGATTTTATGATGTGTGAGCAAGTCTTCAATCAAATTGGAAGTGAACTGACTGCTTTGATCTGTGACCAATTCTCTTGGATACCCGAACTTGTAGAATTATGTTTTCTCTAAAAAACTCAACTACTTTTTCCTCTGTTGTTGCTTTGATTTCTTTTGTTTCTACCCACGTTGTCAGGTAATCGGTGCACACAATGATGTATTACTTCTGTTTCGAAGGAGGGTTGATAGAACCCACAAAGTCCATGCCCCACTTCTCAAATGGCTCAAAGGTCACTTGAGGTTGCATGAGAATCTCATCCTTTAGAGTAGGCTTCCCCATCCTTTGACACCGATCACATTGGCTGGTGTATCTCCTCACATCTTAATGAAGAGTGGGCCAATAGTAGCCTGCTTGCAATATTTTGAAGGCAGTTCTCTTTGCTGCAAAATGACCTCCACAAGACTCGTCATGACAAGTCAGGAGAATGTCAAAGACTTCCTCCTACTTGACACATCTTCTCAAGATCTGATCTGGTCCAAGTTTGAAGAGATTACCCTTAATCCAGGTGAAAGGGGCACTTTTCCTTACTATCTTGCTCTTCGATTTTGAGGACAGGTGTGGTGGAAACTGTGCCAAAACCAAGTAGTTTGTTATATCAACAAACCATAGAGAGAGTACTGAAATAGAAAATAGATGTTCATCTAGAATTTTGTCATCCACCATTCCTTCTTCACCTGCAAGCAAATTTACTCTAGAAAAATTTAGCAACAACATTTTCTATACCAGGCTTATCAATAATGGTTAGATCAAACTATTGTAATATAAGAAACCATCTAATAATGCGAGCATTTACATCTGGTTTGTTCATTAAATATCTAATTGCAACATGATCAATGTGCAAGAAGGTTTGATATCCTGTGATATAATGTCTGAGTTTGTTTAAAGAATGCACAACATCTAGGAGTTCCTTCTCGGTCACTGTGTAGTTTAACTATGATTTTGACAAGTTTTTGCTTATAAAGTATATGGCATAAGGTAACTTTTCATCAATTTGTCCTAAGGCTGCTCCTATTTCTTTGTTCGAGGCATCTGTGTGAATGTGAAAGGGTAGGGCACAGTTTAGGCCTCTGAGAATTGGGGAAGTTACTAACTTGCTCTTCAGGGTATCTAGGGCTTCTTGACAGTTTTCAGACCATATGAACTCAACATCTTTGCCTAAAAGGCAGAACAAAGGAGAGGCTAGCTTACTGAAATATTTAATGAATATTCTGTAATATCCAGCGAAGCCTAGGAAACTTTTGACATCTCTCACCTTTTGAGGAGGTAGGACCCTTTGGATGATGGCAATCTTGTTGGGGTCCACCTGCAGTCCTTGTTAAGATATTGCATGACCTAACACGATCCCTTCAGTCATAAAAATTCTTATTTTTTCAGACTGAGGGATAGGTTCATCTCAATACACTTGTCTAGAACTTTTCCTAGGTTAGATAAAGCTTCCTGAAAGTCAAAACCATAAGGAGTAAAATCATCCATATATATTTCCATTAGATCACGAACCAGTTCAGAAAATATACTCAATACCGCTCTCTGGAAAGTGGCTAGAGCGTTGCACGAACCAAAAGGAAGAACCCGCTATGCAAAGGTACCCCAAGGATAAGTGAAAGTGGTCTTATCTTAGTCTTCTAGGCTGATTTGAATCTGATTGTACCCGCTAAACCCATCTAGGAAGGAGAAAAACTTTTTCCCCGCCAGACCATCTAACACTTGATCTATGAAAGGCAACGGAAAATGGTCCTTCTTAGTGGCTTTGTTCAATTCCCGATAGTTGACACAGATTCTCCACTTGCTATTTTTCTTTGGCACTAACACCAAAGGAGAGACCCATTCACTTTCAGAGATGGGGTAGATGAATCCTGCATCAAGTAATTTTTGCAATTCTTCCTTTACAATGTCTTTAAGTGTTGGATTCATTCTCCTTTGAGGCTGTCTGACTGGTTTGAAATCTTCTTTAATGTATATATGATGAGTACATACTGAAGGGTGCACTCCCTTCATCTCCTTATAACTCCAGGCAAAGGCATCTAAATGTTTCTCAATAAGCTGCACAGCTCCTTCACCTGGGAAGTGGATAGGGATGGATTGATTTTCAAGGTTCTTTCTAGGCCAAAATATATATTCTTAACACGGAGAGAGGTCGGGTCGGCCACACAGATATCAGTTAAGGGGTTGCTTTGGGTTTCTCTCACTATGTCCTCTAATGGTAAGACACTTGGGGGTGGATTCTGAATCAAATTTTCAATCATATCATCCTTATCTTGCAGTTTTTCCCCCCATGGCAGTTTCTAATGCACAAAGTGGTGTAGAATAGACCTCATCCTCATCCTCCTCCTCCAACTAGAGAGGTAGATCATGTTTTAGCAAGGGTTGGACAAGAGGGTATAGGATTAACTGCTTGGACATATGCTCATTCTTGATGGTCATGTTCCCAAATCGACAGCTGATGTAGGCATCGGCGGTAGCCAACCAGGGTCTTCCCAGGATGAGAGGATACCTAGTGAGCTTTACCTTCAGCTGGAGAACTAAGAAATTAGTAGGGTACTCCCAAGAATTGATGGAGACCATCACATCTTCCATAATCCCTTCAAGGGTCATGGTGGAGTGATCTGCTAGCTGCAGTAATATCGTGGTCTTCCTCAAGGAGCCTTGGAGGTTAAGTTTGAGCATTGTGTCCTTTGTCATCACATTAATGGTAACTCCCAAATCAATCAAGGTATGTGGGATCATAGTGTCATTGATGTGGATATCAACTACTGGGCTTCTAGGGTCCAGATATTTTGGACAGATTACCTGCCCTAACATCAGGTCGAACAATTGTCCTATGACATTGATGGTTGGGGCATCTCTCTTGCTCCTTCCTAGATGCCTAAAGCACTTCTCTTTGATCAACATATTGTAGATAGGCACATCTTTTATGGCTTGGAAAAGTGGTATCTTTACACATAACTGTTTCAATTCTCTGAGAAGTTCAATTTCTTCTGGGGTAGGTTGTGCTGTGTCGGATAGTCTCTCAGGAAATGGTGGAATTGCTTTAGGTTCACTTTCATATTTATCTTCCTCAACCTCCCTAGGTGGAGGCTAGCTATCTAGGAGAACCTTCCCAGACTTCAGGTTAATCTCCTGAATCTCCACAGCATAAGTTGGGCATGATGGTTCCCCACTATATACTTATTGAGCTTGTCTGTTGTTCAGGCTCTGGTTCGGTTGGGCAGGCATTTGGGGTTGCCTTGGTGGAGCAGAAGGTAATGGTTGCAGTTGAGTAGGTGGTGGAGGCAAAAGAGCGAGAGGAGAGTTGTACTTGAGCCTCCACCCCCGATGAGATGCATTCCACTGAGGTTGCGGCTGAACATAGGATTGAAATGAATGAGCGGCTGGTTGGGCATGATAATGAGATGGAAGGACAAGGAGGAGGTGTGGACCAGGAAGGATGAGCAGGAGGGCCCCAAGAAGGTATAGAAGTGACTTGGTTAGGGTTGTAGTATGCCTGAGATGTCCCTTGCATCCCCTGCTGGTATGGTCTAAATCCATGTGGTTTCCTTTGGTTCATGAAATAGAGTGGTTCAGTGGCTCTGTTGGCCCCTTGGTATACAGCTTTAAGTTTGGGCAAGGAAGGGTACTTATCTGTAGAATGATCTTCTTCACAGACTGAACAAAACTCTATAGAGTTCAATGGACATTCATTCCTAGGATGCCTCCTGGTGCATCTAGGACAAAATATGGCCAAAGCCCTCTCTGGTTCCTCTTGTTTTCTTTTGATATGTAAGGTATCCATTTGCATGGTAAGAGTCTACAACATCTCACTCTTGAATTCTTCCAGCGTGTTTCCGAGTTCACCTTTGATGGATGAATTGGAAGAGGAGGTATTGGCTATGGGTTGACTCCCCCTACCTTTCTTTCTGGCTGCTCTAGAATGGTTTCTAAAAACAGCTTTTATGTCCTCGTAAGATAGTTGGTAGATGTCTCCCCCAGCCAGCAGATGGAGGGTGTCTAGAAGGTCTTCTGGAATTCCCCTGAGTAGGACAAACTTCAAAGATTCAGGGTCAAGTGTACACCTGGCCCTTTTGTTGCTGAGCTGGAACCTCTCTTCGTAATCTTCCGAGGATTCATAACTTCCCATGGTCATTCGAAATATTTCTTCTTTGGTATCTTTTAACCTACAATAGTCTCGATACTTGTCATTAAAGGCCTGCTGCATCTGAGCCCAAGTTTTGATGCTATTGCTAGGTAACCCCATGAACCAGCGCAATGCTGCATCCTTGAGAGTAGAAGGGAATAGCTTCAACTTTTTCTCATCTTCTGCATAGTCATAGGTTCGACAGATGATAGCAAACTCAAACAAGAAGGTGTCAGGATCTTCTGTAGTCAAACCATGGAAGTGAGGTAGGGCTGAAGGGCTTATATTCTTCATTTTGGTGTCCCCATTGGTCTCCCGAATGGGAAAGGTACCCTCTATTCTCTCTCCATTCCCCCTAGCATTTATGTTTTTAGCCATTGGCTCAAGAGGGATGTTTTCTTCTTCTTCTTCCCCTATAGATTCTTCAAATATCTGTGGTTGTTCACCTAAAGGTTCTTATTGATCACTGCCACCGAAGAAGAGATAAGGTTGGCTATGTGAGGTAGTGGGGGTGTTGAGCAAGAATTTTCCTGAATTATCTCTATTCCTACGAGGCATGAAAGGAAATATTTTTGGTTGGTTTTTTTTTTTTCACACTGATTGTACCTGCAAAACTGAAATGGATTGAACAAAACAAATTGCAACTAACTGAAATGAACTTGCTGAAATGAAATTTGTAGAATTGAAAAGGAAAGCAAGGAAATGCAGAACTTGAAAGAAATAACTGGCCTACTCTCGTTGAAATGAAATTTTCAGAATTGAAAAGGAAAGTAAGGAAACAGAGAAGCTGAAAGAAATGACTATTCTACTTTTGCTTAAATAAATTATTTAGCATAATGTTGCAATAGAAAATAAAAGAAAGCAGTAATCACAAAATACTCTGATGCTTCCCCGGCAAAAGCACCAAAAAGTGGTGAGCACCAGTATTGCAACAATAATACGCAACTCCTGGGTTGCCTACTTTACTCTTATGAACTCGGTAGTTCGTAACAAACTTGGAAGCGACGATGTTGTATGCACAAGTACTAGTTCTTACTGCAGGCTGTCAATTGGTCAGTTGGTGCAAGATCACTAGGAGCTCAACCCAACTTCTATGGATTCCAAAAGAAGCTTTATATGTGATGAAAGAAATGAAAGCTTACTTTACAGAGGTTACTCTAATTGCAGAAAGGAAAAAGACTGAAATGTAAAGTAAACCTAGCAAACCCTACTTAACCAACTAATCTTACTTTTGCAGAAAGCACTATAAAAAACATGAAATGAAGACCATTACCTACTCAAAGAAATAAACAACATCTACTCAAGCTATTTCTAAAAGTAAATGAGAAAAAAACATCTTTTTGGATTTTATGCATTTTATGTGAAATTGACATGCATGTATTTTATTGCGTGTGAAGGTGGAAGAGAATAGGTGGTGTTGAAGGGCGACTTTGGGGTTTGAGGAGATTTAAGATTGTGTAGATGGGTCCTAGGAGGTCTCAGGTGGCCTTCTGGAGGCTCTTCCCACCCTGGGCCTTCAAAAGAAAGCCTACATAAAAATCTATGGAAGGACACAAGGGATCTACAGGAGGATGCTGAGAGCAGTTTTGAAGGTGTGAGAGTGGGTGGAAAAGGTATATGAAGGTTGGGATGATGTGGTAAGGTGCCTAGGGTCCACCAAGGGTCACTAGGAAAGGGAAAGATGATTAGCAGAGAGGAAGAAATCCTATGGAAAAATGCAGAAAACTAAGGCAAATTTGAAGTGAACTTTGGGCGACCTGTAGGGCATGGATTGGGAGAGAGAATGTGATGGTTGATAGGCTAACCTGCTATGAGAAAATATCTGTTGCAAAAGAATGGACAGTCAACCAATGAGATCAAGCAAGCAAAGAAATGAGTACATCAAAAAACAGAATTTTGCATCAAGCTAGTCTAAAATATGAGCTATGGAAGTAAATTTCGAAAAATGCTACAAGGAGAGAAAGCATTGAAGAAGACTTATTGAAAAGACAGAAATGAGCATGGTGGAAGAGATCTAAAGCAAAGCATTAACCTTCTAACAACTGCAAACACTAGAAATCCTATGGAGAAGGAAAATCTATGTTTATGGGGCAGCAAGAAGGTCGTTGCCTCAGTTCATGGTCCCAAAGGGAGGAAAAGAGGCAAAGGCACCGTTGTTAGCCTTTTGAATCTTCTTTCTATCACTGCTCAACCTGCTATAGAAAATACAAATGGAAACAACCTTCTAAATCACCAAAAGCAACCTATTATTAACCAAGAAAGAAATTCATCTAATAGCAACTAATCCATAAATTGAAACAAAGAATATAAATACAAACAAGAGGAGCTTGGATGCTTGGATTGGGCCCTAACCCAAGAGCTTTAGCTCTCTAAGGTAACTCAGTGCTAGCTCAAAAAGAATCTCATCTTTATTATCAAAATAGTAATAGGATTACATGAAATTGTCACCAAAAGTAAGCTCGAAGTTGAGCAGAGTTTTACAATACCAAAAGTACAACAAAAATTTGACCCTAGTGAGGTCCTAGGCCTCTCTACTTATACCACTGAAGCTCCCAACAGCTTCCTTAAAATCAGAGAGGCTTGGCTCCCAAAACTCAAGATAAACATAATTTATCCTCCACTTGCTCAGCTGCCTCCTAGTGCATTGATTTGGTTGTTTGTACTCTGAGCTGCATGAAGGGGAATTCAAAGTGGGAAGTAATAAATGAAGGGGATTCCGCCCTATAAATCTTGTCCTTTGTCCACTTCGAATTATTGCTGCCAATTGTCCATTGAATCTTTGACTTTGTCTTCAAAATTTAACAAAAATCTGCATTAAACACATATTAGACCTCATGGCATCATAACTAACTCAACTCACTCCATAAGCATAAATATAATAAAAAAACATGCAATAAGCTAAGAGAATGGTTGATTTAACTATGTTAGGAGGAAAAATGAGCCCATATAACTACCCATTTATGGGGCTCATCAATTGCACAATTTCTGGAGGTAGGGTTGGCATACCTTCTAAGATTGTGCAATTTCTGGAGGCAATCCCAACAATGTTGCAAGGTGTATTCAGAAGGTTGCTTGTAGCTGCAAAAGTTCAGATCAAGGTCAAAATGGAGTCACAAGTACCATATAAAAAGATAAGTCTTGAACATACCATGAATACTTGAGACAATAGAAGATAAGCTTATGTGGACAAAAGGAAGGCTCCAAAATCAAAGCATAGAAAAAATTTTGAGGGATGGTTGTAGCAGCTACAATAGTCGGATATCACTAACACCAACTAGATCGGTCTCTACCCAAGTTTTCCATGGCTCTAGAGCGTTTGTCCCGACTATGGCTCCAAGAACTAATAAGTCAACCCATAACCTTCTAAGGCTCCAGAGTATTTTTCAACCAAGACTCAAGGACTAGTAACTCAACCCAAGCTGTTCCAAGGCTCCAGATCATTTGTTCCAACCAACAGCTCAAGGAACTAATAACTCAACCCACAGCCATAAAGAACTTGGGCACCAATCAGAAACATTTGGAAAAAACCACAAAACCATGGTTATCCAAGAAATGGAAAGGCTAGGAAAAAAACACTATCAATCTAGGTAATCCTCCATGTCAATGAGATATCATAACTAAATAACCAAATGCATATACCATGCATGCCAAAACTAACAAGGAAATCATACATGAAACTCGATACTTGCAAGGAAATTTCGTTGTCGCTGTTGATCCTGCTATCCATTTGCGCTTTCCTGCTTTTCCT
This sequence comes from Pinus tabuliformis, assembly GCA_031772625.1. NCBI lineage: Eukaryota > Viridiplantae > Streptophyta > Pinopsida > Pinales > Pinaceae > Pinus > Pinus tabuliformis. The sequence goes on from CM062804.1 coordinate 1,564,625,226, forward strand.
TTGCCTTCTTTCTCCAAATCCATGAAAACTAGAGTGCTCCAAGCATGCTCCAACAATGCTTCAAGATTTCTCTAAGTGTGCAAGAGTATGAGAGAGAGAGAGAGAGAGAAAATAATGAGAGTGTCAAATACTGAACTAACAAAAGCTGTGAACTAATCCTCAGAATCCTTTTTATCATTGAGGCCTCTATTTTCTTTTTCCTCTATTTTTCCTTCAATTTTCCTCACATGCAATTTTATGACCTTTCATCTCCCTTTTCTCTTATTTTCCATTATTTTCATAAATAATTTCCAATTAATGCAACTTTGTCTTTTCAAATTTCCATAGCCATTAATTAATCACCAATGATCCCCATCACTATGTTTTACCCAACATTTAGTGTGCAATATGTGTCGTGTGACCTTGGTTATTATTTTTATTTATTTATATAGGAAATCAACCAAGGGTTGTTATAGGAGCTCGATCATAAGGATAAATTACCCAAAAGATAAGACAATGGAGGTATGATTAAGATGATAGTCAAAATTGATGAGGGGAAGTTCAATGATTTGGAGAGATGTGGTCTGAGGGATACATGTTATGGAAAAATGGAACACGTGGAAATTAGAAATGCCAGGAACATATTAATTGGACAATATCCATGGATTGGGTTTGATGGTAGGCGTAGGATGTCAACAGATCTAATGGAATTTCTAAATTCTCATGATGTTTATTATATTGTGGATGTGGCTAGTTATGATCCCTTAGATGTTGATAATCATTTATGGGCGTCTACTCAATATTACAGATCTTGCATGTTTTTATAGGTGAATGGAATGTTTTTTTTGATGAATTTGGGGAAAGCAAGTATTTTTCTAAATAGGGATGAAGAAGATAGTCTTTCTTGGTCTAAAGAAAAGAAATGTGGGGTTATTTAAGCAAAGCATGGATACAATGCTTTTGATTCAGCAAAATATGTCTTGTGATTCAAAATGGTGGTTTGATCTAGTTTGGAAATGTCAAGGAAACCTGAAATGTTGTCTTGTTTATCACTTCTCTTGAAATGAAAATTCTCAGTTGGGATGTTTCAGCAAAAAAAAGATGGGAAGGTTGCGGATTTTGTGTTTTATGTCGTCATAACAATGAATCTATTGACAATTTAATTATTTTTTCCCTTTCGTGAACACTGTTTGGAAAGAGGTTTTGTTAGTCCTTAACACAAAAAGTTGGTGGTTTGGAAATTTTGTTAAAGAAAGTTTGTGGCTTTAGGTTCAGAGATTTAGTTTGTCCTCTTTTAAATTTATCCCAACATTTTTAATGTGGGACATTTGATTAGGCATAAATAGTTTTTTTTTAGAATGATGTTGTATGCTCAACAATAATTGCACATAATTCTAGAGTTCCATTTTTGGAACATGTCAAGCCCTTGAAATCAAAAAAGAGAAGAATTATAAGGGAGATAGTGTTATTTGAAGGAAATGTATGGGGTTTCTTTGATGGTTGTTATCAAAGAGAGAATTGTGGGGTCGATGTTGTCATTCTATTCCCCAAGAATGTGGTTCTAAAATGTTAGTTGGGCAATGGAAAGGGTATGAACTTTGTTGCTGAGTTGATTGCTCTGTGGTGTGCTTTGAGGTTAGATTTATGGAGTACGTGAAGGTTTTCAAACTAATTGGTGATTCTAAAATAATAGTGAGTTGGTTCAATGGAAAGGTCGATCTTAGAATCCTTCGCTTGGAATCATGGAAAAGGAAGATCCAATTATTACAACAGTAGTTTGAAGATCTTTAGATCCTTCACAATTACAAGGAGCATATTTTTCTTATAGATCTACTCTCAAAAGAAGCTTTAATTTTGGGTGTCAGCATTTGAACTTGTTCTAAATTCCACAATGGTGTTATATCGTGAGCCTTTTCCTTTAATCTCTTTAATCTTTCTTTTCTAATGACTTGTTAGTCTTCCTTCTTTAAGTATAATTGAAGCATAATTTAAATGTTAAAATAAAATGTCCCATAAAAAATTCAAGTAATCTACCATGTAACCAAAAACTTGTACTTTTTTATTTATATTCTAGAAATATAAAAAAAAATATTTTCCCTTTAAAAAAAACATAAATACAAGTGTTAAAGCTTATCTATTTCATAGGGTTTAAAATATGAATATAACACCTAAGTTAAAATGAAATGTACACCTATAACAACTTACATACATTTTGAATTTTAAAAATGATTAAAAAAAAAAATATTAATTTCTTTCTCTAGCTCAAGGTAGTCATAACATATTAGGTTGAATTTTAAAAATGATTAAAAAAAAATATTAATTTCTTTCTCTAGCTCAAGGTAGTCATAACATATTAGGAAAAGGAAAAGAGAAATTTATTATTTTTTAAAATTTAGTTACATAAATGCTTACATGTATTTGTATTGTTAAATAGAATTTTCAATAACTTGACGTTTGAACTCAAAGTTGTTATAGAATATCCTTATAAAAAATAAGGAAGTTATAATTTTAAAAAACAATAAAATGTTTAAGAAGTAAAAGCTTTAAGAGGAAATAAGTCTTCTCAAATCTATTTTAGGTAATTTTCCTGATTTTATTCCCTTCAATGTATTTGGTCTTTTTTAACCTTCAAATTATTATATCCTATTCTATTTTTTATTTAATGAGATAATTTTCATATTTTTATTTTTATTTTTAATGTGTAAATATGATATATAAATATATTAAAAAATTTAATTGCAATTAAAAATAATAGTCCGAGAACCAACGGTATAATCCATGAAAATATGTAACTTAATCCAAAAAAATATGTAACTCTCTATGTTAAGGAATGAAAGTCTGTTTTTTCGTCATAGAAAGCGCCCGATCACATACTATTGTAATACAGTGATTTGGAAAAAGAAAAATCATTCGAAAGGCCACCTGAGATCATGGTTTATACACTGCGAATATTGAGAAGAGGGTTTGCACAGTGGTAAGCAACACTAAGTAAATTGCCACCGCCATACCTAAACTTCTCCACGGCGATGAGAAATGCTCCTTCATGAGCTCGGCAAAATAAACCTTGAATTTACTTTTGTAGCGATCAATTACTTCTTTTTTCATTTGCCCGAGTCCATCTTTCCGGCTAACGGTGACTCCCTCACATAGACCATTGAAGAGATCGGCAACCTTTGCGTCGTTCCCAAGGTAATTTGTAATGATGTTACTTTTTGTCAGCACAGCCACGTCTTCATCAGAGTCGATCAGCTCGTCCATCAAACTCACGTAACACGCCACATAATTGATTTCAGATGCCTTGCACACCTCAAACGCTACTAGGTTGCGGAAGAGTACCTCCGTGTGGTCTGTGATATTGATTGGCGGAAGGCAAATTGTGTTTCTCGTAGCCTCAAATCTAACCTTCTTGATGCCTCCATCTGATGGCTCAAATTTGATCCCAGCATTACTTAATTCCACTGCACGAGGGAGGCGTTTGCCGTTATTTGCTGTTGCTCCGCCTCGGTCGTTGGGATCGATTTGATCACCTGCATTGACCATCAACCCGTGCCACAAACCCAGAAGATGCTGAACATGTTCATCTCGCTGCGGCCACGACCAATTCTCCATCTCGTACTCGAAAGGATAAAGCTTGGACCTTGTATTTTTTACCAGCACTTCGATAAGCTTTTTCTGGACCTCAGCGATAGGGACCTCGCCGAGCTCCAGTTGTAGCAGCTCTAGGAGAACGGTTATGGGGATTTGATTCTCGAGCATCAAAATGTCGTTCAGTGTATCAAAATGAATGTAATCAATCTTATTTGTCTCAAAAATAGGTTCATAGTAATTGCTAGCATCCGCTACGGGGAATTCGTCGCCGCCCAGAGTCCTCAATAACTCTAAAATGAAACAACCATCGACAGTCAGCATCATACCGAGTTCCTCACTGAGGCAATCGATTCTTTCTTCGTAGCCATTCCTGATTTCGCCTTCCTTCTGCAGGATCACATTCTTTGCTTCAACGGAGAAATTCACGTTGGTGAGGTTCCTTTTGATATTAACCCGCGTCGTCATTCTACGCAGGGCTCTTCCTTTGTGATCATTCATGGAATAGAGCTTTTCTTCCGTGTGATGATAGGGTCCCAACGCAACTATTTTAGGAACATATGCCTCTTTTTTTGACTCTTTCAGGAAGTTAGGAACTCTAAATATCGAAACAGCCGAGGGCGATCGCAGGCGGTCAACATCGCAATTCTGCTCAACATTGATAGTCCATTCTGCCGGGCTGATCCATTCTCGCGGCTCTGTACCGATTGGTAGCGCTATCGGTTGCGATTGTAACAACATCGATCTATCATCGAAACTCTCCGAACCAGAACCAGAGTAAGACGGAACATTGGTTGCCCACGCAGCTGACCGAGCAACCCACCCAGCTGCTCGGTTAGCAGCTGACTGAAGAGCGCTTACCCACGCAGCTGACCCAACAGCTGACGGAACAGCGCCTCCCCCCGCAGCTGACGGAGAACATATGCCTCTTTTTTTGACTCTTTCAGGAAGTTAGGAACTCTAAATATCGAAACAGCCGAGGGCGATCGCAGGCGGTCAACATCGCAATTCTGCTCAACATTGATAGTCCATTCTGCCGGGCTGATCCATTCTCGCGGCTCTGTACCGATTGGTAGCGCTATCGGTTGCGATTGTAACAACATCGATCTATCATCGAAACTCTCCGAACCAGAACCAGAGTAAGACGGAACATTGGTTGCCCACGCAGCTGACCGAGCAACCCACCCAGCTGCTCGGTTAGCAGCTGACTGAAGAGCGCTTACCCACGCAGCTGACCCAACAGCTGACGGAACAGCGCCTCCCCCCGCAGCTGACGGAACAGCGCCTCCCCCCGCAGCTGACGGAACAGCGCCTACCCGCAAAGCTGACGGAACAGCGCCTGCCCCCGCAGCTGACGGAACAGCGTTTTGCGGAACAGCGCCTTCCCGCAAAACTGACGGAACAGCGTTTTGCGGAACAGCGCCTTCCCGCAAAACTGACGGAACAGCGCCTTCCCGCAAAGACGGAACAGAACCAGAGTAAGACGGAACAGGGGTTGCCCACGCAGCTGACCGAGCAACCCACCCAGCTAACCGAGCAGCTGACTGAAGAGGGCTTACCCACGCAGCTGACCTAGCAACCCACCCAGCTAACCGAGCAGCTGACTGAAGAGGGCTTACCCACGCAGCTGACCCAACAGCTGACGGAACAGGGCGTGCTTCCGCAGCAGTTGACAGAGCAGCCATTTGCAGAACAGCGCCTTCCCGCAAAGCTGACGGAACAGCGCCTGACACGAGGGGCCGATCAGCCCATTCCCCGATATCCATAAATATTGATTTACGGCAATATGCAATATTCTGCCGACAACGACCACACAAACACAGGTTTGAGAAGAACACTAGTACAGGCCAATACAGTCGCCTTGCCGATCAATAGCCATATATCAGAAGATTGTAGCAGATGATCAGCTCTATGCATTTATATTAAATACATAACATCAAAGGAAGGGCTCTTCTCTACTATGTAGTGAGGTACCCAGCCTATTTCTAACTCTATAAATAGGCGTTGCCACTAAATGCAGAGTCCCAAGTGACTTGGTCATCATGTAATTATTTATTATTTATTCGTTGATGTAACTGGCTACCAACTCTATGTACAGAAACGGGTGACCCATTCCATGTGCAGATGTAAGGTTCTAAATGCAGAGTCGCAAGTGATTTGGTCATCATGTAATTATTTATTATTTATTCGTTAATGTAACTGGCTACCAATGTTACAAATTTTAAAATATTTTTATATAACCTTCAATTAAATTATAATTTTATTTTAAATTATTATTAAAAATAATATACATTCAATAACATTTTTAATTATAAAGATTTACTTTAATTTTATTTTAGGATAATGATTTGTAAACAAATTTTGCTGCAATATTATGACTGGTTAATATCTCTTATATAAAAAATTATAACTCATTGTCATGACACATTTTCATATGATAATTTTTTAATTAATTATTAATTAAAAAGATAGAAAACTCATAACTACTTTTAAAACAAAAGCTATGTGTAGTACTTCATTTTTTATATATATATATGAATTATGTGTATATAGTTTGGTTTGCTTTTTACATTTAACTTTGACTCTATACAGAGAAAAAATACTATTCCTAATTATTATTATTATTATCGTATTCACATATATTTGGAAATTATAATTATTTATTATTATTACTATCTATTTATAAAATTATTTCAAATTGAAAAAACACCTCAAATAAAATTTTGTATACAACCATATACTTATTACATTAATATTTAAAATTTTAATTTTAAAAATGATACTTACAACTTGGAAATAATAAATTTTAAATAAATTACAAATTAAATAAAGTTCAAATTAAAAACTTTAATGAAATTTTGCATTAAAAAAAAACAAATTATTAATATTTAAAAATTTTATTTTAAAAATGAGACTTAGAAAATTGAAATAATAAACTTAAAAAAAAATTACAAATTAAATAAAATTTCAAATTAAAAACTTTAATGAAATTTTGCATAAACATAATAAATCATTAATATTTAAAAATTTTATTTTAAAAATGGGATTCACAACAACCATATATTTATTACATTAATATTTAAATTTTTTATTTTAAAACTGACACTTACAACTTGAAATAATAAATTTTAAAATAATTCAAATTAAAACTATAATGAAATTTTGCATCATCACAATAGATTAGTCTTGCTATCACAAAATAGTCTAAGGGTTTAGCTTAACAAATTTGTTGTTAACAAAGGGAAAAATGTGGAATTGAGGAGACTTCTACCAGAAGTATAAGAGGAGAAGCAAGCATTGCAACTTCAATTAGAGTCATGGAAGAGGCCCCCTAAAAGTTGAAGTGCAACGAAGGCTCAACAATGCCATTATCACCTGCTTCAAAGATAAAATGTGTTGGCAATTCTTTAGTTTCATTTTCACATGATGTTCATAATTTTGGTGCTTTTGAAGAGTACACTACATGCATTGTTTCAAGAATAATGAAGAAGATGGGATATGAAGGCAAGGGCCTATGAGCTAATGGCCAAGGAATGACTCAACCATCGGAGGTTGTACAAAGACCTCTATTTGCGGGATTGAGATATATTGAAGGAGAGTGCTCAAAGGTAGCAAAAGCTTCCAAGCCATTGAAGAAAAATGATGCTGAAAGTACATCAAATTATTCCTATGATAATGAGCATTGCACGAGAAGAGCTAAGGAAAGCTATCATCACCAGGATCGCACCAGAAACAACCAAGCAAGGTATAAGAGGTCTCATTATGCTAATGTTCCTTTTGATTACAAGAAAATTGTTAATGGTGAACAAAATTTGTGGCATAGAAGACCATGTAATTTTTGTGGCTTGTATAACCATGTTGTTTCCAAGTGTTGGAAGAGAATGGTAGCAAGGAAAATAACAAGACATGTAAACCCTTCTCCACATCAAGGAAGGAAGAAGGTCAGACAATTCTAGAGGAAAAATAATTTTTGCAGCCATTGTAACAAGCATGGACATTAGAGAGCCACATGTTGGGAGCTTCATCCAGAGCAACAACTCAAGGAGGACCAGAAAGAACTTGTGAAGGAAGAAGGACCTGCTAGTGAAGCAAATCAATGAGAAAGCCAGCTACATGAAGAGAGCCCATCAACCTAGTTGGGTAAGAGATGGGTAGCATTTTTAAGTAGTTGAGCATGGCCACATTTTGTAAATCACATGTTGTGACATGTTTGTAAAAGTGATGAAGTGTTTGTCATCACTTATGAAAGCAACATGGTGATATTTTTGGCCCTTTTTTTAATCTGGGGTATTGGCTTCTATTATGATTATGATGTAAACTTAACCAAAGAGTGTGTTATAAACTCTTGGAAAGTATAAGGTTTGTTGGCGTCATCATAGGTCATGTAATTGAACATGTATTTTTCAAGATGTACTACATGTTTGCATAAGTTGTAGGTGTTGTTTCATTAGTTATGGCTCCGAAGGACAAAGGTGAAGGAGAAGGAAGTGTGGCATATTAGGGCACTCGTTTTGCAGACAAGGGAGTGTAGCTGATTCTAGATATTGTTCATGCTTTTGGAGGCCCAAAAGCTCCTCAGTGGGGAGGAATGATCCAGGTGACTCTAGGAAACCTCAAAAATAAAATTGTTCAAAATTTTATGAAACTAAGACAAAGTTGTAGATCTCAGCGAGAGATTTCCAAAGACGCAAGCATTGCCTTAGTCTGAGTTTGTATGCAAAAGTTGTGGCGAGTCAAAGTTTTGGTCAAACTAGGTAAAAGTCAAATTCAAAGTCAACCCAGGGTGCCATGTAGAAATACCTAGGCTTTCATGAGGCAAAAAATTCAACAGGCCTAGTGGGACTCACCAAGATGATGTGGCAGCCTAGTTAGCAAACCATGTGGACCCACAAGCAGGTGACATGGCAACACCACAAGTCGACACATGACAAGTAGGTGGCAGATGATGTGGACCAATGAGAGCCTGCCACATGTACCATTCACATGGTACCACATGACACCTCAAATCAGATCCAAGTGCCCTTGGCATGGTTCAACCTCCATTTTTGTCTTATTCTCATGGTTTGGGGAGTCATTACAATATGGACATAGATTTGCCATATATTATATGATTTGAAAACTACATTAAAATCAAAATTGAGCTTTAAAACCTTATTAAAGAAAATTTGGGAGTCCGTGAGTTTTAGACACAAGACCTCTCCAACAAAAAGTAACTTAGTTGATTATGCCAACTATTATGTCAACCACACACTTTGTCTTATTCACCCTCACAGTTTGTTATAAAATGTCATTCAAATGGTTCAAAGGGGACCATGGACAATACATGAGAAATGAGGGCACAGACAGACCAACAAAGACATGAATCTCAAAACTATTCTAGGAATATTGTTAAAGCATATGTTAGGAAAAAATCTCAAAGAATATTCTCTATGACGAATCTTTAAGATTCTCTAAGTGAAAAATTTTGAAGGTGTCAGAAATATGTCGAGTTTATACTCTTTTGAACCAGTTTTTTCCTAAGGAATGTGATGGCATGATCAATTTCTTCATTTGAGTAGCCAAATTTCAATAAACCCGCAGAAGAGAATCTTTGAGAAATCTTTGAGATGCCTAAGAAGACCAGATTTGACTAAGTCAGAAAGGGGTCGCGTTTACAGTCATATTTCATGTTTTTTCACAAGGAACACGATGGCATAGGAAATTCCTTCATCCATTTCCTTCAATCAGTGTTTTGGAGCAGTTATTGAAGGTGTTTGAGTATGCAGAAGGTATTGTAGGGGTTTTCTTACATTCAGAAGTTACTGTAGCAACTATTACTTGTAGGGTTTATCTCATTTATTCTTTTCTCACTATGTCTTGTTGAGGAAAGATTTCTTTTGTATTTCAATGTGGAATTGAAGTACTTGTGTGGTCATGTATGCTCATTTTTAGATGGAGTACTGGGTCTTTGTAGGAGACACCTTTTATTGCTAATGGTTCATGATTGACTGTAGGTTGTCATGCTGCTTATAGTGAGAGTTCTTTGTAGGAGAACGTTTCCTTGAAGGGGAAACTAGCCACTTGTTTTATCAACAAACTTTATGTACTCTTTTTCACTAAATATATGGAGCGGTCTAGCTATGTTGGCAGGCCCAAAGATGTAGCCCAGGAGGGGTGAACTCCATCACCAAATTCTTTGTTATTTCTCTTCATGAATGTCTGTATGAGTTAAATGATGAGATGTTGCTTATGTTTTAAGTTTACATAAAAAAACTAACTCATAATCCCCATTTTTCCTTGCAAAGCATTAAGAGAATGATCACTTTTTAGGAAGGAGAAGTTCTCCTCCACTTTAAGATCAAATTGATATCAAAGAAAGACTTGACCAAGTTGTAAGGATGGGCAAGAAGAGTTTCCAAGAGCTCGAGGAGATGAAATTGTCTCTTCGAATGGAGAACATTGAATTGAGAAGAATGCTAGAAATTGCTAAAGAGGAGAAGAGGCATATTCACCTTCAGTGCTAGGATGTGCTTGAGGAATAAGTTGTTGAAAGTTCCACTCCCATGACAGTAAAGGAAACCTCCAAAGTGAAGCTAATATGTAGGCATGGTTCAAATAAAGGTTATGGACTTTATGAGGAAAATTATTCATGTGCATTTTGCAAGCATCTCCAATATTCTCATCATATGCTTGTTGGTGAGAGTGGGTGGCTAGAGTCATCTAAAAACTAGTCATCATCATTTGAAGCAGAAAAGGTGGATGTCAAGTTTAAGGAGGTAATAAGTGTTTCAAGTTCAAATCCTTCTGTTTATGTTCCTAACATCTCTTTTGCATCATTTGAACAACATACTAGAGGCATTAGTATGAAGGTGCTATCTAAAATGGGTTATGAAGGAGGAGGCCTCGGCATCAATGGTCAAGGGATCACCAATCTAATCATGGTACAAGAGACACCAAAATATCAAGGATCGGGACATTGTCAAATAGAGTTTGTAGAATGCTTTAAACGATTTGAGGCAATTCAGTCATTAGAGGATGATATGTCACGCGAAGATGGTGGTGACAATGTTCATCTATCTCCTAAGAGAGATGACTGCTTTAAATGACCTTGTATCTTTGGGTCCACATCGTCAAAGTTGCAACCCAATGAAAAGGTATAAATCTCATGCGCGTTTTCCAAATGTTGGTAAGTTTGACTATTTGTGGAACATGTATCCTTGCACTTTCTATGATGCATTTGACCATTGTGTGGCTATTTGTGAGAAACACATGGTAATGGTCAAAAGAATGAATTAAATTCTTGGCATCAATAATGATGAATCTCCTTCACATTTGAGGACTTCCTTGTCGGCAAGCAAGATAAAGTACTTTGTACCCATTGCAAGATGCATGGGCATGGGAATGAACGATGTTGTAAATTACATACAGAGCTTCATTCCAAGAAGGGAAAATAGATTATGCAAACCAATGCAAAGGAAACAAGAGGTGGCAAAGAGGACTCGCAATGTTCCTAAAGAAACATTCAAGGCAAACTTGATGCAAAAAGAGAACCCATAAGCCTAGGAGAGGCAAAGATTGGGTAGACTGTTTGTATAGTTTGTTTTTTCTTTGTAAATTGTAAAAGCTTGTTGTTGTTTACCTATTTTGGGTACCTTTGTAAAGTGAACAAGAATAATCACTATGAACAACAAGTATGTGTTTTTCATTGACATGTTATGTAGTTGGCTTGTTTATAAGTCCAAATGTTTGAGGACTTTTGGAATGTACAATGTTTGTTGTCCAAGTTTGTCTACAAGTTTGTCATGTACTCACTGATGCAAGTATTCAAGATGAAACTTGTTGTGAATATAATCTTTGCTTAAGATTGTACAAGATGACTATGTTTTTTTATGCAAAGGCAATGATGTCATTGAATTTTTGCAGCAGTGTACTTTTTTGTACAAGCTCATTTTGAGGACATTAAAGCAAGTTTGAATCAATGCATCATAAACATTGTATGGCTTCTGATTTCCAATATGAAAAGCCAAGTTTGTCTTCAACAATTGATCTTCAAGATGAAGTTGTTTTAGCTGTGAAAGATGGGATTAAAGAGAATGTTCAGATTCCACTCATCATTATTTTTGTTCTTGCATCAACAATAAGAATTTTCGCTCAATTCTTAATAGGGCAATAGGTCTTCATGAAGAAGATAGGTGAAGTACGTTAATTGGAGCTTGAAGGGAACCAATTGAAAATAGAGCAATATGGATTGATTTTTTGGGTAGTTTTGAGTTTCAACCTCATTTTATTTACTAGGATAAGTAAACTTTTGGAGTCCAAAAGTTCCTAGTGGGGAGGTATGATCCAGTGATCAAATTTTAGCTCAAAAACATAAGTTTGCAAAATGTTTAGAAATGAGCTTCAATTCAAAGTGTTCATCATTCTGATTCCAACGATGTTCATTTCACCTCAATCTGACATCGTATGCTCAATTTATCGCGTTCTAATCATTTGGCCCAACAACTAAAAAATTAGCAAGTTTGTTGATTGGGCTACCATACTGCTGACATCATCAGGCCCATTGTGTAGGTACAGACCAATGAGGTTCTGCCAAGTGGCAACCTCGTATTGGTCAAAATGTCACAGTTTGATTGGGTCATGTTTTATGTGGTGGACCAATTAGGGTGTGCCACATGGCCCAACCAGAGGCCGCCATGTGGCACCCCATGGTTGGCCAAAATTATGGTTATGGTTGAACAACTTGGGTAGGATTCGAACCTGCGACCTCTCATCCAACACACAAGTGCCTTGATATTGCACCATGGGGGTGGTTCTTACCCCTTATGGTTCTCAATGCTATATAAGTTTTACGATGGGTGCATATACAGAGGAGGGGTCAAGCAGTCAGCCCCAACCCTCAGTCACCTACTCACTATATGACTAGACCAATGTGCAAAGATGTGGGGCTATGGACCTAGCCTGACCCCTAGTCACATTACTCCCATAAGAGCTCATCCAAAGTGGAGTTTAGCATTCAGTGGGAAGGGGCTTAAGGTTTATCCCTAGCCCTCTGTAATTTGAACCTGCACAGGACTGTGGTAAGGAGGCTAACAAGGATCTAGGTAAAGGGTACCAGCCCCTGGTCCTATTCCTCCGATATGACTATGGCAGAACAACGAGGGAGCTCTGACAGAAAGGGCAAGTCGTTGGCCTAGCCCTCTGCCCCATGGGTATTAATATGACCACGAGCCAAAGGTTTAGGGGCCATGGCTGGCGGGGGCGGGTGATGAGCCACAACCCCCGGCTGTAAGGCCCATATGGCCACAGTTTCTGCACTTAAGGGTTATTAGATGAATTAATGGTCTAAAAAAATGCACATTCGATGGGCGAATTTGTCACCTTTGCAACATAAAATAGGGTCGATTTATTGCTCAGTTAGACTGTTAATTGTTGGCATTATGATTCAAGTGTTGTCCTTGATGGCAACTCACTCAGAGGATGGTACAAGTGCTCAGAGGTTGGTACAAGTGATGGCATCTTAATCAGAAGACAGATCTCAGTACAGCATGCCAAGGAAGCTCATACACGCCGTTTCGTTAAGCCCAAGTCGCGTGTACACGCTAGTTCGATTCATAAAAAGCGCGTGTATGTGGAAAGGTTCCTTTGGTCCATGGTGGTTAGTCCTTGGAAGTTGTGCCTATGATTTCGGACCATTGTGTCTCGACGGGCGTGTCGATCCCTAGTTTTGAAGTTGATGGTATTGTGTTACTATGGTTTTGGCTCTTGGTATTGAGCTAGGCCTAAGACTATATAAGGAGAAGAAGATCATTAGGCAAAATTATCTTTCGACAAGGGCTTGAATATCTAAGAGTGAAAGAGATCTGATTTGCAGGTGCTGGGTTGCTTGATCTAAGCCAAGGAGAGATCACATTGGTTGATGGAAGACTAGATCTAAGGATAGATCGGGATCTAATGGTTTGAAATGCACTATCATGATATGGTTGATTATGCTTATTTCTAGATCTGCATATTGTCGCAATGCTATGTTCTGGGTCTAACTAATGTCTGGTACAGCTGCAAATTGAGAAAGTTTATTTTTAGATCTGTACGCAGGTTGGATTCGGTAAAAGAGCGTGTATACGCGGGTTTGGCTCCTTGAAGTAGCGTATATCTTTTGAAGCTTGTTTTTGGGTTTACAGTGGGGTCTGACAGTTATTGCAGAGTTCTGTAGTCTGCTCTGTGTTCTGATAACTGGTGATTGACAGGGTTCAGTGGTTCAGTGATTCAGAGTTTGGTTGTTTTATGCTTCAATGATCTGTTGTGGAAATTGAATGAATTGTGGTCTTCAGATTGTAATGTTGTGCTTCAGGAATATTCAAGTCTGAAAATGTATGAAAGGTGATACCTGAAGAAAAGAAGATTGTAGGTCAGCACCTACGTACTAGTATCTTGGCTAGTACAAGAACAAAGGGGGTTGGAGCTCCCTTCCAAGGAAGTTTGGAGAACGAGAGAAGGTTGTAGCCTTCTGCAGGTTGTAGCCTGCGTACTGGTATAAGGCTGCACCAGTACAAAAGATTGTAAACTGAAGTTTCTTAAAGAAAGATAGAGATAACTTGCAGCAGGTGGTTTTCACCCACATTGGGTTTCCACCTTATATCTTGGTGTTCATGTGTGTGACTTTTGATCCGTTCTGTTATACTGCATCTGCTTACTGTTAATGTGCTGAATAATGTCCTGATGAACTTAACTGAAGAATAAGCTAACTAAGTTATGAGTTTTCTGCTTATACGCTGTTTTATTTAGTCACAGTAGCGTGTACACGCTGTTTTACTTAACTGAAGTAGCGTATATGTTTCTGAGCATAGAAAAGGTTTGATTGATCTGATAATACTGATTCACCCCCCCTCTCAGTATTATTTCCAACAATTGGTATCAGAGCAGGTCCTTCAGGGAAGCTTGATCGCTTGAAGGTAGATCATTCATCATGAGCAACTACGAGAAAGAAGCATCAATCAGGCCACCGGTTTTTGATGGAACAAATTTCAATTATTGGAAGGTAAGAGTTACTGCATATCTTCAATCTCTTGGTACAGAAGTTTGGAACATTGTAGAAACAGGCTATGCTTTTCCTTCAGTTACTCCTACAGATCCAGCTGAGAAAAAGACATATGAAACAAATGCAAAAGCAGTCAGTACTCTATTAGGAAGTATATCCCAAACAGAATTCATGAAGGTCATGCACTTCAAATCAGCAAAAGAGATATGGGACAAAATGATCACTAGCTATGAAGGAGATGAACAGGTAAAGGAAGCTAAACTTCAAACTCTCAGGATTCAATATGAGACTCTCAAGATGTATAATGATGAAAGTGTGGCAAATTATTTTCTTCGGGTAGACGAGATTGTTAATTGTATGAAAAATTTGGGTGAAGAAATAAAAGAGACTATAGTAGTTTCAAAGATTCTAAGATCATTATCCCCCAAGTTTGAATCTAAAGTATCTGCAATAGAAGAAAAGGAAAATCTCAAAGTTCTCACTATGTCTCAGTTACATGGAATTCTAACTGCTTATGAAATGAGAAAGGGAGGTCCATCAGACAGAAGGGAAGCTGCTTTTAAGGCATCAGGAAAAGAAGATTACTATGAGGCAAGCCATGTTCCAGAAGAAGAGGAAGAAGAATCAAATTTTGTTAGAAATCTTCAAAGGGGTGCTGGAAGGTTCAGAGGTAAGCTACCTTTCAAATGCTTTGCTTGTGGAAGAGTAGGTCATTATGCTGCAAAATGTCCTAATAAAGATAAAGGAAAAGAACCTGCTAGATGGAATAAGAAACAAAGTGCAAATAAGAAAAGCTACTACACCCATGAAGATAGTGATGGCTTATCAAACAGTGATGAAGATGAACAAGGTAATAAATATAAGCTATTAATGGCATTTGAAGATGATGATTATGAGGATGCTGTAGATGTGGATAATCTCTATAATGAAATTACTAGACTCAAGAGATGCATAGAAGAAAAGAGTGTGATCATTGATACTTTGCAATTTCAAATTGATGAAAAGGAAAAACATCTTGAAAAACTAGAAGGTGAAATTGTTGGTCTCAGAAAAGAAATTGAGAAAACAAAAGCTATTAATCTTAAGTTTGTCAAAGGATCTGAAACTTTGGATGAGATTATCAATGTGCAGCGGTCTCCTCTAAACAAGACAGGTTTGGGCTATAATGGAGAAACCTCTAAAGCATCCACCTCAAAGAATTATCTTGATGCAGCAAGAAGAAATGAGCAGAAGAACAATGAAGATAATCAGGTAAAGCAGGGACGAATTACAAACAGAAACTATCAGGGACAATCCTTCTTAAGGGTGAACAAAAGCTACAACCAACCACAGGTAAAATCTTCTCAGTTTGGCACAAGAATAGATGAAAATAGAAATTACAATCAGTTGGCTGGTAGATTCAATAACCGCAGAAGCTTCTTCAATGGACAATGCTTTTCTTGCCATAACTTTGGTCACAAAGCAGCTCAATGTGTTGCATATAAAACAATCATGACTAGGGAAGCTCAAAAACAAAGAAGTATGACAGGGATTACAAAGAGGACCTATAACAACTTTTCGGTTCTTGAAAATGAAGTTGAATGTTCTATTTGCAATAATTTTGGTCATAAAGAATCTGAATGCAGGAGCAGGTTTCAGGAGAAAAAGGAACAAGCCACGAGCACCAAAAAATGGAGAATAAAAGAACCTCAGACAGAAAGATGTGGGATAGCGTTTTATGCAGAAGGACAGGAAAATCTATGGTACATTGACAGTGGATGTTCGAAACATATGACAGGTGATAAAGAAAAACTTGAATCTTATTCTACTTTAGAAAAGGGAAAGAAAGTTTCTTTTGGAAATGATACTCCTGCAACTATAAAAGGAAAAGGTATTGCTCCTTTGAAAGAAAAGGTCAAGGCTGGAAATGTTTTGTATGTTGATGGATTGAAGCATAATCTTCTAAGTGTCAGTCAGATGTGTGATCAAAAAACCGAGGTTATTTTCAGATCGAATGGATGTCTTGTTCGTGATCTTGATACAGGTAAAACAGTTCTCAAAGGCAAAAGAACTCCAAATAATCTGTACATATTTGAAGAAGGACAACAACAATGCTATCTTAGCAAGGATGAAGAGCACTGGCTATGGCATCGAAGGTTGGGACATCTAAGCTTCTCACAAATAAGAAAAGCATGCAAATATCAGGCAGTTCGCGATCTTCCAGATATCAAAATTCCAGACAACACTATATGCAAATCTTGTCAGTTTGGAAAGCAAACCAGAACTAACTTTCCAGAAAAGGAAGGATCAGCTAGCTTGCCTCTTGAGCTAGTCCATACAGATGTATGTGGTCCATTTAGGAAAAGGACACCTCGAGGAGAAGAATATCTGATATTATTCATTGATGATTTCTCAAGGTTTGTTTGGTTAGGGCTTATGAAGCACAAAGATGAAGCATTCGAAAAATTCAAATCCTTCAAAGCATTGGCTGAAAATGAATCAGGACACAAAATTAAGTGCCTCAGATCTGACAGAGGTGGGGAGTTCACATCAAATGAATTTTTCGATTTCTGCGATGAACATGGGATAAGAAGAGAATTCTCTACAGCTAGAACTCCTCAGCAAAATGGGGTTGTGGAAAGAATGAACAGAACTATCCAACAAATGGCTCGTGCTATGCTCGATGAATCAGGTACTCCTGCAACCTTCTGGGGTGAAGCTGCACATGCTGCTGTTATCATTCTTAACAAAACAAATGTCCGAGTAAACAGCACTCAAACACCTCATGAGCTTTGGAGTGGTAAAACTCCTTCCGTGAAGCATTTCAAAATCTTTGGGAGCAAATGTTATATTAAGAATACTGATGAGCAACTTGGCAAACTTGAACCTAGAGCAGATGAGGGCATTCTTCTTGGTTATTCTCCACATAGCAAAGCATACAAGTGCTACAATAAAAGACTTGGCAGAATTGTTGACAGTATTGATATAGTGGTTGATGAGAAGGGATATATTCCTAGGCAAGTTCATCATGAAGACATTGAAGAAGATGAAGGTTACTCTCAAAGGCGAAATGATGAAGAAGAAGAATCTCAAGAAGAACCAGAGGAGCAGACAAGAATAGAAGAGAAGACTCCATCCAGATATGTCCAAAAGAATCATCCAGAAACTCAGATTGTGGGGCAGAAAGAAGCAGGAGTACAAACAAGAAGGACACTTGCAGAAGCTTCAAGCTACTTGGCTCTACTCTCCTCCATTGAACCACAAAATGTGAAAGAAGCATGCAAAGATGAATGTTGGGTCAAAGCAATGGATGAAGAACTTGAGCAAATCGAAAGGAACAACACTTGGGAATTAGTTCCTAGACCAAAAGATAAGAATGTAATAGGAACAAAATGGGTCTTCAAGAATAAGTTAAATGAAAATGGAGAAGTAATTAGAAACAAGGCCAGACTTGTTTGTAAAGGGTATGCACAGCAAGAAGGAATAGATTTTGAAGAGACCTTTGCTCCTGTGGCAAGACTAGAGGCCATCCGAATGTTCCTTGCTCTCTCAAGCTTTCAAAACTTCAAGGTATTTCAAATGGACGTGAAATCAGCCTTCCTAAATGGAGACTTAGAAGAAGAAGTATATATTGAGCAGCCAGATGGGTTCATTCTTGGAAATGATCCAAACCTTGTATGCAGATTGAAAAAGGCACTCTATGGGCTCAAACAAGCTCCAAGGGCTTGGTACTATCGCTTGGACAAATATCTTCACCAACAAGGCTTTTCAAAAGGATCAGCAGATAGCAATCTCTATATAAAAGTTGAAAATAACAAATTGCTAATCCTTGTTGTTTATGTAGATGATATTATTTTTGGCAGCAATGAAGAGACCATGAGTCAAAACTTTGCCTTGGTTATGCAGAAAGAATTCGAAATGTCACTTCTTGGAGAATTGACATATTTTCTTGGATTGCAAATCCAACAAAATGAAGGAGGTATCTTCTTGTCTCAAACCAAATACCTCAAGCAGATCTTGAAGAAGTATGGCATGGAAGAGTCAAAACCAGTATGTACACCCATGGTTACAGGATGCAGCCTCAGTGCAAATGATGAATCAGCAGCAGTTCACCAACCCACTTATAGATCCATGATTGGGAGTTTGCTTTATTTGACAGGTACTCGACCAGATATTACACATGCAGTAGGAATGGTTGGAAGATTTCAAGCCAACCCAAAGGAAACTCATCTTCAGGCAGTCAAAAGAATCTTCAAATATCTTCAAGGGACCCAAAACTATGGCTTATGGTATCCTAGAAATACTGATCTCACTCTTCATGCTTACACAGATGCAGATTGGGCTGGAAGTGTGGATGATAGGAAAAGCACAAGTGGAGGTGCTTTCTTCATGGGTTCTAGATTAGTATCTTGGTTCAGCAAGAAACAAAGTTCGATTGCCTTATCTACAGCTGAAGCAGAATATGTGGCTGCAGCATCTTGTTGCACACAACTTCTTTGGATGATGCAGACCTTGCAGGACTTTCAAATCACTTGCACTCCACCTGTCTCTATCTTATGTGATAATACAAGTGCAATCAGCATTTCAAAGAATCCTGTCATGCACTCAAAGACCAAGCACATACCAATCAAGTACCATTTTCTTCGGGAACAAGTGCTTGAGCAGAAGGTCAAGTTGGAGTATGTTCCTTCTAAGGAGCAAGTTGCTGATATTCTCACAAAACCACTGCCCAGGGAAACTTTTGAATATCTCAGACAAAAGCTGGGAGTAGTTGATGCTTCATCCTGTTGTTGAAGATTGTTTGTTCTACAGAAAAGTTGGTATACGCAGGTTACGGAAGGGATATGAGCGTATACACGCGGATTTATGATGGGTAAGTCGCGTGTATGCTGGACGCTTGTTGCAGAAAGAATATCCGCGTACATACGCTGTTTTATACAGGATAAAACGCGTATATGAAGTTCTGAACAGCAAGGGAAAACTCTGAAGTTCTGAAAAGCAATAGGAATGTCAGAATTCTTCAGGCACAGTTTCAGGGAGTGCAACAGGCACAGGTTCAGGGGGAGCAGCTCAAAAGTCTCATAAAGCATTGTTGGCATTCAGATGTTTTGGTTGTTGGTTTCAGGAGAAGGAGCTCAGAAAGAAATTCTGGTTGCTGATCTAACAAGATGTTTATCAGATGTTGCTGGTGTCTTTCCTAAGTCTTGGTCTAGATCTGTTGTCTCTATGTCATGTATCTCTCTTGTCATATCTCTTTTATGGTGTCAAGGTCATGTAACGGCCTATGTTGGTTTCCCCACTATGCCTGGGATGAATGCTGTAATATAATTGGTTGTTTCTGATATGTCCCCTCTTGGTAGGGAGTATGGATGTATGTATTGAGTCTTTTGGTGATAGGAAGGTCCCTTATGGTGTATAAATCTTGGCTCTTGTTGAAGAACATCTTTTTCAGATCTGGCCTACTGTCAGGGGGAGCACGAGTCAGCACAGCCAAGCAGAGGTATCAGCATGTCCTCAGGGGGAGCACAGCCCTTTGCTCTTGATGTCAAAGGGGGAGAGTGACTTGGTGTGGTGGTTGCCATCAAGTCCAAAGGGGGAGATTGTTGGCATTATGATTCAAGTGTTGTCCTTGATGGCAACTCACTCAGAGGATGGTACAAGTGCTCAGAGGTTGGTACAAGTGATGGCATCTTAATCAGAAGACAGATCTCAGTACAGCATGCCAAGGAAGCTCATACACGCCGTTTCGTTAAGCCCAAGTCGCGTGTACACGCTAGTTCGATTCATAAAAAGCGCGTGTATGTGGAAAGGTTCCTTTGGTCCATGGTGGTTAGTCCTTGGAAGTTGTGCCTATGATTTCGGACCATTGTGTCTCGACGGGCGTGTCGATCCCTAGTTTTGAAGTTGATGGTATTGTGTTACTATGGTTTTGGCTCTTGGTATTGAGCTAGGCCTAAGACTATATAAGGAGAAGAAGATCATTAGGCAAAATTATCTTTCGACAAGGGCTTGAATATCTAAGAGTGAAAGAGATCTGATTTGCAGGTGCTGGGTTGCTTGATCTAAGCCAAGGAGAGATCACATTGGTTGATGGAAGACTAGATCTAAGGATAGATCGGGATCTAATGGTTTGAAATGCACTATCATGATATGGTTGATTATGCTTATTTCTAGATCTGCATATTGTCGCAATGCTATGTTCTGGGTCTAACTAATGTCTGGTACAGCTGCAAATTGAGAAAGTTTATTTTTAGATCTGTACGCAGGTTGGATTCGGTAAAAGAGCGTGTATACGCGGGTTTGGCTCCTTGAAGTAGCGTATATCTTTTGAAGCTTGTTTTTGGGTTTACAGTGGGGTCTGACAGTTATTGCAGAGTTCTGTAGTCTGCTCTGTGTTCTGATAACTGGTGATTGACAGGGTTCAGTGGTTCAGTGATTCAGAGTTTGGTTGTTTTATGCTTCAATGATCTGTTGTGGAAATTGAATGAATTGTGGTCTTCAGATTGTAATGTTGTGCTTCAGGAATATTCAAGTCTGAAAATGTATGAAAGGTGATACCTGAAGAAAAGAAGATTGTAGGTCAGCACCTACGTACTAGTATCTTGGCTAGTACAAGAACAAAGGGGGTTGGAGCTCCCTTCCAAGGAAGTTTGGAGAACGAGAGAAGGTTGTAGCCTTCTGCAGGTTGTAGCCTGCGTACTGGTATAAGGCTGCACCAGTACAAAAGATTGTAAACTGAAGTTTCTTAAAGAAAGATAGAGATAACTTGCAGCAGGTGGTTTTCACCCACATTGGGTTTCCACCTTATATCTTGGTGTTCATGTGTGTGACTTTTGATCCGTTCTGTTATACTGCATCTGCTTACTGTTAATGTGCTGAATAATGTCCTGATGAACTTAACTGAAGAATAAGCTAACTAAGTTATGAGTTTTCTGCTTATACGCTGTTTTATTTAGTCACAGTAGCGTGTACACGCTGTTTTACTTAACTGAAGTAGCGTATATGTTTCTGAGCATAGAAAAGGTTTGATTGATCTGATAATACTGATTCACCCCCCCTCTCAGTATTATTTCCAACATTAATTTGATTTGTAGGATGGATAACAAAGAAAGAGAAGAAAGAGCTTGTTGGAGCCATAACTTGGAGAGTTTGTGGCCTTTTGGAGCTCAATAAGAGTCTACCTAGGGGTTTTTGGACATTCTGGATCCAATTGTGACCTCTATTTGCTGATTAGAGTACATTTGAAGACACATTTTGTAGGTTCAATTCCATGGATATATGGATGAATCAATGTTTTGGTGCAGCTCCTGAAGGTATTTGAGCACCGAGAAGGTCTTGTAGGGGTTCTCTTACATTAAGAAGTTACTACAATAGATGTTACTTGTAGGGTTCAAGTCATTTATTATTTTCTTACTATGTCCTGTTGAGGAAAGCTTTCTTTTGTATTTCAATGTGGAATTGAAGTACTTGTATGCTCATGTATTGCTCATTTTTAGATGGATTACTGGGTTTTTGTAGGAGACACCTTTTATTGCTGATGGTTTCATGACTAACTGTAGGTTTCCATGCTGCTTATAGTGAGATTACTTTGCAAGAGAATGTTCCCTTGATGTGGAAACTAAAAACTTGTTTTATCAGCAAACTTTATGTACTCATTTTCATTAAATATATGGAGAAATCTAGCTATGTTGGTAAGCCCAAAGATGTAGTCTAGGATGGGTGAAATCCACCACCAAAGTTTTTGTTGTTGCTCTTCATGAATTCCTGCATGAGTTAAATGATGAGATGTTTCTTATGTTTTAAGTTTACATGAAAAAGCTAACTCATAGTCCTTGAATAGACCTTTGAAAATATGTTTTGTCATAAGACCCATTTTTCCTTGCAAAGCATCAAGAGAACGATCACTTTTTAACAAGGAGAATTTCTCCTTCAATTTCAAGTCAAGATGCATTGTTTCCATGTATTCATTTGATTTTTGGCGAGATGATGATTTGCACTTGAGATACATGTATGCCCCTTTGTCAAAGGAGCATTTTATGTGTTGACAAGGTTAATCCTCTTTGCAAACAGAGATGATCCCTCTGGCCCAATGAGTGGGTCTAGCAACTGAAGTGACAATCTACTAGACATCTTCCTAGATTATAATTGAAAATTAGAACAAGAGAGATGACCCACACAACTTTGATGCTATTTCCATTTCCTTTGTTGAGATCCTCGAACTACTTGTGTCACGGACTTGTTCCTGATACTTTCAGCACTTACGTACCTACACAAGTGATCAAGAGACAACACAACATGCCAAAACCAATAGCAAATCCAATAGTAACCTGCCTAGCTGATCAAGGAATGACAAGCTAATACATACATGAACATATATATTTTGGGACAATGAACCAACAATTGTATATTATTTAAATAATGAAGGGAAACTTACAACCATAGCCTTGATGTTGAAAGGCTCTCCTTTAGTGGTAATCCAAGTCCAAGCCAAGAAACTCTACAAACACTCCTCCTCCAAATACAAATCTCATTACCCTGATGATGGACTCACCTAGCTAGTCCGAAACGTCGGTTTCAAAATTTGCTCACAGGTTTTCTCCATTGATTTAATCTCTACCAGCCTGTATGGAATCTCTCTTCAACTCCTCCTCCAAGTCTAATGAATAACCTCTAAACACAAGCTCAACATAGGGGTGAAAATGGACATAGATCAATCATTTGGGAATGGTAGAGGAGGAATTTATAGGCTAGGAAAGGGAGTTAGGACTCCTCCAAATATAGGATTAGGCCCACATCTCAAGGACGTAGCTCATATGGATGAGACCAAGAGGTCAAATTAAGAGCATTCAACCTCATCTATGAGAAACCACCTCCAGCTTGCCACTCTGGAAGCTTCTAGATCACGAAGCTTCTCATCCTCTTTGGGAAAACTTCCTTTTTGAGACCATCCTAGGTATGAAAGGGAATAGAGCGATGCCATCGCTCGATTAACACAGTGCATGATCCAGATTTAAATAGGAACACAACAAATTACAGATAACCATAAATACAGATATGCAGCAGAAATAATACTTCATTTCATTATTGTAAAATACTGACATATGCTTTCAAACAGAAATGGAAAGAAACCAGCTAGGGCAATGGTAGCTTATCTTTGAGAAGAAATGTGGCGGCTACATGCCTCTGAACTGTGTTACAATGAGGCTCGAAGACCTATTTATTGTTAAGAAACAATGGAAAACCCTTAACATCCCAAAACCTAACCCTAGAAGATGAAACGCCAAATTGTGGGCCCCGTTTTGGGTAAGTTGGTACGTCAACTTCCCGGGGTCGTAACTTTGGCACCCGATCTTCGTTTGACGCATACAATAACTCGTTAGAAAGATCTATCCGAGAACTATAACTTTGGGAAGAGAAACATGGGTCCATGGACCCATGGACCCATGTTGCTCCCAAATTTCCAAAATAATGTCGTTTAGGGCCTCAAAATTGTAGGAATTTACAGTGTAGGAATTTACAGGGTAAGTTCCTCAGATAGAACACCAAAAGGACACCGCTCACAACCAGATCGCATATCAATACACCAATATTTTGACATGGTTAAAGCTCTCAAAGAGGGAAACAGTCCACAGCCTGATCAACGCGGCCACTTCAGGAAATTTATTAATAAAAGAATGAAAATTTACATATATTTCTCTCATGCACGGATTACCCTACAAATGACCCTCCATGCGCTTTAAATCGAATTCATGGACCAATCGGGTATCAAGCCACGGATCAAGTGTCGGTAATACCGAGGAGAGAATGAACCGTCGGATCACTACATATCGTGACCGTCGGATTGTAAGTTACAAAATGTACAATGGTAAAGAAACACACTTTACCTAACTCTGTTCCTAACTCTACATTAGACCAAGTTGTACTTAACTATTTCCTATGTGTCGAGATATCCTAACATCCCCCATTAAGAACAACTTGGGATAGGTTTGAAGGATTTACAAATATGACACAATAGGAGAAGGAAGGAGGCACTAGAGCCTATCCCCCCTTAGTGACAACTTCCTGAACTCCAACTAGAAATCGAAGTTTAGTGAACTTCGCTTCTATGAGAGCCTTTGTAAAGATGTCTGCCACTTGATCATCTGTTGAAAAATATTGCACTTCAAGAACATGGTCATGAATGAGCTTTCTGATGAAGTGCATGTGCAGTTCAATGTGTTTGCTGCATTGATGCTGGACTGGATCTTTGCATAGCTGAATGGCACTTTGATTATCACACCAAAGTGTAGTCGGATGCTGCTGCTGAAAGCCAAACTCTGACAGGATCTGACGAAGCCACAAGGCTTCCTTACTAGCTTCTACGGCACCACGATACTCTGCTTCTGCTGATGAAAGAGAAATGGCAGCTTGTTTCTTACAAGCCCATGTAATAGGTCCTGAACCAAGAGTGAACACATAACTGACAGTAGACTTCCAATCATTAGGGTCACCAGCCCAATCGGAATTAGTGAAACCAACCAATAGAGGAGCTGCTTCGACACTGTAATGAATCCCAAATTGAACTGTACCTCGAACATAACGAAGTATTCTTTTAGCTGCTTTCCAATGACTTTCATGGGGGTTTTGCATGAATTGAGCAACAAGGCCAACAACAAAGGAAAGGTCAGGACGAGTATGGGTTAGATACAAAAGTTTTCCTACAAGTTGACGGTATAAGGTAGCATCAACTTCAGGAGAATTACAAGTGACTGAAAGTTTGACTCCAGACTGAAAGGGAGAAGGGGCTGGCTTACAGTCTTCCATGTGAAAATGGCGTAGAATATCACAGGCATACTTGGACTGGGAAATAGAAATACCCTCCTTGGATTGCAAGACTTGAAGACCGAGAAAATAGTGTAAGTGTCCTAAGTCTGTCATTTCAAATTTCCTTTTAAGGCTAGACTTCACATGGTTTATAAGGTTGGGATCACTACCAGTAAGGATAAGATCATCAACATAAAGAACAAGGATGATAAGAGAGTTGCCCACTTTCTTGGTGTAGACAGTATTGTCAGAATGACACCTAGAAAAGCCAGATTATAAAAGAAAGCTATCCATTTTGGCATACCAAGCCCGAGGAGCTTGCTTGAGACCATAAAGGGATTTCTTAAGTCGACATACAAGGCTGGAGTATATTTGTATGAAGCTAATGGGTTGTTCCATATAGATTTATTCATGAAAGTCCCCATGCAAGAAGGCAGATTTAACATCCATCTGATGGACTTCCCATTTGAAAGAGGAAGCAAGGGAAAGAACAAGGCGGATAGAGTTCATTTTGGCAACAGGGGATAAGGTTTCAGTGTAGTCAATGCCTTCAACCTGTGAAAAACCTTTAGCAACAAGACGAGCTTTATGTTTATCAACTTTCCCATCTGGTCCATACTTGGTTCTGTAAACCCATTTGCATCTAACAAGTTTTCGTCCCTTTGGTAGAGGAACAAGATCCCATGTATCATTTGCCAATAATAAATGATATTCTTCATTCATAGCTGCTTCCCAATTTGGATGGCCTGAAGCTTCTGCAAAGGTGTCAGGATCATAATTTACTGGAGCTTGAGCCAGTAAAGAAGAGGCTCTCTCGAACTGAGAATGTGTGCGTCGCTGATCTGTAGGATCACCGGCAAGATCACCTGCTGCATCTCGAGTAGCACGAACCCATTTTGGAAGCTCAGGAGCTGAAGGAGGATCCTGAGATGGTGGGGGAGGATTGTCATCCTCACTTTCATCATCTGAAGAAGAAATGTTTTCAAAGGTAGAAGAGATAGGGAGAGGTGGCACATTCGCCGGACTAGGATCGCAGGCCGATATATTTTCATCAAATTTTACATCTCTTCTAATGATAACATTTTTGGACTTAAATGGAATAAGTCTATAGCCTTTGACATCTTCAGAATATCAACAAAAGTACATTTTTCACTCTTAGGTTCTAAAGCTTTATGCTTTTCATCTGGAATATGGGCCCACGCTTCACTTCCAAAAACACGAAAGTGACTTACATCTGGTTTGATTGAGCTCCATGCTTCTTCTGGAGTGATATTCTTTAAAGCCTTAGTAGGAGTGCGATTTATTATGTAATTTGCACAGTTAATTGCTTCTGCCCAAAAACTAAGACCAAGTCCTTTAGATTGTAGCATACAATTAGCCATTTCCTTTAAGGTGCGATTCTTCCTTTCAGCTACACCATTTTGTTGTGGAGTATATGGAACAGTATGCTGCATTTGAATTCCATTCTCAATGCAATAGTTGATGAATGTGTTTTTAACATATTCTCCGCCATTATCAGATCTTAACTTAAGAATTTGATGTCCAAATTGTTTTTCAACAAAGGCCTTGAAGGCCAAAAAAGTGTGAAATACTTCACTCTTGAGTTTTATGAAGTATACCCAAGTGCGTCTGGATAAATCACCAATGAAAGTTAAGAAATACTTGCAGCCAGAGAATGACACAACTGGAAGTGGACCACATAAATCACTATGCACAAGCTGTAAAGGGGCTGAGGCGTGCCAAGAGGCACGTTTTTCAAAACTGTCCCGATGATGTTTTCCGAGTACACATCCGGAACAAACACCATATTTGCAAGATACCATAGGAAGACCTGTCACCATATTTTCTTTACATAGATGCTGAAGGGAGCGATAGTTTAAGTGACCAAATCGCTCATGCCAAAGTTTGCTCACTTCATCGTTATGAGCAACAAATACCGAGGGAAGATTTGATGACCCAAAGTTGTGAAACTTATACAACCTTGTAGAATCATCAGCAATGCCAGTAGCCAAAATCTGTTTAGGATCTCTTAAGTCCTTGATTACAACATCATGAGGGTAAAATTCAACAATTTTACCTTCACCTAAATGAGTTATCTGATATACAAACAGAAGGTTGCAGGATAAGGTTGGAACACATAATACATCATTAAACTGACCATTGTCTAGATGAACAGTTCCAGTCACTACAACATTAAGAGATCTATCATCACCAACATATATATTTTTGGTGTTACAATCATTTAAAGAAGAAAACATGGCTTTGTTTTTGGCCATGTGATAAGAAGCTCCAGAATGAATGAGCCACTCATGAGAATGAGAAGAAGAAGATACATTTAATGCATAGCCAGACCGAGATGCTTGACAACCACATGCAGAAAGTGCCATTCCTGAAGATGAAGTTGAAGTTGAAGATTGCCCCAAATGGATGCTATGCTTCTTCATTGTTGCTTCCAAGGCTTCCATCTTCTTAAAGCATTTTGATTCTAAGTGGCCATCCCGATTACAAAAATTGCAATGTCTATCAGTCTTCTTCCCTTTATTTTTATTTGTCTTATCATTTTGTTGAAATGATTTTTCATTTTGGGGCTGGAATTGCTTAGGACACTTGTTTGGTTTAGGAACATTCTTTTTAGGATATGACTTCTTAGAATTCTTTGAATTTGGTTGCTGCTGGGCGGCTAACGCTTTCTTGGAAGAGTTTCCAAGATTAAGAAGACCAAGGTGTAAGAGTTTTTCTTGTTCTCTTATTAAAGAATCACAAAAAGAGTCAAAGGAAGGGGGCTTGTAGTCTTTTCCTTGAGAAATGAAGGCTTCTCTTATAGAATGGAAGGTGGAAACAAACAGAGAGTAGGTTGGTCCCAACTTTGTAAGAATGGAATAGATAAGGTTACTATCATCTTTCTTAACTTTAACACCTTCCAAAAGATATCTAAGGGTCTTGAACTTGGACAAGAAATCTTCAATGCAAGAAAAATTATTAGGGTCCAATGTAAGCAACTCATTTTCAAGTTGATGGGCTCTAATTTCATTTTTAATCCCAAAAACTTTATTGATTTGTTTCATTGCTTCATCAGGAGTATCAATTTCTGCACTATGGAATCTAAGATCTGGAGAAATAGACGTCCCTATCAATCCACGTGCTTGATATTGCCTATTTTCCCATTTAGCAGCCTTATCTTCATATTTCGGTTTCTTTTCTTGGCCTGAGGCTATTCTGTAGAGACTTTTACTTCTAAGTAAATCTTCAATGTAGGCCAACCATTGGAAGTAGTTGGTGCTGTCAAGGGTAACTTGGTATTGACTTTCCATTTCAATGGAAACTGAAGCTAAAGATGCTGAAAATAAGTGTTCCAATGGATAGATCTCAAAAAATTAGGCTGGTTTAAAAAAAACGGTTCTGAAAACGGCTTCCGGATGAAGAAGTTATTGCTTTTTGAAAAAACATTGTTGAAGTTGCCGACGAAGTGCGAGAATGTGCGGAAATGAAAAAGTCCGCCCCCACAAAATGGAGACTTGAACCCAAGACCTCTAATCTCTTAAAATAGTTTTGAACCAATTGATCTATACAAAAAATTTGAGAGAGAGAGAGAGAGAGGGAGGGGGGGCTTTGGGTTGCGTGCTTGCTTTGAGAAAGCTCTTTTTCCCTACAAAACAAAAAACACAAAACCCAACATGGACATGCAAAGAAAACGAACCTTATGGCTCGAAGTTAGATTTAGCCAAAAAACTAAATATTTTCAAAAATGAACCTTGCGGCTCAAAGTTAGCTTTGGCCGGAAACTAAATATTTTCCTCAATGTTTCTGATTTTCCGAGATCACCCTAAGGCGCAGGGAAAAGAGCATACGCATGAGAAAAATCCTTCCTTTCTGTTTCTGATTTGCCCAAATCGCACAGAGTCGCAGGGCAAAGAGCATACGCAGAAATGAAAGGTATAGATCCGGTAATAAAAAGGCTAAATAAACCGAAACCAAAATAAACAGAGAGAAAATAACAGTAAACTGCAAATAAACACTATATACCTCCAGATCTTAAAAATGACGCAGCTAGGGCTACCAGAAGCCTTTTCGCGTAAAAAGAAAGGGGTTCCTCACTGGAACAGATGCTCCCAACACAACAGAGCAGTCCTCTCGGCCCGAAAGTAGTCAGAAACAGCAGATCTAGGAAACGACAGTCGGATGCAGTTCTACTGGCTTCAGATTTGCATCACCAACGGACGCGGCCCTCAAATAGCTCTGATACCATGTAGGAATTTACAGGGTAAGTTCCTCAGATAGAACACCAAAAGGACACCGCTCACAACTAGATCGCAGATCAATACACCAGTATTTTGACGTGGTTAAAACCCTCAAAGAGGGAAACAGTCCACAACCTTAGCCAATGCAGCCACTTCAGGCAATTTATTAATAAAAGAATGAAAATTTACATATGTTTCTCTCATGCACGGATTACCCTACAAATGACCCTCCATGCGCTTTAAATAGAATTCATGGACCAATCGGGTGTCAAGCCACGGATCAAGTGTCAGTAATACCGAGGAGAGAATGAATTGTCGGATCACTACATATCGTGACCGTCGGATTGTAAGTTACAAAATGTACAATGGTAAAGAAACACACTTTACCTAACTCTACATTAGACCAAGTTGTACTTAGCTATTTCCTATGTGTCGGAATATCCTAACAAAAATATCTCCAGAAGTTCAAGACCCGAAAAATTGCTAAAAATAGTAAATTGTGCTACAATTTAGGAAACTGAAAAACTGAAAGAGACAGTTGTGGGGGTCCATATGGGATAGGTGCATGGCCACCAACATCCACCTGGATCATTCCTCCCCCCTTAGGAAGTAATGGTCCCCATTGTGTTGAGTTCCTCCATCTGTTGAACTTGGTCTCTGGTGAGTTGTTTTGCAATCTCTGATGTGTTCAATAATGGTGGGAAGCATAGTCGAGGGCATTCCACATTGAACACTTTGTACAAACGAAGGAATGAAGGAATGATGTGCTCCACAAAAGTATTTCCCATAGCCTTGGTAATGGTGTAAGGACCATGTCGGCGTGGTCGGAGCTTCTGATGGGCTCTTGTAAGGTGTTCTTTCTGCAGATGCAACCAGACTTTGTTGCCCACCCGAAGTTTGTGTGGTACCCCTGTAGGTGAGGAGAAGTTGTTCCTGTGTTCTACCATGATTGTGTCCCTTTGCTGTTGCTGCTCCATGGAGGAACCCTTCGCGGGGGTCATGGATGTGGTGACGATCTTCCCCTTACTTTGGGAAAGAACCAGACATAAAATGAATTTCCTAGTCTGGGAGATGAGCTTGCTACCTTTCTTGGCAACGATCAAAGAGGTGGAAGATGGTGGGGATACCTCTAGTATCCTGTATAATGAATTACCCAAAGAAATAATGATAGCATGAGGCCTTGACTTATACACAGCATGTTGCCTCCAAAAGTATGGCTGGCCTAATAATACATCATGAACATCCAGAGGTGTAACATCACACAATACCTCGTCTATGAAAGTCTTGATACTGTATGGAAGGCAGCAATGCTGGCAAATTTTGATATCTCATCCTTCATGAAGCTACCCGATACTGTATCACTGCAGGTGTGGTGTAGTCGGTATGCCCAACCGCTTCATGAATTCTGCTGAAATGAGGTTCTTTTGGCTGCCACTTTCGACAATGAATTGCAACGGTGAACCCTTCCCCCACATCTGTGAGTGGAAAAGATGTTCCCCCTCCTCTGGATCTTCGGGCTCATTCTTATGGATCTTGGCGGTGGCAACAGTGATGTTGGGCTCTGCATCAATGATCTGCTTCCCTTATCCATTCCCCTTGTCGGGTTTTGACTCAGGGTCGGAAAAAGCATCTGATTCTGAAGCCTTCAACTCCGCCACCAGTAATTGTTTGGTTCGACACTCACTTGTGTTATGAGTGGGACTCTTGTGGAACTCACACCACTTCCCTATGTCCTTCTTTGACTTTGTGGTGTTGCTCTTTTCTTGCGGCTTCGACGAGTTGTCTTGGGTCACCCCACCTTGGCTTTGTCCTTTGGTCTTCGGATTTGCAGATCCAAAGTCTTGTTTCTTCTGTTTGAACTTTTGCTCGATTTTGACAGCATATCAGTACATTGTGCCAAGCGAGGAGATGTTCAGGAACTCCATCTCTGCCTGGATGTATTTGTGTAGGCAGCTGCAGTATTTGAGTACCAGATGCAGCTCAGAATCTTTAATACCCAACTATGTGCGAAGGGTATGAAAAATGTTTGTGAACTCCGTCACATCTTGGTCTCGTCCCTGCCATAGCGTGGTCCACTTTATGTATTTGTCCTCATATTTTTTGACAGGGTAGTATTGCTCCTTGATGGCATCTCGGAAGTAATTCCAAGTGGGTGTGGCTGAGAACAGTGAGTCTGTACTTTCATTCTTCTGCTCGTAGTAGGTTTCCCACCAGTCCTTGATGTGGGGGGCTACTTTGAGAAGAGCGAAAACAATCTTTTCCCGACTCGAAAACTCATGAATAGAAAAATAACCCTTTAGTAGATTTAACCATTTATCTACGACATCTTCATCTATTTGACCCTCGAAGATGGGGATTTCAAAATTAACTTGCACCTTAAACGGTGTGGTGTTTCCAGAGAAGCTGTTGGAAGCCGATGCGTCGCCTCTGGGTAGTTGTTGAAGGATCTGCGCAAATCTATCCATCATCGCGTTCCTTTGCTACTCGAGGGCTTCTTCGAGCAATATTTTGATAGGATCTCCTGCCCCCTCATATTTCTTTTCATCAGCCATGGGAGGTCGTCGGGATTTGCGAGGCTGGTCTTGCAAAGGTTCGACCAGTTCAAGCCCTAACTCCTTATATCCCGACCTCGTTGGGGACATGCAAAGAAAAACACAGAAAATGCAGACCGCTCTAATACCATTGGTCCAGATTTAAATAGGAACGCAACAAATTACAAAGGTAACTGTTACACAGTAATTTATCACTGCCTTCCTGTCAGTCACCCTGCTGTGTCCAAGAAGTCACAATCACTAAGTGTTTGCTCCCTGAACTGGCTAAAAACCCATTTTTCCAAAGTTTTGTGCATCAGCGCGTCTGTTCCTAAAATAACCGCGATGACCAGCGCCCCACAGTGTATTTCGTGCGCTGCCATCGCGGAAGAACATCACTTTTCCGCGATGACGCACAGCGCGGCTTTCGCGTGTCCTTCCGCGCTGACATGACTTGTTCAGTTATTGTCATGTGCTGACAGCGCGGCAGTCTCCATATAATCCGCGCTGATCCAGTTTGGGCGAATTTGTTCAAACAACCAGCCTTCCAGATCTTTCCAGGCTTGGTTGTTAGCTTTGTGAATATCGACTCCCTTCTATGGCATGTCTGTTCGACCCTTTGCAACTACTCCCCTTGAAGATAAGCTCATCCTTCCACCTTTTTAGGAGACTCCTTCTCCTATATAAACCTCCACCATTACCATGAGCAGCTAGTTTTTGATAGTTAGAAAATAGCTAGACTTAGCTTGGATTATACAAGAGCTTGTAGTGCTCAGATTGCTGCTATAGGTGTGGTGTGTTAGGAGTGGAAGTGATTGATTGCTTTGGGAAGTTTGTTTGTGACATTTGTGTGAGAGAGAGAGACTAGTTTGTCTTGGGAGAACCATCCTCAAAGGTGAATGCTTGAGATACATGCTGACTGATCCCTCCTGAGAAGTTTATCGACGTCAGAACATTTGGTTGTACTCTTCTCTATTCTGATTAATAATAGATGACTGCTATTATTGTTCCATTCTCGTTTGTTTATGCAATGGATAAATGTGAATTATGTCTTTTCTGACTGGCATATAGTTACTTTTACTAGATTTCACGCTTGCGTTTGCTTTCCCTTCGTGTGTGCAGGTGTCCGTTCGCGGGGATCGCGGAAGACTATGACCAGCTGAAGCGAAGGAGCAAGGGAAACATCCCCCCGTCAAACGACAGCGCAGGAATCCAAGTAGGTGCTCTTTACTTCTTGTCTAATTGTAACTAGGAACATGCGTGGCAGCATTGTGTGATTGTTGCTAGACCCCTGTTGGGCTAGTAGGGATCGCCTCTATCCGTAGAGGGGATTTACCTTCTCAACAATTTGGCGACTCCGCTGGGGATCAGCCTTTTTGTCTCTTGAGTCCATCTTTGTGTTTGAATTTGATTGCTCTCTTTTTGAAATTGGGGATTAATTATCAGTCTTTTGCGTTTCCTGGGTTGATCTGGGAAATGCCCCTGTTTGATTGAAAGATTGGCTGTTTTGATTTGCCTGTCACTATTTTTGAGCTCCATCGCGGATTTAATTTTAACAGTCGCGCTGAAAATCGGATCAGCGTGGAAAAGACGTGTATATCCGCGATGTCAGCGCCACTTTCTAGCTTAATTCCGCGCTGACTGTGTTTTTCTAGCTTAATTCCGCGCTGACTCTGCTTTTCTGAGATCATCTCGGTTTTTGGGGCAAAAGTCGCGCTGACAGCTCGGGTGGTCTGTGTAAAAGTTGCGCTGACATGGGTTTTTAGTGTAAAACTTGCGCTGACTCCTGAAAAGTTGTTTTTATAACTTTATCTCCTGAATTCATCAATCTTTCTTATCCCTTGTGGTTTCTTGTCCCTCATTAGCTTGTTTTGATTGCTTTTGGTTAAGGGACGCTCTCTCTTTGATTTCATTCGAGTGACTCTTGTCTTTTTAGACCATGTGACCTAGCCCTTTAGAAGTTTCATCGAGAAACCGTTTGCTTGGGTTACTTGTCTATTCAAGGTTCATCCGCAACCCTCTTATTGATTTGCTTGAGGCTTTTTCACTGCTTGTTGCTGGTTGATTTTTAGTGTCGATTATTGAACCACTTTTTATGTTGATTCGATTTCTTCACTACCAAGCATAGATTACGATTGTTTGGATCGATCAGTTCACATTCGCTTCCTCCTTGTTACAATCCTTGCTTGTCTTGACGAGCTTAGATTACATAGCTCGTGCAGACCTTTGTTTCTTTTGATTTGGAAACTTTGGTTGAGTGTTTCGGGAAATTTGTGTGCTTTCATTAAGTAGTTTACTTGGTGTTCTAGTTCCTCCAAATTATTTTGGATGCTTTGTGTCACTAAAAGAAAACGAATTAGTAGCTTACTTTAAAATTCAAAAAGGAAAAGAACATTTCATTGATTTCCATTTTCAAAAGAAAAGTTTCCTTTCCTCGCTTTAGTTGCATTTAGCTGCTTGTTTGTTCGTATTCGTTTTGTTTAAAAAAAAAATTCTTTGCTCTCTCGTAGCTAGAATTCATCGAACGAAACGGAATTCTTTTGCATATAGATTGCATCTAAGTAATTGTGAGCGAACATACGATAGAGCTTGAAATCGAAACTTAATCTCAAGATCAACTGTAAAATGACCCAAATGAATCTAAAAACGCATTGGAACTAAGCGCAAATATCTAGAGGTCTAGGTTAGAGACGTGTTCTGGCGTCTTTAAATATAGTCACTGTTGTTTCACATTAGGTTGGGTGATTCCTCCTTCTGTGACTCGATAGTGGTCTAACACGGACTGCGCTCCCACGTACCGTCGAGTATATAGGGAGACCCCACTAGGCTTTTATCCTTTATCCATAGGAAGCCGAGTCGGCCGCCCTACGATTCGCAATGCAGTGAACACAGCATTCACGAAGATTGACCACCCGTACCCTAAAAAGTATTCTGTGGTTTTGCGAAGAGTTTGGCACACCCTCTACCTAGAATTCCAGAGCAGTCACTTTTGATCCTTTTCGGACTCCCTAAACGAAAAGGTGCCTGTGAGCGTCTTGTCACTTCGTGCTCATTAAACATTCGAAGGAGACTGGAGTCATCTTTTCGTCCTTTTCTCGACTCTTGAAACATGAAAAGGTCAAGTTTAATTCCAATGTCTTAAAAATTTATTCGGCCACGATAACATCACCTGGTTAGATCTTGTGTGCGTTAGCTTGAGTAGGTTTCGTTTTCGTTTGCTATGGCAACTTTTCCAGGATTCACTAACCCAGGTTCCCCCTCTGATGGGAACCCAGGACAATTCCCTCCTCTTGGGAATGTTGGTGCTCCGTATATGGCGACGTTGTCCCTACCAGGGTTAACTGTCGGGTTGCCTGTGTGGTTGTTTTCAACCTCTTTGGTCCCTACCGTATCGGCTGTTAGTCCATCAGTCCCTCCACCTGAACAACATCATGTTGATCCTAAGGTGGATCTCTCCCCTTCGACGCCTACTTCTACGTCATCCTCTTGTACTTCGCCTGGTGAAATTCTCGATGGGAGTAACCAGGTGGCTAAGAAGAAGAAGAGGAAGACCAAGAAGAAGAAGTCCCCTAAGGGAGAGCCTACACACACAGTCCCCCTCTCAAGTCCAGCTATCCACTCCAGTGCACCTGATGTCGGGTCACCTTCTGCCCCTCCGCGGAAGGTTAAGTTTCCTTGTCGATTATGCAAGGAGGACCATCTCCTTCGTGATTGCCCTGGCATTCCCAGGGTATTAGAAGTTTGGTCTCACGATTTGGCCCGCCCTCCATCGTCCACTGATGATCATGGCGATGCTACCTCATCAGCTAGGAATGGTAAGGAGAAAGGGAAGTTTCGAATCCCCTGTCGACTTTGTGAAGGCAAACATCCCCTTCACCTTTGTCCGCTCATGGATAAAGCCTCTGTGGTGTTGGAAAGTCTTGCTGCTCCTCCGAATCCACTTCCCGCTGCTTATCAGCGTCTTTCTACAACTGTAGATCGCGCCCTTGTTGACAAAGAGATTGTTTCAGATTCCTCTTTTGTCCAAGCCCCTCTTCCCGAACCTGGCTGTTCCCAGTCTGTTCCAGACCCGCCGTTGGTCGGAAAGAGTGTTGATTCGAGTTCACCTCCTCTCAAGCACTCTGTTTCGGAAGAGCAAAATTCTCATGTTCTTCTCGTCTCCTCAGATTCTCCTGAGCTTGATAAAGGTTCCCCTGAAACCTCTCCGGAGAATTTAGATTCGGTTCTTTCCGAGCAAGGGGGCAACCATATGGTTCCCCCACCAAGTAGTTCGGTCATTTCCTTTGATTGGAGTCGTTTGACTACCCCTCCCCTTCCATCCCACGTGCCTTTCTGGGTCACCGCCTATGCTTGCAATAAGGCGCTGCCTGGCACTGTGTTAGACGAAGGAGCATCGGTTAGTCTTATGCCCGTTACTACTTGGCGAGCTTTGGGTTCCCCATCGCTTGTACCTGTCGCGCCGCATCTCACCGCGTTTGATGGAGGAACGAGTCAGCCATTAGGGATCCTCCCGAAGTTTCCTATTACTTTGGGAGGCAAGACCGTCTATATAGACGTCTCAGTTACCCGAGGTTCTTTAGACTTCAGTCTTCTCCTTGGTCGTGATTATGTGTATGCCATGGGAGCCCTTGTTTCTTCACTTTTCCGTGTGGTTTGTTTTCCACACGATGGAAGAATCGTGACATTCGATCAATTATCGTTCGTTCGTCCACAAGCCCCTCCGGCGCACTCGTCCTTCCCTCCCGGTTTTCATCCACAAGTTGCATCTGCCTCGCCGCAAATCAACTACGTGGCCACCTACCCCGTGCCCGTACCCAGTGATGACACCATCGTGCATCGTGTCCTGGGGGCATTAGGTCCTGATTTCCAAGATGTCGGCCTTCCCTCTGGAGCCACTTTCTCGGGGGCCTCCACTTCCCGTTCATTATGATGAGGTCTGGATGGAGCATAGTTCTTTTCCGGTGTCAAGCTCCTTAAAAAATGAAACTAGGTCTGGTCGGAGCATAGTTCGCTTTCCTATGTCAAGCTCCTTAAAAAATGAAACTGGGTTTGGTCCGAGCACAGTTCCTTGTCTTGTGTCAAGCTCGCTAAAAAATGAAACACGGCGTTCCGAGGATAGTTTTGATCTTGTGGCGACCTCGTTAAAAAACGAAACAAGGTGGTCGGAGCATAGTTCCTGATCTTGTGTCAAGCTCGTTAAAAAATGAAACAAGGGTTATGAGGATAGTTCTTTTACTGTGTCAACCTCATTAAAAAATGAACCAACTCCCTTTCCAAATCGAGTCTTTTGATTAAGATCTCGTAAAATACAAGTCGAGTCTTTCATCGATCTCGAGAGTGAACCTTCATTCCATCCACTTTGTTGAATGCAATGAAGCTTGGGGGGCATGTACCTCGATGTGCGTCATTATGCTGGGGGCATGTGCGTCATTATGCTGGGGGCATGCGAGCTTATAACAAGCATAGTTTTTCGTTTCAAGCTTGTGTAAACATGAAACCTAATCCAAGCAAAGTTCTCCACGGTTCAAGCTTGTGTAAAAATGAACCCATACCTAATTTACATCTCGTGATTGCCTTTTATCTGCTAATTTCTGCTAGATGAGCCTTGGTTGTTTTCATTCCATCGCCGCCATCTCTTTGGCCGATCATATGCTTTCACTTGGTTGTTTTTCCTTTCCTGAGGAACCGCAGTGATGAGTGGTTTTATTAGCCAGCCTCTTAACCATTACATGTTTTGAACAGTTCCACCATTACCGGAACCAGTTGCTATCCTTTATACCACTCGTTCCTCTAGGACGAGTCACCTTTAAGCTCTTTTCTGACTCGTAAAATGTGAAAAGATTGCCGAGTATTTTTCCCTTTTGACTCGTTAAAGAGAATAAAAATGGAGGTCTGCTTTCAGCTCTTTTCTGACCGTTTAAAGATGAAAAGATTGCCGAGTCCCCCTCTCGACTCGTTAATGGAACGAGAGGCGGTCACCTTTAAAGCTCTTTTTTCGACCGTTTAAACTCAAAAAGATTGCCGGGTTTTTGTCGTTTCGAACTCGTTATTGGCTCCAAAACGACGTACTTCCGACCGCTTTTTTACTTTTTCGGGTCGAAGGCACTACTTACGAAAAGTACTCCTCGATCGTAATGGTCGGGCGGTTCTTTCGAGCATTGTTTTATACTTTTTCGGGCTCGAGAGACACAACTGTACGAAAAAGGACCCCCCTGGAGCCTCCTTTTCCGCTGTCTTTTCAGACTCTCTAAACAAGAAAAGACGCCGAGTTTTTCCTTTGTCAGGCTCGTTAAACACTTGATGACATCGGACATTGTCAAAATGACACTCTTCAAGCATATGCTATCCCCGTCAAGCTTGTCATCCAAAAATAACCGGGGTACCTGCCAGAAATGGTGGGGAAAATGGAACTGTAATAATTGTCGTGTCGGCAGTATGTCGCTCTTGAACATGGCACTAGCCTGCATTCGTGTCTGGGTGGGGATATCTCATCTCATTTCACATTAGCCTCCGTGGATTTGGGTTACCCTGTTTTGACCTCTCATCTGCTCATTGCCCTGTCACCATGACCTCTGCTCATTTGATGTCAAATACTGCCAAATCCACCGTCGTGCCGCCAATATGTTCAAGAGAAGTTGACCTCTGCATTAGTACAACCTTCCCTTATATCTCACACAAATCATGTTTCCTCTGTCTCGTGTCGATGATGTGGGAATCATTATGGCCCACCTTCGATCAAGGTCACTTCCTGTCGACTTCAGCTCATTATCCAGGAAGGTGACTTAGAGACTCCCTTCAGGTGCCTTAGAGCCTGCATGCCCTAATGGCAGGTTCTTCGTGTTCGACGCGAGGTTTACATCATTGGCCTCCGATCGAATGATTCCGTGGGTGTTCGACACCAGCTCATTGATTCACATGCCGCGGATTGTACCTATAGTACCTTGAGGGCCATTGTCATTATTGGTGGTACCTCTCGCGTCTGTTAACGGTTCTCATCATTGACTGGTAATCAGACGATGTTCATGCATGTTCGACTTCAGCCCCTGTATTCACATGTGTGGACTTGTACTCTGTTCGGGTCGAGATGGAGCGCAAGACCCTGGATCCTTGCTCACTGTGGTCCAGGTTGCGATTTTGTGGATAATCATTACATGACTCATTGATGGATGGCTGCGCCCATACCTGAGTCTTCATGGATGGCTGCGACCATACCTTATCATTATTATGGTCTCTTTAGCTGGGTGGCTGCGTCCATACCATAGACCAGTCTTGCATGTCTTTTGGATGGCTGCGCCCATGCCTAGACTGCGTGTACATGATTGTCAGAGATTTTTCGGTACTTCCTGGTGGTGTTCCAGTTCGGCGTGTGTTGTAAAGCATTTCACCCCTCCCACTCTCTCGGTCTTCATGCTTTAGGGGGCATCTGTTACACAGTAATTTATCACTGCCTTCCTGTCAGTCACCCTGCTGTGTCCAAGAAGTCACAATCACTAAGTGTTTGCTCCCTGAACTGGCTAAAAACCCATTTTTCCAAAGTTTTGTGCATCAGCGCGTCTGTTCCTAAAATAACCGCGATGACCAGCGCCCCACAGTGTATTTCGTGCGCTGCCATCGCGGAAGAACATCACTTTTCCGCGATGACGCACAGCGCGGCTTTCGCGTGTCCTTCCGCGCTGACATGGCTTGTTCAGTTATTGTCATGTGCTGACAGCGCGGCAGTCTCCATATAATCCGCGCTGATCCAGTTTGGGCGAATTTGTTCAAACAACCAGCCTTCCAGATCTTTCCAGGCTTGGTTGTTAGCTTTGTGAATATCGACTCCCTTCTATGGCATGTCTGTTCGACCCTTTGCAACTACT